>FNXX01000015.1:0-600000 GCA_900108845.1 Iljinskaea planisiliqua | reverse complement strand
AGACAAATTACATGTAATGTCATTATATCATTTTATCATTTACATTAATTTATTCATTATCATTATTACATAACACAAACTATAATGTATCTCATGGACTCTAATTAAAATGTATGTTATTCATTAATCCATAAAATATATAATTTTAATTATTTATTTGACCAATATAATCAAATAATTTTACATTAAATAAATATTTCATGTTTATTAAATAAATTATACATGAAAAATATATTATATTTCAGTATATAATTATTTGCTTTAACTTATATTAGTTAATTACAATAATAATTATATCATTTCATAATAATATAAAAAGAAACTTAAATGAAATTTCGGTATATAAATCAAAATTACTAATTTATATCAACTTACCATGATTATGAGATATATTTATTATATATAACTACAACTATTTTAACTTTCATTGTATTTAAAAATAATTCAAAAACTATTCTGTTATTTCCTGAAATTAATCAATATCAAAATATTTGATTAGTATTGATACCAATCAGTAACAAAATTGTGGTAATAAAAATTATTCATCTAAATTTAACTAATAATATAAATTAAAATAAGAAACTACATATTAAATTAAATAAACATATGGTAATTATATTTATGC
This sequence comes from Iljinskaea planisiliqua, assembly GCA_900108845.1. Taxonomy (NCBI): domain Eukaryota; kingdom Viridiplantae; phylum Streptophyta; class Magnoliopsida; order Brassicales; family Brassicaceae; genus Iljinskaea; species Iljinskaea planisiliqua. The sequence continues at coordinate 599,375 of FNXX01000015.1, read as the reverse complement.
CTATTTATATCAATTTAGTAATAAATTCAGATATAAATAATATATCATAATTTTCTACTCAATCAATAATGATAGAAAAAAAAAACTGATTTACCAAAGTTATCATATATAAATAGCATATATGATTTAATTATTTTACATTTACTAATATACAATTTTTACAGATTTTGAGTATGTTGAAATTACATGACCCATATAAATGACTGTTAAATTATATCTAATAAATCTTGAATTGACATTTCACTCCACACAAGGTGCGGGTTACTACCTAGTTGTTTTACTATTTTGGAATTGGTTTTCGAGTATTAAATACTCTTTTTTGAAACTGTTTTATTTTAATATTTGTTATTGGATTGGAAGTTGTCACAATCATGTTTAATTTTGGTAGTTATCACAATTATGTTTAATTTTGGTAGTTGTTATTGATACTTTAGATCTGGTTTGTGGATATTTCACATTTCCATTTGGTTTTTGATTATGCTTTTCAGATATTCTTTAGTACAATTGGGGTTATTTGGTATTTTGGGTTTAAAAATATTCAAACCAAACCGAAATTCAAATAATTTTGTGTTTGTAAAAAAGAATCCAAACTGATCTAAATCCAACAATATTCGAACTGAATCCGACCGAATTATCAAAATATCTTAATGGATTCCATGAGCCTACATTCAAAAATCCAAATATTCGAATAATACATACCAAATTCGAACAGATACCCAAACGTCCAAGTATACTATAAGTTCATGTAAAGCCCATTTTGCCAGTGAGTCTGTGATCTTGTTTTTGACCCTATGGATATATCGAAGTACAATTTTATGAAACAAAGAAGCTAAGATAGTGATGTCTGAAAGTATTCCATGTGCTTCGAATATTGGCTCTCTGACGTCGATGGAGTGGACTAGAAGAAGGGAATCCGACTGGATTGTGAGCCTTCGATGGTTGAGTTCTCTAACTCGTTGCATAGGCTTACAAATTGCTAAGGCTTTTGAGATCAAGACTGAGCAAACGAATGATTGGGTGGAGGAGGATGATTCAATTTGGTGGGTTCCACAAAAGAAGACGTATCTGAGACCTGCAAGATGGTGCTCTGAATTCCAGGCTCCGTCCGTTCTACAGTTAATTTATCTGTTGATTTGTTGGTTTGACGCTTCTTGTCTTCGTTTTGTGGGTGAGGATGATTGAGTTTCTTGTGCTTGTTTCCATTCATTTGCACTGATGATGGCTTTGAGAATGATCTCATCGGTTGAGCACATTCAATCCTAAAAATTATTTGATTTCTGGAGATCCAAATGGACCAGCAAATCTAGGAAAAAAAGATATACAATATCCAAGCCTATGTGTGGGAGAGTGGCTAAGTTCTTGACCATCTGGAGACCTTAATCGGCTGAATTGACCGCTGAGACATCCACCACGTTTTTGAGTAGTGCTTTTGACCATACTTCCCCAGCGTAGTCACACATAAATAGAAGATGATTGGTGGTTTCCAGGGTGTTGCATCTATGACAGTTAGGATCCCTTGAATACCAGGTCTTATCATGTTAGCTTCTACCGGTAGCACCTCATGTAGGATTGTTTACAGGAATGTTTTGATTTTGGGTGCTGTCCGCGTTTTCCAAACCTGTTCATTCCATTTGGTTGGGGGATACAAGGGAGATGTCTTGTGCCGGTGAAAGGCTTCTAGGTTATACCCTGTTTTAGTCATGTAATTGCCTGAGGTGTGGTGGAGCAAAACACGGTGATCTGGAGCTCCAAACCGGCTTGGTTTGATGGTGATAATATAATTTTTTTGGAGGGGTAATATATCGTTAACTAAGTTCTCATTCCAGGATGTTGAGTTTGGTAAGAAGAGGTCGGACACTTTGAAATATTGGTATTTTTCAAGAAGTGGATCTGAGAGGGAGATTTGAGCTGTTGGTGATAACCAGGAGTATTACCAGATACAAATTGTTGTTCCAGTACCAACCGCGTGGCCCATACCCAATGTTATAAGGTCTCTACTGCGAGGATGGTTCACCAGCCGTACGATGCCGATGAGGGAGTAGTGCAGGAGAGAAAGTTAGAGGGGGCACAATATCCACAGGAGCACCCGGGCTAGTAGGCATGAGGGCTTCTCGATCATCCTCCAGCTTATTTTTGCGAGCAAGGCGACATTGAAGGTATGTATGTCATTAATCCCGAGACCACCTAGAGCTTTGGCTGGGTGATCTTGTCTCAAGCTACCTTGCAAATATTTTTCATAAACGAATTGTACCACCAGAAGTGTGTCTTTTGTAGAGACAAGGGCAGAAGGAAGTAGGACATGGCATAAGTGGGCATAGTGGAGAGTACAATTTTAAGCGTTGTCAGTTTGCCCGCAATAGAGAGGAAACAAGCAGACCAAATCAGTGCCCTCTGTCGTATTTGATCAACGATGGATGTAAACATGTCCTTCTTCCACTTTCCCAAAAGCACCGGTAAGCCGAGGTACTTTCTCACTGTTACCTCATTGTTAATTTCAAGGATTTGTTTGACTTTCTGGCATATGTGCTGTTGTGATTTCCTGGAAAACGGGATGGAGGACCTTTGGCGATTAATCATTTGGCCAAAAGCTGCTTCATATCTTGTTAGGAGATTCCGGAGGATGGCTGCATAATTGCTGTATGCAGGACAGAAGAACATGGTGTCATCGGCAAACAACATATGGTTTATGTAGAGGCTCCCTTTGGCAACTCTGTTTCTTTTCAAGGTATCATCTTCTTGCGCTCTGTGGCATAGGCCGCACAATACTTCGCTACATGAGATAAAAAGGTAAGGAAAGAGTGGATCTCCTCACGGATTCCTCTAGAGGATTTTGCTCTTCCTTTTACTGTCCCATTGACTAAAAAAGAGTAGCTCACTATAGTTATACATTGCATTGTCCAGGTGATCCACTTGGGATGTAAGCCAAGTCGGGTGAGAACAGTGCGGATGAAGGTCCATTCTCGTTTGTCATATGCCTTATTCATATCGGTATTGGTGGCCTTTGCACAACGAGTAATAGCTTGGAACGTCTTTAAGTAATGGAGAACTTCATGTGCTATCTGAGATGAGCCGCTTAGGGACGAAGGTGGATTGATTTTTGGAGATGATGTCGTTGAGGATCGGTTGGAGTCTTCTTGTAAGTAGCTTTGAGATGGTTTTGAAGGTGATATTACAGATGGTGATCGGGCGATACTCTGCAACTTTAGAAGGCCTTTTCACTTTTGATATGAGTCTTACCTAAGTCTCATTCATGTTATTAGGCATTTTTCCTAAGTGGAAACTTTTTTGGACTTCTTTGATAAGGTCCTGACCCACCACTACCCAATTTGTGTGGAAGAAACTAGCAAAAAACCCATTAGGATCTGGGGATTTATCCGGGTGAATGGAGAACAAGGCTTCGCGGATTTCTGAAGGTGAAGGGTCAGCGATGAGCCTACAATTTATTTCATCGGAAACGACTGACTTCAGAGCCCACAAGGCCGTCTCTTCACCCAACTCTTGTGCGGTAAATAATTAATTATAGTAGCTTGCCATCACTTTAGTGATGAGTTCATCAGTGTAAACTAAGATTCTTTCGTCGTTCTCCATGACGGAAATTTTGTTGGTGGTGTACCTTCCTCATGTTGTAGCATGGATGAAAACCCAAATTCGTGTCTCCAAGTTTTAGCCAGAGTTATCGACTTTGCTTTTTCCAGAAATCTTTTTCTGTTTTATAGACCTTCTTCAGCTTGGCGTTTATCATTTGAAGGAGTGTTTTGTCATGGTTAGGGCCAACCATAGCTGCTTCTAGCTGGTGTTCCAACTCAGATATTTGTTCTTGGCTACAGATCTGTTGTTTTTTGTTCCAGAGGATGATAGCATTTCAAACTCTAATGATATTTTTAGAGAGGGAGAGTCCATCATTCTCAGACCATACTTTGGCAGTTAAGTTTGTTACTTCATCCTTCTCTCTTAGTCGTCTATCATAACATAAAATATTCCTTTGCAGCTTCCTCAAATAGTCTAAGTGTGTAACTATTGGCATGTGATCGGAACCTTCAAACATGATGTACTCACACTTTTACATAGGATACTGTTTCACCCAGACACTATTGGACATCACTCTATCCAAGTGGCAGCGAACAACAAAAGTGTTCCGGACTCCTCTCTATGAGAGTTGTTCTCCTGAGTGTTGGAAGTCGTAGAGATCGCATTCTGAGAGGAATGATCGGAAACCCTAGAAAATACCATCTGGTCTAGTAATGCCCTTTCCTTTTCGGTGTTATCAATGATGTCGTTGAAATCTTCGGAATTAAACCAGGAAGTGTCTCTTGCTAGGGTCAGGTTCGTGAGTTGATTTCAGATAGCCTTCCTCTTGACTTTAGCTGGATCTGCGTACAGGAAGGTAGAGTAGAAGCTATTGTTTTCAAAAGTGATACTGGTATCAATAAAGTTCTGGAAAGCTGAGATGATGTTGAGTTTGATTTCTTGTTTCCATAAAAGAGATAGGCCACCTCCCGTGTGTGAATAGGATGAACGAGAGGATGATGATGGAGACCTAAAGCAGCTGTCTGCAGTACCGTCTCGTCAGGTTTTACGAACTGTCAAGGGATTTCCCTAACCTTGACAGTTCCATCATACCAATTTTAAGGAAGATGAGCGGATGGAATGTGAAAATTCATCCTGGGTTTGCGTGTGATCGTCGGGATGATAGGGACTGAAGGGGCAGGTGAGACATCCCTAGTCCTGTGGGCTGGATCAGAACTCCCGCAGCGGTAGTGTTATAAATTTTTTGTGCTTTTTCTATTATGTGTAAGATCCTTTTTAATAATCGCTTTCTTTGTGAGGGGAGTGCGGCAGTAACTTGTCTTTTACGAATAGGGTTTTTTTGGTGTTTATAATTAAAAAGCTTCTTTATTTTTTGAACCCAAAGGTCTGCCCAATTTTTTTTTTGGTTTCTAGGGGGATTGCATGACAGACAAGTAGGTGCATAGCTGGAATTCATTCAGGGAGGGGGAGGGGGAGAGGGTGAGGTGGCCTTGTATCAACCGGTTGGGCAACTTGAGAGGTAAGCACCGCTCTAACCATCTGCATTATTGTTTCTTATACTTGTCCCTCTTCTTCTGCTAGTATGTATCTCTCTCTTCTAGCAACACTTTCTGTTGGGTCATCACAGTTGCTTTATTGGATCATAACTTTCCTGAGTTCACCTATGGCATTAGTTATGGCTTGTTGAGGCAACTCCTCTCCATCATGTAGTTCAGGGGTGGGGTCTCTATCTAGTGGTGGTCGTCTCTATCTGAAGGAGGAGAATGAACATCCATCTCTTGCGGCCAGGGTTTGTTCAGTCCGTGTGTTTTCCTTTTCACACCAAACTTGGCGGGATACAGGGATACTTAGGCTTTGTCTAGGTGATAAATGGTGGTTTTCTCAGAGGCTGGGCTTCAACCTGACTGTAGTTCCTAGCCGCAGATTAGGAATGCGGATTTTTTGTCGATCCTACTCTTTGTGTGGTTTGGGGGATCTTGGATAGGGGTGGTCAGATCGGTGGTCTCCTTTGTACTCTCTGTGTGGTTTGGAGGATCTTGGGTAGGGGTGGTCGGATTGGTGGTCAGACTAGGTATTGGGGGCAGTGGAGGTATTCAGGGCGGATGTAGTTAGGGCAGGTATAATGGCTAGTTGAACTTCGGGGTGGGCTGTGATTTGGTTTTGATAGCGGCATCGAAGCCTTGGGAAAGTCAGATCTGGACTTTGGGACGTGTGCCTGAGGATGGCTGTGGGATTTATCTTTGTTCAGGGGGCAATGTCTGAATCTAAGATTCAGACTGCAACAGCGGACGCAGTTAACTTCTAGTTTTGATAGAGTAGAGTTGTTGTGACTTCATCACCAATGTTAAATTCCACTATGGTAGACATAATGAAGGGTTGGAGAGCGTCGATGCGCACTTTTGCATGTGCCGCTTTAATTGTGATGTATATGGCCTTAACATAATCAATGTTCTTGGTTATGCTCAATACAGTTTCTTCTTACCATAGGTGCAGGGGGAGTCCCTGTATATTTATCCAAAAAATAATTAAAGAGGGAAAGGAGGCAGCAGGTGTGAGTTCCCATCTCTGGATAATCACAATCCATTGGGAATAGTGATTTGGGCAGTTTTCCAATACCTTCTCAAGATCTTCTTCACAGGTGAATTTAAATTGAAAGAGACAGTTACCCAAGTCAACTCCTACTGATGGTTTAGACACTTCTCATGTTCCTTCACAGAATGGTATGAGTAACCAGACCTTTTGGGCTCTGTTGTTTGTAACCCTGCCTACTAACGTCAAAGGATGTTCCTTTCGCAGTTCATTGGTATCAAAGTGGGGAATTTTGATTTTGGTGGCTCGAGGCGGGGGAGAGGCGTCGAGTCCCTTTCCTTTCTTTGTGGAAGAAAATTTGTGATGTATCTTATGGTAGACTGGCGACTTAACGGTCGTAGCGGATAGTCGGTGGGAAGTTTTGATTTACTGGTGTCTAGTGGTCCTTGGTGTGTTGGTTTGATGTTGATATGTGAGGGAGTTTGTGGTTTGCAGGGCTAATATCAAGTGGTGGATGAAGTTGAAACATATAATGATATGGGGAAACTTGGTGGTGAAGGAGGTTAAAGTAGAGTGTCATATAGGGGAAGCTGTTTACTTTCTCGGAATGGAAGGCGCAGACTGCACCTTTTTCTTGGTATAGCTTGACATAACATTGAGGGGGATGAAGATTAGCAGTTTTACCTAGTTTTTCTGGTACACCGGTGGATAGAATTACGGACCCTAGAGCCTAAAAGGCGGGCGTGGGACCCCATAATTCTAAAGTCATAAGTTTTTTGAGGAGCTGACTTTCCTAAATGAGTAAAACCAGGTATAATATTTTTAATAATGGGCTACGATGTTGTGTCCCCAACTCCCATTATGTTCGGGGCATGGACCATAAGGTCCAAGAGTAGGATCTGGTCGAGTGAGATTGGTCCTAAGGGTAATGGTCCATAAGGGTGATAGCCAGCAATGATGCAAGTCTTGTCCGAGGTAGATTAGAAGAGAAAGAGCTGAACCCGAGTGAAACACCAGCTGAGGATCGTTGGGGTAGCTCAAGGTCCAGTGAGGACATTGACACTCCAGCTGGATCAGCTCACGGCCAGCTCGGCCAACTGGAGGGAGAGAGCCGCAGCTGGGGTCAAATGGTGACCCAGTGAGCTAGCTGGATCAGTTAGTGGTCGGGGAGTGGCGGTTACCCCCGAGGGTGAGCTGGTACGACAGGGGAATGGATGTGAGCGTGAAAGGGCATTGAGAAAGGGTGTATGGTCGAAGGGTCACCACGAACCAAGGCAACCCTTCACGAAAGTTTGTAACTACTCGCTTATGCCTTTTAGACAGGCCTGGCCACGCCTATAAATACCAGACCCACCCACACAAGTTTCATCATCAGTTCATGCACAACGAAAAACCGTGAGAAAGAAAGAGAGATAGTTAAACCGATCTTGATCGGAAAAGAGAGAAAGAGAGAGACTTCGGCCTGGAATAAGTCCAGGATGGAAGAAGTTTCGGCCATAGACAAGGGGAAGGACCCTGTCGCCCCTGATAATGTCTCTAAGGTATGTCTTGACTCTCTCTTGTCTAATTGTGGTGTTGGATCGCAGGTGGCAACCGTAGCAATCCCAGAACCGGGGTGACTGGGTCGAGTCTCGCAACCCTTTGTATTGTTCCCCCTCTCTACCTTTCTCGTACGGCTGATCCATGAGTCTATGGCCTCGGCCCAGATTTATGTGAAGCAGTTATTCTGGGTTTTAGTTATCGGTTCTGAGCACACCATAAAGTGGGAGTGAACGGTTGCGAGGGTCGGATCGCGTAATGCACTCGGATCAATGCCAAGGGTCGATCTGGGATGAATCCTTAAAAGACCCCTCCGCCGCACGTGTCACTTTCGGTGGCCATGAACAGTCACGAACCGGATTCATTGGTTGCCTATAAGATTAGCCTTGATCTGAAACGATCTAAGGCAGAATGGCCAGTTGGGCTGCGGGTGGTGCTTGTCCTGATGCACGGTGACAAACGTACCATGGATGGAACCGACCAGCGGTTGGTGTCTCTCGAATGAACGGTAAAATCCTGTGGTTGAATAAGCATGGCTCGTGAACCATTGCGTCGGTTCGGCGAATTGCATCCTTTGGATCAATAACCTTCACGATTGGTATCAATCAGACATGATGAACTGGTGTGAGTGTGTAAGCGTATCTTAGACATGTTAAGTCATGTCCTTGGCCTGTAAAACCTCTTCCGTCAAAAAACATGGTCCAATTATGTAACCGAAGCAGTGCTGCTGTCGGCCGAAAGGCCGATACGTGCCAAGGAGTGTTGCGGTCATTGGCCGTTGGTTACTCCAGATAAACAGTTCATCCGTTTATTCTTAAGGCCACCTAGTTGTTACTTAGTCAGTGGGCGGTTGGTTGAATGACTAAGTACGACTCGGGAAAGGTATTAGGATAAGTTAGGATATGCTTCGACTATACTAATGGGTTAAAGGGTTCTAGGGAGCATTACGAGATTAGACTGAATACTGATATGGTTATCTCCTTTCAGGACATGAGGTTGGTCCGGATACGGACCAAGCCTAGGTGCACGGTCTGGCGGTCTTCTGACGATGTGTGATGTGTGTTAGGAGTTCTGGATAGAACAGGATCGGTCCATGTAAAGCCTACGGGCAAAATTTAGCATGTTGTATCGAATCCTTATTATATCAATAAAGAGTTGTCCTTATGTCTATCTCCTTTAGTTATGCATAAATGGTAGATAGGGGAACCTCCTAGAATATATTGGCTAGGATGTTGGTTAAGGCCTTAGTCTCTCGGAGACTAAGAAGTGGGACGACCGTCTTGGGTCGTAGTACCCGGGTTGGGGTGTTTCATTCAAACCGATTGGTTGGTTACTACCTAGGTAAGATTGCTTGGGAGCTTTTTAAAATTGAATTTTTGTTTGCAATCCAATTTCTAGAAAATATTCTATTGATAGACTTTATTGTATCGTTCAAACCGATTGGTTGGTTACTACCTAGGTAAGATTGATTGAGACATTTTTAAAATTGAATTTTTGTTTGCAATCCAATTTCTAAAAAATATCCTATTGATAGACTTTAAAACTTTTTTCAAGTGGAATTAAGCTTTTTAATTTAAAATTAGATTTTTTTCTTGTTAAAGTTGAATTAGTATATATTATGGTAAATAGTATAATATTATATTCTATTTTATATGTTTTCAATTTGTGGTAATATATATCTACTAAAAATATTTATGCTTTTCTAAAAAAATCTAATCATATTACTATTTGTGGATCTAATCAAACGACATTAATCCAGTCGATGAAGCAGCAATTACAGCACCTGATTTCACTTTAAGAAGTAATTTTTGGACACCTGCCTACTCCTTTGCATTTATGATTGATTGATTAAGGTATCATCCATAGATAAATCTCTTTTGTTGAACACTAATTGATTCTTTGAAATCTAGAGATTCTATCAAATCTAAGAAAATAGAGACTTGATCGCAATCCCATCATTGGTAAAGTATTTTGGGATAAATCCCATTGCAGTCCAGCTTAGAAGTTTGAAAGCTGGACCGGATTAGGAGATAAGTTAACCAGATCTTTTATCCAAATCTCTTTTACATATCTGTAATGAAAGAAAAGGTGAAGTATTAATTGTATGGTGTTGCATCCATAACGTTTGAATTTTTCAATTGCAATATGTCTCGACACTAATGTCTCCCTAACCGCTAGTGCTTTTTGAAGGGGTTCCAAAAGAACACTTGTATCTACGGCAATGTAGGGAGCTTCTAAAATAGTTTGTGCAAGTTAAACATCCGCTTCTTCAGCTTGAGGTAATCTTAGCTCTTTTATCTAACTACAAAATAGCATGTCTTTGTTACATAATTATTAATTGACGATACAGCCAAATTCTCTTATCAGGAGTTCAAAGGAGGCTCAATTTCAATACCATTAGGTCTTCTCGTGGCAATATAATATTTGTTCCTGGTTATATCTTATTGTATTATGCTTGAATCTCTTACCTTAAGTTTTTTTCCGATTAGATATAGGGGACCCATATGTTGAAGTTGTATATCGAAAGAGAGCTATGGTTTTTGTCATATAGTTATTTCTTCTCCATCTCCCACAGGTTAAGAAAACTGTATTTTAGTAAGTCATGTCTCGCCAATATGCTCCTCCATCCGTGAGACGCACGAGAGGGTAGTTGATACTCTATAAAGGATTGAGTGTGCCAATATATTTCTATATATAACTATGTCAGACTTCATTGAGGATTTGGTAAAATTCTATTTTTGCCAACAATGCATCATATAGCACTCGATGTCTCTGAAACTCAATCTCCGTAAACTCTTAGGCCTTGCCATTTATCCTATGCCACCCAACACATTTTAATATTTTCTGGTTCAGAATGCCACCAAAATCTAGTAAGAGCTAGTTGAATTCTCTTGCATAGATACTTAGATAATTTAAAGTATGTAATGGCATAATTAGGCATGTCCATCAAGATACTACAAAGCATTGTCAGCTTCTTGGAACTGGATAGCCTTTTGGTGCACCAACTGAGAGATTTTCTCAGATCATGTCCATAATCTAGGTAAAGGGTTCCTTTTTCTTGTGTTCAGAATACTCCGATAACTCTAGATACTCCCCTACATCATCTTCTTCTTTCTCAATATTGAGCAAATCATTTACTCCTTGTTTCATGTTGAATGGGGCTTTCCTTGAGAATGTGATGGAGGATTTTGCACATTGATAAGCTGATCGGAGGCCTCTTCATACTGGTTTAGTATGGTCTTATAAAATACCATGGTATCATTAATAAACAACAAGTGATTCATTTGCAGACTTCCATGAGATACTCTTATTCTAGTGAGTTTCCCTTCTCTCTTAACTCGATTACATAGTCCATAGAGCACCTCTCTGCACAAAATAAAAATGTAAGGATATAGAGTATTCCATTGTCTAATACCCCGCTTTGGTTTTACATATTTCAGTAACTAAGAATGCATACGAGACTGAGGTAATACACTGCATTATCCAATTTATCCACTAATTATGAAAATCAAATCGTTGCATGACCTCATGGAGAAAGCCCCATTCGATCTGATCATAGGCTTTGCTAATATCGATTTTGATCACCATAGAGCAAAGTTTATTTGAATTTGAGGTGTTAGGTATTGTTAAACCTTGTAAGTTATTTGAACATTATATGAGATTGCTTTTTTTGGTACAAAACTCCCTGGTTCTAGGATATTATTTTTTCTAATACAGGCAACTTTTGAGAAAAGAGCTTTGAAAAGATCTTGTAATAAACATTATAAAGAACAACAAGTCTATAATCTTCTATCTTCTTGAACTCGTAATTTTTAGTATTAAGAATATGTGAGTTTCATTAATTATTCACAAAATTACACCCAAATTAAATCAGACATTTGATCTCCTTAATTATGTTTGATTCTAGGGCTTCCCAGTTAGATTAGAAGAAACAATCCGAGATACCATCTGGTCTTGACACTTTATTAGCATGGATAGAGAAAGCTACTTCTATAATTTTTTTAGTGGTTGGTTTCTCCACAAGTTTTTATTGAAATCTTCTGAGATATAGCAAGAGGCTGTTGGATACGGTTCATGAGTGTGTCAATGATTTTGTTCCTTCTTGGTGCAGATAAGGTGAAAATATTCTGAAAAAATCATGCCAATGTCATCAACTTTAAACACAGTATTTCCTACCTCGTCTTCCAACATAAAATTTTATTTCTTGCTTTTCTGCCGTTTTTATTAGCAAGAAAAAAAACCATTTATATATATATATATGTCTCAAGGGTTCAACCAGATTTGTCTACTATGTTTTCTCTAGAATACTTCCTCAGCCTTACCCTTATTGGCCTTCTCAGGTCCTAATTAAAATATTATCAGTTCTTCATTTGCAGTCAAACCACAAGATGATACCTTGTTTGCATTTATCTACTTTCGGTTTGACCGAGAGATGTTCCTCTTCCTTCCAGGTTTACGAGATAAACTCTTTAACCTCCTCATTTTATTTTAGTCTACGGTCAAAACATAACTGAGGTTTCGTGTTTATTCATGTCGGGTTCAGATATGAAACAATTGTTTGGTGGTCTGAGCTTTCGACCTTAGATATTCACATCTTGTCACTGGAAAATTTTCTGCTCATATACTATTTGATAGGACCCGATTCACTCTATATTTTACCATGCCTATGTCATTTCCACATGATTATATCTCTTTTCTTTTCAATGAATTCCTCAAACCTTGACAATTCTATACCACTAATTATTAAGATTGTGGAAAAGACTGATCTTGAAAATTTGTCTTGTTTTTCTGGTGGTTTAGCTAATTCACCACTAAGCTCAACCTTTCCTAGGGTTCTCCTCCTTAAGAGAGATGACATTCTGAGAGCCTAGAGCCCGGTGTACCTTACAGTTACTAATACTCTTACTTGAATTAGCTATCGTATTATATATTTTCCTTCGTAGAGGTTGGACCTGAAGCGTTTTTGTTTTTTTTTTGAGTCAGTATCAGGAATGTCTCGCAGTGTGATTGGTGTTTTAAATGGGTCGGGAAGCCTTCCCATATTTTTTTTTGAACTGATTTTTGTCTCTACTTTGAGATGGGCTCACTTGAGAATCACCAATGCGACCCAAGCACATCACTGCAGGAATTCTCTTAATCTCTTGATGGCGATTCAAAGTCTCAATTGTACTAGCTTTGGAAGCAGCAGAAGCTTTGACCATTTGATTTGTTTTCTCTTCCAATTAGCCTTTCTCTTCCGTTTTTCTTAATTTCTCATTTTACGCCGCACTCTCTAAAAGATCAGCACATTTGGTATACTATATTATAAATCATATCCCTCTCTATGATATTTTAGATCAGTAGATAGATACTCTCTTCCTCTAGCACATTCTTTAGCTGATTCTCTTTTTCTTTCCGGTCTTACAGGGTTGGTGAGTAAAAAGCATTAAAAGCATCGACAAATTTTAACCCATCTAACCGAATAGTTCCCAAGTATCGATTTATAATGATCTTGAAATACCCAAAATAATAATTTATTAGTATTTTTATTTTATTATAATTTAAAAAAAAATTAAAATATTCTTATATCTAATTAAAAATTACCGTTATTTGTGAAATGCGTAGCATCGTGACAATATTGATGAACTGACAATAACATATAAAAATTTAAAATAGAAAATTCATTAAAAAGCATATTTTTGTCACCATTACCATTTCAATTAGTAACTTTTTCATTGTTATTGTGAAAACTATATATAATTTCAGTGCCGTATTCAGGATTTGAAAGTCTTAACACCATACTAAATAATATAATCTTTGTTTAAATTTTAAAAATTATTATATAAAATATGTTAGTATATATAAGCTGTTAAAAAATTATGATTTTTTATCAAGAAATTATAATTGATATAGTGGTAAAATTTATTATATATTAATTAAGTTATAAAGTTAAGTAAGAAATAGAAAATGAGACCCCACAAATTAAATTTGTAAGAAAGGGTCTGAGGTAATTGCCTTTTTTATATACTATGGGCATGGCGCTGCCTGTTTTAATAATTATCAATCATAAAAAAAGTAAAAAACTTAGCATGAAAACGGTATTTTTAGCTTTTTTTGTACCGTTATTCTTGACTATTGTTTTTTACTGCTAATATCGCTTACCGGTGTGGTTTCCTGCTGAAAACTCCTGTCGTTTTGTATACCCAAACGAATTTAAATTAATATTAAGAAAAGGAATATCTTCGGTATCTACTATATTTGGACAATTATAAGGAACCACACGCCAAATGTCACAAAATGGCTGATAAAACGTTTGGACACGGACAATAGCATCAAACAAAAGGCAGTTAATGTGCAAAAATATAATAAGATAGAGAGACTTTTCCATCACGCTGTCCACTTGCAAATATTCAAGGGACTTTTGGTCAAATGAAAATGAAATAGTTAAGAGTTAATAAATTGAAATAGTTTTTAAATAACTGAAGGTTATTTAACAGTGTTATATAAATGAATAAAAGTTTTAAAATTTGGTTTTCAAAATTGAACGGTGCTGAACTAGGCTTCAATATAACTGACGAAAAAAAAACAGATAAGAATAAAATTGTTGAATCAATTTTATATGGAATTCTAGCTATAACTTAAGATAGAACAATATTTATTTATGTCTCCCTGTAGATATATGGATCTTCGCATACTCATTTGGATTCATTGAATCAATTGCTAGGGAGTCAATTGACATGTGCTAAATAAGAAACCATCACACTCTCGGGGAACATTGTGAAGTATTTCCTCAAGACTTTTTTTTTTCTTTTTGGTATGAATTTCCTCAAGACTATCTGATGTTAGAGTGGAGATGGTCTGACAAAGGATTAGGAATCACACCAAGTGCTTAAGATACAGGCATGTTTGTGTGTGTTTTTCCTTCTAGAAACATATATATTAGAAAATTCATAAGAAGATTTTGAGTGGATATCTCATTATTAAAAGAAATAATAATAAAAAGTACGAAAGAAAATTAAAAAAAGAATTCTCAACATTTTTATTAGAAAATTCATAAAATAATTATAAGAAGTATTTTACTATTAAAAATGAAAAATAAGAAAAAAAAAATAAAAAAAGATTCTTAAATGAGAACTCTTTAGATATCTATGAAAAATCTATAAAACACTGGTTTTTCATGAATTGATTCAATTTAAAAATTTATGGTATAATTACATTATAATAAAATAATAATAATCCTTTTTGTTTAAGATAATTTTTAGGAATTTTTATGGAGAGAGCTCTAAGTTCTTGAAACCTACTTCTTTAGGTTGCCTGACACTTGTTGGTGAGTGTTCGATGTATCGGGTAAGTTGGTAACGTAAACAGAAATTTGTATTACATAAGCTGCAGGTAACCCTTATCAATCCAATTGTTCAAATCTTCACCTTTAAAACTGGAACGAATGATCACGAAAACAAATCAAGTGTTTCTTTCAATACTAATCAGTTGCATTAAGCTAATATGTAGCGTGTATTGATTTATCTAACCTAAATAAAACATGGCGTTAAATACTTCACTCACAGCTTGGTGACAAATTTATGTTTTCTATATAAATGGAAAAGTATTATGTTTTATATACAGTTGTTGACATAAAAGTATAAAAATTGCTTTTACTTTATATATATGAAAATGTATAGAATTTTTTCACAAAAATGAAAGCCTACAAGTTAGACCCAGTCTATAAAAAGGATCCTTTGTGATATGGGGCTTCCTCATCTTTCTCGACTATAACCAATCAGTTAAATTTCATCGTAGGGGGAAAAAAATGCATTTCTCCTCTTTGTCTTCGTTGTCAATTTTGACAACCCTAATAACGATGGGATGTCTTATGCTTCATCCATCTTTCTCCAGTGCTCAAGTACTAACTCCTACTTTCTACGACAACACATGCCCTAGTGTCTTTAACATCGTCCGGGACACCATCGTCACCGAGCTAAGATCGGATCCTCGTATCGCCGCGAGCATCCTTCGTCTTCACTTCCACGACTGCTTCGTTAATGTAAGCTATTACCTTTCGGTCATAATTTATGTGTACATAGGTATCGTAGAACTATATTAATTCCTTTTCTATCTTTCAGAAATATAAAGAAAACTATGTTTTGCTAATATATATCCTTATGCCAGTGTTTTGATTCTTAGATTTTTGTTGTCAACAAGTAGTATGTCCACTTGATTTCCGAAACAATTATTTTTCGGGTTATGGAGACACTCAAGAAAAACAAAATACGTCTTTGTCATATAATTAAGGCTAGGAAGATATAAATAATAAATATATTTTTCTGTGTAGTATTAGTTAAGATTATACGTTATCTACAATAATAGTCAGTGGCCTAACAGATCTGATCCAGAAAAATTATCATTATAAACTTTCACTTACTTAGATTTGTTTTTTACTGTCGTATATCTTAGTTCTTGTCGTCAACAAAGACTAATTATTTAATCTTCTTTATCAAACACAAATCATATGTATTAGATTATCTACGAAGAGCATGGACCCCTACCAAATACGCTATGAAATTATATCAAATTACAATCATTTAGTGATGGTAACATTTTTGAAATCATTCAAACATCTCGCGCTTACCGTGAACCCCGAAAATCCACTAAATAGTTCATTTATTATTTCCCAGAAATGTCAATCCTCGAATCAGGTGTTGTCTTGAGCACAATTGTTTTAACGTGTGATGTTTCTTAAAACTTTACAGTGTTTATTTCTCTGGTCAATAAAAAAATCATTTTAGTATAAACAATAAATTATTCCGCCAGAAAAAAGGAAGAAATATTTGGGTAGACCAGTACGTTGTGAATGTGGTTCTTTTTTGTTTTTGGTGAATTTGTGAATGTGGTTCTTGAATAGTCTATTATTGTAACATAAATTGTATACTAATTCGTGTCTACTATGTAGCATATATGATCAAGTCTTGCTTAACCAAATGGTTTAGTAAATGGATAAACGCAATCGCACAATGTTTACCCGAGGCAAAGATTCGGTGATTGTTGTAAATTATGAACTAATTTGTGAAAAAACTATCTTGGTGTGTGAAAGGGTTGTGATGCATCGATCTTGTTAGACAACACAACATCGTTTCAAACAGAAAAAGACGCTGCGCCCAATGCAAACTCGGCTCGGGGATTTGAAGTGATTGATAGAATGAAAACAGCAGTGGAGAGAGCATGCCCGAGGATTGTTTCATGTGCAGATATGCTTACCATCGCAGCTCAACAATCTGTTAATCTGGTATGCTCTATTGACACAAACCCTAATTCTTCTTTTTTTTTTGTTTTACATGACAACCACGGGTTTAAATTCCTACGTGAAGGGAGTTACTGAACATATTAAACATGACATGTGACAACACACATGACATGATTGAAGAAAAAAACTTGAATACTGCAAGTTGTTTGAGAAAATGACAATTTATATTAATTGTTATCCTTTCTTTTCAACATGTATTGAAGATTAGTTGAGAAAATATTTAAAACGCGTGGTCCTGTTAAAAAGAAAAGACCGATACAGATATTATTAAGAAGACCAAACTCCGTACAATAATATATAAGTCGATAAGATAATTTATTCTTTTTTTTTTTACTTACTTCACTAATTGTTGAATTTTCATTGTATGTTTTTTTTCTTTTTAACCATCGAGACTTTTATATCGTCAACATTATTCTTCTCCA
Organism: Iljinskaea planisiliqua; assembly: GCA_900108845.1. NCBI lineage: Eukaryota > Viridiplantae > Streptophyta > Magnoliopsida > Brassicales > Brassicaceae > Iljinskaea > Iljinskaea planisiliqua. Next base: position 582,080 of record FNXX01000015.1, on the reverse strand, counting down.
CAAATAATTAGTTTTTGAAATATGGATATTTTAGGCAGGAGGTCCTTCATGGAGGGTTCCTTTGGGAAGACGAGATAGCTTACAAGCTTTCTTCAATCTGGCTAATAACAATCTTCCGTCTCCATTCTTAACACTTCCGGAACTTAAAGCCAGTTTTAGAAATGTCGGTCTTGACCGCCCTTCTGATCTCGTTGCTCTCTCTGGTAATAATGCTTTTTAGAAATAATAACACAAAACACACATTTGGTGTTACTATACTCTAACGAAATTATTATTTACTTCATTGTATTTTTTTTGGTTAGGTGGCCACACGTTTGGTAAAAACCAATGCCGGTTTATTATGGGCAGGCTATACAACTTTAGTAACACTGGTTTACCTGATCCTACCCTCAACACTACTTATCTCCAGACGCTTCGTGGACTATGCCCTCGTAATGGTAATCTGAGCGTTTTACTGGATTTCGATCTACGTACACCCACGGTTTTCGACAACAAATATTATGTGAATCTGAAAGAGCACAAAGGACTTATCCAAACCGATCAAGAGCTGTTCTCGAGCCCCAATGCCACTGACACAATCCCCTTGGTGAGAGCATACGCTGATGGTACACAGAAGTTCTTTAATGCATTTGTGGAAGCGATGAATAGGATGGGAAACATTACCCCTCTCACAGGATCTCAAGGACAGATCAGGCGGAACTGTAGGGTGGTTAACTCCAACTCGTTGCTCCAAGATGTGGTTGAAATCATTGACTTTGTCACCTCTATGTAATAATAGTTGTCCCAATCTATGTGGCAACCAATATGTAAGTTTTCTTTACGATAATAAAACGCTCTCAAAATCTAACTCGAGGACATTTCGTCCCTTTTATCTCTTTAATTAACTTCTTAAAACATATCGTTTGTGTGGTCTTGTTTAAACAACAATAAAAGAAAATAAACCAGAACTAATAAAACAGTGTCAGAATCTTACATGAGGACATTTCGTCTTTTTAATTTTCTCTCTCTACATTTGTTTCAACTTCCAGAAAACATATTGTGCGTGTGTGGTCGCAGTTCTTTATACAAAAATAAAACAAACAGAACAGAATAATATAATTTTATTATTTACCTATAAATTCACAAAGTCATGTTGCCGAATTCATAATAATCATACTCCAGCATGAAGTAGTATCGAAATTCTCTGGAAGCTTCAAATAGTTTCATAATTTCAAGGCTATTTCAAACTCCTTTGAAACCCCATGAGAGAAAGTTTAACAAATTATCAACCTCTTTAGGAATTCCATGAAACTAGAAACCGTCAACATGTTCCAAATAAAACGTCCACTATATATTACACCCCACAAATAAATAAATTATTAATTTCATGTGTGATATATCATGGGTTTTATGGCTTTTAACCATTATATAAATTGTGTTTATATAATTTTTTTAGTGTTTTTGGAGTCTTTTAGAGTCATTTGCAGGTTAATGTACGTTCAAGACTTAATTAGAGATTATTGATCATTCTGGAGTTCATCAAGAAGCTGTACCGAAGAATTCAAGTCAGAAACCACTTTCAGGAGTTGGTGCCGGTCAACACCACTCCCTGATTTCGGTCAACACCAATCAGACAGACAAATTTCACGCCAGTTTTCAAGTTTTGAAGTAAAAAAAAAATTACCCAAAAGTTTCCATCATTTGCAAATAAGTCATTTTCGTGTTTTTTAGATTATAAATAGGATTTTAAGGTCATTGTTTAGACTTAAGTTTAATTCTATTGAGAGAGATTTGTAACTGAGTTTTGGAGAGAAGAATTCAAACTCGTTTAGAGAAGATTCAGAATTCCTTGTTAGGTTTAGGGTTATTCGAAGGTAATTGATGAATTGTTAGGATAAATTATTAGAGTTCTTCATCTGGATTTGTGTTTATTGGTTATTCTAGTTTAGCGACCTAGAATCTGATCTTAGGTTAATTGGTAGACACAAAAGTGTTGTTGATTTCCTAAACTAATCTTAGCTGAGCAAAATAACTATCTGCAAAAAAAATTGGTTTAGGGATTTTGTGAACAATTGAACCTGATCTTTAATGCTTGTTTGAACTGATTGAATTTGCAAAGGAATTTGAGATTTTAGTTTAGACATTGATAATCTCGGCAGCGAAAGTTGATTGGTTTTATATTTGTGATTCAAGTTCAAGAACAGTACTTCATTCATATCCTAACATTTATTTGATATGTAATTCTGATTTACTTGAGAAACTCCATGAGCCTAGCTTTTCTTCCATTGATCTTAAATTCGATTTTAATTGTTTTACTGTTTTTAATACATTTATTCTAGTTTAGCTTAATTCGAAAACCAATAATCTATTTTGTAATCTTGAGTTTCTATGGAATTTGACCCTAAGTACTGCATCGATCTTTTAATTTGGATAACTCTAAGATTTTTATGAGCATATCAATGTGACCGTCATATCTCTATGTACTTTATTTTACTCTTAACTAGTTAAAATCATAATCTATCAAACATGATTTTCTATATATTTGAATCTCAACTCAACATATTTTATGAGAATTAAATTTAGAAATAATTACTAAAATACTCTTACAAAGTTAATATATTACTATTGTGATGCTATATAATATGAGATTAGTATCAATTTAAAAGGAAATATCTTTAAGTTTGTTGAAAAATTGAAAACCTTATAAACAATAATCGGCTTTTGACAGGTAGGTTTGTAGGATACTCACCTTAGTGAGGAGATTACGATGACCTCATTGACAATCATGGTGAGGAAATTTTTTTTTTAATGTGTTGGTATTTCAATTTTTGTGGTAAATTTATTTATACATAATGGTAGATTCATTGATAGACTTATTGGTTATAGTATTTTATAGTATTGTATGGTAGATATATTTGAAAGTGATAGTTAAACTTATTATGTAATGACACCAGACTTATTGATATTATATATATATATATATATATATATATATATATATATATATATATATATATATATATATGTTTTTTTTTGTAAGTGACAGTAAATTTAGTTGTTAATAGATGGTAGGTTTATTTTGAAGTGACGATAGATAGTTTTACTGGTATTGTGACGTAGACATATTTTAAAGTGATCATAGATTTATTTGGTATATGATAATAGATTTATCTGACACTTCTCTTTGTGGGAGTCGAAATTCACACAACTAAATTTAGGAAGTTTAAATTTAGGGATCCAAAATTTATTGGAAGAACTCGAGAAAAGAGATCGTAAAAATATTTTTATGACTTGTTGTCGAATAAACTTTTCGTACAATATTTGTAAGCAAAAGTAATCTAATGCCTAAGCCGTAAAGTATAAAAAGAAGTGATGCTTTGAAAATCTATACATAGGTGTTGTGAGAGCCGAAACTCACACAATTACAACTTATAATATATGGGGGCTCGAAAATCATATTTTAAAAGAACTCAAGTACCAAGATCAAAAGTTTGTATTATTTAGTGATCTTTTTGCCAAAGTACAAGAAATCTCCTACAAGCTTAATGTCTTACAATACAAAAAGTCTAATACTCGGAACTGGATGACATTAAACCTGATACAAACTATCATATATATAGTGGGCAACCTAGGGTGTCAAATAAGCTTATTAGCAAAGTGGGACGTCTTTTAATCTGTCGTCCGCCGACTTAGATAAACTTTGGGTCTGATCCGCGGTCCAAATCCTTAGTAGGTCGCCTCTTACTCTGGTTCTGATCCAGCCTGCCCCCGGTTTGGTTCGGTTCTCCCTGATTCCTGTCTTCCGCCTTGCTTAGACTCATTTCTCGGTTTTTGGATCGGTACGTTAACAGTGCAGTGAAAAGTACCCTATGAACAGTGTTTTATGAACAGTAACCCGAATCCGACTTACATTAAACCGAATCATGAACAGTGTTCCGTGAACAGTGTTTTTGCGGATAATCCTGAATGAACAGTGTTCCGACCCAAGCGATTCCGAGCTACGCTGTCAGCTCGCCATAAAATGTTTGTATGAACTTTCAGCTCACCCGTTTCTTTCGTATGAACTTTCAGCCCGCCCGTTTCTCTCGTATGAACTTTCAGCTCACCCGTTTCTCTCGTATGAACTTTCAGCCCACCCATTTCTCTCGTATGAACTTTCAGCCCACCCATTTCTCTCGTATGAACTTTCAGCTCGCCCGTTTCTCGTATAAACTTCGCCTTTGGTTTGATCCATCCTTTTGTTTAATCATTATTTAATGTCTTCACTTGGTTTTTATGTGCGAACTTCTCGATATTTTTTCTTACCGAAACAGCAAGAAGTTTTTGTAAAACGACATGATGTTTTCCGCAGAAAAGCACGACGGTTCGGAAGAAATCTTCAAAGACAAAAGACAGAGATTCTAGTTCGGATACTTGTACAAAATGTATTTTCCACTCGGAGGTTACAAAATCCATCTCGGAAAATACGAAGTCAAGTTTGGGTAATCGGAAGGAAGAACTCGGAAAATTCATGAAGTTAGCTTTGAAAAGTTTATTAACCAGCTCAGATGTTTAAAAAATCCAACTCGGAAGTGATCAACATTCCAGCTTGGGAATGATTAACATTCCAGCTCGGGAGTGTGCACCGCCATGCTCAGCTCGGAAGATGATTGTATCCAGCTCAGAGAATTGGCCAAGTTCAGCTTGGAGAATTGGTCAATCCATCTCAGAGATTTGATCAAGTCCAGCTCAGAGAGATTGATCAATTCTAGCTTGAGTGATACACATTCCAGCTGGGGAAATTGACCAAGTTCAGCTTGGAGAATTGGTCAATCCAGCTCGGAGAATTGATCAAGTCCAGCTCGGAGAGATTGAGCAAGTCCAGCTCGGGTGTACAGACACTTCCAACTCAGGAGTGGTGTGTGTTCCAGCTCGGAAGTGGATGTCGTAGGTTCAGCTTGAAAGATATGATCTTCAGCTTGAAAGATACGATCTTCAGCTCGAATGATACAATCTTCAGATCGGGGATGCTAAGTTCAGCTCGGAAGATACTGTCTTCAGCTCGGAAGATACAATCTTTAGCTCGGATGATAAGATCTGCAGCTTGAAAGATACGATATTCAGCTCGGGTGCAGCAGGATCCAGCTCGGGTGCGGCATGATCCAACTTGGGCCATGGCATGTTCCAGCTCGGGCCACGACATGCTCCAGCTCAGGCCATGGTCGTTCCAGCTCTGGTGCACGGCACATCCAGCTTAGGTACGGGATGAAAAATCTTTTTCAAGAGGAGGGGAATGATAGACCGCTGGATGTTGCATCGGGACAGCTCGGATGCGGTAGGATCCAGCTTGGGCCATGGCATGTTCCAGTTCAGGCCATGGCATGTTCCAGCTCGGGTGCACGGCACATCCAGCTCGAGTCATGGCTGTTCCAGCTCGAGTGCATGGCACTTCCAGCTCAGGTGCGCGACACTTCCAGCTCGGGTGCGCGACACTTCCAGCTCGAGCCATGGCTGTTCCAGCTCGAATGGTTTCGACCATCCAGCACATGGTTTGTTCAAATCTGAAGTTAACTCAAGAATACATATCTTTCAATTTATAGATTATTTTCGATGTTTAGACATTGTTAACCGTTAATCTCGATAGTGTGGGTTTTGATCCCAACAGTTGCCCCCCCCCCCCAGCTCGTCAGTTTTGTATGTGGTAGTGACGAGTTTAATACGATTGAGATACAAGGTTAAGGGTTAAAGATGCTGTTCGATTGCTTTCGTTGAACATCTTAACCAAATTATTCTGATACATAGCTTGAACTGTTCCCGGAGGATAAATCGTGTTTTGTTATCGGAAGATTTCTGAAGAGCCGTTATTTCTAAGAGAAAGTTAAGCAAAATTTTTGTGAATTGTCCTAGTCGAAGAAAGCTTTTCGAAAACAGTTTTCAGAGAAAATTTGTCGAAAACAAATCCCAAAGAAAATTTGCCGAAAACAATTTTCGGAGAAAAGTTGTCGAAAACAATTTTTGGAGAAAAGTTGTTGAAAACTGTTATCGGAAAAAATTGTCCGAAACAGTTTTCGGAGAAAAGTTTTCGAAAGCGGTTTTCGAAGAGAAGTTCTCGAAAATGGTTTTCGAAGAAAAACTGTCGAAATAGTTTCCGGAGAAAAGTTGTCGAAAACAGTTTCCGGAGAAAATTGTTGAAAACAGTTTCCGGAGAAAAATTGTCGAAAACAGTTTTCGGAGAAAAACTGTCGAAAACAGTTTTCAGATCCAGAAAAAAAGTCAGATGAGCTAATTTCGACCAAACTAGGAGGAATTAAGCTATGAACCTACCTGTTCTGGAATCTGTATTCACCAGAGAATCCGTGAGACTTGGAATCAGACCAATATCGATTTTGGTTTAGAGTTAAACCATTTCTAAACTGGACATCTCTCAGCTTGCCTTATTATTTATGGCGATCAGGAGACCTTAATAATGATCTAGAAACTTCCCCAAAGACCCTACAATGGTCCAGCACTCAGAGCATTAGGCGAATCCTCTTGCACCTCAAATTACCTTATTGGGACGAATTCACACTTGGAGCAATAAGTGTCCAACAGCTATCTCTACTCAACATCTACGACTTGGACGTCCATCCAAAGAGAAGCTCAACATCTACCATCCAGGATGTCCAAGAGAAGCTCACATATCCCACTAAGCTGTCTAGATACAAATGTGACCTCACTTTCCCCATTTGGGTCGATTTGCTCATAATTGTCCAACAACTAGTTTGCATTCATTTGTTTGATTCTTTTTCTTGTTTATGTTTTAGACCGTTATGTAAGGGCTTTATATAAGGCTAAGTTCCACCACTGTATAAGGCATCCTTCAATCATTTTAGAAATCAGTAAAGTATTATTCAGTTTGCAAAAGAGTTTCTTTTGTGTTGTTCATTAGAGTCTTAGGTGGATTCCTTTGTTCTCTTTTGTTCGTGTCTTTAGATCCTAAGTGTGTGAGATACTTTTGGTCTATTGATCTGCGGATTAACATTGTTTGAGTGATTCAAATACTCTTGTTCGTTCATTTGATTGAGAGAGTTAATCAGTTTCATCTCCATCTCTGATGTATCCTCAGAAACTGAGGTTATAGGTGGTGGGATGAATGTGTCGAAGGCTGTCCGTACGGCTCTTTCCTTTGGGCCGGGGTCGGAGATGGTCAGTGAAAACATTGGTGTTGAGTGGATCCGAGGCTGCTGGCTGTGTGGCTCTTTCAGACTGGACAATGGGAGATCGAATGGGTTGATGATGGAACGAGGTCGCCAGAATACCGAGTGGAAACGATCTTGATAAGACAGGGACTTCTTGACCAGAATCTCACTAGAAAGAAGGTCGAAAGAAAGAGACAACTCTCTTAAGAAAATTCGTAGGTTTATTGATAAGAGTTAAGAGATGCGATGCTGTAATGGAACTTTATGTTTTGGTCCTAGCAGCTGCTGCCTTTGAGGGCCTACTTACCTTGGAATGAATGTGGACTGACTTACGGCTTGGTTGGTTTTCATGCAGTGTGTATTCCAAAGATGGTAAGTCTGTGTGCCCATTTTGGCCTATGTCTTTCATTTGTATGATTTGGTCCGACCTTTATATCTTCATTCATTAATTTGGGCTCTCCTTTCTTGCCATGGTCTTGGTCTTGGTCGAGAGCTTCATTTGGGCCGTTTTGGGTTTCTTTCTTGATGATGCTCATTTGGTCGACTTGTTGGCTAAGTCTCCAACTTCATGTTCAGCTACCAGGGTCTTTCGGCCTGGTCAAACTACCTTTTCAAGGTTCTAGCTCCAGACCGGATCATGGGCCTTGATCGCATGGTTGGTATGGCCGGCACGGTCTTGGATGGAGCTACCGGTTTCGGATTGGTTCCGAGGGATACATCATCGTCTCCCTCTTGAAGAGGTTCTGACCTTAGAAATGTTTCATCTGCATCAAAAGGAAGTAAGTCAGATATATTGAAAGTTGATGATATTTTGAACTCACCGTGCAAATCGAGCCGATATGCATTGTCATTGATCTTCTTCACGATCTTGAATGGTTTCATCCCTCTTGGTGTCAACTTGTGCTTCCTTTCTTATGGAAATCTGTCCGACCTCATATGTATCCAAACATAATCTTCGGGTTCAAGAAGAACTTCCTTGCAGTTCTTCTCTGAATTAGCTTTAGTCTTCTCGTTACGTTTCCCCATGTTCTCCTTAGCCTTCGCAAATAGCTTCTTGATTGTCTCGGCCTTGGTTACTCCATTCTGGTTGACCTGGTCCTCTTATAGCATGAGTATTGGTACCAAGTCCAAAGGTGTTTGCGGTTTGAATTCATACACCATCTCAAAAGGACAAAGCTTAGTAGTAGAGTGAGGTATGCGATTATAAGAAAATGCTACTAAGGGTAAGATTTGATACCCGTATCTGATCGAAGATTCATATTAGTGCCTCCAGATAAAGAAGAGCTCTTTCTAGGTGGGTCGCTTCGCGCAACAATCCAGCCAACTTGTCAAATTGTTACCGACCGTGGCTCTTAAAAGAGTGGACAAGGTGTGGTTGGTGACTTCAGTATGTCCATCGGTTTGGGGATGGCATGTGGTGGAGAAGAGGAGATTGGTTTCGAGCTTTCTCCACAATGTTCCCCAAAAGAGGCTGAGAAAATTTGAGTCGCGGTCCAAGACTATGGTTCTTGGAAGGCCATGTAGTATAACCACCTCTTTAATGAATAGGTCTGCCGTTTGAGTAGCGTCATTTGTCTTGTTGCATGGGATGAAATGAGCCATCTTGCTGAACCGGTCTACCACTACAAAGACTGAGTCCTTGTTCCGGATCTTTGGAAATCCTAACACAAAATACAACGACAAATCTACCCAAGGCATGTCAGGAATTGGTAAAAGAATATAAAGACCATGGGGATGTGACTTGTATTTTGTACTTAAGCATGTTGTGCACATGGAGCAAAACCGTTCCACATCTCTTCGTTGATGCGGCCAGATGAAGTGTTCCACAAGTATGCTCTGGGTTTTGTTTATTCTAAAGTGCCCCATGAGGCCACCTCCATGTGCTTCTCCAAGTATAAGTTCTCACATTAAAATTTGGGGAATGCATAGCCTTTTGTCCCTAAAAAGAAAACCATCATGTCTATAGTATGGCCCAAAGACACCTCGGATACATTGCTGGTAGAGCTCTCCAAAGTCTGGATCATCTGCATAGAGCTCCTTGAGGTGTCAAATCCTATTATCTTAGCCTCCATGGTTGAGATCAGAGCATATCTCCTTGATAAAGCATCAGCTACTATGTTGTCATTTCCCCTCTTGTACTTGATGACATAAGGAAATGTTTCCACAAACTCAAGTCATCTTGCATGCCGCTTATTGAGTGTGGTCTGACCTCTCAAATACTTGAGTGTTTCATGGTCGGTGTGGATCACGAATTCCTTGCTGAGCAGGTAATGTTGCCATGTCTCCAATGACCTCACTAAAGCGTACAACTCCTTCTTATAGGTGGGGTAGTTAAGGGCTGCTCCATGTAGCTTTTAACTGATGTATTCTACTGGATTTCCACCATGTGTTAAGACTGCTCCGATGCCGGTACATGATGCATTACGTTCAACTTCAAAAGTGATGTTAAAGTTAGGTAAGATTAAGACCGGGGCATTGGTGAGGCTGTTCTTAAGTTTTTTGAAAGCTTCTTCTTGGTTTGGACCCCATGAGAATGCAACATCCTTCTTGATCACTGAAGTCAAAATAGGTGCTATGGTGCTGAAATCCTTGACAAATCGCACAAAGCTAGCTAGGCCATAGAAGCTTCAGACATGTCCAATGGTAGTCGGTGTGGGCCAATCCTGGATGGCATTGATCTTTTCTTCATCTACTTTTAGTCCCTGTGAAGTTACGACAAAGTATAAAAACACTAGTTGATCAGTGCAGAAAACACATTTATTTAGATTAGAATAAAGCTGTTCTAACCACAATGTTTCAAGAACTTTCTCAAGGTGTTCTAAGTGATCTTCTAAGCTAGGGTTATATACCAAGATATCATCAAACTATACAATTACAAACTTACAGATGTAGGCTCTTAGAACATGGTTCATGAGCCGCACGAAGGTGCTGGGTGCGTTGGTAAGGCCAAATGGCATGACCAGCCATTCATACAAGCCTCTCTTGGTTTTGAATGCAGTTTTACACTCATCACCTTCCTTCATTCGAACTTGATGGTACCCACTCTTCAGATCGATCTTTGAAAATATGGTGACACCACTTAGCTCATCCAACATGTCATCAGTCCTTAGAATGGGGTGTCGGTACTTGACGGTTATGTTGTTGATGGCTCGGCAATCTACAGACATTCTCCATGTACCATGTTTCTTTGACACTAGAATTACAGGTACCACACATTGACTAAGGCTTTCTCGGACATAGCCTTGTTCCATTAGACCCTGAACTTGTCGTTCCAATTCATTTGCTTCCTCCGGGTTTACTCTATAGGCTGGTCGATTTGGTAGAGGTGCTCCAGGCACCAAGTCAATCTGGTGTTCTATTCCTCGGATAGGTGGTAGGTCAGGTGGAATGTCATCAGGAAACACATCCTTAAAATCGGTTAGTAGCTTGAGTATTCCATCCGGATGACTGACCTCTTCAGTACCTACAAAATACCCTTCCCTAAAGATCATTAGTAGCACCTACGTGTGGGATTCTAATGATTTAAGGACATTGCTAGGGGAGATGTAGAGGTTGGTCTTACTTACCTTGTTGGCCTTGGCTCCTTTGTCCATGGCTCTTTGGAGTTCATGAACTTCTTGTGGTGTAAGAGGAGTAAGGTTATGCTTTTTGTGATTGTGCATAAAGCTATAGTAGTTGGTGCAACCATTGTGGATATTCTCCTTATCGAATTGCCATGGTCGGCCTAGTAGGATGTGTCCAGCTTGCATCAGAACAACATCACAAATTACTTGATCCTCATACTTGCCTACACTGAATGGTACAATGACTTTTTGTCCAATCTTGAGCTCTACCTTGTCATCTAACCATTTGAGTCGGGATGGTCGCGGGTGTTTGGTTGTCTTAAGTCCTAACCTGTCTACCAGGTACTTTCTAGCAACATTAGTACATGAACTACCATCAATAATGAGGCTACATACCTTGGATTGCACGGTACATCTCGAGTGGAAGATGTTTTCTATTTGAATGGTATTCGGCTCAAAGAGTGCACGTAAGGACCTCCAAGTGACTAGGATTTCTCCTACATCAGGATAGTCGACCACTTCTTCCTCTGACTCCAGTTGTTCGTCCTCGGTCTCATCCTGAGATTCATACACCCCATCTTCTTGAATGATCATGGCTCGTTGATTTAGACATTCTCGAGCATAATGGCCTTTGCCTCTGCACTTGGAGAAAGTTACGTCACAGGCTCGTTGGTTCTGAGCTTGACTTTGTCCGGTACCGGCTCCTTTCTTGAGTTCTGGAGCTGGTTTCTTGAACTGGGACGTTGGTTCGGTGTACCTCCCTTTGCCTTGGTTGTGTTGTGTTTGTGGAGTTCAAGTGTTCTTTGATCGGCTGGTGGAGATGTTCTTTCTCTTGATATGTTGCCCGGCTTGGGTTGCCAAGTGCAATAGTTCATCTAGATCATTGTATTGCTGTCTTTCCACCTTGTGGGCAATGTGGTCGTGAAGACCATCAAGGAACTGAGCCATTATAGTCTCTTGTAAGTCTTCAATCTCTAGCTGGTTTTTCAAGATCTCAAATTCTTTAAAGTATTCTTCTACGGTTCTTGTTCCTTGCGATAGCTTTCTGAACCGTTTTTGTAGGTCTCGGTGGTAGTAGGCGGGAACGTATTTCTTCTGGAGCTGGTAGCTCACATCTTCCCAAGAGTTGATCGGATGTAGTCGGTGTCTCCTTCGGTAAGAAACTTCTCGGTCCCACCAAGCTAGGGCATTGTCCGTGAGTTGTGCGGCTACCAAGAATACCTTCCTTATTTCTGAGTAGTTGTAATACTCAAAAATGTACTCCATCTGCCTTTCCCAATATAGGTAAGCTTCCGGATTAACCTTGCCAGCAAACGTAGGTGGGGCTAGTTTGAGATCCTTGCCTCCTTGCCACGGTTTCTCATTGTCAAGTCGACGTCGGTTGTGGTTCTGTTTCACCTGTGGTAGCGGTTGTCTCATTGTCTTGTTGCCATTGCTCCATCTGAGCCATGCGGTTCTGAAGTTCTTGTAGGGTGATCATGATTTAGGCAAACTGGTTAGATTGTCCAGTATCTCCCATGGCTTTGTACCTGCAAGGCCAAACACAAGGATGTATGAAAGTATTCAAAGGTAATACGGAAATGGATGAACTGATAGGTGTTTGATATGGTTATGCAACACCATGGACCGACTCTTCAATAATTGGTTTGCAATTATATGGGATGTAACAATTTTTAAAGTAGGAGACAAATGATACTATTAATTATAAATATATGTTCTTTTTTAAAAAAGTTTGAGTTCGAATACACAGATCAATCCGAGTTCTAAATCAGGAAGTTAGTACCGGAATTGATTTAAATGTAAGATCAGACTACGGTGGGGATTGAACGCGACTGGTTAAACAAGGAAATATGATTGATCTAATTTTTTCTTTTTTCAAATGATGCAAGCATAAACAAACCGAAAGATAAGATAAATCGAAAGCAAATGATTCTTATGAGGATTTAAAAAAAAAAAAGCAAAACAGGAACATGAATGTTAGATCGTAAGCAAGGATTGATAAAACCTGATGTTGAGCCATTTAGGCTCTGATACCAGATGATGTATCCTCAGAAACTGAGGTTACCGGTGGTGGGATGAATGGGTTGAAGACTGGCTGTACGACTCTTTCCTTTGGGCACGGGTCAGAGATGGTCGGTGAAAACGTTGGGGTTGAGTGGATTTGAGGCTGCTGGCCATGCGGCTCTTTCAGACTGGACAATGGAGGATCAAATGGGTTAATGATGGAACGAGGTCACCACAAGACCAAGTGGAAACGATCTTGATAAGACAGGGACTCCTTGACCAGAATCTCCCTAGCAAGAAGGTCGAAAGAAAGAGACAATTCTCTTAAGAAAATTCGTAGGGTTATTGACAAGAGTTAAAAGATACAATGTTGTAATGAAACCTTATATATTGTTCCTAGCAGCTGGTGCCTTCGATGGTCTTTGAAAAGAGATTACAAGTTTAATAAAAATGAAATACTAGAAAAATCAAATCGAACTAATTGGCCAACATGCCTTATGATACTAAATTCAAACTCAGCTATTAAAACAAACAGATCATAGTCATGGTCAGTCCAAACATATCCAAATTCATTTACTTACCTTGGAATGAACGTGGACTGACTTACGGCTTGGTTGGTCTTCATGCAGCATGTATTCCAAAGATGGTAAGTCCGTGTGCCCCTTTTAGCCTATGTCCTTCATCTACATGATTTGGTTCGACGTTTATATCTTCATTCATTAATTTGGGCTCTCCTTTCTTGCCTTGGTCTTGGTTTTGGTTGAGTGCTTCATTTGGACCGTTGGGTTTCTTCCTTGGTAAGGCTCATTTGATCGAGTTTGTTGGCTAAGTCCTCAACCTCATGTACACCTACCAGGGTCTTTACGGCCTGGTCAAACTCTTTTTGCAAGGTTCTAGCTCCAGACAAGGTCATGGGCCTTGATCGCAGGGTTTGTATGGCCGGCACGGTCTTAGATGGAGATACCAATTCCGGGATGGTTCTGAGGGATACATGAATCTCTACCTTCGTCTACTTCCACATGCCTTAAGCTTGGAATCTCTCGATCATCGAATGGTTTTAAGATTGGAATAATTCCGTTCCTACATCGTTTAAATTGCTTTGATATTTTTATATTAGAAAAAGCCATAAAAAATTATTTTGAGGTTATTATTTGAATTTCTATTTTATTAAAAAGCAAACAAAAAAAAAGTTTTCACTTTCTTAATACAATAAGAAAACAAAAAAAATTATTGTCTTTATTTTTGTTTTCTTTTCATAAAAGTATAAAATATAAACATATTGTTTTTGTGTTACGTTTAAAAAAAATTTGATTCTCATATTGTCACCAACCAAAAAGCAAATATCATTTAAAAAATGAGCAAATGATGCAATATCAAATACAATAAATTACAAGTTTTGTAATTAAAAAAGAGTTTTTTCTCTTACAAAAGTTTTACTTTTGTGTCTGACTCAAATGAATCTTTAGGTGGATTCCTTTAGATTTATTTGTTCAATGCTTGTTATTAGTTGTGTGATTCCTGTTAGAATACAACTGCAGATCATAGTCTAATTTGTGGATTTACATAGGATTGATTCATGATCTTATCAAAGGGAATTCTGCAGTCCTTTGTGGTGATCCTTATTCCACCATCTATCCGTTTGACCATCCGACCAGCCTACTCAAAGAGCGACCTTAAGCCAGTTGAGTCGGCTCCATCTAACCATTTCGTTCATACTCCATTCGACCGGCTGAAAGAGAGTGACCTTAGTCCAGTTGTCAACCCACCATCATTCATCTTGTGATTTCTTTCGAGGGTCACATCAAGTTTCTGGGAGTGTGAGCCTCACTTATTTTTCCTTTACTTATAAACGTCCTTTTTTGAAGACTTCCGAGCATCTTTGCTTGGACTTACATGATTCGGGAAGGTAAGCTTTCTCATTCCTTTTTCTTTGTAAGTTTCGGGAATGTAAGACTTGCTTATTTCCCTTCGCTTAGAAATGCCATTTTTTGGAAACTTCTGAATTTCTAGCTTAGCCAGCTTGAAGACATCCATCGTGGCTTATTTGGCCAGCTTGAATTGTCTGTATCAGACATTTTGCTGGTTTCGATGTTCGAACTTTCCATTTTGCTTGAACAGTGAAGTTTAGCTTGGAAAGGTGATGTTGGTTCGACATTGTGACTGTTTGGTTCAGGGTTGCGAACTAGCAATACTTCCATGGCCAGTCAGCTCGGAGACTATATCAACTCAGGCTGGGGAAGTAACAAATCTTGCTCGTGCGCTGCTAGCTCGACATTTCTGCCACTTAATTCTGCTCGGGATCCAGCTTGACTCGCCCAGTTTGAAAGGTTTCTTTTAGCTCGGGATTGTAGCCGTTCCAGCTCGGAATCTTGGCCAACTCCTGCTCGGAACACGAGCATTTTAAGCTCGGGGCACGAGCAATTCCAGCTATGAGTATGGCCATTCTAGCTCAGAATCTTGGCTAATTCCAGCCTGGAATTTAAGCGTCTCAGCTCGGGGCGTGAGCAACACCCATTCCAGCTCGGAATTTTGGGTAACCTCAGCTGGGGACACGAGCGATTCCAGCTCAGGGATAGTCCGCCCCTTCTCAGAGAGCTCGGCTCGGGAATGAGCTGGTTTGGTTCGGGACGTGGTGCATTTCAGGCATTATACTTCGTTTAGCTCGGGGTTGGTGAAGCTTGCTCAGCTCGGAGCATGACCGTTCTAACTCAGAAAGAGTCCACGTCCCAGTTCGAGATATATTTTTCTTAGGAGCACGATTCTTCGTTAGTTTCGAGAATACAACTTTGGTTATAAGTTTTCGGGAGTGTGAGCCTGGATTTTTTATGAAAACTTTGTAAGTTTTAGAAGTGTAAGCCTCGCTTATTTTCATTTACTTATAAACGTCATTTTATGGGGACTTCCATGGATGTTTGCTTGGGATTATGTGATTCAAGAATGTAAGCTTCCTTATTCCCTTTCTTCGTAAGGTCTGAGATTGTAAGACTTGCTTATTTCCCTCTACTTAAAGATGTAATTTTTCGGAAACTTCTAAATGCTTGCCTTGGCCAGCTCGTGGACGTTAAGCCTGGCCTGCTTGGCCAGTTTGTGGTCATCCAGCTTGACCAATTCGAGACCATTTAGTTTGGGAGCATGAGTTTCCTCATTTTCTCTCTCTGTACTTTCAAAACTTTTATAGCATTCAAGTTTCCGAAAATTTGGAAGTTCCGAAGTTTATAATGCGATGAAACGTGATGCCCATGTAATCGGTCATTGCATATGAATTGGTGTATATACACCTTCTCCCCTTCTTTTTGTTTTACAAAAGGAGGATAACTGAACTCTCCTGAAAGTGAGTTATCTACGTACCCTTTCGAGTGATCAAGCCATCCCATAATCCAGTTATTACATTTATTTCTTTTAAATGGGAATGGAAACTATTGTTTTGGTTGCTTGGAGCAGTGTTTGTATCGTCATTAATGGGTTTTGACGGGTCCAATTAGCTTTCCTCTCCGCCTTGTCATCATTATTGGCCGGTTATTAGTTCCAGACTAGTATTAATGTCAAGAGTCTTAAAGCTTCAGATGAATTCAAGAGCGATATAGGCAAGCAAGCTTTGATCAGAAACTCAATACTCCATATTCTAGTTAAGACCCTTAAAGACTGTGGGTTAAGGAAAAGTCTGGTCATATGCGAAATGAGAAGTTTTGTTACCGCATCATGGGAGAAGCACTTGCCGAGAAGTTTGATGCAGCTGTTGTGGTGAACTTGTGGGACTTTTTTGTTTGGGTTCTTATGGATAAGAAATGCTAAGGCATTTACGAAAGCAAGAACAAGAAGAGAACCAAGACTATTGGATGAATTTTACTCCATTATTTTGGCATCACAACATCGATCCTCTTCCTCACGATAACTTCACAAGCTGGAACACTCTTGACATCCTCTACTTTTCTCACTGCTGATTCATCTCCAAGACTGGCAAGCCTTCGAATTATGTTTTTCTACATCGAGATGAGATTGAGCAGCACTACAGTTTTTGTCAAGGGGCTCATTTTGAGGACTAGGGCTGACATAGGATATAACCTTTGCATATAACCACAGAGACGAGCATTGATTTAGCAGATCAGGAGCTACAGCTAGAGTCGAGCCTAAGCTTAGAAGATTGTTGATTAGAGTATCATTTTCTTTCTCTTTTTATTTTATATCTTTTTATTATTACCGTCTGTTGCACTTACACTTTATTCTTATTTATGCTTGCATTTTACCCCTCCGTGAGTTGATTACGATCACGATGGGGATAATGTAGAGCAAGTCTGGGAGTGGTTTTATCCTATATAAACACACTTTAGTTGATTTTCTTATGATATATTTTTAAAAAACCTATCATAATTAAGTTGTTTTCAAAAGATGATTTTAATCGGTAGAAAGCCACATATGGACCAATATACAAGAAAAAGTTGTTATCTTTTGAGCATTGGAAGGATCCAAAGTTGACTCCACACCACTAAAATACTTTTGATACCTATAAGAAAACTCACTGGATATTTAATGAATGTAAAGACGTAGGACTATATACAAAGTATTTTTAAATTTGGAATTTACCTGACCAAACCAATAATAAGAGTTCTTGACTAAAGTGAGGATGTTTTCATTGTAGATTTTATATAGTGAGGTATGCGTATCATGAAGCATGGAGCACGGTGTTTGATACTTCATAGTTCTCATATTTTCAATCCTCTTTTTCTTGTGTATTCTTTTATTTTGTTTGAAGACAAACAAAGTTTCAAGTCTAGAAGAATTGATATACTCTATATTTTACTAGCTTTATTATTTTAATAGAAAAATCGCATAAAAATTTTGAGTGACACGTACTGACACTTTAAACATAAATAGTATTTCACTATCATGATAAACCTTCAAACTGAAAATATTAACACATTAAACCTTCAAACTGGCATTTTAGTATGCGCCGTCAAAATATTTAACAGCACTATTCATTTTCCGTTAAATATTTGATGATATGGCATTAAATTTTAATTTTTTTATCAAAAGTCCTTAAAAAACATTTAAAAATAAAAGAAAATGAAAAAAATCAAAAGAAAAGATTTTTTTTTTAACTAATATATTCCAAATTTCATTTTTAATAAAAAAATAAATATATTAATTACTACTTATGTTTAATAAAATATGAAAAAACAAAAAAATTAAAACAACAAAAAAATTTAAGTGAAGCTATCTTCTACATATTTTAAGTTTAAACTTGTTATATTTAATTTATTCATTTGATAGGTCAATTTTTAAAATATAAAAATAATATTCGTTATGTACATTATTAACTGAAAAATACATTTTGTACAAAAATGCTTTAAATACTTTATTAACAAGTGAATACTTTAAATGTGTTTACTTTTTAAACTTTCAATATGTAAAAGATAGCTTCAGTTATATATATATATATTTTTTGGTTTTTTTGTTTTATAAATGTTTTTAGATGATTTTAGATATAGTAAACATAAAAATAGTAAATAATATTTTATTTTTAATCAAAAACGAATTTTTAAATATATTAGTTGAAAAAGTGAAAATATTTTTTTCTCATTTTATTGTATTTTAAATATTTTTTTTTGAATTATTATAATAAAAATTAAATAATAATCAAAATTATGTTTAATTAAAAATTAAATTTTAATGCCACATCACCAAATATTTAACGAAAAATGAATAGTGTCGTTAAATATTTTAACGGCACGCACTAAGAAGCCAGTTTGAAGGTTTAATGTGTTTATATTTTTAGTTTGAAGGTTTATGTGATAGTGAAATACTCTTTATGTTTAAAGTGTTAGCACGTGTTACTCTAAAGGTTTTTTATGCGATTTTCCCGATTTTAATATATTTTTAATAAGAAAACAATTAGTTTTGCCTATATATTCTTGATTTTAGTGATTTTGGAGTTTTAAAGGTTTTGAAGGAAATATAAGTATTTTGGGTGTAAAGAAGCTGGATTTGAATATTTTAAAGATTAGACAGCTTCAAAGGATCAAAAGTTTTTCAGTAGGTGTAGAACTTCCCACAATCTAATTTCCTTCAAAATTTAGCACAAGATAACTGAGGATGGTAGCTTTCATCTCCGAGTACTTCAAAGGAAATCAAACGATTAGATCTAAAGAAAGGTCCACAATATTGAAGACTAATTTGTTTGGCATTAAAATAGAGTAAGCAAAAGAAATAGGGTGCAACGTACTAACCAATCGACCCAGACAGGTGAATTAGAGGGTTGATCACATCCTCTGAAAATTTCCATATTATTCGAACAGACTGCTAAATCGACCCATACCTAGTAATTGATCGATCTGAGGAGCTGATTGATCAGTCACTCCATTCTAACTGATCAATTAGCAGCCTGAGAAAAATGAAATTTTTTTATATTTTCCAAAGATCTTCTACAAAACTTCACCAATTGATTAACTGCTTCATACACCTAAAAAACGAGAAGAAATGCGCAAACTTAGACATAAAAGACCACCACAAAAAGCGTCAATGAAGGAAAGCAGTTTGTTCCCTGCTGTTGCTTCGACTAGTCGATTGATGCAAGGAAACAGGAAAATGTCTTTCGAGTAAGATTTGTTTTTTTTATGGCTAAAACTATTCCATTATATCGAAGTTATAATATTAAAAGCATACAAAACTATAGAACATAAATTATTACACAAGAAACTATGTACGCTATCTTCTGAAAACAGTATAAAGAAATAAAATTCAGGAAGCATTTTGATCGAAAATGCTTTACTCGCTAACGAATACGCATATTCATAGTATTTCTTCAACTCTTTTACTCCAATACGATTCTTTCACCTTTATTTATCTTCAGGCTGTTTTGAAATTGTATCGGTAAAACACATTACGCCTGATACTAGTCCTGGAAGCATGACCATCTGATGCTAATTAGTCCGCATCAGTGTCTTTGCAAATATCATAGACTTTAACATAACTCTGATATAAACCGTTGATACTATCTTCCCCACAAATGCATCATTGCATCTACTTGCTTTATGTGTCTCATGTGCCCTAACCCAAGATATATGTGATCCTTTGTTACTCCCGATCTCACCAAGTTATTTTCCTTTCTCTCATCGCCACAGTAAATCTTCTGGCTACGATTACACTGCTGGAAGTTCTCCAGATCATCATCACCACAGTGTGTTCTTCCTCCTGACACCATTGAAACGGTTTCAAAGGCAATTCAAATTTACAAATATAACAACACGAGTACCGGATCGAAAACCATGTATCAATGTGAAAGCCGTTACTCAGAAAAACTTCTGTTTGGGTATCATCAACATCTAAGATGATGTACAATGATTGATAGAGGAAATGAAGATTCATGGGTTGTGAAGATCGATAAAGACAATAGGAGAAAAACAGAGGAGTAGTGAGATGTGAGGACATCCAAGGCGGTTTAGGGATGCAAACACAAATGTGAAAAAATACCGCGAGAGAGTTTACTCAACGGAAAAACACTAACACAATAAATCCAACATGATCGAAGATTTAACGCTGGACACACGCTCTTCCAAAAGAAGAGAAAACACATTTGGGAAATTCTTAGAAAAGCATCTGTGAAAAGAATGAAAGAAGCCATGATAATTATATAACCTTAGAAACTTGAAAAATAAAAGCAAAGAGTACAACCGACTACTAGGATGCAAAAATTATATATTTTCCATTTTTACTCTTCACGACGACTAGGTTGGAGAGCCTTTTGGTGTATCGGACCTCCATAATTGATCCCACCTTTAGGAGTCTTTCCACTTCGTTGTTCACTGCATTAGCCCGCTCTGGTCCAAGCTTTCATCATTTTTGTTTTACTAGTTTGAAGGTTGGATCTACTTTGAGCTTGTGGCATCTGATGTTGATACCAATACCCGAAGTATCGTCCGCTGCCAATGCAAATGTATTTATACTTTCCTTGAGGCAGGAAATAACCTCTGATCTAATAGATTCATTGGTGTGACCATGGCTGGCACCAAGGATGGCGAGCTAGAACCAGAGCCGGAAGCTGAGCTTAAGGATGTGGAACATGTAGCTGGGGATGCTGTACAAGTACCAGCTAGAGCTATGACCAGTGCAAAAACTAGGCAGCTTTCTCAAACACTAATTTTCTTACTTAGTAATGTTCAAAGAGGATTCAGTAACCCCTTCCTAAATCGAATTTTAGTAAGGATCAATGAAGATTTAGGGGTCCCTTACTAAATGGTGATTCACATGGCAACAAGGAGAAAAGTCAAGACCGCATGTGCACATCAGTTTAACAGTCAGTCAACATGAAACAAATTCAGTCAAGTCTTTCCATCTTTAATGTATTGTTTTTTGTGTTGTCTTGTTTTCTGTTTTGCGAAACACAAACACTTTCTTTATATGTATTTTGTGAAACCATTGAATAAGAAAAAGTAAAGCATGATCATTGCGATTTTTTTTAAGAGTGAATCTGTGTTGTTCCTTGTGAACAAAATACCTGTTGCTTGGTCAGTCATATCCAAACAACAAACCCTTCTCTGCTGCCTAATTGAGTCATATCATAGAGTAGTGAAGGTGGGAATATCAAAGGCCATCCACAACCTTTGTGAGACCAATCGATCCATTCCTTTCTTCTTGAGAGCTAGTAGCTTAATTGAGTTCAAAGCTTATCCAAATCTAACGTCAAAGTGCAATCCGTGGGATAGGATCCTCGTATCAAGTGGTATCAGAGGCACTTTGAAGTTTGATATCTATATCCTTTCATCTTTCTCACCTTTTCATCCTCTTCAATCAAAAATATTTTCTGTCTATCTGTTTTCTGGGTGAGCTGCCTATTATTTTTATTTCTAAAGTGTTTAAGAAACCAGGAGAAATCGGTTTCAAGGGTTGGTTAATCATCCAGAACCAAAAATCTTGCAATCTATCTATCTATCCCTTCATCTATTTTGGTTGTTTGGATAGATTCATTGAGTTAGACAGATTTGTTCTGTTGAAACTCTTGAGATTTCACCGAGGAAATATTTCTTGTGAAAGAAACAACAACGAGAGAAAAATACTTGTGACGAAAAGGGTTGTTACTGATTCGTTTGCTTAAAGTGCTTGCAGGAAGGTCCTTGAGGGAGAACCGGCAGTTGAAGAGTTACTTTTGTCTTTAATTTGTTTGTTCTTGGACTTAGGAAAAGATGTCCGACAGAAGCATTGAAGAGCAGGAGGATAATCAGCACGCTGGCCTTTCAAATATTTAAATGAGGGCCATGGTGGGAGAAATGAAAAGGATGATGAGGATAGAGTTTGAGAAGATCAACAACAGGCTTGGTCGAGTCCAAGAAGACACCCAAACCAGATCACCACGAGAGGGAGCAACTGGTATATCACGAATCATACAAAGGCGTTCCGAGCCAATGAAGAAGAGTTCTATGAACACTTCTCTATTGATAGCCAAAGAAGGAGTAGAAGGCCAAGAGAGACCCGGGGAAGACGAGATGATAAACTAGGAGGCCTTAAGTTGAAAATTCTACCATTCTATGTTAAAAACGATCCAGATGCTTACCTAGAGTGGGAGATGAAGATAGAACTGGTCTTTGATTTCCAGAACTATTCAGAACTTAAAAAGTTAAGGTTGGCCGCAACTGAATTCTATGGATATGCGATTAATTGGTGGGATCAACTTGTGACCAACAGGGGGAGAACAGGTGAAAGACGCAACTGAATTCTATGGATATGCGATTAATTGGTGGGATCAACTTGTGACCAACAAGGGGAGAACAGGTGAAAGACTCGTTGTTACATGGGATGAGATGATCACTCTCATGAGAAAATGATCTGTGCCCAGTCACTACAACAATAATCGGCATCAGAGACTTAGGAGATTAGTTCAAGGAACTAAAAGCGTTGAAGATTACTTTCAAGAGATGGATACACTAGTGATCAAAGCTAATGAAGATCCTGAATCAACAATGGCTAGATTTCTAGGAGGACTTAACCATGACATCTAAGATAGGTTGCAGATGCAAGAGTACGAGTGCCTAGAAGAGATGCTACACAAGGCAGTCTTGCTTGAGCAGCAGGTTAAGAGAAGGAGTCTACCTAAGTCCACTTACACACCGGTTGCTAAGTACAACTACCAAGACAAAAGTAAAGCTCCAACCAAACCTGTTTCCGATTTTAAAACTAATCCAAAAGTAGTGTCATGGAAAAGGTAGAAGCTCCTATTGCACGAGTTAAGGATATAAGGTGTTTCATATGCCAGGGGCTTGGTCACTATGCTAAGGAATGCACCATTAAGAGATTCATGATTGTTCTGGAGAACAGAGACATAGAATCTGAGGAAGACATGCCGCATACAGATTCTGAGGAAGAGTAAGTAGATTATCCTGCTCACAAGGAGCTTATGGTTACTAGGAGGACCTTGACAGCACAACTTAAACACAAGGAGCATGAGCAGAGAAAAAACCTCTTTCACACTAGATGCTATGTCAAGGACAAAGTATGTAGCCTGATCGTGGATGGAGGCAGTTGCACTGACGTGACTAGCGAGACATTGGTCAAGAAACTCGGCTTGAGTACGAGGAAACACCCTCGGCCGTATTCTCTTCAATGGCTTAGTGAAACAGGAGAGATGAAGGTGAGCAACCAAGTCCTAGTTCCAATCACCATTGGAAGGTACAAGGATGAGATAATTTGTTATATTCTTTCTATGGAGGCCGGTCACATTCTTTTGGGAAGGCCTTGGCAGTATGACAAAAGGGTCACACATGATGGATACACAAACCATCACACCTTTGACAACCAAGGAAAGAAGATTATCTTGGCACCACTATCACCTCAAGAGGTACATCAGGATCAATTGCTTTTAAAGGAAAGAAGAGAACAAGCCAAGCGAGATCAAGAATCTAAATCATCCAAAGAAAGCGATTCCAAACATGTAAGTCATTCCATTTTTTTTGCTAAAACTGGCGAGATCAAGAAAGCCCTGTTTTCTGACCAACCAATGCTTTTGCTAGTTTTTAAAGATACACTAATGTCTTCTTCTAACTATGCACTGGAGTTTCCAAGTGAATTTGAATCTCGTTTGAAAGGTTTTAAGCATGTGTTTCCTGATGAAAACCCGGATGTTCTACCTCCAATCAGAGGCATTGAGCACCAGATTGATTTCATACCATGCACTTCTCTTCCAAACATATCAGCATGTAGGACAAATCCTGTTGCAACAAAAGAGCTACAAAAACAAATCAACGAGCTAATGGAGAAAGGATACATCAGAGAAAGCATGAGTCCATGTGCAGTTCCAGTTCTCCTTGTTCCCAAGAAAGATGGCAGTTGGCGTATGTGTGTGGATTGTAGAGTAATCAACAACATAACAATTAAGTACAGACATCCCATCCCTAGATTAGATGATATGTTGGATGAACTTCATGGGTCATGCTTCTTTTCTAAAATTGATTTGAAAAGTGGATATCATCAAATTAGGTTGAAGGAACGGGATGAATGGAAACCCGCTTTTAAAACTTAGCTAGGTTTGTATGAATGGTTAGTTATGCATTTTGGTTTAACCAATACACCTAGTACTTTCATGAGGTTGATGAATCATGTCGTAAGAGCTTTTATAGGAGTTTTTGTTGTTGTGTACTTCAATGACATACTTGTCTACAACAAAACACTTAATGAGCACATAGATCATCTAAAATAGGTTTTGGAAGTGCTTAGGAAGGAAAAACTCTATGCTAACTTGAAGAAATGCACTTTTGGGACAGATAATCTCGTATTTTTGGGTTTTGTTTTTAGTGCTGATGGCATTAAAGTAGATGAGGAAAAGGTTACAGCTATTAGAGAATGGCCAAGTCCTAAAACCGTGGGGGAAGTCAGAAGCTTTCATGGACTCACAGGCTTCTATAGAAGGTTTGTTAATGACTTCAGCACAATAGCAGGCCCTCTCACGGAAGTCATCAAGAAGAATGTGAGATTCAAATGGGAGCAAGCACAAGAAGACTCATTCCAGACATTAAAAGGAAAGTTTACTAATGCACCCCTTCTTGTTTTGCCTGATTTTCTAAAAACTTTTGAGATTGAGTGTGATGCCTCAGGAGTTGGAATTGACGCTGTCTTAATGCAGGATAAGAAACTGATTTCTAACTTCAGTGAGAATCTAGAAGGAGCCACTCTCAATTACCCCACAGATGACACGGAACTATATGCACTAGTGAGAGCTTTGCAAACTCGGCAACATTATCTATGCCATCAGGAGTTTGTGGTGCATACTGATCATGAGACTCTCAAGCACTTGAAAGGAAAACACAAGCTCAAAAAAAGACATGTCAGATGGATATAATTCATTGAAACCTTTCCCTATGTCATTCGGTATAAGAAAGGTAAAGAAAATTTGTGGTTGATGCTTTGTCTAGAAGGTATGTGCTCATCTCTAATCTAGATGCTAAGTTTCTCGGATTTGAGAAAGTAAAAGAGTTATATGAGTCTGATATAGACTTCAAAGAACCATTTCTTACTTGTTCTAGAACCACAAGTGGCAAGTTCTATAGGAATGATGGTTACTTGTTTTATGCAAATCATTTATGCATTCCTAACTGTTCCTTGAGAGAGTTACTTATAAGAGAAGCCCATGGAGGAGGATTGATGGGGCATTTTGGGATAGCAAAGACTCTGAAGGTAGTGCAAGAACACTTCTATTGGCCGCATGTGCTAAGGGATGTTGAAAGGATCTGTGGCATGTGGAATGACATATCTATGGATTTTGTGCTTGGATTGCCTCGAACTAGAGCAAGAAAGGATTCAGTCTTTGTGGTTGTAGATAGTTTTTCTAAGATGGCTCATTTTATCCCATGTCACAAAACTGATAATGCATTGCATGCTGCTAATATGTTCTTTAGAGGGATCATTTGTCTGCATGGCATACCTAGAACAATCGTTTCTGATAGGGACACTAAGTTCTTGAGTTACTTCTGAAAAACTCTTTGGTCTAAGTTATGTACAAAGTTGTTGTTTTAAACTACATGTCTCTCGTAAACTGATGGACTACCGGAAGTAGTCAATATGACTTTGTCAACTATGTTAAGGGCTGTCATTAAAAAGAACATTAGAACTTGGGAAGAGTACTTACCACATGTTGAGTTTGCATACAATCATGCAGTTCATTCGGCTACTAAGTACTCTCCATTTGAGATCATTTATGGTTTCAATCCTTTGTCTAATTTCGATATATTCTCTCTGCTTTTGAGTGAAAGAACTAGTCTGGATGGCGAGAAGAAAGCTAAACTTGTTAAACAGATTCATGAGAAAGCAATGATCAACATTGAGGAGAAGACCAAGCAGTATGCTAAGCAAGCTAACAAGGGCTGACGCGAGCTAGACTTATGCCTAGGGTTGATGGACCGTTCAAGATAGTCAAGCGGATCAAAAATAATGCATATCAAGTTGCTTGCAAGGTAAGTACCAAGTTAGTTCAAGCTTTAATATTTCGGACTTAACTTCTTTTTTGGCAGATGATCAAGATTTGAGGTCAAATATTTTTCAACCGGGAAAGGATGATGTGATCATGGCTGGCACCAAGGATGGAGAGCTTGAACCAGATCCGGAAGCTGAGCTTAAGGATGTGGAACATGTAGCTTAGGATGCTTTACAAGTATCAGCTGGAGCTATGACCAGAACACGGACCAGACAGCTTTCTCAAACACTAAGTTCCTTACTTAGTTCTACCAATGTTCAGTTCAACCTTAAGGAGGGAGATGTGCACACATGAATTAAGTAATGTTCAAAGAGGATTCAGGAACCCCTTCATACAACGACTTTTAGTAAGAATCAATGAAGATTTAGGGGTCCCTTACTAAATGGCGATTCGCATGACAACAAGGAGAAAAGTCAAGACCGCGTGTGCACATCAGTTGAAGAGTCAGTCAACATGGAACCAATTCAGTCAAGTCTTTCCATCATTAATGTATTGTTTTCCGTGTTGTCTTGGTTTCTGTTTTGTTAAACACAAACACTTTCTTTATAACTATTTCGCGAAACCATTGAATAAGAAGAAGTAAAACTTTATCATTGCGATTGTTTTGAGAGTGAATCTCTGTTGTTCATTGTGAAAAAAATATCTGTTGCTTGGTGAGTCATATCCAAACAGCAAACCCTTTTCTACAGTCTAAGTGATTCATATCTTAGAGTAGTGAATGTTGGAATATCAAAGGCCTTCCACAACCTTTGTGAGACTAATCGATCCATTCCTTTGTTCTTGAGAGCTAGTAGCTTAATTGAGTTCAAAGCTAATCCAAATTCAACTTCGAAGTGTAATCCATGGGATAGGATCCTCGTATCATTCGTCTAGGCTGGCTTCGATTTCTACGCACCTTTATGGATTTGCTTCATCTATGCAGACCAAGACTACTAGTTTGTAAGGTGATTGATACACAAGCGTTGCAGTTTCTGATTTACCTTCGAATTTTTGTGCTTCATCTCAGCATCTGACTCGGTCACTTTGTTTCTTAATGTGTTTTTGGTTACGAAACAAGCTTGTGATTCCTTTTGTTCTCCCCAGATTGTCTTGATTCTGTTGGGAGTTGGAAACTTGAGGAAAAAGATGGTAAGTTGAGGGGATTATTAGTTTAACCATGGTGTGCTTATTATGACATTGTAAATCATCGGATGATCGACTACTGAGAATTCGATTGCCTTTTTCACTCCTTCTGCTTCGATAGGTAGTTGGATTGTCCCGATGGTCATCATCATTCTTTCAGAGAAACCAGTCAATGGTTTGGATGTATTGTGACCTTGGAAATGTTGATGCTCATCCTCTAAAAGGTTTCCAAGAAGATGATGTCTACCAAGCTGCCAATATCGGTTAGGACCATTTCCACTTCATGATCCTTATGATCAACGTGATGAAGAGAGGGTC
The DNA here is from genome assembly GCA_900108845.1 of Iljinskaea planisiliqua. NCBI lineage: Eukaryota > Viridiplantae > Streptophyta > Magnoliopsida > Brassicales > Brassicaceae > Iljinskaea > Iljinskaea planisiliqua. The sequence goes on along the minus strand of FNXX01000015.1, from coordinate 554,484 downwards.
GTTGTGGGGTCGATCAATTCCCAAGGTTTCATTTTTTTCGAACGAGATCTTGTTGTCAGGTTGTCCCGAGGTTTGGTACCAGTCTATCGGTGTTTTGGCTCCACACTGGAATGCTTTGATTGAGGACACCGTGTCTTGATAGTATTGGGATCCTTCGATTATCATGTTAACTTTCGTTTCTTTCTGCACGAGAGCGTCTCAGTCATGTCATCCTCCTTTGTTGATAGTGTCACCCGGTCTTCCTCCTACTCCTCGGAGCCTGCGATTCATTGTGTTTCTCTCCTCTCTGGTTGTTCCATTCACCATCTCTTTCCATCTTGTGTTTTCTTTTCTCTTAACAGTTAGGAAATTTTCACTTCTTGCAAATGCCGCCAAGTTGTGGGAGTCAAAACTCGCACAATCAAAAAAATTTAACTAACACTTTGGAAATCCAAAATTCTTATGTTGTGACAGCTCGAGAACAAAGATCTAAATAGAGATTTTCTTGGTTACTCTTCTTAGTAAGTTTTGATACTTGGAATAGTAAAAACGTAATGTCTTACAAGACGAGAATTCTAAGTATCGAGATGTAAATATGTAAATCCTAAATATCATTCCCTGTATATACTAGAGGCTGAGAGCTTTGGAGAACTATTTTAGCAATGTGAGATGTAGTTACTTTTGTTTGTGCACCAACTTCGGAAGATTCTTCAACAATCTTAGAAAAACTTCGGCTCCACCCAATCGTGACTTGGTACGGTATGTCTTGCGATTTAATTGGGCTTGGATTACAATGTATCATGTCTCTGATTGGCCAAGGCAGCTCGCTTATTATAGGATGGATGTGTACCTGCTCACAACTTAGTAGGTAAGGCAGCCACTCACGGGCTGGCTTGCGACTTACCCTTTGTCTGATCGGCAAGCTCACTTGACTGGGAAGGTAACTTGGAGCTGGCTTGCGACTTATACCCCTTCCGTCTGGCGGCCTTGTTCAATTGGGAAGATAACTCGCGAGTGGCTTGCAATTTATCGACCATATGTTTTGTCGGCTCGCTTTATTGGGGAGATAACTTGGGAGCCGAGACAGCACGTGCAAATCATCCGGCTTATTGGTTCGATACTCTGCAGCAGGTTAGCTCACTTATGGGAGTAATCAGCATGTCATCTCGCATTTCTGGAAGTGTAGCAGGTTGGCAAACACGAGGATAAGTCTTCCATCCTGATCATATATTATGCGATCAACTCATTAGTTAAGATCTGACAGAGCACAAAACTTGCAAACTGGTTGAGTTGTTAGAATCGGCTGATTGTTGGGTAAGATAACTCACTAGCTGAATGAACGACAAGAGTAAGTCATGACCCAGACGGGTGGGCGAGATAATTCACGAGCTGCATGGCCAGAAGGAATAAGTTCGCTACCTGGACAGTTGGGTAAGATAACTCACAAGCTGGATGACCAGGAGGAATAAGTCATGACCCAGGCGGGTGGGTGAGATAACTCGCGAGCTGGATGGCCATGAGGAACAAGTCGCAACCCGGACGGCTGGGCAAGATAATTCGCAAGCTGGATGTCCAAGAGGGACAACTCGCAAGTCAGACGCCATGCCTTCTCAGAATGTGGTCAAGCAGCTCGTGATATTTTGCATGTGGTCTAATCAGGTCATGAGTTAGGTATTTTCGAAGGCAGCTCGCATTTTACCCCATGCGAATGGATAGGATGATCCAGCTCACACGTTACAAGACGAATGGTATGGACTCTTTTTTTCCATGCATGGCTGAAGTATCGCGAGCCGACCAACTTGCAAACTGGTCAGTCGGGAGCTCACCAGCTAGCCTGGTTGGTAACTCCTGAGCCAACTTGTTTTGGTAACAAGCGAGCCAGCCTTGTCCGAGTTGGTTTGGTCTGGTTCACTCTTCTCGACCCAATTCATCTAAGTTTGGGAATTCGACTTAAGACTATTCTCCATACTTGGTTATTTTTAACCATTAATCTCGAATGGTGAATTTTGACCCCAAAATATATCAAACCAATCAATCAAGACTTCATAATTCCAAAAATTGAAATTTCAAGCCACATGACATATTCAGAGTACCAGATGTCAAGCCTCAGACAAAGCTCTTCCAGGAGCGGCTTCTGAACGATTTTTAATGGAGATGAAGTGACAACCACAAAGCACGGCCGATTCTCTCTGACTGAGGAGGCCCATTCGACCACAACCACTCATCCCTTGGCCACATCTCTCATCCCACAGGCCGGCGAATAAATTTAGTTGATGGTAGGCACTTGGTCTTTGTCCATTATTCAACTGTAGTCAACCTAGATAGCGATATATACTTTTTTAAAAGCCTTTTGATCAATATAGACTTCAAAAATTCAACGAAGTGACAACTCTAGAGAGTAGATTAAGTTTTATTTACAACCTTGGATCAAAAGGGCTTCTAAGGAGGAAATACTACTTTGTACTACAAACATATATGTTACAATAATCGTGCCCAACAAAATCTGAGTTACAGAATTTAGTGAACAATAGCATAATGTGATTGATTCCTACATATCTACATCTTACAATAACCAACAAAAGTCTAAGTCTATTGACTTGTTGGGTATAATAATTGGAGTCACAAGAGTGGAAAGATTGTACATCCATATTCTGTTTTCTAGAATCATAAAACCATAAACATATCATATTGAGTTTGTCGTATGGTTTCTGGGATTATCCTAAAAAAATAACCGCTTTCCCTAATTGATAATAGAAACTGATTCTCTGTTGCTTTCTTTTGCTCTTTTACTTTTAATTCCTATCTAGTTTACTTTCATTCACCACAACAATAATCTTGTGATAGTTCTAGCATGGTAGAGATTTATTCTATTTGTAGTGTGACCATACAATTTTCTAAGGATGTATAAAATCCACACTATACTAATTTGTTTGTTGTGTGAGAACTCACACCACTTCATGAGGTGGTGTGCATTTTTGGACTTCATGGGGAAGGGAAAATTGTCCAGAAAAGTAGTAACCTTGATTCATAGAGTAATGATCCATTTTAAAATTCTCGACACAAGATAAAAAATTAGAAAACAAAAACAACATTGACTAAAGTTTTATCTGAGATTTGAATGTGATTAAGCAATCCCTAGCAATGGCCCCAAAGTACTTTATGCGGAATGAAATGGAATTAATAGGTAAACCCCTGAGAAGAAAACTACAGCTGAAAGTGCATAACAAACAATGTAGTACTTAGGTTGTCGGTCTATTGAGACTGAAAAATCACACCTAGAATTTATTATACTCAAGTTTAGCTAGAAAAAATATAGAGATTGGGAGTTATTAATGAAGGAAAGTAAAAGAAATCAATTGAAAATGAATATAAAGACAATGGAAAAAAATTTGAACCATTGAAGATGCACATATATATACAATATAGTAAATAACTATTAGGATTCTTAGATTAAATTCTTAAACTCAAAAAACAATTGTAGCACCATTTTATTTTCGTGGCTCCAACCTCCATACCTAATAAATCAATAGACTTGAATTTTGTTGGTTATTGTAAGATGTAGATGTGCATGAAAGTGAGCAAGTTTTGATTGTTCACTAACCCTGCAACTCAGCTTTCGTTGGTTACGAAGAGTAAGTCGCTAGATAATAGTTAAAGTTATTAAATCAAACATTATTAGGGTTCCAGGATTTATACCCCAACAATTAGTTCTCCAATTATAAGTCAAAGTGAACTTTGTCTTGGGGAATGTAACTAGTTCATTTCTTTTTGATTAAAAAAAATCCTGGCGAACAGCTTTCTCTTTGACTGTTTCTTCTTTCATCAACCTTCTCTTATTTTTATTTTGTTTCCTTTTTTTCCTAATGTTGTTTGTTTTATTTTTTTCATAATGGTGTTTTATTTTCTTGTTGAGTGGTCGAAAAATTTTCTTAGAGAAGAAAAATTTATGGCTCTTTATTCTAACTTCGCGATTCCGCAGTCGGTTGAATTCAGATTTCCAGAATTTGGTGAAAACTTCAAGCCTCTCGGTCTCTACTGCATCTACGAGTCGGACCTTCAGTCGTGTGGACTTCGAATCCCTATCTCACGAATCCTCTTCGAGTATCTTAGTAATGATGGTGTTTGTCTTTTGCAGCTACGTCCAAATGTGATTCACCAACTCTTGGGTTTCTAGCTGATGAAGATTGCTCGCCCACAATTTCCTTGATGGTGGCAATGTCTGAAGTAGTGGTGGTGCCTGAGGTTGAAAACAAGGCTTCCAATGCTGCTGGCATTTTTTCTTCTCGGAACTTTCCTGGTGGAATGGAAGAAATGGCTCCTCTCTACGCTTGAATGCTACCGGTCGAGAGCTTCCTTAGGGTTGCAAGCTCATGGTCGTGGATCCTCGTTCGATTGAATTACTTCCTCTTACTCCTTCTTTAATGAAGTGGGATGAGTTATGCTCCATCTTCTAGTGCAAACAGGAGTCATCAGCCTACATTCTTTTTCAGTTTATTCGCAATTCTGACCCATTGTATCTGACCATATTTCTTATGAGAGTTTTCTTGGTACATTGAGGTTGTGAAAGGTTTTGTACTGGTCATCACTACCTCTTCCATATTTTCCCTATCATTTTCAAGATCTTTACATGTTGTTTGACTTTGGATTACTTTAGGTTTCTTCATGCACGATGCCTTTCCTTGAAGATTTCGATTAGGAAAGTTAAAATAAGAATTTTGTCTCCTGTTGTGATCACGGCAATGAGATTGCCAATTTACGGGCCACTATGTCTTCCCTTGAGGAGAATAAAATGTCCCTTTCTGATAACTTGGCTTGACATCAAGATAAGTTTGACTTGATTTTGTCTCAGGTTGTTTCACTTCGATAGGATAGAGATTCTCCTTATTTGAGCTCCGAGAACTCTCAATCTGAACTGGTGAGTTTCCAATCCAATATGGGGAAATCCATATCTGATTCAGCAAACTCTCAATCCAAACTATAGAGGGCTTGGGCTGACTTCGAATTTTTTTGTCTCAACCACGGGGGACTTCAAGTTGGGATTTGGAAGCATGAGTTATCTATGGATGAAGAGATTTTGAAGGCTGTCAACGTTAAAACCCCTGACTTCCTATGCTTTATGAAGGACATTTTTAGAAGAGGCCTTTAATTTGGTTCAGAGGAGCGGGTAATATGTTCATAGGGTATGTCACTTGAAAAAGATAGCATGGCTACAAACATGTCTTATGGTCCTTCCACTTTATATATCTTGTCTGCCAGAGAAAAAGAGCTGAAAGTGTAGTGTTTGTTTTTTTTTTTTATTATGGTGTTTTACCACTATGGCTTGTATCCATTTTTTGTAACATTGTTCTTGATAATGTTCCAGTTTTTAACTTGAGTACTTCGAGTGATCCTTCTCCTGGTTGCATCATCTTTAGTTTCTTTTTCGAGTCCTTGCAGAGTCTTTGTTCCCATGAGTTTACTATTATTGTGGTGTTAGATAGGATGTTTCTTCCTCTCGCAACCATTCCTTCAGTTGATCTTAGGTGTAGGTGATATGTGGCGATTTTGGCTCATTTTAAGGACTGTTTTCAAGTATTTATTGAGTCTTTTGAGTTTGTATCGAGTCATTTCAGGTCACTAGGGAGCTTTGGACGAAGGTTGGAGCTTCTGGTGCATTTGGAGAAAAAAAGAGTCAAAATTGAGCAAAAAAACTTTAAGTTTTCACGCGGAGCAGTTGCTCTGGTTTCGGAGCCGTTCCTCGAGGCGCACTTCACTCAATGGAGAAATCTCTCCACTCTGGAGTAGTCACTCCAACCAGCAGGAGAAAAATAAGGAAAACCAACTTACTTAGTTTTGGACACAAGAAAGCGGAATAAAAGAAGAGCGGCCTCCTGCAAAAAGTGGATCAATCACTTTATGTGTTTTTAGAAAAAAGACATCATTTTGGATCTATAATCCTAGGGAAGTTAGACAAAAGATTCTAGGTTGTTAGACAAAGTTATTGGTGCTACGACAGTGGGTCGGTCTTATCATTATGTTTGAGTTCGAGACTTGTGCTTAATTGTGTCCTAAATAGTTGTTCGGTTCTTATTCTCTGAATTTCGTACGAAAGTTCTTTGGCTTAGCGTTTTTTTAATTGATTTACATCGTTGTTTAATTTAATTCTCTTGCGTATCATTTACAACAAACCAAATCATCTTTTCTCTTAGCTTAGTTTCAATTCCTTGTAGAAACATAGTGTAACACTGGTTCTCTGCAAATCAAACTTTTTTGTATTACATTTGTGTGATGTGCACTTGCACTAGAAAATAAGAGTACTAAATCCAGTGCATCGTTAGGCCAGTCTACTTCAAACTACAAACATATCTCCAAAAGCCCAAGTGTCTTCGTTTGGGTGAAAGGTAAAAATAGGTGTTTTCTTTTTTTTTGAAGATCGAGGGTTTATGTACCCCTCTTTTTATAGTCATTTTGGTGGGTGAGCACTCTCCCTCTTAATCGGAGTAAGAAATGAGAGTTGTGGTGGTGGCTTCGGAGTTTACTTGCTCTGAAATCTAGAATTCATGATTGTTTGGTCATCGCTTTTCTTCAAAAATGTATTAGTTTGAACCTATTTGTTGATGATGAATTACCTGTTTCAGCAGCAGAGATTTGCGTCATTTCCATATTCGGAAGTTATAATGTTTCCACCAAAATCTATGTGAAAGTGAAATATCTTTCTCTAAAAAATTCTTTTGATATTTTCATACAATCCAGTCATCCTTTGGTTGTAAAGTAAGGACCTGCTTGAATTCTTCTTTTTGGTTCCTTCTTTAGTTAACTTCTTTTTAAGTACTACTTTGTTTGTTCTTCAATGATACCGCCTCAATTCTCTTAAGGCAGGATCAGCTCAAAGGCTGAAAAGGACGACCAACTGGTGGAGGAGAGGGTGTCGCCGTGCGGACAGCAGAGCCAGGTTCTCATGATCTTTACAAAGGTTGATAAATTTTAAGCACAATTTTTCGCGGTCCTACTCCTCTATCTTTTCTTTGTTCTAATGCTTAAAGAAGTCAATACACATATGGTTTTAGCAATTCGTTTATTCAAATAGAATGTACATAACATTTGAAATTCCAAATTTGATCAATGAAATAATTTTTTTCTTTAGATGTAATCGTGTCTTTTTAGTTGTAGATGACATTGGAAGTTTCATATGTACCAATTTTGGAATCAAAACGCCTCGTAATTTAATGAATTTCTCTTTGTAAATTTGGACCACACAAAAACATTCAATTAGTTATTTTGTTGGGCTTTTCAGTTTGCAAAAATTAACGATTTCACTTTCAACCTTCGAATGCTCGTTCTTTAGATCAATTTTTTTTTTTCTTAACAACTATGATTACTATCGGAGTTGGGAATTGATGCACTAATGATGAGCTGAAGGCAATGCTCTCACTAAGTTTAGCGATGGCATTACCTTTTTTAATTTAAATATTTTTATATTAAATTTGAAATTTTTTATTCTTTTCAAAAATGCATTTGTGGATTCGGTAAACATTAAATTTGATAATTTATTTACTTTTTAATTTTTTTTTCATTTATTTCTAGTACATCACATAATGGTTTCTATATTTGTTGATATATTATTTATGTTTTAAATATTAATACGTTTTTAGTTACATATTGAATTCATAAAATTTATATTATATATTTTTGTAATTCTAATATTTCTTAAATTTTCATTAGGAATTCATTTGTTCTCGTACAAATTTTGTAGTAGTTCTTACTTTGGTAACTTTTAAGTAGATAAATTTGTGTACAGAATATAAATCATAATATAAGTTATCGATGTAAGTTTTTAACAAAGATAAACTATGGTTTGAAGCAAACACCTTTATGACACAACTATTTTATTAGTTACGATTTTTCAACAAATACTAACAAAATGAATTCTCACGTGATTCACATTATCAAATATTTTTATTATTAAAATTAAATATAGGTACATGAAATTTAAATTCATCAAATGATACAAAATTTAAATATAAAACACAAGCATTAAAAATAAATAATTTGCACTCTCAAACTTTGTAGTTACTCACATATCCAACTAAATCTGTAGCAAAACCTTTCTATAGGATTATGATAAGTTTCAGGATCGACCTTGTATCCCCCATTCTGAATTCCCTTACAAATTATTTTGCAAGGATTCTTACATATCGCTGGAGTCACTTTTTTAGATGCTCTCATGCACTGATTTATGATACAGTTTTTTACGCACATACTTATCCATGTGGAATTAGCAACTTGCATTGAAAACATCATGGTACATAAAGTTAAAATAATGAAGACACTGCAAATTTTCTTTGATACTTGAGCTGCCATAACGCAAGTTGAATATGCAAACTTCAAACTTCAAACTGCAAAACTTTTTTATTATTATTATGTTGTGAAACGAGATGATTTAGTGAGAATGACGGGTTAATCGAAATGGTTTATATAGTAAAAATAGTTTACCAGATTCTAAAAGTTACTTATTGTTAGAAAGTAAATTTTTTTTTTCCCTTAATTACGTAAATGTATTTATTGACTTTTTGTAAATTTAGGTGTGTTACATATTTTGATCATCTAAACAGCTATTTTCATGGATTAAAATAACTAATTGATCGTGTTGTCAATGTTAGCATTGTCAATTTTAGAATACACAACACATATACAAGTTGTATTTTGTTTTTACAATTTGTATTCAGGTTTTTTTTTTAAATTATATTTCAATTCATAATACACACGATCACATTAGAATTTCTTCTTTTTATTAGTATATTTATTATAACATAAATATACAGCATAAATATATATTACATGATAAATTTTGTGCTTATTGAATAGAAAATCATCAATTTTAATGTGGCATAATGAGAAACTCAATTATTTTATGTGAAATAATGTTGTGTCTTTCAGACGGACATATTAAAAGAACTTTATGATACAGTTAACTTTATTGCAATGAGAAAACGAAGAAATTTGTAAGTTGTGGAAAAAAGAGAAACAATAATAACAAAGTGACATTGGCAAAAGTTGATCGGTTTTTTTTTTTTTTTTTTTTGAAAGAATGTAAAATTAGTATTCAATCAAACCCTGTGTTACAATGAATGTGTCTGAAATCGGGTTCCTTCTATTGTTTACATTTTAAGCAAACAGAAATTAATAATTGAGTGGTGATCAGTGTAGGGTGTGTGGCGAACCACATTTCCTTACATCCATCTAGCGTATGATTGCCTTGCATTCTGATCGAAGTGATGCGGTTCCGAACATTCTTGTCGATCGACTTAATAAGTTGATGTCGTGTTTTTGCAGTTTCACCGTGTCGTCTGCGATTTCTTTTTCGCCACACATGATAAGCTGCTGCGTGTAAGATATAAGATATGGAAAGGATGTAACTGTCTATTACTAATCCCTAGTGTAGCTTGTAAACACTATATAACTCATTGCAGAACACCTAATGTAAATTAAGTCTTCTATTCTATATGGTATCAGAGCCTAACGATACCTAAAACACAAAAACCTAAACAATATTGGCTTAGCTGCCACTATTCTTTCTCTACAAACTCGACCTTTTTGCTCTCCCTATGGCTTTTTCTACCGAAACTGTTGTAATCTCTGATTCAACACACATCCTCAATGTCAATATGACAAATGTTACCAAACTTACTGCCTCCAATTTCTTAATGTGGAGTCGCCAAGTGCATGCTCTCTTTGATGGCTATGATTTAGCTAACTTTTTCGATGGATCTACTGTTATTCCTGCATCTACACACAACGTCGAAGGTGTTGTTACTCCAAATCCAGACTACCTGTTATGGAAGTGGCAGGACAAACTTATATACAGTGCCTTACTTAGTGCAATCTCTGTCACCATTCAGCCACTCTTGTCTTCTACCAAAACATCTGCCGAGATCTGGACCACTCTCTCCTCTACCTATGCTAAACCGAGTCGTGGACACATCAAACAACTCAAACAACAGCTAAAACAGTGGAGGAAAGATACCAAGTCCATTAATGAGTATTTTCAAGGTTTTACGACCAGATTTGATCAACTCGCCTTGCTGGGAAAGGCTATGGATTACGAAGACAAGGTGGAATACATCTTAGAAGGCCTACCAGATGATTACAAGAATGTCGTGGACCAGATTAAGGGTCGTGACACTCCACCATCTCTCAGTGAAGTTCATGAAAAAACTCCTTAACCATGAGGTAAAACTTCAAATGATGCCTGCTCATTCTTCACCGGCTCCGATTACTGCAAATGCTGCCACCTACAAAGGATCCAACAAAAATTATCAGAGTGGAAATCGCAACAACAGTCGCAACAACCAAACTTGGCAACAGCAGAGTTTCCAGCCGCGTCAACAACAATACTCTCCTCGAGGTTATTCTGATTCCTCTACCCACGGCTACCAAGGTCGTTGCCAAATTTGTGGCATTCATGGACACAGTGCCCGTACATGCTCACAGCTCAACCACCTGACCGGGGCTTACAATCCACGCCATCAAACAAACACTCTATGGCAACCTCGTGCTCACCTGGCTGCTGCTGCTTCATCTTCTCCGGCGGGAGATTGAGTGTTTGATAGCGGCGCAACACATCATCTCATAACCGACCTTAACAACCTGTCTCTCCACCAACTTTACAATGGAGAAGAACAAGTCACTATAGCTGATGGCTCCGGAGTCCCGATATCTCATACTGGTTCCACACTTCTTCCTACTAAACCTCGTTCTCTAGCCTTAAATGATGTTCTTTACGTTCCTAACCTATACAAAAACCTTATCTCTGTCTACCGGTTGTGTAACACTAACCAAGTCTCTGTTGAATTCTTTCCTGCCCATTTTCAGGTGAAGGATCTCAGAACGGGGGTTCGATTGCTCCAAGGCAAAACTAAGAATGAGTTATACGAGTGGCCCATTCCATCCTCAAATCCTACTGCTATGTTTGCCACACCTACTTCGAAAGCTACCCTACCATTTTGGCATGCCCGTTTAGGCCATCCATCTTCCCCTATCTTAAATGCTACTATTTCTAAGTTTTTTTTACCATGTTCTACAATGTCTCAGAAACAATTCCCATGCTCTCATTGTCTTATCAATAAAAGCCATAGATTACCTTTCTATTCAAACACTATTACCTCTCATAAACCGCTACAATACTTATACTCTGATGTATGGATGTCCCCTATAACATCTGCTGATGGATACAGGTATTACCTCGTAATCGTTGATCATCATACGAGGTATACCTGGCTCTATCCGTTGAAGCAAAAATCACATGTGCGGGAAACGTTTGTCGCATTTAAAGCTCTGGCAGAGAATAAGTTCAGCACCAAGATCGGTACTTTATTCTCTGATAATGGTGGAGAGTTTGTTGCACTTCAGTCGTTTCTCATGCTTCACGGCATCTCCCATCTCACGTCCCCTCCACATACTCCTGAGCATAATGGAATTGCCGAGCGTAAGCACAGACATATAGTTGAAACGGGTTTAACTCTTCTCCATCAAGCATCGGTTCCTAAATCATACTGGCCATATGCGTTTTCAACGGCGGTGTACCTGATCAATCAGATGTTGACTCCTCTACTTCACCATGTCTCTCCATATGAGAAACTTTTCAGTCAACTTCCAAATTACCTGAAGCTCCGGATATTTGAAAGCCTGTGCTTCCCATGGCTCCGCCCCTACACGGCACACAAGCTCGATGACCGCTCTGTTCCTTGTGTGTTCGTTGGCTACTCTCTGACCCAAAGTGCTTATTTATGCCTTCACGTTGACTCTGGTTGGCTCTACACCTCCCACCATGTGACGTTTGTTGAATCTCAGTTTCCGTTTGCTTCCCATACCGTCAAATCCTCACCGGAATCCGTCGCCTCAGATCCTACCACCCAAACACTTTTCCCAACCCGTCTTCCTCTTCACACTCGGCCACTCGTATCAACTCAGTCTCTCGCGCCCCCGATCTCGGTTCCTTACCAACATCTGCCGTCTCAGTCGTGTTTGCCGTCGCCGGTGACATACACACGGTCAGCTGTTCGTGTCTCATCTGGAAATGAAATGGTAAATTCTTCACCACAGGTTAGTGGGCCACTCAACCAAAATCCAAGCCCATTACCAAATACCCAATCACTAAAACCATCACCAAACCCACAAATCTCACAAGATACAAACACCCCACAACCCATTCCCGATAATTCCCAATCAACCTCATCCTCTTCCTCCACCGACCAACCAAACCCCACCCCTCCGCCACCTGTCCCTCCACCACCAACTAATATTCACCCAATGCAAACACGTCGTAAGAACAACATTTCCAAACCAAAAACCAAACTCACCCTCACGGCTGTTACGACCAAACCAACCATTCCTACCACTGTGAGCCAAGCTATGAAAGATGAGAAGTGGCGTAATGCCATGAGTCTCGAGATGAATGCTCAAATTGGCAACCATACATTCGACTTGGTTCCTCCACGACCATATCAACATGTAATTCCAACCAAGTGGATTTTCACTCTAAAGTATAATCCTGATGGTTCTCTTGACAGGTACAAAGCCAGACTCGTTGCCCGTGGATTCAATCAACAATATGGCAGGGATTATGCGGAGACGTTCAGCCCGGTTGTGAAATCCATCACAATTCGCCTGGTTCTGCAACTCGCTGTAAGCAAGAACTGGGAGATCAAGCAGCTGGATGTTAATAACTCATTTTTGCAAGGAAGATTAACTGAAGAGGTATATGTCTCTCAACCACCGGAGTTTGTTGATCAAGATCGTCCTCATCATGTGTGCCGTTTAAACAAAGCCTTGTACGGCCTTAAACAAGCTCCTAGGGCATGGTACCAATAATTAAAAAGGTACTTGTTGGAACTTGGCTTCTGCAACTCCTAAGCTGATACCTCTGTTTTCATCTACAAAAACAGAGATGTTGTGCTCTATACGTTGGTCTATGTCGACGACATTGTCGTCAAAGGAAGTGTCCCAAATCAAATTGAAGGCTTCATTACCACTCTTGCCGGACGTTTCTCCATGAAACAACCTACTGATTTGACATACTTCCTAGGCATTGAGGCAAGCAGAACCTCCCACGGCCTTCATCTAATGCAACGAAGATATATCATTGAGCTGTTGTGTAAGACAAATATGATCCACGCTAAACCCGTCTCAACACCAATGGCTCCGGAACCACGGCTTACTCTCACAACCGGTACACCAATGGACAATCCTTCTGAGTTTTGAATGGTTATTGGCAGTCTTCAATACTTGGCATTCACACGCGCCGACATAGCTTATGTAGTCAACCGGCTATCTCAATGTATGCACAGACCAACTGACACTCATTGGCTAGCTGCTAAACGAGTGCTCAGATATCTAGCCGGCACCACGACCTATGGGATTCACCTCCGGTCTAACTCACCTCTGACTCTTCATGCGTTCTCTGTTGCCGACTGGGCCGGTGACACAGACGACTTCGTATCAACAATTGCCCATGTCATCTATCTTGGAAACACACCAATAGCGTGGTCTTCAAAGAAGCAAAAAGGCATTGCACGATCTTCCACCGAGGCCGAATACCGATCCGTTGCCAATACTGCATCTGAAGTTCTCTGGGTATGTAACCTTCTAACCGAGCTGGGTGTTTTTCTAACACAGGCATCGGTGATTTGTTGCGATAACGTGGGAGCAACGTATCTCTGTGCCAATCCAGTTTTTCATTCCCGGATGAAACATCTGGCCCTCGACTACCACTTCATACGTGAGCATGTTCAATCTGGTGCACTACGCGTAGTACAAGTATCTACAAGGGACCAACTCGCAGATGCTCTTACGAAACCGCTGACGCGCCCACACTTCTAAGACTTAAACACCAAGATTGGAGTCACGAATCTACCTCCATCTTGAGGGGGGATGTAAGATATAATATATGGAAAGGATGTAACTGTCTATTACTAATCCCTAGTGTAGCTTGTAAACACTATATAACTCTTTGCAGAACACCTAATGTAAATTAAGTCTTCTATCTATACTGCGTGGAGACAATATCTGATGAGGAACTTTTATGAGTTTCAGAACTCTGGTTTATGAGCCATGTTGATGGAACACTCTGTGGTAAAATGAGTTACAAGTAGGTTGAGAGCCAGTTTTTCCCATATGTCTGCCGTAAATCTGCATGAGAAAAACAGATGGTTTCTCGTTTCCTCTTCCGTGTTACAGAAGACACAATTACCCTGTTGACCTCCCGTCCATGCCTTAGTCCTGTCTTGAGTGGAAAGTCTGTTTTTTGTAGCCAACCACATGAAGAATGAGTACTTTGGGGTAGCATTGGAGAACCAGACCCCTTTGTACCAGTCTACTAGTGGCTGCACTTCTTGAATCAGGTTTAATGTGGTTCTCGTAAAGAACCTTTTCTTAAACTTATCACTTGCAGTTCTCCATAGAGGGATGTTCCATTCATCTTGATTCCTATTTTGCTTTGCTTTCTCAATCTCCTCTTCAATCTCATTCAGATGAACGAGTCGATGAGCTCTTCTGCGGTGCGAGTTCAGTGCGGAGGCTACAGAAGCGTCAGATGAGATACCCATGTCTATGAATCCCCTTGGACCTGCAATATCTATCAAACGACCGAGGGAAGACCAGTGATCGTGCCAGAATGATGTGTCCGCTCCATTTCTTACATCAATTTTGTGGAATGTTTTTGCCTTCTCTCTATATTTCAGAATTTTGTTCCACATCCATGAACCTTTAACTGAGTATTTTTTCTCTGTCCATATTGACCCACTTCTGATATTTCTGCTCCAAATCCACTGTACCCATAGTGTTCGTTGCTTCGATAATACCCGCCATAATAATTTTAAGCTGCACACAATGTTTGTATCTTTCAGAGATCCTAAACCCAATCCTCCTTCTTTTTTCCGGCAAACATCTATCCATGAGAATTTGGCTTTTTTTTAGTTTAGGTTCGGGCCCAACCACAGAAAAGCAGAGCACATCTGTTCAATCGTTTTGATGCATTTACTCGGAAGCCGAAAGCTGAGATCCAGAAGTTTGTGAGATTGAGTATCACTGACCTGAGAAGTTGCAGACGACCCGCAAAAGAGAGGAACCACTCTCTCCACGAGCTTATCCTGATCCGAATCTTTCCAATTAGAGGGGCATAGTCATTGGTGGTCATCCCCTTCGTCATGAGAGGTAGTCCAAGGCATCGTACAGGCAATTGTCCCTGTTGGAAAGGGAAAGTTGAGGTGATGTTCTCTTTGGTGTGATTCGTCATTTCTGCCAAGAACAATGACGATTTTTCCAAGCTAATTTGAAGACCCGACATGATATCAAAGTCATCAAAAAAATTTCTGGTGCCTTCAATTGATTATTTACTTCCATCAACAAAAACCATCAAATCGTCTGCAAAACATAGATGTGTCAGCTGCAATTGCTTACAGTCAGGGTGAGAGCCAATTTTCTTCTCACGTGCTGCTTTGTCAATGAGTTTGGACAGGACATTCATACATATAACAAACAGATAGGGTGAAAGTGAACAACCTTGTCTCAGGCCTCTGGAGCTTTGGAAAAAACCCACGAGTTCACCATTTATCTGAACAGAGAAAGATGCTGAGGTAATACATAATTTGATCCAGTGAATGTATTGCTCAGGGAAGTTCAGTGCTGATAATGTGTTAAGAAGGAATGTCCATTGAACTGAATCAAAAGCTTTTGATATGTCAATTTTCATTGGACCTCTAGGTCAGATCTTCTCCGTGTGATAGTCCTTCACAATTTCAGATGCTAGAAGGAAATTCTCCATTAGGAGTCTTTCCTTCACGAAAGTCGATTGATTATGTGCAATGAACTTCGGAAGCAGTATTTTCAGTCGGTTTGCAAGGATTTTTTATATGACTTTGTATAAGACATTGCAGCATGAGATGGGCCGGTAGTATCGCATCTCCTTTGCTTCTTCCTTTTTTTGGTATTAGAGCAAGGATAGTTGCGTTGAGGCCCTTAGGGAGAAAATGTTTTGAGAAGAAGGATCAGATAGCCGCTATGCAGTCCTTTCCAATTATATTCCAGGAAGCTTTGAAGAACTCACTCGTAAACCCATCAGGTCCTGGGGATTTATCATTTGGCATTGCAAAGAAATTTTTTTTTATCTCTTCATCATTGACATTCCTAATGAGCTGTTCTCTTTTAAAATCAGAGCATCGGAAGGGGAGAATGTCCTGTAACTGATCCACAGTGAGAGTTTGAAAGTTCTCAGGAGAATGATTCAAAAATTCTTCAAAGAATTTCTTTGCTTCCTTCTTAATTGAGTCACTGTGTGTGAGCCTCTGCCCATCTGAATCTAATATC
Source organism: Iljinskaea planisiliqua (assembly GCA_900108845.1). NCBI lineage: Eukaryota > Viridiplantae > Streptophyta > Magnoliopsida > Brassicales > Brassicaceae > Iljinskaea > Iljinskaea planisiliqua. Next base: position 538,164 of record FNXX01000015.1, on the reverse strand, counting down.
TCTCGAATGCCATTCCGCATCATTCTAGATTATGCTGTCTTGTGGAAGAACTTATTGTTACCATCACCCACATCAAGCCAGTGAATCTTTGATTTTTGTTTGAGAAACCCCTCTTCTAGTTCAGCTAGATGTTGCCATTTACGATATATTGCAGCTTCTTCTTCAATAGAAGCTTTAGTGCGGTTTGCAAGCGTTGCAGCCAGTTTTGAGCATAGAAGTTCATATGCTTCTTTTGTTCGCTTCGGTAGATCTCCTAATCTATGTTTACCTATATTCCTTATGATTGGTTTTAGAGACTTCAACTTCTTTGATAGACGAAATAGAGCCGAGGTCGATTCAAACAGAGGATTTGTAGCTTCCCAATATCTCTCTATCTCCGGTAGGAAATCAGGGAGAGTGGTTAGGACGTTTACAAATTTGAATGGTTTTCTTCCTTTCTCCTTCTCTGCTTCAAGTCTAAATCGGCATCGAGCATGATCAGAACATCCGCCGGTTCAAATACGCTGTATGATCTTGGATATTTAGTGAGCCACTCATCGTTGATCAGCACTCTATCCAATTTCTTACATATCAGCCCTACTTCTCTCTTGTTACTCCAAGTAAACCTTGGTCCTTGATATAACAAGTCCTGAAGAACACAATATCTAGCAGTTTCCTGAAAGTCTCTTGTTCCTGATGAGATTAGTGTGAAATTGGTGTAGTTTGAATGCTCATCCCCAGCCAACACCTCATTAAAATCTCCGCAGATAATCCATGCTTTGTTTCTGAAAATAGGGGAATCACTATGGATTTTGATATCTTCCCACAGGAGCTTACGTTCTTCCATCATATTTGATGCGTAAACAAAACTACAGAAGAATTCTTCTGTTTCCCCTTCCAAGAGAACGGAGCATGTAATCATCTGTCCACTCTTAAACACCGGAGTCAGTCTCACATTCTCTTTTCAAAGAACCCAGATACGACCCAAGCTGTTGACCTCATAATTAGATATCCACGACCAACCATGAAAAATTGATGAAATTATATTTAACGCATTGTTTTCGTGAACCCACGTCTCTAGAACTCCTCCAAAATTCAAAGAACAACTATTTACCCAGTTACGGATTATAGAATGCTTTGTGAACTTGTTAAGTCCCCTTACATTCCAAAAGAAACCTGACATTTAAGTTTTTTTTTTCTTACGGCCCCTTTTACTCGATACACTCAGGATGGAATCCTTTGTGGTACAACAATAGAGTGTTGAATAGTCTTATGATCCGTTTTTGATGCGTGAGGTAGAGAAGGACGAGGTTCATTGTCTGATGCAATGATTTCCGCATTAAGGGTCTCTTCCTCGCGAATTTCCCCCTCTTCTGACTCAGCAATTGTTTCTTCCTCATGTGCACCAGACCCGAGAACAGAAAATCTAGAAGGAGAAATTATGCTCTCTTCCAGTTCGTCTTTGTCTATTAACGAAGTGTATTTCCATACTTTTGTAGGAGAAACAGAGTGCCATTCCTCCTCTTGAACTGCACTATCTGTTTCTTGTGTTTTTCCGTGTTCCTTATCCTTTTCCCATGTACCTTATAAATCTGGCAGAAAGTCCAAATCTTTTGGTAGCTCTTTTGTTGTTTCCAATTCTTTCAGCGGCATAGTCTCAACCAATTTTCCTTTGTTACTCTCCTCTGTCTTTTCTGGGCTGTAGTATTTTTTTCCTACCAAACATGACTCCTTTGTATGGCCCCATTTAGAGCAGGTATCACACTTAGTTGGTAGCCATGAGTATATGTATTCCACCACTGTATCGATTCCTTTTTCCGATTTAAAATGATAGGAAACGGGGAGTTCTTTCAAGAGATCTGCTTCAACGAAAACCTTTGCTTCTTCAAAATTTTTGCAGAGTTCTGTATCCGGATGTAGTCTCTTTGGGTGCCCTACTGGGCTAGCAAAGAATCCTAAAGCTTCCCAAGAGTACATTGTATGCGGTACATTCTTGATAATCACCCATAAACGAACAGCTGTTCTTACCAGTTCCGTATCTTCTTTGAGTGGTGACCATTGTGAGACAACCATGGGTATATTTGCTATATTCCACATACCTCTTTTCAGAATCCTAGCTCGCATGGAGCTGTCACGTATTCTGAACTTAATGGTGTTTGCATTAACCTCATAGGCATCAATCTTCATTGTTTTATCACCAAGCGTCCATATTTTGTTAACAATAACATGAACCTTTGCGATATGCGGAGCCGTAGATTGGAATTTTCCGATAATGAAATCTTCCTATAGAGGTACGGTTGCTTCAATTACTTCATCAGGGATTTCCATAACTTGAGATCCATCAATGAGAGTTACATTGAAGTTATGCTTCACCAGACATTAATTCACCACCGAGACCCATGACTTCGTTATGGAGGTGGATGATTCCTCTCCCCTTGGAGAAACATCTCGAGATTCCGGTGTAGTTTCACTGAGTGAAACGGCTGCCGGAGCCGCCTGCATGACATGAATAACGTGAACCAGGGAGAACCCTAAAATCGCTTCAAAATCACCTTGCCACGTCAGCCGAAATCTGTTTTTTTTTTTTTTTTTAACTAAAGCTTTATTCTTGTAATAAATAATTAAAAGTTGATCGTTTATTCAAATGTTTATACAAATATGGTGGTGAAAGTTGAAAACAAGGCTGAATTTCTACATGGGGAGGATGAATTCGTTATCTTGTCATCATTTGAGAAGTAGTTCAGCTGAGAATATTGTTAGCATGTAAATTCTGTCTCCGTAAATTATGCCAATCAAGGAGAGAGCTGAAAGACGAAAGAGAAGTAAAGCAGTGAGCCCAAAATAACTTGGAGTGGGCCATAAAGTCAAGTAACAAATTCAAATTCAACTCCAATGTGAATATAAAACTTGTTGAAACCAGCCGTTTAATGCGCTATAGGAAAATGATCAAACAAGAATAAATACAATCGACAACAAATCAAACACAGTAAGTGAGGAATTTAAACACAGACTCGGGATATAAAACAAGAAGAGGATTTCGGGAAAATACGACACATCCTGACCATAGTGCCGGCCTTTGATGGAAAGCAAAATAAACATTTGCTTACACCCCTCAATACTAATAGTAATTTCCAGCCTTAAATTTAAAGAAGAGTCTTAGTATAGTGGTTTAGGTTTCACCCTCTTCTAAGAAGAGAAAAATTAAGTTAAAGGAAATTATTCTATTTTGTTTAAATTAAAAAATTTGTTACTGAAAAAAGTAACATATCCAAATTCTAAACCATCATTATCATCCTTTTATTCTTATATATACCAACAGCATTAGTTATTTAACAATTAGAGCCAACTAAAATTCTTGTTAATCTCCTCGTTTCTTTTGCTAAATCAAATTCATCTTCTTTTTATTCATCACTTCATCAAGTTTTGGTTTAAAAAGTTCTGCCTAGCATCTATTAAAGTTTGTCAACCAAATATAATTTTCAGTCTTCACAATCTAAATTTAAGATACTGTTAGTTAATTGTTTAATTAAATATAAGTTATGTGATTGAGTCATGTGGACATTGGGCCATGTGTTTTGACTTCTCCACCTTGATAAGACTTCATATAAATCTCTAGAATGGAATAAATTGTTTACAAAATTAAACTAGTTCTATTTTGTTTTTATTTTTATTTTATTATTTGATTTTTTTTTGTGTGATGATACATATTTTAGTTATAGCCCAATGTCTTCAAAACGAATAAAATTGTGTTGGGAGGTGCAGCAAAAGCAAGAAAAAGAAAGAGACACAAAACATTAAAAAAATCATTAGCTGGTTCCATGTTGCAGTATGTAAAAAACTCGGGTTGAGTGCCTCATACCCCCTCTATAATGCTGCTTCCGCATCTATCCCCCTATACTGTTAAGTTGTTTCTATTTCCCCATAAATTATCAGTTTAATTAAAAAAGCCCCTAAACTTATTTTCTCTGCCTAATTCCACCTACGAAAAAAAAAAAAATTTGAATTGTGTTTTAGAAAATAACGATTGCCCAACCGACACGATTACAAAAACTACGTCGTTTTGACATTTTAAAAAAAAAATCATATTACAAAACTAAGATTTGAACCCTTGACCTCTTTTCTAAACAAACATTTACAAAACCATTCTCCCAAGACGTTTTCTTTATATATACTATTAATATATATATATATTTATATCTATCATACATATGTCTCAATGTCATACATAAAATAAATAATCTGACTCACATACTATCATACATATGTCTCAATGTCTCATCTCCCCCATCTTTATACTCTGTATTTTTTTTATTTAAAAATAGAAATCTTATATAGAGATTGACAAAAAACATTTCAATTTTCACATCATCACTTTTTCTTAATTTTTTAAAATCAATAAATTAAAAAATGAAATTTTTTTATTATATTTTTATAATAAGACACACATATAAATATCTTTTTATTTTTAGAAAATTTAAACTTTATTTTTACTAAATTTCTGTAATAGAAAGAGAGATATAAATAATCCTGGAAATTGGAAAAAAATTGATAATAGAAAGAGAGATTCTATGGTTGAAAAAGGTCCAACGACAAGACCCCCAATTGATTATCATTTTCCAAGAGATTATTTAGGTAGATGTTTTTCTCATTCGTCTTATACAAGAGAAATAAGGAATGGAGAGAAGCAAGATAGACGATGGTCACTTACTCAAATGTTAAAGACAAAATCTTTTGCTTTTACTGAAAGTTATTCACGGAAGACAAGTATATGAATCTATTGGAAACTACTGGATCCGATGACTGGAGAAATGTCTCAAAAATACTTAATGAACATGAAAAAGGTCATAAGCATATCACATGCATGATTTAGTGGGTGGAGTTGGAAATGAGACTGCAAAAGAATCAGACAATTGATAAGCATATTCAAGAAGAGATTAACAAAGCGGAAAAACATTGGAGAGATATGTTATTGAGGATAATTGCATTGGTAAAGGGTATTGCTAAACAAAATGTTGCATTTTGTGGAAGTAGTGATGAGGTTCATGAAGATGGTAATGGAAATTTTTTGGGTATGATTGAAGTATTTGCAGATTTTGATCCATTGATGATAGACCACATTAGATGAATTGATAAGCGTGAAACTCATTATCATTATCTCAGTCGTAGGATTCAGAATGAGTTGATCGAGATGCTTACGAATGAGATCAAGCAAATGATCTTAAAGAAGATTCGATGTGCTAAAATTTTTTTAGTTATTCTTGACAGCACTCCTGATATCAGTCATCGGGAACAGATGTCCCTAGTTATCCGATGTGTGGATATTTCTGAGACTGCACCAAAGATTGAATTTTTTTTTGTTTTTGACATTCTTGAAGGTTAAAGAAAAAACCGTAGAAGGGCTTTTTGACACCCTTCAAGATGCATTGCATAAACTTGGGTTGAATATGGATGACATTAGAGGCTAAGGTTATGATAATGGATCAAATATGAAAGGAGAAAATAAACGAGTACCAAAGAGGTTGCTTGAGATTAATCCCAGAGCTGTCTACACACCATGTAGTTCTCATAGTCTGAATATGGTTCTTTCAGATATCGCTTCCTCATCATCGATAGCAGTATCATTGTTTGGAATTATTCAGCACATCTATTCTTTTTTTTCCTCTTCTACTAATAATTTTGAAGTTTTGAGACAGATTATGAATGGCATTACAGTAAAACTATTATCACAAACTCGTCAGGAGAGCCACATCAAAACATTAAAGCAATACGATTTCAGGCTCTTCAAATATGAGACGCTTTGTTTCACTTGGTTGAAAACAGTGAAAACCCAGGAACAAGAAGTGAAGCTGAGTCTGTTGCATTGAGTGAAATTTATGGACTTGGAAGCTTTGAGTTTTTTGTTTGGAATGATTATTTGGTATGAACTTTTGTTTGCTGTTAACAAAGTAAGCAAGATCCTCCAATTAGAAGACATGGATATTGATATTGCTATTACTCAAGTGAAAGGTCTTATTTCCTTTGTTTAAAGAGTATATAGAAACAGGTTTCCAAGAAGAAAAAATAGAAGCTGAACAGATTGCTATTGATTTGAGAATTGATCCTGTATACTCTATGAAAGCAAAACTTTTCATCCAAAAGAAACGATATCATGATGAAGAGCCTGAAAAAGATAGGGAAGATGTGATATTTATAGCAGAAGAAAATTTCAGGATCAATTACTTCATAAAAATTGTGGATCAAGGTTTGGTTTCTTTGAGACAAGGTTTGATCAACTTCAAACTTATGAAAAAACTTTTGGATTTTTACTTGATTTCAAAAAGCTGAAGTTACCAAGTCAAAGTGATGATGAATTGATGGTTTTTTGTGCAGACCTTGAAATTTTTTTCAAGCATGGTAATAATTCTGATCTTGATGATAATGAATTATTTTTGGAGTTGAAGCTATTATGAGGGACTTTACAAAAAGATATTAAGAAGGTTATCAATCTACTAGATTTTCTTGATGATAAAAAGAAATGTGGGAACTTGTTTTTCAAATACATGGACTGCATACCACATAATGATGACAATTCTAGTTTCAGATGCCTCGGCGGAAAAAAGTTTTTCGAAGTTAAAAGTTATAAAATCTTATCTACAGTCTAGTATGTCTTAAGAGAGACTAAATGGTTTGGCGATCATATCAATTGAAAAAGGCATGGCTAAAAAATTGGACTATACAAATCTAATGAATGAATTCACAAGTAGGAATGGAAGAAGAACCATATTTCAAAAGTAATGTATGTATCTTTATTTTTTAAATATTTATTATTATTATTATTTACCATTAAATCAGTTTTTATGATTATATTGAAAATATTTTTTTAATAAAAATGTGTAAAGCAACATATTTTTTTTCTTTAGGTTATAGTTTTTTAAAACTCAGGACCTATACTGCCTGACCACACTACATTATTATTTGTCAACCAGTTGAAAAATAACTCATTTTCTGGCTAGGATTCCAAATTTTATCTTCTCATTATTACTATTTACAAATTGGTTTCCGTTTGAACAGTTTGGCGTTTAAAGTAACAGGATAGGCAAGTCTAACACTAACATAAAAGGACGCCATGGCATATAGCCAACACATTAAAGAAACCCTCAACAAATTTCTGAAAGATGAAAATAAGTTTTCTAACGACCTACCTGATAATATTAATGGGGCTTTAGCCACGAGAACCACGAGAACCACGATGAAACAAGCCAAGAAGATAAATACCAAGCAAGCAGATTTAATCCGGACAATTACTAAGCTTCCCTTAGAGGCAACAAAAACACGTGAAATGATGGTTTCAGGCGTTATGCATATGCATCTAACCAAGTTAATGTAACACCCGTCTCATCATAACTCGAGAAATGTGTGTTAGTAGCCTTAACTTATATCTCAAATACTCCAATTAATAAAACTTTAACTTTATTTCCGGAAACCAATACATCCAATAAATGAAATAATCTGAGTAAAATCATAAAATAATATTTAAAATAAAATATTAAAAACTGTAAAATTCCAAAAATAACACCTGAATCATCATAACGTAAATTTACTCGTCTGTCTCACTTGAAAAGGGAAGAAAAATGGGTGAGTAATAGGAGAGTCACTCAATGAGTTTGGGGATGCTAATCACAGAAAACGCAGTTCCGTTCATAACACTCCAAAAAGGTAAAAAAACTAAACTAGAGCAATCACAGCACCTAAAGCACCCAAACAACTACCAATGGTCCTACTGACAGTTTAAATGACCGACCTCACCCTCCCATCAAGAAGTCAGCATGGAATAAGTGCCAACGGCACCGTTGGGTATGACGATTTATTGATCTTATAAGGCATGAGACAGCAGATCGACTAGGCTGCCCGCACCCCCTCTCACACAATGCGTAGATTGTACAAAAGTCCGTCTCTGTATCCCACAATCTCTAACATCTAACATGCTCGACTACTTATATATATATATATATATATATATAACAAAGAATTATCATTTTTAACATGCACAATCAATGGGATGAATCATCTATATTCCTATCTCTAATTTAACATTCAAAACTATCTAGATTCGATAAAATAAATCATTGTAGTACTCAATTCCATCTAAGAAGTTCTAGACGAAAGTCCAGCTTGTTGGGGTCAAAACCCACCCCTCGAAGATAGACGAACCAAGAAGTTTAAATATTTATACGAAAAGCTTATCCGAGGACAAACCAGCTAGTCAACTTCCTCTAGAAATAATTGGGCTTACTGGAAACTCATACGAAGACATAAAAACTTATTCGGAGACCCGAAAACTATGCAGAGACCGCCCTTGGACTGTCCACGCTGCTGCTTAGGCCGCCACTTAGAGCCTCCTTGCTAGCCAGGCCACAACTTAGAGCCTCCTTGCTAGCCATGCCACCACTTTAGAGCCTCCTTTCTAGCCAGGCCACCACTTAGAGTCTCCTTGCTCTCCAGGCCGCCGGTTTGCTTCTCCTTGTTCTCCAGGCCGCCAGTTTGCTACTCCTTGCTAGCCAGGCCGCCACTTAGAGTCTCCTTGCTCTCCAGGCCGCCAGTTAGAGCCTCCTTGCTAGCCAGGCCGCCACTTAGAGTCTCCTTGCTCTCCAGGCCGCCACTTAGAGCCTCCTTGCTAGCCAGGCCGCCACTTAGAGTCTCCTTCCTCTCCAGGCCGCCACTTAGAGCCTCCTTGCAAGCCAGGCGACCACGTAGAGTCTCCTTGCTCTCCAGACCACCGGTTCGCTTCTCTTTGCTCTCCAGGCCGCCAGTTTGCTTGTCCTTGCTCTCCAGGCTGCCAGTTTGCTCAAGCGCCAAAGAGCGTTTGGCAGGCCGAAGAAGGCTAGGCTGCCAAGGAGAAGACTAGCCTGCCATCAAGTCCATCCAGGCCGCCGAGACCAACACGCCAGTTTCTTTACCTTCGGAGAAGATCAGCACGACATCTCCTCCTCCCCTCAGAGCAACACGCCAATCCCTCTTTGGTTAAGAGCAGTCCACCCTTAAGCTCGGAGAGCAGCTCGCCATGTTCAAGCTCCAAGAGCAGTCCGCCCTCTAAGCTCACAAGAGCAGCCCACCATGTTCAAGCTCCGAGAGCAGTCCGCCCTCTAAGCGCACAAGACCAGCCCGCCATGTCCAAGACCAAGAGCAGTCCGCCCTTAAGCTCGGAGAGCAGCCCGCCATGTTCAAACTTACAAGAGCATCCCGCCGTGTCCAAGAGCAGTCCGCCAGTACCTTCCTCACGCTCAGCAGGCCGCCGGTTTGTCTCATACCAAAGGAAAGTGGCGGTCTGAGATTCGTACGAAGAAATGGGCGGGCTGAGATTCATACGAAAAAACGGGCGGGCCAAAGTTTTCTACGAACTCTTTACGAGAACCGAAAGCTCAGCCCAGTGTCACTCGATTCAGAACACTGTTCATACAAGAATATCGACAAAAACACTATTCACGAAACACTGTTAATGAACCAGATAACAGTCAGAAGAAACCAAGATTCGGTTTAAAGAAACTCGGACTCGTGGTACTGTTCACAAGCACTGCTATGTACCATCCCAAAAATCGGGAAAGAAGTCCAAACAAGGCGAAAAACCAAAATCAAAGAGAACCGAGCCAAACCGGAGGCGGGCTGGATCGAAACCGGACTAAATGGCGATCTGTTGAAGATTTGGGCCGCGGATCAGGCCCAAATCCGTTTAAGTCGGCGGACGGCAGAATTAAAAAGCCTCCCACATCGCTAATATGCTTCTTCAGCACCCTACTACCACCTCCCTTTGTCGGTTGCGTTGAGTTTGTGGAGTCCAAGTGTTCTTTGATCGGCTGGTGGAGATGTTCTTTCTCTTGATATGTTGCTCGGCTTGGGTTGCCAAGTGCAATAGTTCATCTAGATCATTGTATTGCTGTCTTTCCACCTTGTGGGCAATGTGGTCGTGAAGACCATCAAGGAACTGAGCCATTATAGTCTCTTGTGAGTCTTCAATCTCTAGCTGGTTTTTCAAGGTCTCAAATTCTTTATAGTATTCTTCTACGGTTCTTCTTCCTTGGGATAGCTTTCTGAACCGTTTTTGTAGGTCTCGGTGGTAGTAGGTGGGAACGTATCTCTTATAGAGCTGGTAGCTCACATCTTCCCAAGAATTGATCGGATGTAGTTGGCGTCTCCTTCGGTCAGAAACTTCTCGGTCCCACCAAGCTAGGGCATTGTTTGTGAGTTGTGCGGCTGCCAAGGATACCTTCCTTATTTCTGAGTAGTTGTAATACTAAAAAATGTACTCCATCTGCCTTTCCCAATATAGGTAAGCTTCCGGATTAACCTTGCCGGCAAACGTAGGTGGGGCTAATTTGAGATCCTTGCCTCCTTGCCATGGTTTCTCATTGTCAAGTCGACGTCGCTTGTGGTTCTGTCCACGGGCCTGGTTGTGGTCTTGTTGTTGGCCCTAGTTCTGGTTCCCATTACCAACTCCATTAGTCGTCTCATCACCATGGTGGTTACCATGAGCTTTGCTGTGGCTACTTTCACCTGTGGTAGTGGTTGTCTCATTGTCTTGTTGCCATTGCTCCATCTGAGCCATGCGGTTCTGAAGTTCTTGTAGGGCGGTCATGATTTAGGCAAACTGGTTAGATTGTCCAGTATCTCCCATGGCTTGGTACCTGCAAGGCCAAACACAAGGATGTATGAAAGTATTCAAAGGTAATACGGAAATTGATGAACTGATAGGTGTTTGATATGGTTATGCAACACCATGGACCGACTCTTCAATAATTCGCTTGTAATTATATGGGATGTAACGATTTTTAAAGTAGGAGACAAATGATACTATTAATTATAAATATATGTTCTTTTTTTAAAAAAAGTTTGAGTTCGAATACACAGATCAATCCGAGTTCTAAATCAGGAAATTAGTACTGGAATTGATTTAAATGCAAGATCAGACTACGGTGGAGATTGAACACTGCTGGTTAAACAAGGAAATATGATTGATCTAATTTTCTCTTTTTTTTTTAAATGATGCAAGCAAAAACAGACCAAAATATAAGATAAATCGAAATCAAATGATTCTTACTAGGATTTAAAAAAAAAAAAAAAAGCAAAACAGGAACGTGAATGTTAGATCGTAAGCAAGGATTGATAGAACCTGATGTTAAGCCGTTTAGGCTCTGATACCAGATGATGTATCCTCAGAAACTGAGGTTACCGGTGGTGGGGTGAATGGGTCGAAGACTGGCTGTACGACTCTTTCCTTTGGGCACGGGTCAGAGATGGTCGGTGAAATCGTTGGGGTTGAGTGGATCCGAGGCTGATGAAGCTTGCTCAGCTCAGAGTATGACCATTCCAACCCGGAAAGAGTCCACGTCCCAGTTCGAGATATATTTTTCTTAGGAGCACGATTCTTCGTTAGTTTCGAAAATACAACTTTGGTTATAAGTTTTCAGGAGTGTAAGCCTCGATTTTTTATGAAAAATTTGTAAGTTTTAGAAGTGTAAGCCTCGCTTATTTTCTTTTACTTATAAACATCATTTTTTGGGGACTTCCATGGATCTTTGCTTGGGTTTATGTGATTCAGGAATGTAAGCTTCCTTATTCCCTTTCTTCGTAAGGTCTGAGATTGTAATACTTACCTATTTCCCTCTACTTAACGATGTAATTTTTCGGAAACTTCTAAATGCCTGCCTTGGCCAGCTCATGGACATTCAGCCTGGCCTGCTTGGCCAGTTTGTGGTCATCCATCTTGGCCACTTTGAGACCATTTAGTTTGGGAGCGTGAGTTTCCTCATTTTCTTTCTCCATACTTTCGAAACATTTATAGCATACAAGTTGCTGAAAATTTGGAAATTCTGAAGTTTAAAATGCGACGAAACGTGATGCCCATGTAATCGGTCATTGCATATGAATTGGTGTATATACACCATCTCCCCTTCTTTTTGTTTTACAAAAGGAGGATAACTGAACTCTCCCGAAAGTGAGTTGTCTATGTACCCTTTCGAGTACATTTATTTCTTTTAAATGGGAATGGAAACTGTTGTTTCGGTTGCTCGGAGCAGTGTTTGTATCGTCATTAATGGGTTTTGACGGGTTCAATTAGCTTTCCTCTCCGCCTTGTCATCATTATTGGCCAGTTATTAGTTCCAGACTAGTATTAATGTCAAGAGTCTTAAAGCTTCAGATGAATTCAAGAGCGATATAGGCAAGCAAGCTTTGATCAGAAACTCAATACTCCATATTCTAGTTAAGACCCTTAAAGACTGTGGGTTAAGGAAAAGTCTGGTTATATGCCAAATGAGAAGTTTTGTTACCGCATCATGGGAGAAGCACTTGCCGAGAAGTTTGATGCAGCTGTTGTGGTGAACTTGTGGGACTTTTTTTGTTTGGGTTCTTATGGATAAGAAATGCTAAGGCATTTACGAAAGCAAGAGCAAGAAGAGAACGAAGACTATTGGATGAATTTTACTCCATTATTTTGGCATCACAACATCGATCCTCTTCCTCACGATAACTTCACAAGCTGGAACACTCTTGACATCCTCTACTTTTCTCACTGCTGATTCATCTCCAAGACTGGCAAGCCTTCGAATTATGTTTTTCTACATCGAGATGAGATTGAGCAGCACTACAGTTTTTGTCAAGGGGCTCATTTTGAGGACTAGGGCTGACATAGGGTATAACCTTTGCATATAACCACAGAGACGATAATTGATTTAGAAGATCAGGAGCTACAGCTAGAGTCGAGCCTAAGCTTAGAAGATTGTTGGTTAGAGTATCATTTTCTTTCTCTTTTTATTTTATATCTTTTTATTATTACCGTCTGTTGCACTTAAACTTTATTCTTATTTATGCTTGCATTTTACCCCTCCTTTAGTTGATTATGTTGGGATAAGCTTGAAGAACAAGCAAATCTAATGAGATTAGAATTAGAGAAATAAGGAAAATATCTTTTTAGAGAAAAGGAAGTTTGCTGAGAGGATCCTTATATAAAGAGTTTTCGAGTTGTGACATCCTTTAAGAGAATTAAGAGAGAAAGAACTTTAGGTTTTTGAGTCAATTTTTCCTAAAGCGATAAGAGAGATTTCTTATTCAATTCTGTGTGTTATTCTTTCTTAAGTCTCTAGATTTGGTATCAGAGCATTACGACATCCTAGGGAGCCATGACGGAAGTTGAAGTCGTTACAGCTAAACCAAAAGGAGGAGGATCTTCTTTGTAACGTCCCGAATCCACACTAAAGCCCGAGTTCGGACCATGGGGCCAGAAAGAGAGGCCGGGTCGAATGACCTTGGTCAATAAGGCCACGGTCCGTAAGGGTGATGGCCGGACGGGACGTTGGTCCTAATCCAAGCTAGGAATAATGGGTAATAGCTAGACCCGAGTAAGAAATCAGCTGAGGACAGCTGGGGGGCAGCTCACGGCCCAGTAAGGGTAGTGACACTCCAGCAGGGTCAGCTGGTTCAGCTCACGGCCAGCTCGGCCAGCTGGAGGGAGTGACCCGCAGCTGGGACCAGCTGGTGACCTAGTGAACTAGCTGGGTCAGCTAGTGTCCATGGGCAGTTGGTGCGACAGGCGAAGGGGTATGGGGAAGAGGTACCTGTTTGCAGGGACACCACGAACCAGGGCAACCCTTCCTGAAAGGAGGCGTCTGGTCAATTGGTGCCTGTCGAACAGGGTGGGGCCTCGCCTATAAATACCATGGCCCCTGCGACTTTTTTGGCATCAGTTCCTGCAGAGGAAAAACCGTAAAACAGAAAGAAAAGAGAGTATAACCGATTACGATCGGAAAGTGAGTAAGAGAAAGGCTACGACCGGGAGAGATGTCCGGAGAAGAGGAAGTTCCGACCATGGAGAAAGGCAAAGGCCTTGCCGACCCTGATCAAGCACAAAAGGTATGTTTGACTAACCCGTGTCTAACCGTCGATCTTGGATCGCCGGTGACAACCGTCGCGATCCCGGAACCGGACTGACGGGGCTCAGTCTTGCTACCTTGTCTTGTCTCCCTCTCTACCTTTCTTATACGGCTGATCCGTGAGACTTGGCTTCGGTCAAACTCATGTGAAAGCAGTTACCTTGTGTCGCGATTGGTCTGGGCATTTCTTAGAGTGCGAAAGACGGTTACCAAGGTCGGGTCGCTTAGTGCGCCTGGGATCGAGGCTTGGGGCCGATCCGGGTTGAATCCATAAATGAACCTTTGGCCGTGTGGTCACGTCCGGATGCCTGTGAACGGTTGCAAACAAAGAACTGCTGGTTGCCTATGGGAATCGTCTGGTTCATAATGAACTCAGACGGGACGGTCGGTTGGTGCCTAAGGTCGGATAGACACGACCTGTGGAGCTTCGTGACTGTTCGGCAATTGACACCGTTTAGAGTAAGGGGCCTTACGGTCGGATTGCAAATCGGATAGGGTGAACCGGTGCGAGTGTGTAAACATATCAGGGACATGTTACGCGTGTCTTTGGCCGGTAAAACCACTTCGGCCGACGGACCTGGTCTGCTTGTGAATCATTGCGACTGTTCGGCGTGATTGCACCTGTTCGGGTCAAAGGCCATCACGGCCGAGTCCCGACTTCGACCCACAGAACCGGTGTGAGTGTCGGCATGCCTCGGATGTGTAGAAACATATCCTTGGGTGACCGTACCTCTACGGTCAGTACAAGTGGTCCGGTCGCGAGAACTCGGAGCAGTGCCGCGGTCGGTCGAAAGGCCGATACGTGCCAAGGAGTGCCACGGTCTCTGGCCGTTGGTTCCTCCGGACAAATGGTTCGTCCGTTTGTCCCTAAGGCTATCTAGTTGCTATTTGGTCATGTGGGGTGGTTGGTTGAATGACTAAGTACAATTAGGGAAAGTCTTAGGATGTGTTAGGATAGGCTTCGGCTATACTAACGGGGCATAAGGGTTCTGGGAAGCATATGCATAGTTCGGTTACAGATTAGTCTGGTTTCTGACATGCTTATATCTTTTCAGGACGTGAGGTTGGTCCGAGTATGGACCAAGACTAGGTGCACGGTCCGGCGGCCCCCTGAGGATGTGTGGTGTGTGTTAGGAACTCTGGATAGGATAGGATCGGTCCATGTAAAGCCCTCGGGCAAACTTTAGCATGTTGTATCAAATCCTTATTATATCAATAAGAGTTTCCTTTTAATTATCTATCTCCTTTAAATTCCGCATATTGGTAGATAGAGGAACCTCCTGGATTAGAAATGTTAAGTTGTTTGGATAGGGCCTTAGTCTCTCGGAGACTAAGAAGTGGAACAACCGATCCGGGTTGGGGTGTTTCATTCTTCAATCATCTGTCCTATGTTAAACTCTACCAACTACACCGTATGGGCCCTACGAATGAAGGCTGCGTTGAGAGTTCATAAGGTTTGGGAAGCAATCGATTCAGAAACAGAGACTGTTGATGCAGAAAAAGACAATATGGCTATAGCCTTGTTGTTTCAGTCAATACCGGAGGTCCTTCTTCTGCAAATAGGTGACCTAAGTACGGCAAAAAAGGTCTGGGATGCTATTAAAACAAGACACATAGGAGCAGAGCGAGTCAAAGAAGCACACCTACAAACACGTATGGCTGATTTTGAACGCCTTAAGATGAAAGCCACAGAGAAGATAGATGAGTTTGCAGGAAAGTTGCCAGAAATAGCATCAAAATCGGCCTCTCGGAGTTAACATCGAGGAACCTAAGTTAGTCAAGAAATTCTTTCACTGTCTCCCTCACAAAATGTTCATTCATATTGTAGCCTCCTTAGAACAAGTATTAGACCTTAATACTACTACTTTCGAGGACATAATAGGACGGCTTAAAGCATACAAAGAGAGAATCCTTGCTGTGGACGATACACATGAAGATCAATCTAAACTCATGTATGCAAATATGGAGACACCAAATAACCGAGACTACAAAAACGACTATCGAAACAGAGGCAGAGGAGGTCGTTCATACAGAGGGAGAGGAAGAGGACGACATAATGGAGTAAGAGATGCTTCCCGGATCATCTGTTTCAGGTGTGCCAAGCCAGGACATTTTGCTTATGATTGTCCTGATCGCCTGGTGAAATTACAAGAAGCTCAAGAAACAGATGTGAAGGACACACAAGATGCTGACGAACTTATGATGCATGAAGTGGTTTTTCTCAATAAGGAAAAATGCATACCAAGTAAGTTTGAAACAAACACGTGAGAGGAGAATATATGGTATCTTGACAACGGCGCCAGTAACCACATGACAGGAGATAGAAGATACTTTGAGAAGATTAATGAAACAGTTACTGGTAAAGTAAGATTTGGAGACGATTCCCGTGTTGACATAAAAGGAAAATGGACAATATCTCTTATTGACATGAATGGTGAGCCACGAGTCATGACGGATGTTTATTACATTCCGGATCTCGAAAGCAACATCATCAGCTTAGGACAAGCAACTGAAGCTGGTTGTGATATCAGAATAAGAGGAGTGTATCTTACCATGAGAGATGCACAAGGGAAGCTACTTGCAAAGGCGCCAAGATAAAAAAATAGACTATACAAGGTGTGTATGGGTTTTCATGACAAGTCTTATCTAAATCTGGCATCCATCAGTGAAGAAAATCGTTGGCATGCACGCTTTGGGCATATAAATTCAGAAACTATCAAGTCTATGAAACAAAGGGAGCAAGGACTTCCACACGTTGTCTTTACAAGGAAATCTGCAGCTCTTGTCTCTTAGGGAAACAGACGAGACAAACATTCCCACAAGCCACTTCTTACAGAGCATCTACGAACCTGGAGTTAGTACATTGAGATCTTTGTGGGCCCATAACACCAAGTACAGCCAGTGGTAATCGATTTATCTTCGTTCTCATTGACGATCATTCCCGATATATGTGGACAGTTTTGCTTAAAGAGAAGAGCTCTGCATTTGAAAAATTCAAGATTGTTAAGACCCGTGTAGAGATGGATTCAGGAGCACGTCTCAAAACCTTTAGAACAGACATGGGAGGCGAGTTTGTCTCACAAGAGTTCAACGAGTTCTGTGATAATGCCGGAATACAGAGACACCTCACTGCTCCATATACGCCACAACAGAATGGCGTGGTAGAACGCAGAAACAGAACAATGATGGAGATGACTAGGAGCATTTTAAAACACATGAGGGTGCCAAATTATTTTTGGGGGGAAGCAGTCAGGCATTCAACGTACCTCCTAAATAGAATAGCTACACGGGCTATAAAGGACAAAACTCCCTATGAAGTTTTCAGAAACCAGAAACCTCGTATTGATCATCTACGTATCTTCGGCTGTATCTGTTATGCAAAAGTTGACCAACACTTTCTCAGAAAGTTAGACGACCGCTCAAAGATGTTAGTCCATTTGGGAACAGAACCAGGATCTAAAGCATATCGATTACTTGATCCACAGACAAAGAAAATTGTTGTAAGTCGAGATGTTGTTTTCGATGAAACAAAAGGATGGAACTGTAGAAAAACCCAATCAGAGCAAGATGGTGATGGAAGCTTTAACATCATCCTTGGCGAATTGGGAAACCACGGTATCATGAGTGAGAAAGAGGCGGATGAAAATAATTCAGAAGTTGCAGAAAACAACAGTCATGGAAACGATAACAATGAAGCAGAAACGGGGAACGATGGTGACATAGCAGATAATGCAGAACACGAAGAAGAAGTAGAAGATGTAATCCCTATAAATGCTTCACCAGTCCTCAGAAGAAGCCAGAGACAAACCACCACACCAAAGTACCTTGAAAACTATGTCC
The DNA here is from genome assembly GCA_900108845.1 of Iljinskaea planisiliqua. Classification (NCBI taxonomy): domain Eukaryota; kingdom Viridiplantae; phylum Streptophyta; class Magnoliopsida; order Brassicales; family Brassicaceae; genus Iljinskaea; species Iljinskaea planisiliqua. Next base: position 520,444 of record FNXX01000015.1, on the reverse strand, counting down.
TACTTGCTGAAGAAGAAGGAGATACGCTTCTTTTGTGTCTGAATAATGAGCCAAGAAACTTCAATGAAGCAAAAGAATCTGATGAGTGGCTCAACGCTTGCAAAGACGAAATCAGATCGATCGAAAACCTGAACACTTGGGATCTAGTTGATTTACCCATTGGAACAACACCAATCGGACTTAAATGGGTTTTTAAACTGAAAAGAAACTCTGACGGAAGCATCAACAAGCATAAAGCTCGACTCGTAGCGAAGGGTTACGTACAGCAATATGGGATCAATTTTGAGGAAGTCTTTGCCCCTGTAGCACGACTTGAAACCATAAGACTTCTCATCAATATTGCAGCATCAAACGGGTGGGAGATCCATCACTTAGACGTCAAAACAGCGTTCTTACATGGATAACTCAAGGAGACTGTCTATGTTACGCAACCAGAGGGGTTTGAGAAAAGAGGAAGTGAAACCAAAGTTTATAAGTTGCACAAAGCCTTGTATGGATTAAGACAAGCTCCACGAGCTTGGAACAATAAGCTAAACCAGATTCTCGAGGAGCTACAATTCAAGAAGTGTTCAAAAGAGCCAACTGTGTATCGTAAGATAGAACACGAACACATGTTAGTCATCGCGGTGTACGTCGATGATCTATTTGTTACTGGAACAGATATGGTAATCATTTACAAATTTAAGGAGGAGATGGCTGCTAAATTTGAAATGAACGACCTTGGCAAGTTGACTTACTATCTTGGAATAGAAGTTTCAACATGAAGCTGGAATCGTGTTAAGTCAAAGAAGATATGCCCAGAAAATATTGGAGGAAACAGGAATGGCGGATTGCAACTCCGTACATACACCACTGGAGGTAGGACTCCAATTGTCAAGAGCAGAGAATGAACAAGAGATTGATGCTACAGATTTCAGAAGAAAGATTGGTTACTTTCGTTATCTAATTCACACAAGGCCTGACTTGTCATACTGCATGGGAGTTTTGAGTAGATATATGCATAGTCCGAGAGAATCACATGGAGCTGCAATGAGACAATGTTTAAGATATCTAAAAGGAACAACATCTCTCGGCTTAACTTTTGAAAGAAGTTCAGGGATACCAAGACTAGTTGGGTATAGCGACAGCAGCCTTAACGTTGATCCAGATGACGGGAGAAGCACGACAGGACATATTTTCTACTTAGGAAACAGTCCTATTTCTTGGTGCTCGCAGAAACAGGATGTAGTGGCTCTATCCTCGTGTGAAGCAGAATTTATGGCAGGAACTGAAGCAACTAAACAGGCTATTTGGCTGCGGGATTTACTCAGTGAAATCACTGGAGTTGAAGCCAAGAAAGTTGTCGTCCGAATTGACAATAAATCTGCTATAGCTCTTACAAAAAATCCTGTTTTCCATGGTAGAAGCAAACACATACAAAGGAGGTTCCATTTCATTAGAGAATGTGTCGAGAATGGGGAAATAGAAGTTGAACATGTTCCTGGAGTTGAGCAGAAGGCTGGTATCCTCACTAAGGCATTGGGAAAGATCAGATTCAGGGAGATAAGAGAGCTTATGGGAGTTCAAGACTTAGAGAAGAAGGGATTCAAGCTTAAGGAAGAGAATGTTGGGATAAGCTTGAAGAACAAGCAAATCTAATGAGATTAAAATTAGAGAAATAAGGAAAATATCCTTTTAGAGAAAAGGAAGTTTGTTGAGAGGATCCTTATATAAAGAGTTGTCGAGTTGTGACATCCTTTAAGAGAATTAAGAGAGAAAGAACTTTAGGTTTTTGAGTCAAGTTTTCCTAAAGCAATAAGAGAGATTTCTTATTCAATTATGTGTTGTTCTTTCTTAAGTTTCTAGAGATTACGATCACGATGGGGGTAATGTAGAGCATGTCTGGCAGTGGTTTTATCCTATATAAACACACTTTAGTTGATTTTCTTATGATATATTGTTAAAAACCCTATCATAATTAAGTTGTTTTCAAAAGATGATTTTAATCGGTAGAATGCCACATATGGACCAATATACAAGAAAAAGTTGTTATCTTTTGAACATTCGAAGGATCCAAAGTTGACTCCACGCCACTAAAAATACTTTTGATACATAGCCTCGTTATTCTGCACAATGAAATAAGAAAACACACTGGATATTTAATGAATGTAAAGAGGTAGATGACTATACACAAAGTATTTTTAAATTTGGAATTTACGTCCCGACAATCCATCAGACTGGTTTTCATCCCAAAAACCTGATTTTTGCCCCATCAGTCCATCCCGACAGTCTATCAGACTGGCCTTCATCGCGAAAACCTGATTTTCGCCCCGTCAGTCCATCCCGACAGTCCATCAGACTTGTTTTCATCCCAAAAACCTGATTTTTTGCTCCGTCAGTCCATCCCGACAGTCAATCAGACAGGTTTTCATCGGGGGAAACCAGAGTTTCACCCCGTCAGTCCATCCCGACAGTCCATCAGACATGTTTTCATCGCGGAAACCTGATTTTCGTCCACCCAGTCCATACGGACAGTCCATCAGACAGGTTTCCGATGAAAAACTGATTTTCGCTTCGTCAGTCCATCCCGACAGTCCATCAGACAGGTTTTCATCAGTGAAAACCTGATTTTCGCCCCGTCAGTCCATCCTGACAGTCCATCAGACAGGTGACCAAACCAATGATAAGAGTTCTTGACTAAAGTGAGGATGTTTTTATTGTAGATTTTATATAGTGTGGTATGAGTATCATGAAGCATGAAGCATGAAACATGGAGCACGGTGTTTGATACTTATAGTTCTCATATTTTCAATCCTCTTTTTCTTTTGTATTCTTTTGTTTTGTTTTAAGACAAACAAATATTCAAGTCTAGAAGAGTTGATATACTCAATATTTTACTAGCTTTTAGTATTATTTTAATAGAAAAAATCACATAGAAATCTTGAGAGTGACACGTACTAACACTTTAAACATAAATAGTATTTCACTATCACGATAAAACTTCAAACTAAAAATATTAACACATTAAACCTTCAAACTGGCTTCTTAGTACGCGCCGTCAAAATATTTAACAGCACTATTCATTTTCCGTTAAATATTTGATGACATGGCATTAAATTTTAATTTTTTTTTATCAAAAAAACTCTTAAAAAACATTTAAAAATAAAAGAAAATGAAAACATCAAAAGAAAAAATTTTCTCTTTTTCAACTAAATATATTTCTGCTTTCGTTTTTAATAAAAAATAAATATATTAGTTACTACTTATGTTTAATAAAAACATAAAAAAACAACAAAAAATTAAAACAACAAAAAAAATAAAGTGAAGCTATCTTCTACATATTTTAAGTTTAAACTTGTTATATTTAATTTATTCATTTGATAGGTCCATTTTTAAAATAAAAAATTAATATTCATTATGTACATTATTAACTGAAAAATACATTTTGTAAAAAATGCTTTAAATACTTTATTAACAAGTGAATACTTTAAATGTGTTTACTTTTTAAACTTCCAATATGTAAAGGATAGCTTCAGTTATATATATATTATAAATGTTTTTAGATGATTTTAGTTATAGTAAACATAAAAATAGTAAATAATATTTTATTTTTAATCAAAAACGAATTTTTAAATATATTAGTTGAAAAAGTGAAAATATTTTTTTCCCATTTTATTGTATTTTATTTTTTGTTAAAAATATTATAATAAAAAGTAAATAATAATCAAAATTATGTTTAATTAAAAATTAAATTTTAATGGCACATCATCAAATATTTAACGGAAAATGAAATGTACCGTTAAATATTTTGACGGCACGCACTAAGAAGCCAGTTTACGGCTAAAACTGTTGCTTCAAAAAGCGTCAATGAAGGAAAGCAATTTGTTCTCTGCTGTTGCTTCGACTAGTCAATCGATGCGAGGAAACAGGAAAATGTCTTTCAAGTAAGATTTGGCTTTTTTTTACGGCTAAAACTATTCCATTATATCGAAGTTATAATATTAAAGGCATACAAGACTATAGAACATAAATTATTACATAAGCAACTATGTGCGCTATCTTCTGAAAACAGTATAAAGAAATAAAATTCAGGAAGCGTTTTGATCGAAAACGCTTTACTCGCTAACGAATACGCATATTCATAGTATTTCTTCAACTCTTTTACTCCAATACGATTCTTTCGCCTTTCTTTATCTTCAGGCTGTTTCGAAATTGTATCGGTAAAACACATTACACCTGATACTAGTCCTCGAAGCATGACCATCTGATGCCAATTAGTCCGCATCAGTGTCTTTGCAAATGTCATAGACTTTAACATATCTCTGATATAAACCGCTAATACTATCTTCCCCACAAATGCATCATTGCATCTACTTGCTTTATGTGTCTCATGTGCCCTAACCCAAGATATATGTGATCCTTTGTTACTCCCGATCTCACCAAGTTATTTTCCTTTCTCTCATCGCCACAGTAAATCTTCTGGCTACGATTACACTGCTGGAAATTCTCCAGATCATCATCACCACAGTGTGTTCTTCCTCCTGACACCATTGAAGCGATTTCAAAGGCAATTCAAATTGACAAATATAACAACACGAGTATCGGATCGAAAACCATGTATTAATGTGAAAGCCGTTACTCAGAAAAACTTCTGTTTGGGTATCATCAACATCTAAGATGTATAATGATTGACAGATGAAAGGAAGATTCATGGGTTGTGAAGATCGATGAAGACAATAGGAGAAAAACAGAGGAGCAGTGAGATGCGAGGACATCCAAGGCGGTTTAGGGATATAAGGTGCTTCATATGCCAGTGGCTTGGTCACTATGCTAAGGAATGCACCAATAAGAGAGTCATGATTGTTCTGGAGAACGGAGACATAGAATCTGGGGAAGACATGCCGCATACAGATTCTAAGGAAGAGTAAGTAAATTATCCTGCTCACAAGGAGCTTATGGTTACTAGGAGGACCTTGAGAGCACAACTTAAACACAAGGAGCATGAGCGGAGAAAGATCCTCTTTCACACTCGATGCTATGTCAAGGACAAAGTATGTAGCCTGATCGTGGATGGAAGCAGTTGCACTGACGTGGCTAGCGAGACATTGGTCAAGAAACTCGGCTTGAGTACGAGGAAACACCCTCGGCAATATTCTCTTCAATGGCTTAGTGAAACAGGAGAGATGAAGGCGAGCAACCAAGTCCTAGTTCCAATCACCATGAAGGTACAAGGATGAGATAATTTGTTATGTTCTTTCTATGGAGGCCGGTCACATTCTTTTGGGAAGGCATTGGCAGTATGACAAAAGGGTCACACATGATGGATACACAAACCATCACACCTTTGAACACCAAGGAAAGAAGATTATGTTGGCACCACTTTCACCTCAAGAGGTACATCAGGATCAAATGCTTTTAAAGGAAAGAATAGAACAAGCCAAGCGAGATCAAGAATCCAAATCATCCAAAGAAAGCCCAAACATGTAAGGCATTCCAATTTCTTTCCTAAAACTGGCGAGATCAAGAAAGCTCTGTTTTCTAACCAACTAATGCTTTTGCTAGTTTTTAAAGATACATTACTGTCTTCTTCTAACTATGCACTGGAGTTTCCAAGTGAATTTGAATCTCTTTTGAATGGTTTTAAGTATGTTTTTCCTGATGAAAACCCAGATGTTCTACCTCCAATCAGAGGCATTGAGCACCAGATTGATTTCATACCAGGCGCTTCTCTTCCAAACATACCAGCATGTAGGAAAAATCCAGTTGCAACAAAAGAGCTACAAAAATAAATCAATGAGCTAATGGAGAAAGGATACATCAGAAAAAGCAGGAGTCCATGTGCAGTTCCAGTTCTCCTTGTGCCAAAGAAAGATGGCAGTTGGCGTATGTGTGTGGATTGTAGAGTAATCAACAACATAACAATTAAGTACAGACATCCCATCCCTAGATTAGATGATATGTTGGATGAACTTCATGGGTCATTCTTCTTTTCTAAAATTGATTTGAAAAGTGGATATCATCAAATTAGGCTGAAGGAAGGGGATGAATGGATACCCGCTTTTAAAACTAAGCTAGGTTTGTATGAATGGTTAGTTATGCCTTTTGGTTTAGCCAATACACCTAGTACTTTCATGAGGTTGATGAATCATGTCCTAAGAGGTTTTGTAGGAGTTTTGTTGTTGTGTACTTCAATGACATACTTGTCTACAACAAAACACTTAATTAGCACATAGATCATCTAAAATAGGTTTTGGAAGTGCTTAGGAAGGAAAAACTCTATGCTAACTTGAAGAAATGCACTTTTGGGACAGATAATCTCGTATTTTTGGGTTTTGTTTTTAGTGCTGATGGCATTAAAGTGGATGAGGAAAAGGTTACAGCTATTAGAGAATGGCCAAGTCCTAAAACCGTGGGGGAAGTCAGAAGCTTTCATGGACTCGCAAGCTTATATAGAAGGTTTTTTAAGGACTTCAGCACAATAGAAGGCCCTCTCGCGGAAGTCATCAAGAAGAATGTGAGATTCAAATGGGAGCAAGCATAAGAAGACTCATTCCAGACATTAAAAAGAAAGTTTACTAATGCACCCTTCTTGCCTGATTTTCTAAAAACTTTTGAGATTGAGTGTGATGCCTCAGGAGTTGGAATTGGTGCTGCCTTAATGCAGGATAGGAAACTGATTTGTTACTTCAGTGAGAAGCTACAAGGAGCCACTCTCAATTGCCCTACATATGACAAGGAACTCTATGCACTAGTGAGAGCTTTGCAAACTCGGCAACATTATCTATGGCGTCAGGAGTTTGTGGTGCATACTGATCATGAGACTCTCAAGCACTTGAAAGGAAAACACAAGCTCAACAAAAGACATGTCAGATGGATATAATTCATTGAAACATTTCCTTACGTCATTCGGTATAAGAAAGGTAAAGAAAATTTGTGGTTGATGCTTTGTCTAGAAGGTATGTGCTCATCTCTAATCTAGATGCTAAGTTTCTCGGATTTGAGAAAGTAAAAGAGTTATATGAGTCTGATATAGACTTCAAAGAACCATTTCTTGCTTGTTCTAGAACCACAAGTGGCAAGTTCTATAGGAATGATGGTTACTTGTTTTATGCAAATCGTTTATGCATTCCTTACTGTTCCTTGAGAGAGTTACTTGTAAGGGAAGCCCATGGAAGAGGATTGATGGGGCATTTTGGGATAGCAAAGACTCTGAAGGTAGTGCAAGAACACTTCTATTGGCCGCATTTGCAAAGGGATGTTGAAAGGATCTGTGGCAGGTGTATTACTTGTAAACAGTCTTAAGTCCAAAGTGCAGCCTAATGGTATGTATACTCCCTTGCCTATTCATACTCACCTGTGGAATGACATATCTATGGATTTTGTGCTTGGCTTTCATCGAACTAGAACAAGAAAGGATTCATTCTTTGTGGTTGTAGATAGTTTTTCTAAGATGGCTCATTTTATCCCATGTCACAAAACTGATGATGCATTGCATGCTGCTAATATGTTCTTTCGAGAGATCATTTGTCTGCATGGCATACCTTGAACAATCGTTTCTGATAGGGACACTAAGTTCTTGAGTTACTTCTGAAAAAATCTTTGGTCTAAGTTATGTACAAAGTTGTTGTTTTAAACTACATGTCACCCGTAAACTGATGGACTACCAGAAGTAGTCAATAGGACTTTGTCAACTATGTTAAGGGCTGTCATTAAAAAGAACCTTAGAACTTGGGAAGAGTACTTACCACATGTTGAGTTTGCATACAATCATGCAGTTCATTCGGCTACTAAGTACTCTCCATTTGAGATCGTTTATGGTTTCTATCCTCTGTCTAATTTGGATATAATCGCTCTGCTTTTGAGTGAAAGAACTAGTTTGGATGGCGAGAAGAAAGCTAAACTTGTTAAACAGATCCATGAGAAAGCAATGATCAACATTGAGGAGAAGACCAAGCAGTATGCTAAGCAAGCTTACAAGGACTGACGCGAGCTAGACTTATGCCTAGGGTTGATGGACCATTTAAGATAGTCGAAGCGGATCAAAAACAATGCATATCAAGTTGATTTGCAAGGTAAGTACCAAGTTAGTTCAAGCTTTAATATTTCGGACATAACTTCTTTTTTGGCAGATGATCAAGATTTGAGGTCAAATATTTTTCAACCGGGAAAGGATGATGTGATCATGGCTGGCACCAAGGATGGAGAGCTTGAACCAGATCCAGAAGCTGAGCTTAAGGATGTGGAACATGTAGCTTAGGATTCTTTACAAGTATCAGCTGGAGCTATGACCAGGGCACGGACCAGACAGCTTTCTCAAACACTAAGTTCCTTACTTAGTTCTACTAATGTTCAATTCAACCTTAAGGAGGGAGATGTGCACACATGAATTAAGTAATATTCAAAGAGGATTCAGGAACCCCTTCCTACATCGACTTTTAGTAAGGATCAATGAAGATTTAGGGGTCCCTTACTAAATGGCGATTCGCATGGAAACAAGGAGAAAAGTCAAGACCGCGTGTGCACATCAGTTGCAGAGTCAGTCAACATGGAACCAATTCAGTCAAGTCTTTCCATCATTATTGTATTGTTTTCCGTGTTTTCTTGGTTTCTGTTTTGTTAAACACAAACACTTTCTTTATAAGTATTTTGTGAAACCATTGAATAAGAAGAAGTAAAACTTTATCATTGCGATTATTTTGAGTGAATCTCTGTTGTTCATTGTGAAAAAAATCCCTGTTGCTTGGTGAGTCATATCCAAACAGAAAACCCTTTTCTGCTGTCTAAGTGAGTCATATCTTAGAGTAGTGAAGGTTGGAATATCAAAGGCCTTCCACAACCTTTGTGAGACCAATCGATCCATTCCTTTGTTCTTGAGAGCTAGTAGCTTAATTGAGTTCAAATATAATCCAAATCCAACTTCGAAGTGCAATCCGTTGGATAGGATCCTCGTAGGTTGGCTTCGATTTCTACGCACCTTTATGGATTTGCTTCATCTATGCAGACCAAGACTACTAGTTTGTAAGGTGATTGATAAATGAGCGTTGCAGTTTCTGATTTACCTTCGACTTTTTGTGCTTCATCTTAGCGTCTGACTCAGTCACTTGGTTTCTTAATGTTTTTTTGGTTACGAAACAAGCTTGTGATTCCTTTTGTTCTTCCCAGATTGTCTTGATTCTGTTGGGAGTTGGAAACTTGAGGAAAAAGATGGTAAGTTGAGGGGATTATGAGTTTAACCATGGTGTGTTTATGATGACGTTGTAAATCATCGGATGATCGACTACTGAGAATTTGATTGCCTTTTCACTCCTTCCGCTTCGATAGGTAGTTCGATTGTCCCGATGGTCATCATCATTCTTTCAGAGAAACCAGTCAACGGTTTGGATGTATTGTGACCTTGGAAATGTTGATGCCCATCCTCTGAAAGGTTTCCAAGAAGATGATGTCTACCAAGCTGCCAATAACGTTTAGGACCATTTCCACTTCATGATCCTTATGATCAACGTGACGAAGAGAGGGTCGTTGTGGGGTCGATCAATTCCCAAGGTTTCATTTTTTTCGAACGAGATCTTGTTGTTAGGTTGTCCCGAGGTTTGGTACCAGTCTATCGGTGTTTTGGCTCCACACTGGAATGCTTTGATTGAGGACACCGTGTCTTGATAGTATTGGGATCTTCGGATTATCATGTTAACTTTCGTTTCTTTCTGCACGAGAGCGTCTCAGTCGGGTCATCCTCCTTTGTTGATAGTGTCACCCGGTCTTCCTCCTACTCCTTGGAGCCTGCGATTCATTGTGTTTCTATCCTCTCTGGTTGTTCCATTCACCATCTCTTTCCATCTCGTGTTTTCTTTTCTCTTACCAGTTAGGAAATTTTGACTTCTCGCAAATGGCGCCAAGTTGTGGGAGTCAAAACTCGCACAATCAAAAAAATTTAGCTAACACTTTGGAAATCCAAAATTCTTATGTTGTGACAGTTCGAGAACAAAGATCTAAATATGTAAATATGTAAATCCTAAATATCATTCCCTGTATATACAAGAGTATGAGAGCTTTGGAGAACTATTTTAGCAATGTGAGATGTAGATACTTTTGTATATGCACCAACTTCGGAAGATTCTTTGAGAATCTTACAAAAACTTCGGCTCCACCCAATCGTGACTTGGTACAGTATGTCTTGCGATTTAACTGGGTTTGGATTACAATGTATCATGTCTCTGATTGGCCAAGTCAGCTCGATTATTATAGGATCGATGTGTACCTGCTCACAACTTAGTAGGTAAGGCAGCCACTCACGGGCTGGCTTGCGACTTACCCTTTGTCTGATCGGCAAGCTCACTTGACTGGGAAGGTAACTTGGAGCTGGCTTGCGACTTATACCCCTTCCGTCTGTCTGCCTTGTTCAATTGGGAAGATAACTTGCGAGTTTGCTTGCAATTTATCGACCATATGTTTTGTCGGCTCGCTTTATTAGGGAGATAACTTGGGAGCCGAGACAGCACATGCAAATAATCCGGCTTATTGGTTTGATACTCTGCAGCAGGTTAGCTCACTTATGGGAGTAATCAGCATGTCATCTCGCATTTTCGGAAGTGTAGCAGGTTGGAAAACACGAGGATAAGTCTTCCATCCTGATCATATTATGCGATCAACTCATTAGTTAAGATCTGACAGAGCACAAAACTTGCAAACTGGTTAAGTTGTTAGAATCGTCTGATTGCTGGGTAAGATAACTCACGAGCTGAATGACCGGGAACAGTAAGTCATGACCCAGACGGGTGGGCGAGATAATTCACGAGCTGCATGGCCAGAAGGAATAAGTTCACAACCTGGACAGTTGGGTAAGATAACTCACGAGCTGGATGACCAGGAGGAATAAGTCATGACCCAGACGGGTGGGTGAGATAACTCGCGAGCTGGATGGCCAAGAGGAACAAGTCCCAACCCGGATGGCTGGGCAAGATAATTCACAAGCTGGATGGCCAAGAGGGACAACTCACAAGTCGGACGCCTTGCCTTCTCTGAATGTGGTCAAACAGCTCGCGATCTTTTGCATGTGGTCTAATCAGGTCGCGAGTTAGGTATTTTCGAAGGGAGCCCGCATTTTACCCCATGCGAATGGATAGGATGATCCAGCTCACACGCTACAAGACGAATGGTATGGACTCTTTTTTTCCATGCATGGCTGAAGTATCGCGAGCCGGCCAACTTGCAAGCTGGTCAGTCATGAGCTCGCCAGCTAGCCTGGTTGGTAACTCCTGAGCCAACTTGTTTTGGTAACAAGCGAGCCAGCCTTGTCCGAGTCGGTTTGGTCTGGTTCACTCTTCTCGACCAAATTCGTTTAAGTTTGGGAATTTGACTTAAGACTATTCTCCATACTTGGTTATTTTTAACCATTAATCTCAAATGGTGAATTTTGACCCCAAAATATATCAAACCAACCAATCAAGACTTCATAATTCCAAAAATTGAAATTTCAAGCCACATGACATATTCAGAGTACCAGATGTCAAGCCTCAGACAAAGCTCTTCCAGGACCGGCTTTTGAACGATTTTTAATGGAGATGAAGTGACAACCACAGAGCATGGCCGATTCTCTCTGACCGAGGGGGCCCATTCGACCACACCCACTCATCCCTTGGCCACATCTCTCATCCCACAGGCCGGCCAATAAATTTAGTCAATGGTAGTCACTTGTTCTTTGTCCATTATTCAACCGTAGTCAACCTAGATAGCGATATATACTTTTTAAAAGCCTTTTGATCAATATAGACTTCAAAAATTCATCGAAGTGACAACTGTAGAGAGTAGATTAAGTTTTATTTACAAATTTGGATCAAAAGGGCTTCTAAGGAGCAAATACTGCTTTGTACTACAAACATATATGTTACAATAATCGTGACCAACAAAATCTGAGTTACAGAATTTAGTGAACAATAGCATAACGTGATTGATTCCTACATATCTACATCTTACAATAACCAACAAAAGTCTAAGTCTATTGACTTGTTGGGTATAATAATTGGAGTCACGAGAGTGGAAAGATTGTACATCCATATTCTGTTTTATAGAATCATAAAACCATAAACATATCATATTGATTTTGTCGCATGGTTTCTGGGATTATCCTAAAAAAAAACCGCTTTCCCTAATCGATAATAAAAACTGATTCTCTGTTGCTTTCTTTTGCTAAGTTACTTTTAATTCCTATCTAGTTTACTTTCATTCACCACAACGATAATCTTGTGATAGTTCTAGCTTGGTAGAGATTTATTCTATTTGTAGTGTGACCATACAATTTTCTAAGGATCTATAAAATCCACACTATACTAATCTGTTTGTTGTGTGAAAACTCACACCACTTCATGAGGTGGTGTGCATTTTTGGACTTCATGAGGAAGGGAAAATTGTCCAGAAAAGTAGTAACCTTGATTCATAGAGTAATGATCCATTTTAAAATTCTCGACACAAGAAAAAAAAATTAGAAAACAAAAACAACATTGACTAAAGTTTTATCTGAGATTTGAATGTGATTAAGCAATCCTTAGAAATGGCCCCAAAGTACTTTATGCGGAATGAAATGGAATTAATAAGTAAAACCCTGAGAAGAAAACTACAGTTGAAAGTGCATAACAAACAATGTAGTACTTAGGGTGTCGGTAACTAGTTCATTTCCTTTTGATAAAAAAAAAAATCCTGGCGAACAGCTTTCTCTTTGACTGTTTCTTTTTTCATCAACCTTCTCTTATTTTTATTTTGTTTCCTTTTTTTCCTAATGTTGTTTTATTTTTTTCATAATGGTGTTTTATTTTCTTTTTGAGTGGTCGAAAAATTTTCTTTTGCTGATGAAGATTGCTCGCCCACAATTTCCTTGATGGTGGCAATGTATGAAGTAGTGGTGGTGCCTGAGGTTGAAAACAAGGCTTCCAATGCTGCTGGCATTTTTTTTCCTCGGAACTTTCCTGGTGGAATGGAAGAAATGGCTCCTCTCTGCGCTTGAATGCTACCGGTCGAGGCTTTCTTAGGGTCGCGAGCTCATGGTCGTGGATGCTCGTTCGATTGAAGTACTTCCTCTTACTCCTTCTTTAATGAAGTGGGATGAGTTATGCTCCATCTTCTAGTGCAAACAGGAGCCATCAGCCTACATTCTTTATCAGTTTATTCGCAATTCTGACCCATTGTATCTGACCATATTTCTTATGAGAGTTTTTCTTGGTACATTGAAGTTGTGAAAGGTTTTGTACTGGTAATCACTACCTCTTCCATATTTTCCCTATCATTTTCAAGATCTTTACATGTTGTTTGACTTTGGATTACTTTAGGTTTCTTCATGCACGATGCCTTTCCTTGAAAATTTCGATTAGGAAACTTAAAATAAGAATTTTGTCTCCTGTTGTGATCTCGGCAATGAGATTGCCAATTTACGGGCCACTATGTCTTCCCTTGAGGAGAATAAAACGTCCCTTTCTGATAACTTGGCTTGACATCAAGATAAGTTTGACTTGATTTTGTCTCAGCTTGTTTCATTTCGATAGGATAGAGATTCTCCTTATTAGAGCTCGGAGAACTCTCAATCTGAACTGGTGAGTTTCCAATCCGATATGGGGAAATCCATATGTGATTCAGCAAATTCTCAATCCAAACTATAGAGGGATTGGGCTGACTTCGAAATTTTTTGTCTCAACCACAGGGGACTTCAAGTTGGGATTTGGAAGCACAGGAGTTATATATAGATGAAGAGATTTTGAAGGCTGTCGACGTTAAAACCCCGACTTCCTATGCTTTATGAAGGACATTTTTAGAAGAGGCCTTTAATTTGGTTCAGAGGAGCGGGTAATATGTTCATAGGGTATGTCACTTGAAAAAGATATCATGGCTACAAACATGTCTTATGGTCCTTCCACTTTATATATTTTGTCTCCCAGAGAAAAAGAGCTGAAAATGTAGTGTTTTTTTTTTATTATGATGTTTTACCACTATGGCTTGTATACATTTTTTGTAACATTGTTCTTCATAATGTTCCAGTTTTTAACTTGAGTACTTCGAGTGATCCTTCTCCTGGTTGTATTATATTGAGTTTCTTTTTCGAGTCCTTGCAGAGTCTTTGTTCCCATGATTTTCCTATTATTGTGGTGTTAGATAGGATGTTTCTTCCTCTCGCAACCATTCCTTCACTTGATCTTAGGTTTAGGTGATATGTGGCGATTTTGGCTCATTTAATGACTGTTTTCAGGTCTTTATTGAGTCTTTTGAGTATGTATCGAGTCATTTCAGGTCACTAGGGAGCTTTGGGCAAAGGTTGGAGCTTCTGGTGCATTTGGAGAAAAAAAAGAGTCAAAATAGAGCAAAAAAACTTAAGTTTTCACGCGGAGCAGTTGCTCTGGTTTCGGAGCCGTTCCTCGAGGCACACTTCACTCAGTGGAGAAATCTCTCCACTCTGGAGTAGTCACTCCAACCAGCAGGAGAAAAATAAGGAAAACCAACTTACTTAGTTTTGAACACAAGAAAGGGGAATAAAAGAAGAGCCGCCTCCTGCAAAAAGTGGATCAATCACTTTATGTGTTTTTAGAAAAAATACATCATTTTGGATCTATAATCCTAGGGAAGTAAGACAAAAGATTCTAGGTTGTTAGACAAAGTTATTTGTGCCACGACAGTGGGTCGGTCTTATCATTATGTTTGAGTTCGAGACTTGTGCTTATTTGTGTCCTAAATAGTTGTTTGGTTCTTATTCTCTGAATTTCGTACGAAAATTCTTTGGCTTAGCGTTTTTTTAATTGATTTACATCGTTGTTTAATTCTCTTGCGTATCATTTACAACAAACCAAATCATCTTTTCTTTTAGTTTAGTTTCAATTCCTTGTAGAAACATAGTGTAACACTGTTCCTCTGCAAATCAAACTTTTTTGTATTACATTTGTGTGATGTGCAATTGCACTAGAAAATAAGAGTACTAAATCCAGTGCATCGTTAGGCCAGTCTATTTCAAACTACAAACATATCCCCAAAAGCCCAAGTGTCTTTGTTTGGGTGAAAGGTAAAAATAGGTGTTTTTTTTATTTTTTGAAGATCGAGGGTTTATGTCCCCCTCTATTTATAGTCATTTTAGTGGGTGAGCGCTCTCCCTCTTAATCGGAGTGAGAAATGAGAGTTGTGGTGGTGGCTTTGGAGTTTACTTGCTTGAAATCTAGAATTCATGATTGTTTGGTCGTGTCTCAAGAAAAAAGTTTTGATTCTTTATTTCGATATTTGTTGGTATTAAGTTCATAACTGTTTCCAAACTTTCCAATTCAGTTTTCTTTTCGTGTATTTCCTAGAAACTCGTTATGTTTATTTTTCCTTCTTCAAATAAGGGCTCACCCTTCATTTTTTTTCATTCATTATTTTTTGATGGATTCTCGTGACAAAGAAGATCTCTTCGCTTTTCTTGTTTCATTTCGATAGGATAGAGATTCTCCTTATTAGAGCTTGGAGAACTCTCAATCTGAACTGGTGAGTTTCCAATCCGATATGGGGAAATCCATATGTGATTCAGCAAATTCTCAATCCAAACTATAGAGGGATTGGGCTGACTTCGAAATTTTTTGTCTCAACCACGGGGGACTTCAAGTTGGGATTTGGAAGCACAGGAGTTTATATATAGATGAAGAGATTTTGAAGGCTGTCGACGTTAAAACCCCGACTTCCTATGCTTTATGAAGGACATTTTTAGAAGAGGCCTTTAATTTGGTTCAGAGGAGCGGGTAATATGTTCATAGGGTATGTCACTTGAAAAAGATATCATGGCTACAAACATGTCTTATGGTCCTTCCACTTTATATATTTTGTCTCCCAGAGAAAAAGAGCTGAAAATGTAGTGTTTTTTTTTTATTATGATGTTTTACCACTATGGCTTGTATACATTTTTTGTAACATTGTTCTTCATAATGTTCCAGTTTTTAACTTGAGTACTTCGAGTGATCCTTCTCCTGGTTGTATCATATTGAGTTTCTTTTTCGAGTCCTTGCAGAGTCTTTGTTCCCATGATTTTCCTATTATTGTGGTGTTAGATAGGATGTTTCTTCCTCTCGCAACCATTCCTTCACTTGATCTTAGGTTTAGGTGATATGTGGCGATTTTGGCTCATTTAAGGACTGTTTTCAGGTCTTTATTGAGTCTTTTGAGTATGTATCGAGTCATTTCAGGTCACTAGGGAGCTTTGGGCAAAGGTTGGAGCTTCTGGTGCATTTGGAGAAAAAAAAGAGTCAAAATAGAGCAAAAAAACTTAAGTTTTCACGCGGAGCAGTTGCTCTGGTTTCGGAGCCGTTCCTCGAGGCACACTTCACTCAGTGGAGAAATCTCTCCACTCTGGAGTAGTCACTCCAACCAGCAGGAGAAAAATAAGGAAAACCAACTTACTTAGTTTTGAACACAAGAAAGGGGAATAAAAGAAGAGCCGCCTCCTGCAAAAAGTGGATCAATCACTTTATGTGTTTTTAGAAAAAAATACATCATTTTGGATCTATAATCCTAGGGAAGTAAGACAAAAGATTCTAGGTTGTTAGACAAAGTTATTTGTGCCACGACAGTGGGTCGGTCTTATCATTATGTTTGAGTTCGAGACTTGTGCTTATTTGTGTCCTAAATAGTTGTTTGGTTCTTATTCTCTGAATTTCGTACGAAAATTCTTTGGCTTAGCGTTTTTTTAATTGATTTACATCGTTGTTTAATTCTCTTGCGTATCATTTACAACAAACCAAATCATCTTTTCTTTTAGTTTAGTTTCAATTCCTTGTAGAAACCTAGTGTAACACTGTTCCTCTGCAAATCAAACTTTTTTGTATTACATTTGTGTGATGTGCAATTGCACTAGAAAATAAGAGTACTAAATCCAGTGCATCGTTAGGCCAGTCTACTTCAAACTACAAACATATCCCCAAAAGCCCAAGGGTCTTTGTTTGGGTGAAAGGTAAAAATAGGTGTTTTTTTTTTTTTTTTGAAGATCGAGGGTTTATGTCCCCCTCTTTTTATAGTCATTTTAGTGGGTGAGCGCTCTCCCTCTTAATCGGAGTGAGAAATGAGAGTTGTGGTGGTGGCTTTGGAGTTTACTTGCTTGAAATCTAGAATTCATGATTGTTTGGTCGTGTCTCAAGAAAAAAGTTTTGATTCTTTATTTCGATATTTGTTGGTATTAAGTTCATAACTGTTTCCAAACTTTCCAATTCAGTTTTCTTTTCGTGTATTTCCTAGAAACTCGTTATGCTTATTTTTCCTTCTTCAAATAAGGGCTCACCCTTCATTTTTTTTCATTCATTATTTTTTGATGGATTCTCGTGACAAAGAAGATCTCTTCGCTTTTCTTCAAAAATGTATTAGTTTGAATCTATTTGTTGATGATGAATTACCTGTTTCAGCAGCAGAGATTTGTGTCGTTGCCATGTTCGGAAGTTATAATGTTTCCGCATATATGTGAAAGTGAAATATCTTTCTCTAAAAAATTCTTTTGATATTTTCGTACTATCCAGTCATCCTTTGGTTGTAAAGTAAGGACCTGCTTGAATTCTACTTTTCGGTTCCTTCTTTAGTTAATTTCATTTTAAGTACTACTTTGTTTGTTCTTCAATGATACCACCTCAATTCTCTTAAGGCAGGATCAGCTCAAAGGCTGAAAAGGACGACCAACTGGTAGAGGAGAGGGTGTGGCCATGCGGACAGCAGAGCCGGGTTCTCATGATCTTTACAAAGGTTGATAAATTTTAAGCACAATTTTTCGCGGTCCTACTCCTCTATCTTTTCTTTGTTCTAGTGCTTAAAGAAGTCAATACACATATGGTTTTAGGAATTCGTTTATTCAAATAGATTGTACATAACATTTGAGATTCCAAATTTGATCAATGAAATAATTTTTTTCTTTGGATGTAATCGTGTTTTTTTAGTTATAGATGACATTGGAAGTTGCATATGTACCAATTTCGGGATCAAAACACCTCGTAATTTAATGAATTTCCCTTTGTAAATTTGGACCACACAAAAGAATTCAATTAGCTAATTTGTTGGGCTTTTCAGTTTGCAAAAATTAACGATTTCACTTTCAACCTTGGAATGCTCGTTCTTTAGATCGATTTTTTTTTCTTAACAACTATGACTATTATCGGAGTTGGGAATTGATGCACTAATGATGATCTGAAGGCAATGCTCTCACTAAGTTTAGCGATGGCGTTACCTTTTTTAATTTAAATATTTTTATATAAAATTTGAATTATTTTTATTCTTTTCAAAATGCATTTGGGGTTTCGGTAAAAATTAAATTTGATAATTTATTTACTTTTAATTTCTTTCATTTATTTCTAGTACATCACATAATGGTTTCTGTATTTGTTGATATCTTATTTATGTTTTAAATATTAATACGTTTTTTGTCACATATTGAATTCATAAAATTTATATTATATATTTTTGTAATTCTAATATTTCTTAAATTTTCATTAGGAATTCATTTGTTCTCGTACAAATTTTGTAGTAGTTCTTACTTTAGTAACTTTTAAGTAGATAAATTTGTGTAAAGAATGTAAATCATAATATAAGTTATCCATGTAAGATTTTAACAAAGATAAACTATGGTTTGAAGCAAACACCTTTATGACACAACTATTTTAAGAGTTACGATTTTTCAACAAATACTAACAAAATGAATTCTCATGTGATTCACATTATCAAATATTTTTATTATTAAAATTAAATATAGGTACATGAAATTTAAATTCATCAAATGATACAAAATTTAAATATAAAACACAAGCATTAAAAAATAAATAATTTGCACTCTCAAACTTTGTAGTTACTCACATATCCAACTAAATCTGTAGCAAAACCTTTCTATAGGATTATGATAAGTTTCAGGATCGACCTTGTATCCCCCATTCTGAATTCCCTTACAAATTATTTTGCAAGGATTCTTACATATCGCTGGAGTCGCTTTTTTAGATGCTCTCATGCACTGATTTATGATACAGTTTTTTACGCACATACTTATCCATGTGGAATTAGCAACTTGCATTGAAAACATCATGGTACATAAAGTTAAAATAATGAAGACACTGCAAATTTTCTTTGATAGTTGAGCTGCCATAACGCAAGTTCTATGAATATGCAAACTTCAAACTTCAAACTGCAAAACTTTTTTATTATTATTATGTTGTGAAACGAGATGATTTAGTGAGAATGACGGGTTAATCGAAATGGTTTATATAGTAAAAATAGTTGACCAGATTCTAAAAGTTACTTATTGTTAATTTGTTTTTTCCCCTTAATTACGTAAATGTATTTCTTGACTTTTTGTAAATTTAGGTGTGTTACATATTTTGATCATCTAAACAGCTATTTTCATGGATTAAAATAACTAATTGATCGTGTTGTCAATGTTAGCATTGTCAATTTTAGAATACACAACACATATACAAGTTGTACTTTGTTTTTACAATTTGTATTCAGGTTTTTTAAAAAAATTATATTTCAATTCATAATACACACGATCACATTAGAATTTCTTCTTTTTATTAGTATATTTATTATAACATAAATATACAGCATAAATATATATTACATGATAAATTTTGCGCTTATTGAATAGAAAATCATCAATTTTAATGTGGCATAATGAGAAACTCAATTATTTTATGTGAAATAATGTTGTATCTTTCAGACGGACATATTAAAAGAACTTTATTGCAATGAGAAAACGAAGAAATTTGTAAGTTGTGGAAAAAAGAAAAACAATAATAACAAAGTGACATTGGCAAAAGTTGATCGTTTTTTTTTTTTTTTTTTTTTGAAAGAATGTAAAATTAGTATTCAATCAAACCCTGTGTTACAATGAATGTGTCTGAAATCGGGTTCCTTCTATTGTTTACATTTTAAGCATACAGAAATTAATAATTGAGTGGTGATCACAGTGTATGGTGTGTGGCGAACCACATTTCCAAACATCCATCTAGCGTATGATTGCCTTGCATTCTGATCGAAGTGATGCGGTTCCGAACATTCTTGTCGATCGACTTAATAAGTTGATGTCGTGTTTTTGCAGTTTCACCGTGTCGTCTGCGATTTCTTTTTCGCCACACATGATAAGCTGCTGCGTGGAGACAATATCTGATGAGGAAGTTTTATAAGTTGTAGAACTCTGGTTTATAAGTCATGTTGATGGAACACTCTGTGGTAAAATGAGTTTCAAGTACGCTGAGAGCCAGTTTTTCCCATATGTCTGCCGTAAATCTGCATGAGAAAAACAGATGGTTTCTCGTTTCCTCTTCCGTGTTACACAAGACACAATTACCCTATTGACCTCCTGTCCATGCCTTAGTCCTGTCTTGAGTGGAAAGTCTGTTTTTTGTAGTCAACCACATGAAGAATGAGTACTTTGAGGTAGCATTGGAGAACCAGACCCCTTTGTACCAGTCTACTAGTGGCTGCACTTCTTGAATCAGGTTTAATGTGGTTCTCGTAAAGAACCTTTTCTTAAACTTATCACTTGCAGTTCTCCATAGAGGGATGTCCCATTCATCTTGATTCCTATTTTGCTTTGCTTTCTCAATCTCATTCAGATGAACGAGTCGATGAGCTCTTATGTGGTGCGAGTTCAGTGCGGAGGCTACAGAAGCGTCAGATGTGATGCTCATGTCTATGAATCCCCTTGGACCTGCAATATCTATCAAACGGCTGAGGGAAGATCAGTGATCGTGCCAGAATGATGTGTCCGCTCCATTTCTTACATCAATTCTGTGGAATGTTTTTCCCTTCTCTCTATATTTCAGAATTTTGTGCCACATCCATGAACCTTTACCCAATAGTTTTTCTCTGTCCATATTGACCCATTTCTGATATTTCTGCTCCAAATCCACTGTACCCATAGTGTTGGTTGCTTCGATAATACCCGCCATAATAATTTTAAGCAGCACACAATGTTTGTATCTTTAAGAGATCCTAAACCCAGTCCTCCTTCTTTTTTTCCGGCAAACATCTATCCATGCGACTTTGGCTTCTTTTAGTTTAGGTCCGGGCCCGACCACAGAAAAGCAGAGCACATCTGTTCTATCGTTTTGATGCATTTACTCGGAAGCCGGAAAGCTGAGATCCAGAAGTTTGTGAGACTGAGTATCACTGACCTGAGAAGTTGCAGACGACCCGCAAAAGAGAGGAACCGCGCTCTCCACGAGCTTATCCTGATCCGAATCTTTTCAATTAGAGGGGCATAGTCATTGGTGGTTATCCCCTTCGTCATGAGAGGTAGTCCAAGGTATCATACAGGCAATTGTCCCTGTTGGAAAGGGAAAGTTGAGGTGATGTTCTCTTTTGTGTGATTCGTCATTCTTGGCAAGAACAATGATGATTTTTCCAAGCTAATATGAAGACCCGACATGATAGCAAAGTCATCAAAAAAATTTTATGGTGCCTTCAATTGATTATTTGCCTCCATCAACAAAAATCATCAAATCGTCTGCAAAACACAGATGTGTCAGCTGCAATTGCTTACTGTCAGGGTGATAGCCGATTTTCTTCTCACGTGCTGCTTTGTCAACGAGTTTGAACAAGACATTCATACATATAACAAACAGATAGGGTGAAAGTGAACAACCTTGTCTCAGGCCTCTGGAGCTTTGGAAAAAATCCGCGAGTTCACCATTTGTCTGAACAGAGAAAGATGCTGAGGTAATACATAATTTGATCCAGTGAATGTATTGCTCAGGGAAGTTCAGTACTGATAATGTGTTAAGAAGGAATGTCCATTGAACTGAATCAAAAGCTTTTGATATGTCAATTTTCATTGCACCTCTAGGTCAGATCTTCTCCGTGTGATAGTCCTTCACAATTTCAGATGCTAGAAGGATATTCTCCATTAGGAGTCTTTCCTTCACGAAAGCCGATTGATTATGTGCAATGAACTTCAGAAGCAGTATTTTCAGTCGGTTCGCAAGGATTTTTTATATGACTTTGTATAAGACATTGCAGCAGGAGATGGGCCGGTAGTCTCGTATCTCCTTTGCTTCTTCCTTTTTTGGTATTAGAGAAAGGATAGTTGTGTTGAGGCCCTTAGGGAGAAAACCTTTTGAGAAGAAGGATCTGATAGCCGCTATGCAGTCCTTTCCAATTATATTCCAGGAAGCTTTGAAGAACTCACTCGTAAACCCATCAGGTCCTGGGGATTTATCATTTGGCATTGCAAATAATTTTTTTTTATCTCTTCATCATTGACATTCCTAACGAGCTGTTCTCTTTCAAAATCAGAGCATCGGAAGGGGAGAATGTCCTGTAACTGATCCACAGTGAGAGTTTGAAAGTTCTCAGGAGAATGATTCAAAAATTCTTCAAAGAATTTCATTGCTTCATTCTTAATCAAGTCACCGTCTGTGAGCCTCTGCCCATCTGAATCTAATATCTCTCGAATGCCATTCCGCATCATTCTAGATTGTGCTGTCTTGTGGAAGAACTTATTGTTACCATCACCCACATTAAGCCAGTGAATCTTTGATTTTTGTTTGAGAAACCCCTCTTCTAGTTCAGCTAGACGTTGCAATTTACGATATATTGCAGCTTCTTCTTCAATAGCAGCTTTAGTGGGGGTTGCAAGCGTTGCAGCCTGTTTTGAGCATAGAAGTTCATATGCTTCTTTTGTTCGCTTCGGTAGATCTCCTAACCTATGTTTACCTATATTCCTTATGATTGGTTTGAGAGACTTCAACTTCTTTGATAGACGAAATAGAGCTGAGGTCGATTCAAACAGGGGATTTGTAGCTTCCCAATAATTCTCTATCTCCGGTAGGAAATCAGGGAGAGTGCTTAGGATGTTTACAAATTTAAATGGTTTTCTTCCTTCCTCCTTCTCTGCTTCAAGTCTAAATCGGCATCGAGCATGATCAGAACATCCGCCGGTTTCAAATGGGCTGTATGATCTTGGATATTTAGTGAGCCACTCATCGCTGATCAGCACTCTATCCAATTTCTTACATATCAGCCCTACTTCTCTCTTGTTACTCCAAGTAAACCTTGGTCCTTGATATAACAAGTCCTGAAGAACACAATATCCAGCAGTTTCCTGAAAGTCTCTTGTTCCTGATGAGATTAGTGTGAAATTGGTGTAGTTTGAATACTCATCCCCGGCCAACACCTCATTAAAATCTCCGCAAATAATTCATGCTTTGTTTCTGAAAATAGGGGAATCACTATGGATTTTGATATCTTCCCACAGGAGCTTACATTCTTCCATCATATTAGATGCGTAAACAAAACTACAGAAGAATTCTTCTGTTTCCCCTTCCAAGAGAACGGAGCATATAATCATCTATCCACTCTTAAACACCGGAGTCAGTCTCACATTCTCTTTCCAAAAAACCCAGATACGACCCAAACTGTTGACCTCATAATTTCCACGACCAACCATGAAAAATTGATGAAATTATATTTAACGCATTGTTTTCGTGAACCCATGTCTCTAGAACTCCTCCAAAATTCAAAGAACAACTATTTACCCAGTTACGGATTATAGAATGCTTTGTGGACTTGTTAAGTCCTTTTACATTCCAAAAGAAACCTGACATTTAAGTTTTTTTCTTACGTCCCCTTTTACTCGATACACTCAGGATGGAATCCTTTGTGGTACAAGCAATAGAGTGTTGAATAGTCTTATGATCCGTTTTTGATGCGCGAGGTAGAGAAGGACGAGGTTCATTGTCTGATGCAATGATTTCCGCATTAAGGGTCTCTTCCTCGCGAATTTCCCCCTCTTCTAACTCAGCAATTGTTTCTTCCTCATGTGCACCAGAGCCGAGAACAGAAAATCTTGAAGGAGAAATTATGCTCTCTTCCAGTTCGTCTTTGTCAATTAACGAAGTGTGTTTCCATACTTTTGTAGGAGAAACAGAGTGCCATTCCTCCTCTTGAACTGCACTATCCGTTTCATGTGTTTTTCCGTGTTCCTTATCCTTTTCCCATGTACCTTGTAAATCTGGCAGAAAGTCCAAATCTTTTGGTAGCTCTTTTGCTGTTTCCAATTCTTTCAGCGGCACAGTCTCAACCAATTTTTCTTTGTTACTCTCCTCTGTTTTTTCTGGGTTGTATTATTTTTTTCCTACCAAACATGACCCTTTGTATGGCCCCATTTAGAGCAGGTATCACACTTAGTTGGTAGCCATGAGTATATGTATTCCACCACTGTATCGATTCCTTTTTTCGACTTTAAATGATAGGACACGGGGAGTTCTTTCGAGAGATCTGCTTCAACGAAAACCTTTGCTTCTTCAAAATTTTTGCAGAGTTCTGTATCCGGATGTAGTCTCTTTGGGCACCCTACTGGGCTAGCAAAGAATCCTAAACCTTCCCAAGAGTACATTGTATGCAGAACATTCTTGATAATCACCAATAAAGGACCAGCTGTTCTTGCCGGTTCCGTATCTTCTTTGAGTGGTGACCATTGTGAGACAACCATGGGTATATTTGCTATATTCCACATAACTCTTTTCAGAACCCTAGCTCGCATGGAGCTGTCACGTATTCTGAACTTAATGGTGTTTGCATTAACTTCATAGGCATCAATCTTCATTGTTATATCACCAAGGGTCCATATTTTGTTAACAATAACATGAACCTTTGCGATATGCGGAGCCGTAGATAGAAATTTTCCGATAATGAAATCTTCCCATAGAGGTACGGTTGCTTCAATTACTTCATCAGGGATTTCCACAACTGGAGATCCATCAATGAGAGTTACATTGAAGTTATGCTTCACCAGACATTTATTCACCACCGAGACCCATGACTTCGTTATGGAGGTGGATGATTCCTCTCCCCTCGGAGAAACATCTCGAGATTCCGGTGTAGTTTCACTGAATGAAACGGCTGCCGGAACCGCCTGTATAACGTGAATAGGGAGAACCCTAAAATCGCTTTGCCAAATCAGCCTAAATCTGTTCTTTTTTTTTTTTTTAACTAAAGCTTTATTCTTGTAATAAATAATTAAAAGTTGATCGTTTATTCAAATGTTTATACAAATATGGTGGTGAAAGTTGAAAAAAAAGGCTGAATGTCTCCATGGGGAGGATGAATTCGTTATCTTGTCATCATTTGAGAAGTAGTTCAGCTGAGAATATTGTTGGCATGTAAATTCTGTCTCCGTAAATTAAGCCAATCAAGGAGAGAGCTGAAAGACGAAAGAGAAGTAAAGCAGCGAGCCCAAAATAACTTGGAGTGGGCCATAAAGTCAACTAACAAATTCAAATTCAAATTCAACTCCAATGTGAATATAAAACTTGTTGAAACCAGCCGTTTAATGCGCTAAAGGAAAATGATCAAACAAGAATAAATACAATCGACAACAAATCAAACACAGTAAGTGAGGAATTTGAACACAGACTTGGGATATAAAACAAGAAGAGGATTACGGGAAAATACAACACATCCTGACCATAGTGCCGGCCATTGATGGAAAGCAAAATAAACATTTGCTTACACCCCTCAATACTAATAGTAATTTCCAGCCTTAAATTTAAAAAAGGGTCTTAGTATAGTGGTTTAGGTTTCACCCACTTATAAATAGAGAAAAATTAAGTTAAAGGAAATTATTCTATTTTATTTAAATTAAAAAAATTTGTTACTGAAAAAAAAGTAACATATCCAAATTCTAAACCATCATTAACATCTTATATATACCAACAGCATTAGTTATTTAACAATTAGAGCCAACTAAAATTCTTGTTAATCTCCTCGTTTCTTTTGCTAAATCAAATTTATCTTCCTTTTATTCATCACTTCATCAAGTTTTGGTTTACAAAGTTCTGCCTAGCATCTATTAAAGTTTGTCAACCAAATATAATTTTCAGCCTTCACAATCAAAATTTAAAATACTGTTAATTAATTGTTTAATTAAATATAAGTTATGTGATTGAATCATGTGGACATTGGGCCATGTGTTTTGAATTCTCCACAAAATAAACTTGATAAGACTTCATATGAATCTCTAGAATGGAATAAATTGTTTACAAAATTAAACTAGTTATATTTTGTTTTTATTTTTTTATTATTTGTATTTTTTTTTTGTGTGATGATACATCTATTTACTGAATATTTTAATTGTAGCCCAATGTCTTCAAAACGAATATAATTGGGTTGGGAGGTGCAGCAAAAGCAAGAAAAAGAAAGAGACACGAAACATTAACAAAATCATTAGCTGGTTCCATGAAGTGTGTAAAAAACTCGGGTTGACTGCCTCATACCCCTTCTATAATGCTGCTTCCGCATCTATCCCCCTATACTGTTAAGTTCTTTCTATTTTCCCATAAATTATCAGTTTAATTAAAAAAGCCCCTAAACTTGTTTTCTCTGCCTAATTCCACCTACGAAAAAAAAAAAAAATCTGAATTGCGTTTTAGAAATTAGCGATATCCCAACTGACACGATTACCAAAGCTACGTTGTTTTGACATTTTTTTTAAAAAAAACATTATATTACAAAACTAAGATTTGAACCCTTGACCTCTTTTCTAAACAAACATTTACAAAACCATTCTCCCAAGGCGTTTGTTTTGTATATACTATTAACATATATACATATTTATGTCTATACATAAAATAAATAATCTGACTCACATACTATCATACTTATGTCTCAATGTCTCATCTTCCCCATCTCTATATTTTGTATTTTTTTTATTTAAAAGTAGAAATCTTATATAGAGATTGACAAAAAAAAAATTCAATTTTCACATCATCACTTTTTCTTAATTTTTTTTTAAATCAATAAATTAAAAAATGAAAAAGTTTTTATTATATTTTTATAATAAGACACACAGATAAATATCTTTTTTATTTTTAGAAAATTTAAACTTTATTTTTTACTAAATTTATGTAATTTTAAATAAAATCAAATTCAAAATTTGTTAAACCAAATATACAAAAAAATGGCAAATAATTGTTTTTACGATTATGTTTTTTAAGAAATGTTATGAAGGTGAAATCTAAAAAAAGTTTGTCAAAATCTAAATAAGATTTCTAATTTTTTTTTTTTAAATACGGAATAGAGAGATAAACGAGTGAGACATATGTATGATAGTATGTGAGTCAGATTATTTATTTTATGTATAGACATATATATATATATATTAGTAATATATACAAAGAAAACGCCTTGGGAGAGTGGTTGTGTAAATGTTTGTTTACAAAAGATGTCAAGGGTTAAAATCTTAGTTTTGTAATAGGATGTTTTTTTTAAATGTCAAAACGACGTAGTTCTCAAATATGAAAGGAGAAAATAAACGAGTACCAAAGAGGTTGCTTGAGATTAATCCCAGAGCTGTCTACACACCATGTAGTTCTCATAGTTTGAATATGGCTCTTTCAGATATCGCTTCCTCATCATCGATAGCAGTATCATTGTTTGGAATTATTCAGTGCATCTATTCTTTTTTTTCCTCTTCTACTAATAATTTTGAAGTTTTGAGACAGATTGTGAATGGCATTACAGTAAAACTATTATCACAACCTCGTCAGGAGAGCCACATCAAAAACATTAAAGCAATACGATTTCAGGCTCTTCAAATACGAGACGCTTTTTTTCACTTGGTTGAAAACAGTGAAAACCCAGGAACAAGAAGTGAAGCTGAGTCTGTTGCATTGAGTGAAATTTATGGACTTGGAAGCTTTGAGTTTTTTGTTTGGAATGATTATTTGGTATGAACTTTTGTTTGTGGTTAACAAAGTTAGCAAGATCCTCCAATTAGAAGACATGGATATTGATATTGCTATTACTCAAGTGAAAAGTCTTATTTCCTTTGTTTAAATAGTATATAGAAACAAGTTTCCAAGAAGAAAAAAATAGAAGCTGAACAGATTGCTATTGATATAAGAATTGATCTTGTATACTCTATGAAAGCAAAACTTTTCATCCAAAAAAAACGATATCATGATAAAGAGCCTGACGGAAGATGTGATATTTATAGCAGAAGAAAATTTCAGGATCAATTACTTCATAAAAATTGTGGATCAAGGTTTGGTTTCTTTGAGACAAGGTTTGATCAACTCCAAACTTATGAAAAAACTTTTGGATTTTTACTTGATTTCAAAAAGCTGAAGTTACCAAGTCAAAGTGATGATAAATTGATGGTTTCTTGTGCAGACCTTGAAATTTTTTTCAAGCATGGTAATAATTATGATTTTGATGGTAATGAATTATTTTTGGAGTTGAAGCTATTATGAGGGACTTTACAAAAAGTTATTCAGAAAGTTATCGATCTACTAGATCTTCTGAGAAATGTGGAAACTTGTTTTTCAAATACATGGACTGCATACCACATAATGATGACAATTCTAGTTCCAGATGCCTCGGTGGAAAAAAGTTTTTTGAAGTTAAAACTTATAAAATCTTATCTACACTCGAGTATGTCTTAAGAGAGACTAAATAGTTTGGCGATCATATCAATTGAAAAAGGCATGGCTAAAAAATTGGACTATACAAATCTGATGAATGAATTCACAGGTAGGAATGCAAGAAGAACCATATTTCAAAAGTAATGTATGTATCTTTATTTATTAAATATTTATTATTATTATTATTTACCATTAAATCAGGTTTTATGATTATATTGAAAATATTTTTTTAATAAAAATGTGTAAAGCAACATATTTTTTTTCTTTAGGTTATAGTTTTTTAAAACTCAGGACCTATACTGCCTGACCACACTACATTATTATTTGTCAACCAGTTG
Organism: Iljinskaea planisiliqua; assembly: GCA_900108845.1. Classification (NCBI taxonomy): domain Eukaryota; kingdom Viridiplantae; phylum Streptophyta; class Magnoliopsida; order Brassicales; family Brassicaceae; genus Iljinskaea; species Iljinskaea planisiliqua. Next base: position 491,745 of record FNXX01000015.1, on the reverse strand, counting down.
AAAAATAACTCATTTTCTGGCATATTTTACTTAGGATTCCAATTTTATCTTCTCATTATTACTATTTACAAATTGGTTTCCGTTTGAACAGTTTGGCGTTTAAAGGAACAGGATAGGCAAGTCTAACACTAACATAAAAGGACGCCATGGCATATAGCCAAAACATTAAAGAAACCCTCAACAAATTTCTGAAAGATGAAAATAAGTTTTCTAACGACCTACCTGATAATATTAATGGGGCTTTAGCCACGAGAACCACGATGAAACAAGCCAAGAAGATAAATACCAAGCAAGCGGATTTAATCCGGACAATTACTAAGCTTCCCTTAGAGGCAACAAAAACAAGTGAAATGATGGTTTCAGGCGTTATGCATATGCATCCAACCAAGTTAATGTAACACCCGTCTCATCATAACTCGAGAAATGTGTGTTAGTAGCCTTGACTTATATCTCAAATACTCCAATTAATAAAATCTCAACTTTATTTCCGGAAACCAATACATCCAATAAATGAAATAATCTGAGTAAAATCATAAAATAACATTTAAAATAAAATATTATAAACTGTAAAATTTCAAAAATAACACATAAATCATCATAACGTAAATTTACTCGTCTGTCTCACTTGAAAAGGGAAGAAAAATGGGTGAGTAATAGGAGAGTCACTCAATGAGGTTGGAGATGCTAATCATAGAAAACGCAGTTCCGGTCATAACACTCCAAAAACGGTAAAAAAACTAAACTAGAGCAATCACAGCACCTAAAGCACCCAAACAACTACCAATGGTCCTACTGACAGTTTAAATGACCGACCTCACCCTCCCACCAAGAGGTCAGCATGGAATAAGTGCCAACGGCACCATCGGGTATGACGACTTATTGATCTTATAAGGCATGAGACAGCAGATCGACTAGGCTGCCCGCACCCCCTCTCACACAATGCGTAGATTGTACAAAAGTCCGTCTCTGTACCCCACAATCTCTTACATCTAACATGCTCGACTACTTATATATATATAACAAAGAATTATCATTTTTAACATGCACAAGCAATGGGATGAATCATCTATATTCGTATCTCTAATTTAACATTCAAAACTATCTAGATTCGATAAAATAAATCACTGTAGTACTAAATTCCATCTAAGAAGTTCTAGACAAAAGTCCAGCTTGTTGGGGTCAAAACCCACCCCTCGAAGATAGACGAACCAAGAAGTCTAAATATTTATACGAAAAGCTTATCCGAGGACAAACTAGCTAGTCAACTTCTTCTAGAAATAATTGGGTTTACTGGAAACTCATACGAAGACACAAAAACTCATTCGGAGATCCGAAAACTATGCACAGACCGCCCTTGGACTGTCCAGGCCGCTGCTTAGGCTGTCTAGCTTGCCCTTGGACTGTCCAGGCCGCCACTTGGTGTCTCTAGCTCGCCTTTAAACTCTCCAGGCCGCCACTTAGAGCCTCCTTGCTAGCCAGGCCGCCACTTAGAGCCTCCTTGCTAGCCAGGCCGCCACTTAGAGCCTCCTTGCTAGCCATGCCACCACTTTAGAGCCTCCTTGCTAGCCAGGCCGCCACTTAGAGTCTCCTTGCTCTCCAGGCCGCCGGTTTGCTTCTCCTTGCTCTCCAGGCCGCCAGTTTGCTTCTCCTTGCTAGCCAGGCCGCCACTTAGAGTCTCCTTGCTCTCCAGGCCGCCACTTAGAGCCTCCTTGCTAGCCAGGCCGTCACTTAGAGTCTCCTTCCTCTCCAGGCTGCCACATAGAGCCTCTTTGCTAGCCAGGCGACCACGTAGAGTCTCCTTGCTCTCCAGACCGCCGATTCGCTTCTCTTTGCTCTCCAGGCCGCCGGTTTGCTTGTCCTTGCTCTCCAGGCCGCCAGTTTGCTCAAGCGCCAAAGAGCGTCCGGCAGGCCGAAGAAGGCTAGGCTGCCAAGGAGAAGACTAGCCCGCCATCAAGTCCATCCAGGCCGCCGGTTAGCATCCTCCTTTGAGCAGGCCGCCAAGACCAACACGCCAGTTTCTTTACCTTCGGAGAAGATAAGCACGACATCTCCTCCTCCCCTTAGAGTAACACGCCAATCCCTCTTTGGTTAAGAGCAGTCCGCCCTTAAGCTCGGAGAGCAGCCCGCAATGTTCAAGCTCCAAGAGCAGTCCACCCTCTAAGCTCACAAGAGCAGCCCGCCATGTTCAAGCTCCGAGAGCAGTCCGCCCTCTAAGCGCACAAGAGCAGCCCGCCATGTCCAAGACCTAAAGCAGTCCGCCCTTAAGCTCGGAGAGCATCCCGCCATGTTGAAACTTACAAGAGCAGCCCACCGTCTCCAAGAGCAGTCCGCCAGTACCATCCTCACACTCAGCAGGCCGCCGGTTTGTCTCATACCAAAGGAAAGTGGCGGTCTGAGATTCGTACGAAGAAACGGGCGGGCTGAGATTCATACGAGAAAACGGGCGGGCTGAGATTCATACGAGAAAACAGGCGGGCCGAAGTTTTCTACGAACTCTTTACGAGAACCGAAAGCTCAGCCCAGTGTCACTCGATTCAGAACACTGTTCATCCAAGAATATCCACAAAAACACTATTCACAAAACACTGTTAACGAACCAGATAACAGTCAGAAGAAACCGAGATTCGGTTTAAAGTAACTCGGACTCGTGGTACTGTTCACAAGCACTGCTATGTACCATCCCAAAAATCGGGAAAGAAGTCCAAACAAGGCGAAAAACCAAAATCAAAGAGAACCGAGCCAAACCGGAGGCGGGCTGGATTGAAACCGGACTAAATGGCAATCTGTTGAAGATTTGGGCCTCGGATCAGGCCCAAATCCGTTTAAGTCGGCGGACGGCAGAATTAAAAGGAGTCCCACATCGCTAATATGCTCCTTCAGCACCCTAGATTGCTTACTCTATATATGCTAGCTTGTATTAGGTTAAAACCATCCAATTCCAAGTATTAGACTTTTCGTATTGTAAGACATTAAGCTTTTCTGAATTTTATCGTACTTTGGTAAAAAAAATCACTTAATAAAATAAACTTTCGACTTTGGCCCTCGAATTCTTATAAAATAGGATTTTCGAGCCCTCACTTATTATAAGTTTTGATTGTTTGAGTTTCGACTCTCACAGTTTGGTGCCGTCTGTGGAGACGAGAAATATTCTAAACCCTAAGAGTAAGAGGATACGAGAAAGAAAGTGATGTCTGCAAACGAAGAGATCAACGACAGAAACAACAAGCTGGCCGGAGCAACTTGTCCAGGAAAATCAAACCGGCAGATGGCGGGCTGCTCTTGTGAGCTTAGAGGGTGGACTGCTCTTTGAGCTTGAACATGGCTGGTTTCTCCCTGAGCTTAAGGGTGGGCTGCTATTAAGAGCTTAAGCAGCTTTATTTGGTGTAAGAGGAGTAAGGTTATGCTTCTTGTGATTGTGCATGAAGCTGTAGTAGTTGGTGCGACCATTGTGGAGATTCTCCTTATCGAATTGCGTTGGTCGGCCTCGTAGGATGTGTCCAGCCTGAAACAGAACAACATCACAAAGGACTTGATCCTCATACTTGCCTACACTGAATGGTACGATGACTTGTTGTCCAATCTTTAGCTCTACCTTGTCGTCTAACCATTTGAGTTGGTACGGTCGTGGGTGTTTGGTTGTATTAAGTCCTAACCTGTCTACCAGGTACTTGCTAGCAACATTAGTACATGAACCACCATCAATGATGAGGCTACATACCTTGGATTGCACGGTACATCTCGAGTGGAAGATGTTTTCTATTTGAATGGTCTTCGGCTCAAAGAGTGCACGTAAGGATCTCCAAGTGACTAGGATTTCTCCTACATCAGGATAGTCGACCACTTCTTCCTCTGACTCCAGTTTTTTCCTCCTCGGTTTCATCCTTAGATTCATACACCCCATCTTCTCGGATAATCATGGCTTGTTGATTTAGACATTCTCGAGCATAATGGCCTTTGCCTTTGCACTTGGAGAAAGTTACGTCATGAGCTTGTTGGTTCTGAACTTGACTTGGTCCGGTACCGGCTCCTTTGTTGAGTTCTGGAGCTGGTTTCTTGAACTGGGACGTCGGTTCGGTGTACCTCCCCTTGCCTTGGTTGCGTTGAGTTTGTGGAGTCCAAGTGTTCTTTGATCGGCTGGTGGAGATGTTCTTTCTCTTGATATGTTGCTTGGCTTGGGTTGCCAAGTGCAATAGTTCATCTAGATCAATGTATTGCTGTCTTTCCACCTTGTGGGCAATGTGGTCGTGAAGACCATTAAGGAACTGAGCCATTATAGTCTCTTGTGAGTCTTCAATCTCTAACTGGTTTTTCAAGGTCTCAAATTCTTTAAAGTATTCTTCTACGGTTCTTGTTCCTTCTGATAGCTTTCTGAACCGTTTTTGTAGGTCTCGGTGGTAGTAGGTGGGAATGTATCTCTTCTGGAGCTGGTAGCTCACATCTTCCGAAGAGTTGATCGGATGTAGTCGGTGTCTCCTTCGGTCAGAAACTTCTCGGTCCCACCAAGCTAGGGCATTGTTTGTGAGTTGTGCGGCTGCCAAGGATACCTTCCTTATTTCTGAGTAGTTGTAATACTCAAAAATGTACTCTATCTGCCTTTCCCAATCTAGGTAAGCTTCCGGATTAACCTTGCCGGCAAACGTAGGTGGGGCTAATTTGAGATCCTTGCCTCCTTGCCACGGTTTCTCATTGTCAAGTCGACGTCGGTTGTGGTTCGATCCACGGGCCTGGTTGTGGTCTTGTTGTTGGCCCTAGTTCTGGTTCCCATTACCAGCTCCATTAGTCGTCTCATCACCATGGTGGTTACCATGAGCTTTGTTGTGGCTACTTTCACCAGTGGTAGCGGTTGTCTCATTGTCTTGTTGCCATTGCTCCATCTAAGCCATGCGGTTCTGAAGTTCTTGTAGGGCGGTCATGATTTAGGCAAACTGGTTAGATTGTCCAGTATCTCCCATGGCTTGGTACCTGCAAGGCCAAACCCAAGGATGTATGAAAGTATTCAAAGGTAATACGGAAATGGATGAACTGATAGGTGTTTGATATGGTTATGCAACACCATGGACCGACTCTTCAATAATTCGCTTGCAATTAGATGGGATGTAACGATTTTTAAAGTAGGAGACAAATGATACTAATAATTATAAATATACGTTCTTTTTTAAAAAAGTTTGAGTTCAAATACACAGATCAATCCGAGTTCTAAATCAGGAAATTAGTACTGGAATTGATTTAAATGCAAGATCAGACTACGGTGGGGATTGAACACGGCTGGTTAAACAAGGAAATATGATTGATCTAATTTTTTTTTTTTTTTAATGATGCAAACAAAAACAAACCGAAAGATAAGATAAATCGAAATCAAATGATTCTTTTGAGGATTTAAAAAAAAAAAGCAAAACAGGAACATGAATGTTAGATCGTAAGCAAGGATTGATAGAACCTGATGCTGAGCCGTTTAGGCTCTGATACCAGATGATGTATCCTCAGAAACTGAGGTTACCGGTGGTGGGATGAATGGGTCGAAGACTGGCTGTACGACTCTTTCCTTTGGGCACGGGTCAGAGATGGTCGGTGAAAACGTTGGGGTTGAGTGGATCCGAGGCTGCTGGCCATGCAGCTCTTTCAGACTGGACAATGGAGAATCAAATGGGTTGATGATGGAACGAGGTCACGACAAGACCAAGTAGAAACGATCTTGATAAGACAGGGACTCCTTGACCAGAATCTCACTAGAAAGAAGGTCGAAAGAAAGAGAAAATTCTCTTAAGAAAATTCGTAGGTTTATTGACAAGAGTAAAAAGATACAATACGATAATGAAACCTTATATATTGTTCCTAGCAGTTGGTGCCTTCGAGGGTCTTTGAAAAGAGATTACAAGTTTAATAAAAATGAAATACTAGGAAAATCAAATTGAACTAATTGGCCAACATGCCTTATGCTACTAAATTCAAACTCAGCTATTCAAAACAAACAGATCATAGTAATGGTCAGTCCAAACATAGCCAAATTCATTTACTTACCTTGCAATGAATGTGGACTGAATTACGGCTTGGTTGGTCTTTATGCAGCGTGTATTCCAAAGATGGTAAGTCCGTATGCCCCTTTTAGCCTATGTCCTTCATTTCCATGATTTGGTCCGACGTTTATATCTTCATTCAATAATTTGGGCTCTCCTTTCTTGCCTTGGTCTTGGTTTTGGTTGAGTGCTTCATTTGGCTGTTGGGTTTCTTTCTTGGTGAGGCTCATTTGATCGAGTTTGTTGGCTAAGTCCTCAACCTCATGTTCACCTACCAGGGTCTTTACGGCCTGGTCAAACTCTTTTTGCAAGGTTCTAGCTCCAGACAAGGTCATGGGCCTTGATCGCATGGTTGGTATGGCCAGCACGGTCTTAGATGGAGATACCAGTTTCAGGATGGTTCTGAGGAATACATGAATCTCTACCTTCATCTACTTCCACATGCCTTAAGCTTGGGATCTCTCGATCATCGAATGGTTTTAAGATTGGAATGATTCTGTTCCTACATCAGTTTACAAGTTAAATTGCTTTGATATTTTCATATTAGAAAAAAGCCATAAAAAAAATTATTTTGAGGTTATTATTTGAATTTCTATTTTATTAAAAAAACAAACAAAAAATGTTTTTCATTTTCTTAATACAATAAAAAAACAAAACAAATTCTTGTCTTTATTTTGTTTTCTTTTCATAAAAATATAAAATATAAGACTATTGTTTTTGTGTTACATTTCAAAAAATTTTGATCCTCATATTGTCACCAGCCAAAGAGCAAATATCATTTAAAAAATGAGCAAATGATGCAATATCAAAATACAATAAATTAAAAGTTTTGTAATTAAAGAAGAGTTTTTCTCTTACAAAAGTTTTACTTTTGTGTCTGACTCAAATGAGTCTTTAGGTGGATTCCTTTATATTTATTTGTTAAATGCTTGTTATTAGTTGTGTGATTCCTGTTAGAATACAACTGCAGATCATAGTCTAATGTGTGGATTCACATAGGATTGATTCATGATCTTATCAAAGGGAATTCTGCAGCCTTTTGTGGTGATCCTTATTCCACCATCTATCCGTTTGACAATCCGACCAGCCTACTCAAAGAGCGACCTTAAGCCAATTGAGTCGGCTCCATCTAACCATTTCGTCCATACTCCATTCGACCCGCTGAAAGAGAGTGACCTTAGTCCAGTTGTCAACCCACCATCAGTCATCTTGTGATTTCTTTCGAGTGTCACATCAAGTTTCTGGGAGTGTGTGCCTCGCTTATTTTCCTTTACTTATAAACGTCCTTTTTTGAAGACTTCCGAGCATCTTTGCTTGGACTTACATGATTCGGGAAGGTAAGCTTTCTCATTCCTTTTTCTTCGTAAGTTTCGGAAATGTAAGACTTGCTTATTTCCCTTCTCTTAGAAATGTCATTTTTTGGAAACTTCTGAATGTCTAGCTTGGCCAGCTTGAAGACATCCATCGTGGCTTATTTTGCCAGCTTGAATTGTCTGTATCAGACGTTTTGCTGGTTTCGATGTTTGAACTTTCCATTTTTCTTGAACACTGAAGTTTAGCTTGGAAAGGTGATGTTGGTTCGACATTGTGACTGTTTGGTTCAGGGTTGCGAACTAGCAATACTTCCATGGCCAGTCAGCTTGGAGACTATATCAACTCAGGCTGGGGAAGTAACGTATCTTGCTCGTGCGCTGCTAGCTCGTGCGCTTCTAGCTCGACATTGCGGCCACTTCTGCTCGGGGATCCCGCTTGACTCTCCCAGTTTGAAAGGTTTCTTTTAGCTCCGGATTGTAGCCATTCCAGCTCGGAACACGAGCAGTTTAAGCTTGGTGCGCGAGCAATTCCAGCTATGAGTATGTCCATTCTAGCTCAGAATCTTGGCTAATTCCAGCCTGGAATTTTAGCGTCTCAGCTCGGGGCGTGAGCAACACCCATTACAGCTCGGAATCTTGGCTAACCTCAGCTGGGGACGCTAGCGATTCCAGGTCAGGGATTGTCCGTCCCTGCTCAGAGAGCTCAGCTCGGGAATGAGCTGTTTTTGTTCGGGACGTGGTGCATTTCAGGCATTATACTTCGTTTAACTCGGGGTTGATGAAGCTTGCTCAGCTCGGAGCATGACCATTCCAACTCGGAAAGAGTCCACGTCCCAGTTCGAGATATATTTTTCTTAGGAGCACGATTCTTCGTTAGTTTCGAAAATACAACTTTGGTTATAAGTTTTCGGGAGTGCGAGCCTCGATTTTTTATGAAAATTTTGTAAGTTTTATAAGTGTAAGCCTCGCTTATTTTCTTTTACTTATAAACGTCATTTTTTGGGGACTTCCATGGATCTTTGCTTCGAATTATGTTTTTCTACATCGAGATGAGATTGAGCAGCACTACAGTTTTTGTCAAGGGGCTCATTTTGTGGACTAGGGCTGACATAGGGTATAACCTTTGCATATAACCACAGAGACGAGCATTGATTTAGCAGATCAGGAGCTACAGCTAGAGTCGAGCCTAAGCTCAGAAGATTGTTGATTAGAGTATCATTTTCTTTCTCTTTTTATTTTATATCTTTTTATTATTACCGTCTGTTGCACTTAAACTTTATTCTTATTTATGCTTGCATTTTGCCCCTCCGTGAGTTGATTATGTTGGGATACGCTTGAAGAACAAGCAAATCTAATGAGATTAGAATTAGAAAAATAAGGAAAATATCCTTTTAGAGAAAAGGAAGTTTGTTGAGAGGATCCTTATATAAAGAGTTGTCGAGTTGTGACATCCTTTAAGAGAATTAAGAGAGAAAGAACTTTAGGTTTTTGAGTCAAGTTTTCCTAAAGCAATAAGAGAGATTTCTTATTCAATTCTGTGTGTTATTCTTTCTTAAGTCTCTAGATTTGGTATCAGAGTGTTACAACATCCTAGGGAGCCATGACGGAAGCCAGAAACCTCGTATTGATCATCTACGTATCTTCGGCTGTATCTGTTATGCAAAAGTTGACCAACACTTACTCAGAAAGTTAGAAGACCTCTCAAAGATGTTAGTCCATTTGGGAACAGAACCAGGATCTAAAGCATATCGATTACTTGATCCACAGACAAGGAAAATTGTTGTAAGTCGAGATGTTGCTTTCGATGAAACAAAAGGATGGAACTGGAGAAAAACCCAATCAGAGAAAGATGGTGATGGAAGCTTTAACATCATCCTTGGCGAATTTGGAAACCACGCTATCATGACTGAGAAAGAGGCGGATGAAAATAATTCAGAAGTTGTAGAAAACAACAGTCATGGAAACGATAACAATGAAGCAGAAACGGGGAACGATGGTGACATAACAGATAATGCAGAACACGAAGAAGAAGTAGAAGATGGAATCCCCATAAATGCTTCACCAGTCCTCAGAAGAAGTCAGAGACAAACCACCACACCAAAGTACCTTGAAAACTATGTCCTACTTGCAAGGAGAGACGCTTCTTTTGTGTCTGAATAATGAGCCAAGAAACTTCAATGAAGCAAAAGAATCTGATGAGTGGCTCAACGCTTGCAAAGACGAAATCAGATCGATCGAAAACCTGAACACTTGGGATCTAGTTAATTTACCCATTGGAACAACGTCAATCGGACTTAAATGGGTTTTTAAACTGAAAAGAAACTCTGACGGAAGCATCAACAAGCATAAAGCTCGACTCGTAGCAAAGGGTTACGTACAGCAATATGGGATCGATTTTGAGGAAGTCTTTGCCCCTGTAGAACGACTTGAAACCATAAGACTTCTCATAAATATTGCAGCGTCAAACAGGTGGGAGATCCATCACTTAGACGTCAAAACAGCGTTCTTACATGGAGAACCCAAGGAGACTGTCTATGTTACGCAACCAGAGGGGTTTGAGAAAAGAGCAAGTGAAAGCAAAGTGTATAAGTTGCACAAAGCCTTGTATGGATTAAGACAAGCTCCACGAGCTTGGAACAATAAGCTAAACCAGGTTCTCGAGGAGCTACAATTCAAGAAGTGTTCAAAAGAGCCAACTGTGTATCGTAAGATAGAACACGAACACATGTTAGTCATCGCGGTGTACGTCGATGATCTATTTGTTACTGGAACAGATATGGCAATCATTTACAAATTTAAGGAGGAGATGGCTGCTAAATTTGAAATGAGCGACCTTGGAAAGTTGACTTACTATCTTGGAATAGAAGTTATTCAACATGAAGCTGGAATCGTGTTAAGTCAAAGAAGATATGCCTAGAAAATATTGGAGGAAACAGGAATGGCGGATTGCAACTCCGTAAATACACCAATGGAGGTAGGAATCCAATTGTCAAGAGCTGAGAATGAACAAGAGATTGATGCTGCAGATTTCAGAAGAAAGATTGGTTGCTTTCGTTATCTAATTCACACAAGGCCTGACTTCTCATACTGCGTGGGAGTTTTGAGTAGATATATGCATAGTCCGAGAGAATCACATGGAGCTGCAATGAGACAATTTTTAAGATATCTAAAAGGAACAACATCTCTCGGCTTAACTTTTGAAAGAAGTTCAGGGATACCAAGATTAGTTGGGTATAGCGACAGCAGCCTTAACATTGATCCAGATGACGGGAGAAGCACGACAGGACATATTTTCTACTTAGGAAACAGTCCTATTTCTTGGTGCTCGCAGAAACAGGATGTAGTGGCTCTATCCTCGTGTGAAGCAGAATTTATGGCAGGAACTGAAGCAACTAAACAGGCTATTTGGCTGTGGGATTTACTCAGTGAAATCACTGGAGTTGAAGCCAAGAAAGTTGTCGTCCGAATTGACAATAAATCTGCTATAGCTCTTACAAAAAATCCTGTTTTCCATGGTAGAAGCAAACACATACATAGGAGGTTCCATTTCTTTAGAGAATTTGTCGAGAATGGGGAAATAGAAGTTGAACATGTTCCTGGAGTTGAGAAGAAGGCTGATATCCTCACTAAGGCATTGGGAAAGATCAGATTCAGGGAGATAAGAGAGCTTATGGGAGTTCAAGACTTAGAGAAGAAGGGATTCAAGCTTAAGGAGGAGAATGTTGGGATAAGCTTGAAGAACAAGCAAATCTAATGAGATTAGAATTAGAGAAATAAGGAAAATATCATTTTAGAGAAAAGGAAGTTTGTTGAGAGGATCCTTATATAAAGAGTTGTCGAGTTGTGATATCCTTTAAGAGAATTAAGAGAGAAAGAACTTTAGGTTTTTGAGTCAAGTTTTCCTAAAGCAATAAGAGAGATTTCTTATTCAATTCTGTGTGTTATTCTTTCTTAAGTTTCTAGAGATTACGATCACGATGGGGATAATGTAGAGCATGTCTGGGAGTGGTTTTGTCCTATATAAACACACTTTAGTTGATTTTCTTATGATATATTTTTAAAAAACCTATCATAATTAAGTTGTTTTCAAAAGATAATTCTAATCGGTAGAAAGCCACATATGGATGGACCAATATTCAAGAAAAAGTTGTTATCTTTTGAACATTCGAAGGATCCAAAGTTGACTCCACACCACTAAAAATACTTTTGATACCTAGCCTCGTTATTCTGCACAATGAAATAAGAAAACTCACTGGATATTTAATGATTGTAAAGAGGTAGATGACTATATACAAAGTATTTTTAAATTTGGAATTTACGTGACCAAACCAATGATAAGAGTTATTGACTAAAGTGAGGATGTTTTTATTGTAGATTTTATATAGTGTGGTATGCGTATCATGAAGCATGAAGACAAACAAAGATTGAAGTCTAGAAGAGTTGATATACTCTATATTTTACTAGCTTTTAGTATTATTTTAATAGAGAAAATCACATAAAAATCTTGAGAGTGACACGTACTAACACTTTAAACATAAAGAGTATTTCACTATCACGATAAACATTCAAACTAAAAATATTAATACATTAAACCTTCAAACTGGTTTCTTAGTATGCGCTGTCAAAATATTTAACAGCATTATTCATTTTCCGTTAAATATTTGATGACATGACATTAAATTTTAATTTTTTTATCAAAAAAAACTTTAAAAAAGCATTTAAAAATAAAAGAAAATGAAAAAATCAAAAGAAAACATTTTCTTTTTTTTCAACTAATATATTTCAAATTTCATTTTTAATAAAAAATTAATATATTAGTTACTACTTATGTTTAATAAAAACCTAAAAAAACAACAAAAAATTAAAACAACAAAAAACTTTAAGTGAAGCTATCTTCTACATATTTTAAGTTTAAACTTGTTATATTTAATTTATTCATTTGATAGGTCCATTTTGAAAATAAAAAAATAATATTCGTTATGTACATTATTAACTGAAAAATACATTTTGTAAAAAATTCTTTTAATACTTTATTAACAAGTGAATACTTTAAATGTGTTTACTTTTTAAACTTCCAATATGTAAATGATAGCTTCTGTTATATATATTTGGTTTTTTTTTGGTATATATATATATATATATATATATATATTTTCTTTTTTTTATAAATGTTTTTAGATGATTTTAGTTATAGTAAACATAAAAATAATAAATAATATTTTATTTTTAATCAAAAACGAATTTTTAATTATATTAGTTGAAAAAGTGAAAATATTTTTTTCTCATTTTATTGTATATTAAATTTTTTTTAAAAAAAAATATTATAATAAAAAGTAAATAATAGTCAAAATGATGTTTAATTAAAAATTAAATTTTAATGCCACATCATCAAATATTTAACGGAAAATGAATAGTACCGTTAAATATTTTGACGACACGCACTAAGAAGCGAGTTTGAAGGTTTATTATGTGTATATTTTTAGTTTGAAGGTTTATCGTGATAGTGAAATACTCTTTATGTTTAAAGTGTTAGCATGTGTTATTCTAAAGGTTTTTTAAGCGATTTTCCCAATTTTAATGTGTTTTTAATAAGAAAATAATTAGTTTTGCCTATATTCCTTGATTTTAGTGATTTTGGAGTTTTAAAGGTTTTGAAGGAAATATAAGTATTTTGGGTGTAAAGGAGCTGAATTTGGATATTTTATAGATTGGACAGGTTCAAAGGATCAAAAGTTTGTCAGTAGGTGTAGAACTTCCCACAATCTAATTTCGTTCAAAATTTAGTACAAGATAACTGAGGATGGTAGCTTTCATCTCCAAGTTCTTTAAAGGAAATCAAACGATTAGATCTGAAGAAAGGTCCACAATATTGAAGACTAATTTGTTTGGCATTAAATAGAGTAAGCAAAAAAAATAGGGTGCAACGTACTAATCAATCGACCCAGACAGGTGAATTAGAGGGTTGATCACATCCTCCGAGATTTTCCAAATTATTCGAACAGACTGCTAAATCGACCCATACCTAGTAATCGATCGATCTGAGGAGCTGATCGATCAATCACTCCATCTAACTGATCAATTAGCAGCCTGAGAAAAATGAATTTTTTTTATATTTTCGAAAGATTTTCTACAAAACTTCACCAATTGATTAACTGCTTCATACACCTATAAAACGAGAAGAAATGCGCAAACTTAGACATAAAAGACCACCACAAAAAGCGTCAATAAAGGAAAGCAGTTTGTTCTCTGCTGTTGCTTCGACTAGTCGATCGATGCGAAACAGGAAAATGTCTTTCAAGTAAGATTTGTTTTTTTTTTTACGGCTAAAACTATTCCATTATATCAAAGTTATAATATTATAGGCATACAAGACTATAGAACATAAATTATTACACAAGCAACTATGTGTGCCATCTTCTGAAAACAGTAAAAAGAAATGAAATTCAGGAAGCGTTTTGATCGAAAACGCCTTACTCGCTAACGAATACACATATTCATAGTATTTCTTCAACTCTTTTACTCCAATACGATTCTTTCGCCTTTCTTTATCTTCAGGCTGTTTCGAAATTGTATCGGTAAACACACATTACGCCTGAAACTAGTCCTGGAAGCATGACCATCTGATGCCAATTAGTCCGCATCAGTGTATTTGAAAATGTCATAGACTTTAACATAACTCCGATATAAACCGCTAATACTATCTTCCCCACAAATGCATCATTGCATCTACTTGCTTTATGTGTCTCATGTGCCCTAACCCAAGATATATGTGATCCTTTGTTACTCCCGATCTCACCAAGTTATTTTCCTTTCTCTCATCAGCACAGTAAATCTTCTGGCTACGATTACACTGCTGGAAATTCTCCAGTTCATCATCACCACAGTGTGTTCTTCCTTCTGACACCATTGAAACGATTTCAAAGGCAATTCAAATTGACAAATATAACAACATGAGTACCGGATCGAAAACCATGTATTAATGTGAAAGCCGTTACTCAGAAAAACTTCTGTTAGGGTATCATCAACATCTAAGATGATGTATAATGATTGACAGAGGAAAGGAATATTCATGGGTTGTGAAGATCGATGAAGACAATAGGAGAAAAACAGAGGAGCAGTGACATGTGAGGACATCCAAGGCGGTTTAGGGATGTAAGGTGCTTCATATGCCAGTGGCTTGGTCACTATGCTAAGGAATGCACCAATAAGAGAGTCATGATTATTCTGGAGAACGGAGACATAGAATCTGAGGAAGACATGCCGCATACAGATTCTGAGGAAGAGTAGGTAGATTATCCTACTCACAAGGAGCTTATGGTTACTAGGAGGACCTTGGGAGCACAACTTAAACACAAGGAGCATGAGCGGAGAAAAGTCCTCTTTCACACTAGATGCTATGTCAAGGACAAAGTATGTAGCCTAATCGTGGATGGAAGCAGTTGCACTGACGTGGCTAGCGAGACATTAGTCAAGAAACTCGGCTTGAGTACGAGGAAACACCCTCGGCCGTATTCTCTTCAATGGCTTAGTGAAATGGGAGAGATGAAGGTGAGCAACCAAGTCCTAGTTCCAATCAACATTGGAAGGTACAAGGATGAGATAATTTTTTATGTTCTTTCTATGGAGGCCAATCACATTCTTTTGGCAAGGCCTTGGCAGTATGACAAAAGGGTCACACATGATGGATACACAAACCGTCACACCTTTGAACACCAAGGAAAGAAGATTATGTTGGCACCACTGTCACCTCAAGAGGTACATCAAGATCAAATGCTTTTAAAGGAAAGAAGAGAACAAGCCAAGCGAGATCAAGAATCCAAATCATCCAAAGAAAGCGATTCCAGACATGTAAGGCATTCCAATTTCTTTCCTAAAACTGGTGAGATCAAGAAAGCTCTGTTTTCTAACCAACCAATGTTTTTGCTAGTTTTTAAAGATACATTACTGTCTTCTTCTAACTATGCACTGGAGTTTCCAAGTGAATTTGAATCTCTTTTGAAAGGTTTTAAGCATGTTTTTCCTGATGAAAACCCATATGTTCTACATCCAATCAGAGGCATTGAGCACCAGATTGATTTCATACCAGGCGCTTCTCTTCCAAACATACCAGCAGGTAGGACAAATCCTGTTGCAACAAAAGAGCTACAAAAACAAATCAATGAGCTAATGGAGAAAGGATACATCAGAGAAAGCAGGAGTCCATGTGCAGTTCCAGTTCTCCTTGTGCCAATGAAAGATGGTAGTTGGCGTATGTGTGTGGATTGTAGAGTAATCAACAACATAACAATTAAGTACATACATCCCATCCCTAGATTAGATGATATGTTGGATGAACTTCATGGGTCATGCTTCTTTTCTAAAATTGATTTGAAAAGTGGATATCATCAAATTAGGTTGAAAGAAGGGGATGAATGGATACCCGCTTTTAAAACTAAGCTAGGTTTGTATGAATGGTTAGTTATGCCTTTTGGTTTAACCAATTCACCTAGTACTTTCATGAGGTTCATGAATCATGTCCTAAGAGCTTTTATAGGAGTTTTTTGTTGTGTACTTCAGTGACATACTTGTCTACAACAAAACACTTAATGAGCACATAGATCATCTAAAATAGGTTTTGCAAGTGCTTAGGAAGGAAAAACTGTATGCTAACTTGAAGAAATGCACTTTTGGGACAGATAATCTCGTATTTTTGGGTTTTTTTTTTAGTGCTGATGGCATTAAAATGGATGAGGAAAATGTTACAGCTATTAGAGAATGACCAAGTCCTAAAACCGTGGGGGAAGTCAGAAGCTTTCATGGACTGGCAGGCTTCTATAGAAGGTTTGTTAAGTACTTCAGCACAATAGCAGGCCCTCTCACGGAAGTCATCAAGAAGATGGTGAGATTCAGATGGGAGCAGTCACAAGAAGACTCATTCCAGACATTAAAAGGAAAGTTTACTAATGCACCCCTTCTTGTTTTGCCTGATTTTCTAAAAGCTTTTGAGATTGAGTGTGATGCCTCCGGAGTTGGAATTGGTGCTGTCTTAGTGCAGGATAGGAAACTGATTTGTTACTTCAGTGAGAAGCTAGAAGGAGCCACTCCCAATTACCCCACATATGACAAGGAACTCTATGCACTAGTGAGAGCTTTGCAAACTCGGCAACATTATCTATGGCGTCAGGAGTTTGTGGTGCATACTGATCATAAGACTCTCAAGCACTTGAAAGGAAAACACAAGCTCAACAAAAGACATGTCAGATGGATATAATTCATTGAAACATTTCCCTATGTCATTCGGTATAAGAAAGGTAAAGAAAATTTGTGGTTGATGCTTTGTCTAGAAGGTATGTGCTCATCTCTAATCTAGATGCTAAGTTTCTCGGATTTGAGAGAGTAAAAGAGTTATATGAGTCTGATATAGACTTCAAAGAACCATTTCTTGCTTGTTCTAGAACCGCAAGTGGCAAGTTCTATAGGAATGATGGTTACTTGTTTTATGCAAATTGTTTATGCATTCCTAACTGTTCCTTGAGAGAGTTACTTGTAAGGGAAGCCCATGGAAGAGGATTGATGGGGCATTTTGGGATAGCAAAGACTCTGAAGGTAGTGCAAGAACACTTCTAGTGGCCGCATTTGCAAAGGGATGTTGAAAGGATCTGTGGCAGGTGTATTACTTGTAAACAGTCTTAAGTCCAAAGTGCAGCCTAATGGTATGTATACTCCCTTGCCTATTCATACTCACCCGTGGATTGACATATCTATAGATTTTGTGTTTGGCTTACCTCGAACTAGAACAAGAAAGGATTCATTCTTTGTGGTTGTAGATAGTTTTTCTAAGATGGCTCATTTTATCCCATGTCACAAAACTGATGATGCATTGCATGCTGCTAATATGTTCTTTAGAGAGATCATTTGTCTGCATGGCATACATAGAACAATCGTTTCTGATAGGGACACTAAGTTCTTGAGTTACTTCTGAAAAAATCTTTGGTCTAAGTTATGTACAAAGTTGTTGTTTTAAACTACATGTCACCCGTAAACTGATGGACTACCAGAAGTAGTCAATAGGACTTTGTCAACTATGTTAAGGGTTGTCATTAAAAAGAACCTTAGAACTTGGGAAGAGTACTTACCACATGTTGAGTTTGCATACAATCATGCAGTTCATTCGGCTACTAAGTACTCTCCATTTGAGATCGTTTATGTTTTCTATCCTTTGTCTAATTTGGATATAATCGCTCTGCTTTTGAGTGAAAGAACTAGTTTGGATGGCGAGAAGAAAGCTAAACTTGTTAAACAGATCCATGAGAAAGCAATGATCAACATTGAGGAGATGACCAAGCAGTATGCTAAGCAAGCTAACAAGGGCTGACGCGAGCTAGACTTATGCCTAGGGTTGATGGACCATTTAAGACAGTCAAGCGGATCAAAAACAATGCATATCAAGTTGATTTGCAATGTAAGTACCAAGTTAGTTCAAGCTTTAACATTTCGGACTTAACTTCTTTTTTGGCAGATGATCAAGATTTGAGGTCAAATATTTTTCAACCGGGAAAGGATAATGTGATCATGGCTGGCACCAAGGATGGAGAGCTTGAACGAGATCCGGAAGCTGAGCTTAAGGATGTGGAACATGTAGCTTAGGATGATTTGCAAGTATCAGCTGGAGCTATGACCAGGGCACGGACCAGACAGCTTTCTCAAACACTAAGTTCCTTACATAGTTCTACTAATGTTCAGTTCAAACTTAAGGAGGGAGATGTGCACACATGAATTAAGTAATGTTCAAAGAGGATTCAGGAACCCCTTCCTACATCGACATGTAGTAAGGATCAATGAAGATTTAGGGGTCCCTTACTAAATGGCGATTCGCATGGAAACAAGGAGAAAAGTCAAGACCGCGTGTGCACATCAGTTGAAGAGTCAGTCAACATGGAACCAATCCAGTCAAGTCTTTCCATCATTAATGTATTGTTTTCTGTGTTGTCTTGGTTTCTGTTTTGTTAAACACAAACACTATCTTTATAAGTATTTTGCGAAACCATTGAATAAGAAGAAGTAAAACTTTATCATTGCGATTATTTTGAGAGTGAATCTCTGTTGTTCATTGTGAAAAAAAATCCCTGTTGCTTGGTGAGTCAAATCCAAACAGCAAACTCTTTTCTGCTGTCTAAGTGAGTCATATCTTAGAGTAGTGAAGGTAGGAATATCAAAGGCCTTCCACAACCTTTGTGAGACCAATCAATCCATTCATTTGTTCTTGAGAGCTAGTTGCTTAATTGAGTTCAAAGCTAATCCAAATCCAACTTCGAAGTGCAATCCGTTGGATAGGATCCTTGTATCATTCGTCTAGGTTGGCTTCGATTTCTACGCACCTTTATGGATTTGCTTCATCTATGCAGACCAAGACTACTAGTTTGTAAGGTGATTGATACATGAGCGTTGCAGTTTCTGATTTACCTTCGACTTTTTGTGCTTCATCTTAGCGTCTGACTCGGTCACTAGTCTGATCGGCAAGCTCACTTGACTGGGAAGGTAACTTGGAGCTGGCTTGCGACTTATACCCCTTCCGTCTGGCTGCCTTGTTCAATTGGGAAGATAACTCGCGAGTTGGCTTGCAATTTATCGACCATATGTTTTGTCGGCTCGTTTTATTGGGGAGATAACTTGGGAGCCGAGACAGCACGTGCAAATCATCCGGCTTATTGGTTCGATACTATGCAGCAGGTTAGCTCACTTATGCGAGTAATCAGCATGTCATCTCGCATTTTCAGAAGTGTTGCAGGTTGGCAAACACGAGGATAAGTCTTCCATCCTGATCATATATTATGCGATCAACTCATTAGTTAAGATCTGACAGAGCACAAAACTTGCAAACTGGTTGAGTTGTTAGAATCGGCTGATTGCTGGGTAAGATAACTCACGAGCTGAATGACCGGGAAGAGTAAGTCATGACCCAGACGGGTGGGCGAGATAATTCACGAGCTGCATGGCCAGAAGGAATAAGTTCGCAACCTGGACAGTTGGGTAAGATAACTCACGAGCTGGATGACCAGGAGGAATAGGTCATGACCCAGACAGGTGGGTGAGATAACTCGCGAGCTGGATGGCCAAGAGGAACAAGTCCCAACCCGGATGGCTGGGCAAGATAATTCGCAAGCTGGATGGCCAAGAGGGACAACTCGCAAGTCGGACGCCTTGCCTTCTCAGAATGTGGTCAAGCAGCTCGCGATCTTTTGCATGTGGTCTAATCAGGTCGCGAGTTAGGTATTTTCGAAGGCAGCTCGCATTTTACCCCATGTGAATGGATAGGATGATCCAGCTCACACGGTACAAAACGAATGGTATGGACTCTTTTTTCCATACATGGCTGAAGTATCGCGAGCCGGCCAACTTGCAAGCTGGTCAGTCGGGAGCTCGCCAGCTAGCCTGGTTGGTAACTCCTGAGCCAACTTGTTTTGGTAACAAGCGAGCCAGCCTTGTCCGAGTTGGTTTGGTCTGGTTCACTCTTCTCGACCCAATTCGTCTAAGTTTGGGAATTCGACTTAAGACTATTCTCCATACTTGGTTATTTTTAACCATTACTCTCAAATGGTGAATTTTGACCCCAAAATATATCAAACCATCCAATCAAGACTTCATAATTCCAAAAATTGAAATTTCAAGCCACATGACATATTTAGAGTACCAGATGTCAAGCCTCAGACAAAGCTCTTCCAGGACCGGCTTTTGAACGATTTTTTATGGAGATGAAGTGACAACCACAGAGGACGGCCGATTCTCTCTGACCGAGGGGGCCCATTCAACCACAACCACTCATCCCTTGGCCACATCTCTCATCCCACAGGCCGGCCAATAAATTTAGTCAATGGTAGTCACTTGTTCTTTGTCCATTATTCAACCGTAGTCAACCTAGATAGAGATATATACTTTTTTAAAAGCCTTTTGATCAATATAGACTTCAAAAATTCATCGAAGTGACAACTGTAGAGAGTAGATTAAGTTTTATTTACAAATTTGGATCAAAAGGGCTTCTAAGGAGGAAATACTGCTTTGTACTACAAACATATATGTTACAATAATCGTGACCAACAAAATCTGAGTTACAGAATTTAGTGAACAATAGCAGAAGGTGATTGATTCCTACATATCTACATCTTACAATAACCAACAAAAGTCTAAGTCTATTGACTTGTTGGGTATAATAATTGGAGTCAGAGAGTGGAAAGATTGTACATCCATATTCTGTTTTATAGAATCATAAAACCATAAATATATCATATTGAGTTTGTCGCATGGTTTCTGGGATTATCCTAAAAAAAAACCGCTTTCCCTAATCGATAATAAAAACTGATTCTCTGTTGCTTTCTTTTGCTAAGTTACTTTTAATTCCTATCTAGTTTACTTTCATTCACCACAACGATAATCTTGTGATCGTTCTAGCTTGGTAGAAATTTATTCTATTTGTAGTGTGACCATACAATTTTCTAAGGATCTATAAAATTCACACTATACTAATCTGTTTGTTGTGTGAGAACTCACACCACTTCATGAGGTGGTGTGCATTTTTGGACTTCATGGGGAAGGGAAAATTGTCCAGAAAAGTAGTAACCTTGATTCATAGAGTAATGATCCATTTTAAAATTCTCGACACAAGAAAAAAAAATTAGAAAACAAAAACAACATTGACTAAAGTTTTATCTGAGATTTGAATGTGATTAAGCGATCCCTAGCAATGGCCCCAAAGTACTTTATGCGGAATGAAGTGGAATTAATAAGTAAAACCCTGAGAAGAAAACTACAGCTGAAAGTGCATAACAAACAATGTAGTACTTAGGGTGTCGGTCTATTGAGACTGAAAAATCACACCTAGAATTTATTATACTCAAGTTTAGCTAGAAAAAATATAGAGATTGGGAGTTATTAATGAAGGAAAGTAAAAGAAATCAATTGAAAATGAATATAAAGACAATGGAAAAATGTTTTAACCATTGAAGATGCATATATATACCATATAGTAAATAAATATTAGGATTCTTAGATTAAATTCTTAAGCTCAAAACACAATTGTAGCACCATTCCACTTTCGTGGCTCCAGCCGCCATACCTAATAAACCAATAGACTCGAATTTTGTTGGTTATTGTAAGATGTAGATGTGCATGAAAGTGAGCAAGTTTTGATTGTTCACTAAACCTTGCAACTCAGCTTTCGTTGGTTACGAAGAGTAAGTCGCTAGATAATAGTTAAAGTTATTAAATCCAACATTATTAGGGTTCCAGGATTTATACCCCAACAATTAGTTCTCCAATTATAAGTCAAAGTGAATTTTGTCTTGGGAAATATAACTAGTTCATTTCTTTTTGATTAAAGAAAATCCTGGCGAACAGCTTTCTCTTTCACTGTTTCTTTTTTCATCAACCTTCTCTTATTTTTATTTTGTGTTCCTTTTTTTTCCTAATGTTTTTTTATTTTTTTCATAATGGTGTTTTATTTTCTTTTTGAGTGGTCGAAAAATTTTCTTAGAGAAAAAAAATTTATGGCTCTTCATTCTACGTACGCGATTCCGCAGTCGGTTGAATTCAGATTTCCAGAATTTGGTGAAAACTTCAAGCCTCCCTATCTCTACTGCATCTACAAATCGGACCTTCAGTCGTGTGGACTTCGAATCCCTATCTCACGAATCCTCTTCGAGTATCTTAGTAATGATGGAGTTTGTCTTTTACAGCTACGTCCAAATGTGATTCACCAACTCTTGGGCTTCTAGCTCTTTCACGTGACGCTCATGTTTTTTGTTGAGTTGGTGATTTTAAGAAGTGAAAACATCATGGGGTATTTTCCGTCATTGATAAGCCTGTGAGGTAAATTCTCAGCGACCTTGTTCGAAGGATGGTACTTTGTGTTGTTGATATTTATTTTTTATTCAGAATTAATAAAGCCTTAGTTGGTTCTGATCGTATTTTTCCTTTGTCGCAATTAGCCAGATAAAAGGTAAGATGAATTCTCTTGCGCTCCTCTTCTTTTTGCTCCTTAAATTTTTCTTTTTCATTGAGTCGATTATTTTTTTTAGCAGAAAATATTTTTCCTACTTTAAATGAACGCATTGAATCCTCGTTTGCTCATCTGGAGATGAATAGATGTAGTTCAAGTGTGGATCCTGTAAAACTGATGATACAGATACCGATTACTCCTCTTGGAGGTATGTTTTATTTATGGTCAGTCTTTTCTTCTCTCTGCTGCCTCTTGTTACCAAAAGACTTGCAAGGATTTCCTTTTTTCTCAGACCCTTCCTGAAAAATTGAGAGATCAGTGAAGAGAAAAAGTAAATATTCCAAGAAAAGTAAAGATCCTTATGAAACCTTCCGGACTGTAATTTCATATTTTTGTTAAAAGAAAGGATTCCTGTTTTCTAATGTGCCCTCTTAGGTAATTCTTCTTCGAATTTGGTGGATGTTTTGTCATTTTGAAGAAAACTTATGGGGAAAGATACAGAAGGAAGATGATCTGGTTAATGCATTGGCCACTAAGACTTTAGTAGTGGACTATTTTGCTGATGAAGATTGCTCGCCCACAATTTCCTTGATGGTGGCAATGTCTGAAGTAGTGGTGGTGCCTGAGGTTGAAAACAAGGCTTCCAATGCTGCTGGCATTTTTTCTTCTCGGAACTTTCCTGGTGGAATGGAAGAAATGGCTCCTCTCTGCGCTTGAATGCTACCGGTCGAGAGCTTTCTTAGGGTTGCGAGCTCATGGTCGTGGATCCTCGTTCGATTGAAGTACTTCCTCTTACTCCTTCTTTAATGAAGTGGGATGAGTTATGCTCCATCTTCTAGTGCAAACAGGAGTCATCAGCCTACATTCTTTTTCAGTTTATTCGCAATTCTGACCCATTGTATCTGACCATATTTCTTATGAGAGTTTTTCTTGGTACATTGAGGTTGTGAAAGGTTTTGTACTGGTAATCACTACCTCTTCCATATTTTCCCTATCATTTTCAAGATCTTTGCCTGTTGTTTGACTTTGGATTACTTTATGTTTCTTCATGCACGATGCTTTTCCTTGAAAATTTCGATTAGGAAAGTTAAAATAAGAATTTTGTCTCCTGTTGTGATCTCGGCAATGAGATTACCAATTTACGGGCCACTATGTCTTCCCTTTAGGAGAATAAAAGGTCCCTTTCTGATAACTTGGCTTGACATCAAGATAAGTTTGACTTGATTTTGTCTCAGGTTGTTTCATTTCGATAGGATAGAGATTCTCTTTATTTGAGCTCGGAGAACTCTCAATCTGAACTGGTGAGTTTCCAATCCGATATGGGGAAATCCATATGTGACTCAGAAAACTCTCAATCCAAACTATAGAGGGATTGGGCTGACTTCGAAATTTTTTGTCTCAACCACGGGGGACTTCAAGTTGGGATTTGGAAGCACAGGAGTTATATATGGATGAAGAGATTTTGAAGGCTGTCGACGTTAAAACCCCGACTTCCTATGCTTTATGAAGGACATTTTTAGAAGAGGCCTTTAATTTGGTTCAGAGGAGCGGGTAATATGTTCATAGGGTATGTCACTTGAAAAAGATATCATGGCTCTGGTTTCGGAGCCGTTCCTCGAGGCGCACTTCACTCAGTGGAGAAATCTCTCCACTCTGAAGTAGTCACTCCAACCAGCAGGAGAAAAATAAGGAAAACCAACTTACTTAGTTTTGGACACAAGAAAGGGGAATAAAAGAAGAGCCGCCTCCTGCAAAAAGTGGATCAATCACTTTATGTGTTTTTAGAAAAAAGAAATCATTTTGGATCTATAATCCTAGGGAAGTTAGACAAAAGATTCTAGGTTGTTAGAAAAAGTTATTGGTGGCACGACAGTGGGTCGGTCTTATCATTATGTTTGAGTTCGAGACTTGTGCTTAATTGTGTCCTAAATAGTTGTTCGGTTCTTATTCTCTGAATTTCGTACGAAAATTCTTTGGCTTAGCGTTTTTTTAATTGATTTACATCGTTGTTTAATTCTCTTGCGTATCATTTACAACAAACCAAATCATCTTTTCTCTTAGTTTAGTTTCAATTCCTTGTAGAAACATAGTGTAACACTGGTCTTCTGCAAATCAAACTTTTTTTGTATTACATTTGTGTGATGTGCACTTGCACTAGAAAATAAGAGTACTAAATCCAGTGCATCGTTAGGCCAGTGTACTTCAAACTACAAACATATCCCCAAAAGCCCAAGTGTCTTCGTTTGGGTAAAAGGTAAAAATAGGTGTTTTTTTTTTTTGAAGATCGAGGGTTTATGTCCCCCTCTTTTTATAGTCATTTTGGTGGGTGAGCGCTCTCCCTCTTAATCGGAGTGAGAAATGAGAGTTGTGGTGGTGGCTTCGGAGTTTACTTGCTCTGAAATCTAGAATTCATGATTTTTTGGTCGTGTCTCAAGAAAAAAGTTTTTATTCTTTATTTCGTTTTGTGTTGGTATTAAGTTCATAACTGTTTCCAAACTTTCCAATTCAGTTTTCTTTTCGTGTATTTCCTAAAAACTCGTTATGCTTATTTTTCCTTCTTCAAATAAGGGCTCACTTTTCATTTTTCTTCATTCATTATTTTTTGATGGATTCTCGTGACAAAGAAGATCTCTTCGCTTTTCTTCAAAAATGTATTAGTTTGAATATATTTGTTGATGATGAATTACCTGTTTCAGCTGCAGAGATTTGCATCGTTGCCATGTTCGGAAGTTATAATGTTTCCACATATATGTGAAAGTGAAATATCTTTCTCTAAAAAATTCTTTTGATATTTTCATACTATCCAGTCATCCTTTGATTGTAAAGTAAGGACCTGCTTGAATTCTTCTTTTTGGTTCCTTCTTTAGTTAACTTCTTTTTAAGTACTACTTTGTTTGTTCTTCAATGATACCGCCTCAATTCTCTTAAGGCAGGATCAGCTCAAAGGCTGAAAAGGACGACCAACTGGTGGAGGAGAGGGTGTGGCCATGAGGACAGCAGAGCTGGGTTTTCATGATCTTTACAAAGGTTGATAAATTTTAAGCACAATTTTTCGCGGTCCTCTATCTTTTCTTTGTTCTAGTGCTTAAAGAAGTCAATACCCATATGGTTTTAGCAATTCGTTTATTCAAATAGAATGTACATAACATTTGAGATTCCAAATTTGATCAATGAAATAATTTTTTTCTTTGGATGTAATCGTGTTTTTTTAGTTGTGGATGACATTGGAAGTTGCATATGTACCAATTTCGGGATCAAAACACGTCGTAATTTAATGAATCTCCCTTTGTAAATTTGGACCACACAAAAGCATTCAATTAGCTAATTTGTTGGGCTTTTCAGTTTGCAAAAATTAAAGATTTCACTTTCTTAACAACTATGACTATTATCGGAGTTGGGAATTGATGCACTAATGATGAGCTGAAGGCAATGTTCTCACTAAGTTTAGCGATGGTGTTACCTTTTTTAATTAAAATACTTTTATATAAAATTTGAATTTTTTTATTCTTTTCAAAATGCATTTGGGGTTTCGGTAAACATTAAATTTGATCATTTATTTACTTTTAATTTTTTTCATTTATTTCTAGTACATCACATAATGGTTTCTATATTTTTTGATATCTTATTTATGTTTTAAATATTAATACATTTTTTGTCACATATTGAATTCATAAAATTTATATTATACATTTTTGTAATTCTAATATTTCTTAAATTTTCATTAGGAATTCATTTGTTCTCGTACAAATTTTGTAGTAGTTCTTACTTTGGTAACTTTTAAGTAGATAAATTTGTGTAAAGAATATAAATCATAATATAAGTTATCGATGTAAGTTTTTAACAAAGATAAACTATGGTTTTAAGCAAACACCTTTATGACACAACTATTTTAAGAGTTACGATTTTTCAACAAATACTAAGAATTCTCACGTGATTCACATTATCAAATATTTTTATTATTAAAATTAAATATAGGTACATGAAATTTAAATTCATCAAATGATACAAAATTTAAATATAAAACACAAGCATTAAAAAATAAATAATTTGCACTCTCAAACTTTGTAGTTACTCACATATCCAACTAAATCTGTAGCAAAACCTTTCTATAGGATTATGATAAGTTTCAGGATCGACCTTGTATCCCCCATTCTGAATTCCCTTACAAATTATTTTGCAAGGATTCTTACATATCGTTGGAGTCGCTTTTTTAGATGCTTTCATGCACTGATTTATGATACAGTTTTTTACGCACATACTTATCCATGTGGAATTAGCAACTTGCATTGGAAACATCAAGGTAAATAAAGTTAAAATAATGAAGACACTGCAAATTTTCTTTGATACTTGAGCTGCCATAATGCAAGTTCTATGAATATGTAAACTTCAAACTTCAAACTGCAAAACTTTTTTATTATTATTATGTTGTGAAACGAGATGATTTAGTGAGAATGATGGGTTAATCGAAATGGTTTATATAGTAAAAATAGTTTACCAGATTCTAAAAGTTACTTATTGTTAGAAAGTAAATTTTGTTTTTTTCCCCTTAATTACGTAAATGTATTTATTGACTTTTTGTAAATTTAGGTGTGTTACATATTTTGATAATCTAAACAGCTATTTTCATGGATTAAAATAACTAATTGATCGTGTTGTCAATGTTAGCATTGTCAATTTTAGAATACACAACACATATACAAGTTGTATTTTGTTTTTACAATTTGTATTCAGGTTTTTTTTTTTAAATTATATTTCAATTCATAATACACACGATCACATTAGAATTTCTTCTTTTTATTAGTATATTTAATTATAACATAAATATACAGCATAATTGTTGTGTCTTTCAGACGGACATATTAAAAGAACTTTATGATAAAGTTAACTTTATTGCAATGAGAAAACGAAGAAATTTGTAAGTTGTGGAAAAAAGAAAAACAATAATAACAAAGTGACATTGGCAAAAGTTGATCGTTTTTTTTTTTTTTTGAAAGAATGTAAAATTAGTATTCAATCAAACCCTGTGTTACAATGAATGTGTCTGCAATCGGGTTCCTTTCTATTGTTTACATTTTAAGCAAACAGAAATTAATAATTGAGTGGTGATCACAGTGTAGGGTGTGTGGCGAACCACATTTCCATACATCCATCTAGCGTATGATTGCCTTGCATTCTGACCGAAGTGATGCGGTTCCGAACATTCTTGTCGATCGACTTAATAAGTTGATGTCGTGTTTTTGCAGTTTCACAGTGTCGTCTGCGATTCTTTTTCGCCACACATGATAAGCTGCTGCGTGGAGACAATATCTGATGAGGAAGTTTTATAAGTTGCAGAACTCTGGTTTATAAGCCATGTTGATGGAACACTCTGTGGTAAAATGAGTTTCAAGTAGGTTGAGAGCCAGTTTTTCCCAAATGTCTGCCGTAAATCAGCATGAGAAAAACAGATGGTTTCTCGTTTCCTCTTCCGTGTTACAGAAGACACAGTTACCCTGTTGACCTCCCGTCCATGCCTTAGTCCTGTCTTGAGTGGAAAGTCTGTTTTTTATAGTCAACCACATGAAGAATGAGTACTTTGGGGTAGCATTGGAGAACCAGACCCCTTTGTACCAGTCTACTAGTGGCTGCAATTCTTGAATCAGGTTTAATGTGGTTCTCGAAAAGAACCTTTTCTTAAACTTATCACTTGCAGTTCTCCATAGAGGGATGTCCCATTCATCTTGATTCCTATTTTGCTTTGCTTTCTCAATCTCCTCTTCAATCTCATTCAGATGAACGAGATCGATGAGCTCTTCTGCGGTGCGAGTTCAGTGCGGAGGCTACAGAAGCGTCAGATGAGATACCCATGTCTATGAATCCCCTTTGACCTGCAATATTTATCAAACGACCGAGGGAAGACCAGTGATCGTGCCAGAATGATGTGTCCGCTCCATTTCTTACATCAATTATGTGGAATGTTTTTGCCTTCTCTATATTTCAGAATTTTGTTCCACATCCATGAACCTTTAACTGAGTAGCTTTTCTCTGTCCATATTGACCCACTTCTGATATTTCTGCTCCAAATCCACTGTACCCATAGTGTTGGTTGCTTCGATAATACCCGCCATAATAATTTTAAGCTGCACACAATGTTTGTATCTTTAAGAGATCCTAAACCCAGTCCTCCTTTTTTCCGGCAAACATCTATCCATGCGACTTTGGCTTTTCTTTTAGTTTAGGTTCGGGCCCGACCACAGAAAAGCAGAGCACATCTGTTCTATCGTTTTGATGCATTTACTCGGAAGCCTGAAAGCTGAGATCCAGAAGTTTGTGAGATTGAGTATCACTGACCTGAGAAGTTGCAGACGACCCGCAAAAGAGAGGAACCACGCTCTCCACGAGCTTATCCTGATCCGAATCTTTTCAATTAGAGGGGCATAGTCATTGGTGGTCATCCCCTTTGTCATGAGAGGTAGTCCAAGGTATCGTACAGGCAATTGTCCCTGTTGGAAAGGGAAAGTTGAGGTGATGTTCTCTTTGGTGTGATTCGTCATTTCTGCCGAGAACAATGACAAATTTTCCAAGCTAATTTGAAGACCCGACATGATAGCAAAGTCATCAAAAAAATTGCTGGTGCCTTCAATTGATTATTTACTTCCATCAACAAAAACCATCAAATCGTCTGCAAAACACAGATGTGTCACCTGCAATTGCTTACAGTCAGGGTGATAGCCAATTTTCTTTTTACGTGCTGCTTTGTCAATGTGTTTGGACAGGACATTCATACATATAACAAACAGATAGGGTGAAAGTGAACAACCTTGTCTCAGGCCTCTGGAGCTTTGGAAAAAACCCGCGAGTTCACCATTTATCTGAACAGAGAAAGATGCTGAGGTAATACATAATTTGATCCAGTGAATGTATTGCTCAGGGAAGTTCAGTGCTGATAATGTGTTAAGAAGGAATGTCCATTGAACTGAATCAAAAGCTTTTGATATGTCAATTTTCATTGCACCTCTAGGTCAGATCTTCTCCGTGTGATAGTCCTTCACAATTTCAGATGCTAGAAGGACATTCTCCATTAGGAGTATTTCCTTCACGAAAGCCGATTGATTATGTGCAATGAACTTCGGAAGCAGTATTTTCAGTCGGTTTGCAAGGATTTTTTATATGACTTTGTATAAGACATTGCAGGAGGAGATGGGCCGGTAGTCTCGCATCTCCTTTGCTTCTTCCTTTTTTTGGTATTAGAGCAAAGATAGTTGCGTTGAGGCCCTTAGGGAGAAAACCTTTTGAGAAGAAGGATCAGATAGCCGCTATGCAGTCCTTTCCAATTATATTCCAGGAAGCTTTGAAGAACTCACTCGTAAACCCATCAGGTCCTGGGGATTTATCATTTGGCATTGCAAAGAAATTTTTTTTTTTATCTCTTCATCATTGACATTCCTAATAAGCTGTTCTCTTTCAAAATGAGAGCATCAGAAGGGGAGAATGTCCTGTAACTGATCCACAGTGAAAGTTTGAAAGTTCTCAGGAGAATGATTCAAAAATTCTTCAAAGAATTTCGTTGCTTCCTTCTTAATCGAGTCACCGTCTGTGAGCCTCTGCCCATCTGAATCTAATATCTCTCGAATGCCATTCCGCATCATTCTAGATTGTGCTATCTTGTGGAAGAACTTATTGTTACCATCGCCTACATTAAGCCAGTGAATCTTTGATTTTTGTTTGAGAAACCCCTCTTCTAGTTCAGCTATATGTTGCCATTTACGATATATTAGAGCTTCTTCTTCAATAGCAGCTTTAGTGGGGTTTGCAAGCGTTGCAGCCTGTTTTGAGCATAGAAGTTCATATGCTTCTTTTGTTCGCTTCAGTAGATCTCCTAACCTATGTTTACCTATATTCCTTATGATTGGTTTTAGAGACTTCAACTTCTTTGATAGACGAAATAGAGCCGAGGTCGATTCAAACAGGGGATTTGTAGCTTCCCAATAACTCTCTATCTCCGAGAGGAAATCAGGGAGAGTGGTTAGGACGTTTACAAATTTGAATGGTTTTCTTCCTTTCTCCTTCTCTGCTTCAAGTCTAAATCGGCATCGAGCATGATCAGAACATCCGCCGGTTTCAAATACACTGTATGATCTTGGATATTTAGTGAGCCACTCATCGTTGATCAGCACTCTATCCAATTTCTTACATATCAGCCCTACTTCTGTCTTGTTACTCCAAGTAAACCTTGGTCCTTGATATAACAAGTCCTGAAGAACACAATATCTAGCAGTTTCCTGAAAGTCTCTTGTTCCTGATGAGATTAGTGTGAAATTGGTGTAGTTTGAATGCTCATCCCCGGCCAACACCTCATTAAAATCTCCGCAAATAATCCATGGTTTGTTTCTAAAAATAGGGGAATCACTATGGATTTTGATATCTTCCCACAGGAGCTTACGTTCTTCCATCATATTAGATGCGTAAACAACAGAAGAATTCTTCTGTTTCCCCTTCCAAGAGAACGGAGCATGTAATCATCTGCCCACTCTTAAACACCGGAGTCAGTCTCACATTCTCTTTCCAAAGAACCCAGATACGACCCAAGCTGTTGACCTCATAATTAGATATCCACGACCAAACATGAATAATTGATGAAATTATATTTAACGCATTGTTTTCATGAACCCACGTCTCTAGAACTCCTCCAAAATTCAAAGAACAACTATTTACCTAGTTACGAATTATAGAATGCTTTGTGGACTTGTTAAGTCCTTTTACATTCCAAAAGGAACCTGACATTTAAGTTTTTTTCTTACGGCCCCTTTTACTCGATACACTCAGGATGGAATCCTTTGTGGTACAAGCAATAGAGTGTTGAATAGTCATATGATCCGTTTTCGATGCGCGAGGTAGAGAAGGACGAGGTTCATTGTCTGATGCAATGATTTCCGCATTAAGGGTCCCTTCCAGTTCCGAGAACAGAAAATCTAGAAGGAGAAATTATGCTCTCTTCCAGTTCGTCTTTGTCCATTAACGAAGTGTGTTTCCATACTTTTGTAGGAGAAACAGAGTGCCATTTCTCCTCTTGAACTGCACTATCCGTTTCCTTTGATTTTCCGTGTTCCTTATCCTTGTAAATCTGGCAGAAAGTCCAAATCTTTTGGTAGCTCTTTTGCTGTTTCCAATTCTTTCAGCGGCATAGTCTCAACCAATTTTCCTTTGTTACTCTCCTCTGTCTTTTCTGGGCTGTAGTATTTTTTTCCTACCAAACATGACTCCTTTGTATGGCCCCATTTAGAGCACATATCACACTTAGTTGGTAGTCATGAGTATATGTATTCCACCACTGTATCGATTCCTTTTTTCGATTTGAAATGATAGGAAACGGGGAGTTCTTTTGAGAGATCTGCTTCAACGAAAACCTTTGCTTCTTCAAAATTTTTGCAGAGTTCTGTATCCGGATGTAGTCTCTTTGTGTGTCCTACTGGGCTAGCAAAGAATCCTAAACCTTCCCAAGAGTACATTATATGCGGAACATTCTTGATAATCACCCATAAAGGAACAGCTGTTCTTACTGGTTCCGTATCTTCTTTGAGTGGTGACCATTGTGAGACAACCATGGGTATATTTGCTATATTCCACATACCTCTTTTCAGAACCCTAACTCGCATGGAGCTGTCACGTATTCTGAACTTAATGGTGTTTGCATTAACTTCATAGGCATCAATCTTCATTGTTTAATCACCAAGGGTCCATATTTTGTTAACAATAACATGGACCTTTGCGATATGCGGAGCCGTAGATAGGAATTTTCCGATAATGAAATCTTCCCATAGAGGTACGGTTGCTTCAATTACTTCATCAGAGATTTCCACAACTGGAGATCCATCAATGAGAGTTATATTGACGTTATGCTTCACCAGACATTTATTCACCACCGAGACCCATGACTTCGTTATGGAGGTGGATGATTCCTCTCCCCTTGGAGAAACATCTCGAGATTCCGGTGTAGTTTCACTGAGTGAACGGCTGCCGGAGCCGCCTGCATAACGTGAATAGCGTGAACCAGAGAGAACCCTAAAATCGCTTCAAAATCGCTTTGCCACGTCAGCCTAAATCTGTTTTTTTTTTTTTTAACTAAAGCTTTATTCTTGTAATAAATAATTAAAAGTTGATCGTTTATTCACATGTTTATACAAATATGGTGGTGAAAGTTGAAAAAAAAGGCTGAATGTCTACATGGGGAGGATGAATTCGTTATCTTGTCATCATTTGAGAAGTAGTTCAGCTAAGAATATTGTTGGCATGTAAATTATGTCTCCGTAAATTAAGCCAATCAAGGAGAGAGCTGAAAGACGAAAGAGAAGTAAAGCAGCGAGCCCAAAATAACTTGGAGTGGGCCATAAAGTCAAGTAACAAATTCAAATTCAAATTCAACTCCAATGTGAATATAAAACTTGTTGAAACCAGCCGTTTAATGCGCTAAAGGAAAATGATCAACCAAGAATAAATACAATCGACAACAAATCAAACACAGTAAGTGAGGAATTTAAACACAGACTAGGGATATAAAACAAGAAGAGGATTACGGGAAAATACAACACATCCTGACCATAGTGCCGGCCTTTGATGGAAAGCAAAATAAACATTTGCTTACACCCCTCAATACTAATAGTAATTTCCAGCCTTAAATTTAAAGAAGAGTCTTAGTATAGTGGTTTAGGTTTCACCCACTTATAAGAAGAGAAAAATTAAGTTAAAGGAAATTATTCTATTTTATTTAAATTAAAAAATTTGTTACTGAAAAAAAGTAACATATCCAAATTCTAAACCATCATTATCATCATTTTATTCTTATATATACCAACAGCATTAGTTATTTAATAATTAGAGCCAACTAAAATTCATTTTAATCTCCTCGTTTCTTTTGCTAAATCAAATTCATCTTCCTTTTATTCATCACTTTATCAAGTTTTGGTTTAAAAAGTTCCGGCTAGCATCTATTAAAGTTTTTCAACCAAATATAATTTTCAGCCTTCACAATCTAAATTTAAGATACTGTAAGTTAATTGTTTAATTAAATATAAGTTATGTGATTGAGTCATGTGGACATTGGACCATGTGTTTTGACTTCTCCACCAAATAAACTTGATAAAACTTCATATGAATCTCTAGAATGGAGTAAATTGTTTACAAAATTAAACTAGTTATATTTTGTTTTTATTTTCTTATTATTTATATTTTTTTTTGTGTGATGATACATCTATTTACTGAATATTTTAATTATAGACCAATGTCTTCAAAACAAATAAAATTATATTGGAAGGTGCAGCAAAAGCAAGAAAAAGAAAGAGACACGAAACATTAACAAAATCATTAGCTGGTTCCATGTTGAAGTATGTAAAAAACTTGGGTTGACTGCCTCATACCCCCTCTATAATGCTGCTTCCGCATCTATCCCCCTATACTCTTAAGTTGTTTCTATTTCTCCATAAATTATCAGTTTAATTAAAAAAGCCCATAAACTTATTTTCTCTGCCTAATTCCACCTACGGAATCAAAAAAAAAACAAAAAATCTGAATTGTGTTTTAGAAAATAGCGATTGCCCAACCGACACGATTACCAAAACTACGTCGTTTTGACATTTTTTTTAAAAAAAATATCATATTACAAAACTAAGAATTGAACCCTTGACCTCTATTCTAAACAAACATTTACAAAACCATTATCCCAAGGTGTTTTCTTTGTATATACTATTAACATATATATATATATATTTATGTCTATACATAAAATAAATAATCTGACTCACATACTATCATACATATGTCTCAATGTCTCATCTCCCCCATCTCTATATTCTGTATTTTTTTTATTTAAAAGTAGAAATCTTATATAGAGATTGAAAAAAAAAATTTCAATTTTCACATCATCACTTTTTCTTAATTTTGTTTTAAATCAACAAATTAAAAAATGAAAATTTTTATTATATTTTTGTAATAAGACACACATATAAATATCTTTTTATTTTTAGCAAATTTAAACTTTATTTTTTACTAAATTTCTGTAATTTTAAATAAAATCAAATTCAAAATTTGTTAAACCAAATATACAAAAAATGGCAAATAATTGTTTTTACGATTTTGTTTTTTTAAGAAAAGTTATGAAGGTGAAAGCTAAAAAAAGTATGTCAAAATCTAAATAAGATTTCTAATTTTAAATAAAAAATACGGAATAGAGAGATAAAGGAGTGAGACATATGTATGATAGTATGTGAGTCAGATTATTTATTTTATGTATAGACATATATATATTAGTAATATATACAAAGAAAACACCTTGGGAGAGTGGTTGTGTAAATGTTTGTTTAGAAAAGGGGTCAAGGGTTCAAATCTTAGTTTTGTAATAGAATGTTTTTTTTAAATGTCAAAACGACGTAGTTTTGGTAATCGGGTCGGTTGGGCAATCGCTATTTTCTAAAACGCAATTCAGATTTTTCTTTTTTTCGTAGGTGGAATTAGGCATAGGAAATAAGTTTAGAGAGTTGTTTTTGATTAAACTGATAATTAATGGGGGAATAGAAAGAGGTTGACAGTTTAGGGGGAAATGTGTGGAAGCAGAATTATAGAGGGGGTCTGAGGCAGTCAACCCAAAAAACTCTAAACCTTTTAAAGTTGCTGAATCTTAAGAAGAAGATATCAACAAAAACAGTGAAGAAGCTGGTGGTTCAGAACATGGTCAAGCTGAAAACAGTGGTGCACATGGCAATGAGCATGAATGTAATAAGAATGAGAATATGGATGAGAATGAAGAGGATAAAGCAGATGATGTTAAAGAATAGATGTAGATATAAATAATCTTGGAAATTGGAAAAAATTGATAATAGAAAGAGAGATTCTATGGTTGAAAAAGGTCCAACGACAAGACCCCCGATTGATTATCATTTTCCAAGAGATTATTTAGGTAGATGTTTTTCTCATTCGTCTTATACAAGAGAAATAAGGAATGGAGATAAGCAAGATAGACGATGGTCACTTACTCAAATGTTAAAGACAAAATCTTTTGTTTTTACTGAAAGTTATTCACGGAAGACAAGTATATGAATCTATTGGCAACTACTGGATCCGATGACTGGAGAAATGTCTCAAAAATACTTAATGAACATGAAAAAGGTCATAAGCATACCACATGCATGATTTAGTGGGTGGAGTTGGAAATGAGACTGCAAAAGAATCAAACAATTGATAAGCATATTCAAGAAGAGATTAACAAAGACGAAAAACATTGGAGAGATGTGTTATTGAGGATAATTGAATTGGTAAAGAGTATTGCTAAACAAAATGTTGCATTTTGTGGAAGTAGTGATGAGGTTCATGAAGATTGTAATGGAAATTTTTTGGGTATGATTGAAGTATTTGCAGATTTTGATCCAGTGATGATATAACACATTAGACGAATTGATAAGCGTGAAACTCATTATCATTATCTCAGTCATAGGATTCAGAATGAGTTGATCGAGATGCTTATGAATGAGATCAAGCAAATGATCTTAAAGAAGATTCAATGTGCTAAAAAAATTTTAGTTATTCTTGATAGCACTTCTGATATCAGTCATCGCGTACAGATGTCCCTAGTTATCCGATGTGTGGATATTTCTGAGACTGCACCAAAGATTGAATTTTTTTGTTTTTGACATTCTTGAAGGTTAAAGAAAAAACCAGAGAAGGGCTTTTTGACACCCTTGAAGATGCATTGAATAATCTTGGGTTGAATATGGATGACATTAGAGGCTAAGGTTATGATAATGGATCAAATATGAAAGGGGAAAATAAACGAGTACCAAAGAGATTGCTTGAGATTAATCCCAGAGCTGTCTATACACCATGTAGTTCTCATAGTTTGAATATGGTTTTTTTCAGATATCGCTTCCTCATCATCGATAGCAGTATCATTGTTTAGAATTATTAAGTGCATCTATTCTTTTTTCCCCTCTTCTACTAATAATTTTGAAGTTTGGAGACAGATTGTGAATGGCATTACAGTAAAACTATTATCACTAACTCGTCAGGAGAGCCACATCAAAAACATTAAAGAAATACGATTTCAGGCTCTTCAAATACGAGACGTTTTGTTTCACTTGGTTGAAAACAGTGAAAACCCAGGAACATGAAGTGAAGCTGAGTCTGTTGCATTGAGTTGGAAGCTTTGAGTTTTTTGTTTGGAATGATTATTTGGTATGAACTTTTGTTTGTGGTTAACAAAGTTAGCAAGATCCTCCAATTAGAAGACATGGATATTGATATTGCTATTACTCAAGTGAAAGGTCTTATTTCCTTTGTTTAAAGAGTATATAGAAACAAGTTTCCAAGAAGAAAAAATAGAAGCTGAACAGATTGCTATTGATATGAGAATTGATCCTGTATACTCTATGAAAGCAAAACTTTTCATCTAAAAGAAACGATATCATGATGAAGAGCCTGAAAAAGATAGGAAAGATGTGATATTTATAGCAGAAGAAAATTTCAGGATCAATTACTTCGTTAACATTGTGGATCAATTACTTCATTAACATTGTGGATCAATGTTTGGTTTCTTTGAGACAAGGTTTGATCAACTCCAAACTTATGAAAAAACTTTTGGATTTTTACTTGATTTCAAAAAGCTGAAGTTACCAAGTCAAAGTGATGATGAATTGATGGTTTCTTGTGCAGACCTTGAAATTTTTTTCAAGCATGATAATAACTTTTATCTTGATGGTAATGAATTATTTTTGGAGTTGAAGCTATTATGAGGGGCTTTACAAAAAGATATTCAGAAGGTTATCGATCTACTAGATTTTCTGAGAAATGTGGAAACTTGTTTTTCAAATACATGAACTGCATACCACA
Organism: Iljinskaea planisiliqua; assembly: GCA_900108845.1. Classification (NCBI taxonomy): domain Eukaryota; kingdom Viridiplantae; phylum Streptophyta; class Magnoliopsida; order Brassicales; family Brassicaceae; genus Iljinskaea; species Iljinskaea planisiliqua. Next base: position 454,594 of record FNXX01000015.1, on the reverse strand, counting down.
TAATGATGACAATTCTAGTTTCAGATGCCTCGGCGGAAAGAAGTTTTTCGAAGTTAAAACTTATAAAATCTTATCTGATGTCGAGTATGTCTTAAGAGAGACTAAATGGTTTGGCGATCATATCAATTAAAAAAGGCATGACTAAAAAATTGGACTATACAAATCTGATGAATGAATTCACAAGTAGGAATGCAAGAAGAACCATATTTCAAAAGTAATGTATTTATCTTTATTTTTAAATATTTATTATTATTATTATTTACCATTAAATCAGTTTTTTTATGATTATATGAAAATATTTTTTTTTAATAAAAATGTGTAAAGCAACATATTTTTTTCTTTAGGTTATAGTTTTTTAAAACTCAGGACCTATACTGCCTGACCACACTACATTATTATTTGTCAACCAGTTGAAAAAATAACTCATTTTCTGCCATATTTTACTTAGGATTCCAAATTTTATCTTGTCATTATTACTATTTACAAATTGGTTTCCGTTTCAACAGTTTGGCGTTTAAAGTAACAGGATAGGCAAGTCTAACACTAACATAAAAGGACGCCATGGCATATAGCCAAAACATTAAAGAAACCCTCAACAAATTTCTGAAAGATGAAAATAAGTTTTCTAACGACCTACCTGATAATATTAATGGGGATTTAGCCACGAGAACCACGATGAAACAAGCCAAGAAGATAAATACCAAGCTAGCAGATTTAATCCGGACAATTACTAAGCTTCCCTTAGAGGCAACAAAAACACGTGAAATGATGGTTTCAGGCGTTATGCATATGCATTCAACCAAGTTAATGTAACACCCGTCTCATCATAACTCGAGAAATGTGTGTTAGTAGCTTTGACTTATATCTCAAATACTCCAATTAATAAAACCTCAACTTTATTTCCGGAAAGCAATACATCCAATAAATGAAATAATCTAAGTAAAATCATAAAATAATATTTAAAATAAAATATTAAAAACTGTAAAATTTCAAAAATAACACCCGAATCATCATAACGCAAATTTACTCGTCTGTCTCACTTGAAAAGGGAAGAAAAATGGGTGAGTAATAGGAGAGTCACTCAACGAGGTTGGGGATGCTAATCACAGAAAACGCAGTTACAGTCATAACACTCCAAAAACGGTAAAAAACTAAACTAGAGCAATCAAGGCACCTAAAGCACCCAAACAACTACCAATGGTCCTACTGACAGTTTAAATGACCGACCTCTCCCTCCCACCAAGAGGTCAGCATGGAATAAGTGCCAACGGCACCGTCGGGTATGACGATTTATTGATTGTATAAGGCATGAGACATCAGATCGACTAGGCTGCCCTCACCCCCTCTCACACAATGCGTAGATTGTACAAAAATCCGTCTTTGTACCCCACAATCTCTAACATCTAACATGCTCGACTACTTATATATATATAACAAAGAATTATCATTTTTAACATGCACAATCAATGGGATGAATCATCTATATTCTTATCTCTAATTAACATTCAAAACTATCTAGATTCGATAAAATAAATCATTGTAGTACTAAATTCCATCTAAGAAGTTCTAGACGAAAGTCCAGCTTGTTGGGGTCAAAACCCACCCCTCGAAGATAGACGAACCAAGAAGTCTAAATATTTATACGAAAAGCTTATCCAAGGACAAACCAGCTAGTCAACTTCCTCTAGAAATAATTGGACTTACTGGAAACTCATACGAAGACACAAAAACTCATTCGGAGATCCGAAAACTATGCACAGACCGCCCTTGGACTGTCCAGGCTGCTGCTTAGGCTGTCTAGCTTGCCCTTGGACTGTCCAAGCCGCCACTTGGTCTCTCTAGCTCGCCCTTGAACTCTCCAGGCCGCCACTTAGAGCCTCCTTGCTAGCCAGGCCGCCACTTAGAGCCTCCTTGCTAGCCAGGCCGCCACTTAGAGCCTCCTTGCTAGCCATGCCACCACTTTAGAGCCTCCTTGCTAGCCAGGCCGCCACTTAGAGTCTCCTTGCTCTCCAGGCCGCCGGTTTGCTTCTCCTTGCTCTCCAGGCTGCCAGTTTGCTTCTCCTTTCTAGCCAGGCCACCACTTAGAGTCTCCTTGCTCTGCAGGCCGCCACTTAGAGCCTCCTTGCTAGCCAGGCCGCCACTTAGAGTCTCCTTCCTCTCCAGGCCGCCACTTAGAGCCTCCTTGCTAGCCAGGCGACCACATAGAGTCTCTTTGCTTTCCAGACCGCCGGTTCGCTTCTCTTTTCTCTCCAGGCCGCCGGTTTGCTTGTCCTTGCTCTCCAGGCAGCCAGTTTGCTCAAGCGCCAAAGAGCATCCGGCAGGCCGAAGAAGGGTAGGCAGCCAAGGAGCAGACTGGCCCGCCATCAAGTCCATTCAGGCCGCCGGTTAGCATCCTCCTTTGAGCAGGCCGCCGAGACCAACACGTCAGTTTCTTTACCTTTGGAGAAGATGAGCACGACTTCTCCTCCTCCCCTCAGAGCAGCACACCAATCCCTCTTTGGTTAAGAGCAGTCCACCCTTATGCTCGGAGAGCAGCCCGCCATGTTCAAGCTCCAAGAGCAGTCCGCCCCCTAAGCTCACAAGAGCAGCCCCCCATGTTCAAGCTCCGAGAGCAGTCCGCCCTCTAAACGCACAAGAGCAGCCCGCCATGTCCAAGACGAAGAGCAGTCCGCCCTTAAGCTCGGAGAGCAGCCCGCCGTGTCCAAGAGCAGTCCGCCAGTACCTTCCTCACGCTCAGCAGGCCGCCGGTTTGTCTCATACCAAAGGAAAGTGGCGGTCTGAGATTCGTACAAAGAAACGGGCGGGCTGACATTCATACGAGAAAACGGGTGGGCTGAGATTCATACGAGAAAACAGGCGGGCCGAAGTTTTCTACAAACTCTTTACAAGAACCGAAAGCTCAACCCAGTGTCACTCGATTCAGAACATTGTTCATCCAAGAATTTCCACAAAAACACTATTCACAAAACACTGTTAATGAACCAGATAACAGTCAGAAGAAACTGAGATTCGGTTTAAAGTAACTCGGACTCGTGGTACTGTTCACAAGCACTGCTAGGTACCATCCCAAAAATCGGGAAAGAAGTCCAAACAAGGAGAAAAATCAAAATAAAAAAGAACCGAGCCAAACCGGAGGCAGGCTGGATCGAAACCGGACTAAATGGCAATCTGTTGAAGATTTGGGCCGCGGATCAGGCCCAAATCCGTTTAAGTCGGCGGACGGCAGAATTAAAAGGCGTCCCACATCACTAATATGCTTCTTCAGCACCCTAGATTGCTTACTCTATATATGCTAGCTTGTATTAGGTTAAAACCATCCAATTCCAAGTATTAGACTTTTCGTATTGTAAGACATTGAGCTTTTCTGAATTTTCTCGTACTTTGGTAAAAAAAAAATCACTTAATAAAATAAACTTTCGACTTTGGTCCCCGAATTCTTATAAAATAGGATTTTCGAGCCCTCACTTATTATAAATTTTGATTGTTTGAGTTTCAACTACCACAGTTTGGCGCCGTCTGTGGGGACGAGAAATATTCTAAACCCAAAGAGTAAGAGGATACGAGAAAGAAAGTGATGTCTGCAAACGAAGAGATCAACGACAGAAACAACAAGCCGGCCGGAGCAACCTGTTCAGGAAAATCAAACCGGCACATGGCGGGCTGCTCTTATGAGCTTAGAGGGCGGACTGCTCTTTGAGCTTGAACATGGCGGGTTTCTCCCTGAGCTTAAGGGTGGGCTGCTCTTAAGAGCTTAAGCAGCTTTATGTGGTGTAAGAGGAGTAAGGTTATGCTTCTTGTGATTGTGCATGAAGCTGCAGTAGTTGGTGCGACCATTGGGAGATTATCCTTATCGAATTGCCATGGTCGGCCTAGTAGGATGTGTCCAGCTTGCATCAGAACAACATCACAAAGGACTTGATCCTCATACTTGCCTACACTGAATGGTACGATGACTTGTTGTCCAATCTTGAGCTCTACCTTGCGTCTAACCATTTGAGTCGGTACGATCGTGGGTGTTTGGTTGTCTTAAGTCCTAACCTGTCTACCAGGTACTTGCTAGCAACATTAGTACATGAACCACAATCAATGATGAGGCTACATACCTTGGATTGCATGGTACATCTCGAGTGAAAGATGTTTTCTATTTGAATGGTCTTCGGCTCAAAGAGTGCACGTAAGGATCTCCAAGTGACTAGGATTTCTCCTACATCAGGATAGTCGACCACTTCTTCCTCTGACTCCAGTTGGTCCTCCTCGGTCTCATCCTGAGATTCATATACCCCATCTTCTCGGATGATCATGGCTCGTTGATTTAGACATTCTCGAGCATAATGGCCTTTGCCTTTGCACTTGGAGAAAGTTACGTCATGGGCTTGTTGGTTGTGAACTTGACTTGGTCCGGTACCGCCTCCATTGTTGAGTTCTGGAGCTGGTTTCTTGAACTGGGACGTCCGTTTGGTGTACCTCCCTTTGCCTTGGTTGCGTTGAGTTTGTGGAGTCCAAGTGTTCTTTGATCGGCTGGTGGAGATGTTCTTTCTCTTGATATGTTTCTCGGCTTGGGTTGCCAAGTGCAATAGTTTATCTAGATCATTGTATTGCTGTAAGACCATCAAGGAACTGAGCCATTATAGTCTCTTGTGAGTCTTCAATGTCTAGCTGGTTTTTCAAGGTCTCAAATTCTTTAAAGTATTCTTCTACGGTTCTTGTTACTTGGGATAGATTTCTGAACTGTTTTTGTAGGTCTCGGTGGTAGTAGGTGGGAACGTATCTCTTCTGGAGCTGGTAGCTCACATCTTCCCAAGAATTGATCGGATGTAGTCGGCGTTTCCTTCGGTGAGAAACTTCTCGGTCCCACCAAGCTAGGGCATTGTTTGTTAGTTGTGCTGCTGCCAAGGATACCTTCCTTATTTCTGAGTAGTTGTAATACTCAAAAAATGTACTCCATCTGCCTTTCCCAATCTAGGTAAGCTTCCGGATTAACCTTGCCGACAAACGTAGGTGGGGCTAATTTGAGATCCTTGCCTCCTTGCCACGGTTTCTCATTGTCAAGTCGACGTCGGTTGTGGTTCTTTCCACGGGCCTGGTTGTGGTCTTGTTGTTGGCCCTAGTTCTGGTTCCCATGCAACACCATGGACCGACTCTTCAATAATTCGCTTGCAATTATATGGGATGTAACGATTTTTAAAGTAGGAGACAAATGATACTATTAATTATAAATAGATGTTCTTTTTTAAAAAAATTTTGAGTTCGAATACACAGATCAATCCGAGTTCTAAATCAGGAAATTAGTACTGGAATTGATTTAAATGAAAGATCAGAAACATGTCCTTAAACCTGTCCAACAAAGCCTTGATCTCACTCGGGATTTCTGGTGGAAGGTCAGTATCCGTTAACTTGTCTTGAAAAGCAAGCAGGATGTATTGAGTGCGAGAGGGGTTAGAATGCCTTACCTGGTTGGGTTTGATCAGAAGGCTGGTTCCTTTAACCGGAGCCTTACCTTTCCTGTCAAGCTCTCGACTAGCCCGTAGCTGAAGCTGGTCCTGATGCACCTCAGAAGGAGTAAGAGGGACCAGAGTAATCTTCTTACCATCATGATCAAAAGAATGTCTGTTGGCAAAGCCATCATGGACTGCCTTTTTGTCATACTGCCAAGGCCGTCGAAGCAGTATGTGGCTTGCGTCCATGGGAAGCGCATTGCACTCCACCTCATCGGTGTATCTCCCAATGGTCAGAGGAATGGTGACCTGTTCCTTGACTTGTAGTTCCCCATCCTCACTCAACCATTCCAACTTAAATGGCCGAGGGTGTGGTCGCGTACGTAGTCCGAGTTTCATGACAAGGGAAACACTAGCTACATTAGTACAGCTTCCTCCGTCAATGATCAGGGAACATACCTTGCCTTGCACGACACATCGTGAGTGGAAGAGGTTTTCTCACTGCTCTGACTCTTCAGGTCGGGTTTGCATGCTAAGGGTGCGTCTGGTGACCAGTAGCTGTCCCTGGGCCGGGAGATCAAGTGACTCTTCTTCTTCATCGAAGATTGGTCCAGTGTCCTCTTTCTCTTCTTCTGAGTCGACCTCGCCATTCTCAAGGAGAATCATCACCCTCTGGTTTGGGCATTTGTTTGCGTAGTGCCCCAGTCCCTGACACTTAAAACAACGTATGTCTCTAGCCCTGCTCGTGAAATCCACGGCTTTGCCTTTGTCAAACTGGGATGATGGGTTAGTTTTATTCATAGGGTTTGAATTTTGATTTGACACTGTACCCTTTTCTTGTGAGACAGGTCTCGTGGAGGTCGCAGCCTGGTAACTGGCCCTAGGAGGATAGGTTGGTTTGATGAATCCCCTCCTCTTGGTCTGTTGCTCGATAAGGATGGCCTTATGGAGCATTTCTTCAATACTTTCAAACTCCTGTAACTCCATCCGGTCCATGATCTCTCGGTTGAGGCCGGATAGGAACCTGGCCATGGTCGCCTCGCCCTCTTCTTTGATGTCAGCCTTCAGCATCAACGTTTCCATATCCTGGAAGTAGTCCTCCACGTTTTAGGTTCCTTGGGTCAGACGTCTCAGCTTCTGATGGAGTTCCCTGTGATAATGACTAGGAACAAAACACTTTCTCATTAGCGACGCCAGTTCATCCCAATTAACAATGGGTGGCTCAGCAGCCCTTCTTCTCAAGGCTACAACCTGATCATACCAGTTGATCGCATAGCCCCCGAACTTAGAGGCAGCCAATCTTACCTTCTTAATTTCAGAGAAGTCTTGGCAGTCAAATGTAAGTTCTACCTTCCTTTCCCACTCTAGGTAGGCGTCTGGGTCGTTCTTTCCTAGGAACGATGGAATCTCCAGTCGGAGCCCTCCAAGGTTGTGATCGGCCGCTCTTCTAGCGAAAGGATTTTCCTCTTCTCGTACCCTCTGGCCTCTCCTAGGTGGAATGGAGTGAGTCTCAACTCGTTTGTCCTCTTCATCTTCCTCATCCGAGTGTTGAGTTCTTCCTCGGGTCCGGTGTCTTCTGGGAGCATGTCCATGCCGGCCCTGTTGATCTTCCTGTACTCTGTCTAGCCTCTTGTGGATTCCTTCTAACCCTACGTTCATGACCTGAATAAAATGTTCATTCAAGTAGGTTAGTTGCTCATTGGTTAAATTAACTTCGGTCAGATCTCCTGGCCATCTGATGTACCTGAAACACTGAACCCACCAGTTAGGTTAAAAAAAGGGTGTTTAACTCTCGGGTGTTTGGCTCACCCTAAGGTTCACTCGTAGCTCTGTTTCTCAAAGTTCTAGACAAACAGTCCAAACCAATCGGTAAGCAGTTCCAGCCAAGAAAGAGATAGACAGATTGCAAGATTTTTGTTTGCCAGCTGATTGACCAAACCAGATCCGATTTCTCCTGGATCTATTTTATTATATATATATATATTTTTTTCTCTCTCTCTTGTTACTCGGTTGGCTCAGCTAGCTAGAACAGATTGACAGATAAGATCTTTTTTTTTTTTTGATAGAAGAAATTTTTGAGAAGATGAGAAGGCGGATTTGATGGTACCAACCAGAAGTGGCTCTGATACCACTTGATAGAACCCTAGTCCCGGATTGACACTTCGGGTGGTACGGAGTTGGATAGTCTCGGACCGAAGGCTACTAGCTCATACGGTTTACGATGGATCGAATAGGACCGTTAGAGGTTGCGGAAGGCCTCTAGTATTCCCACTCCTTTGGACCGTGGATATGATTCACCACATCGCCCTTGGGAGGTTTCACTGCGGAAGTAACCCTTACCGACAGTTAGACTGTTCCTGAAGAACAAGGAGAATTCGCGGAATTCTTAAAAAGAACAAAGTTCAGAAAAAGATCAAAAGTTTTTTTTTTATTGAAATCGAAATGAAATGTACTTATAGTGTTTTCTAGTCAAAGCAATAAATAGGAAATACAGAAAAATAGACATATAAACTCGGAAATAGCTAAGGAGTTGACTAGTCCAAGTTGACCCTTAAACTACCCCAAATGTGCCTCTTCAACTACTCGGTCGCCTCTGCTTGGATCATGGTCAACCAGGTCGGTCCATGTGGGTTTTCTGCCTGTTCCGGCCTAAGCCCGGGCCCTTCAACCATGGCTTGGACTTGAGTCTGAAGTTCCTTGAGCTTGGTCTTGGTGAATGGTCCTCGTAGTACATCCGTTCCTTGATCCGGTTGCACTTCACGTCCGAGAAAGGGGGTCTCCCGTCCGTCTTCTGTTTTCCCTCGTACCAAAGCCATTCTGTCTTGACCGTTCTAATTTTCTTGGTTACTTGGGTGTGAGTTCTGAATTATAGGACGAAGAATTCGGTCATTCGGTCGTTGGTCTTTCCTCAGCTCATTTCCGGGTCGCCACGGGTCGATACGGTAGACGACACGGTCGTTGGTTCCCGTACCACGGTCGATGGTTCCCGTACCACGGTCGATGGTTCCCGTAATGCTCTGGCCAACCTCCATCCGCGGACCCATTGCTTCCATGCCTTGTCCGAAGATGTAGTCCGTGTCCCGGTTCCCATCACCGGTGCTGGGATGAATGGATCGAAGACTGGCTGTACGACTCTTTCCTTTGGGCACGGGTCAGAGATGGTCGGTGAAAACGTTGGGGTTGAGTGGATCCGAGGCTGCTGGGCATGCGGCTCTTTCAGACTGGACAATGGAGGATCAGATGGGTTGATGATGGAACGAGGTCACGACAAGACCAAGTGGAAACGATCTTGATAAGACAGGGACTCGTTGACCAGAATCTCACTAGCAAGAAGGTCGAAAGAAAGAGAAAATTCTCTTAAGAAAATTCGTCGGTTTATTGACAAGAGTTAAAAGATACATTGTTGTAATGAAACCTTATATATTGTTCCTAGCAGCTGGTGCCTTCGAGGGTCTTTGAAAAGAGATTACAAGTTTAATAAAAATGACATACTAGGAAAATCAAATCGAACTAATTGGCCAACATGCCTGATACTACTAAATTCAAACTCAGCTATTAAAACAAACAGATCATAGTAATGGTCAGTCCAAACATAGCCAAATTCATTTACTTACCTTGCAATGACCGTGGACTGACTTACGGCTTGGTTGGTCTTCATGCAGCGTGTATTCCAAAGATGGTTAGTCCGTATGCCCCTTTTAGCCTATGTCCTTCATTTCCATGATTTGGTCCGACGTTTATATCTTCATTCATTAATTTGGGCTCTCCTTTCTTGTCTTGGTCTTGGTTTTGGTTAAGTGCGTCATTTGGGCCATTGGGTTTCTTTCTTGGTGAGGCTCATTTGATCGAGTTTGTTGGCTAAGTCCTCAACCTCATGTTCACCTACCAGGGTCTTTACGGCCTGGTCAAACTCTTTTTGCAAGGTTCTAGCTCCAGACAAGGTCATGGGCCTTGATCGCATGGTTGGTACGGCCGGCACGGTCTTAGATAAAGATACCAGTTTCGGGATGGTTCTGAGGGATACATGAATCTCTACCTTCGTCTACTTCCACATGCCTTAAGCTTGGAATCTCTCGATCATCAAATGGTTTTAAGATTGGAATGATTCCGTTCCTACATCATTTTACAAGTTAAATTGCTTTGATATTTTCATATTAGAAAAAGCCATAAAAAATTATTTTGAGGTTATTATTTGAATTTCTATTTTATTAAAAAAACAAATAATTTTTTTTTTCATTTTCTTAATACAATAAAAAAACAAAAAAAAAATTCTTGTCTTTATTTTTGTTTTCTTTTCATAAAAATATAAAATATAAAACTTTTGTTTTTGTGTTACATTTTCAAATTTTTTGGTCCTCATATTGTCACCAGACAAAGAGCAAATATCATTTAAAAAATGAGCAAATGATGCAATATAAAATACAATAAATTAAAAGTTTTTTAATTAAAGAAGAGTTTTTCTCTTACAAAAGTTTTACTTTTGTGTCTGACTCAAATGAGTCTTTAGGTAGATTCCTTTATATTTATTTGTTCAATGCTTGTTATTAGTTGTGTGATTCCTGTTAGAATACAACTGCAGATCATAGTCTAATGTGTGGATTCACATAGGATTGATTCATGATCTTATCAAAGGGAATTCTGCAGCCTTTTGTGGTGATCCTTATTCCACCATCTATCCGTTTGACCATCCGACCAGCCTACTCAAAGAGCGACCTTAAGCCAGTTGAGTCGGCTCCATCTAACCATTTCGTCCATACTCCATTCAACCGGCTGAAAGAGAGTGACCTTAGTCCAGTTGTCAACCCACCATCATTCATCTTGTGATTTCTTTCGAGTGTCACATCAAGTTTCTGGGAGTGTGTGCCTCGCTTATTTTCCTTTACTTATAAACATCATTTTTTGAAGATTTCCAAGCATCTTTGCTTGGACTTACATGATTCGGGAAGGTAAGCTTTCTCATTCCTTTTTCTTCGTAAGTTTCGGAAATGTAAGACTTGCTTATTTCCCTTCGCTTAGAAATGTCATTTTTTGGAAACTTCTGAAAGTCTAGCTTGGCCAGCTTGAAGACATCCATCGTGGCTTATTTGGCCAGCTTGAATTGTCTGTATCAGACGTTTTGCTGGTTTTGATGTTTGAACTATCCATTTTGCTTGAACACGGAAGTTTAGCTTGGAAAGGTGATGTTGGTTCGATATTGTGACTGTTTGGTTCAGGGTTGCGAACTAGCAATACTTCCATGGCCAGGCAGCTCGGAGACTATATCAACTCAGGCTGGGGAAGTAACGAATCTTGCTCGTGCGCTTCTAGCTCGACATTGCAGCCACTTCTGCTCGGGGATCCAGCTTGACTCGCCCAGTTTGAAAGGTTTCTTTTAGCTCGGAATTGTAGCCATTCCAGCTCGGAATCTTGGCCAAATCCTACTCGGAACACGAGCAGTTTAAGCTCGGGGCGCGAGCAATTCCAGCTATGAGTATGTCCATTCTAGCTCAGAATCTTGGGTAATTCCAGCCTGGAATTTAAGCGTCTCAGCTCGGGGCGTGAGCAACACCCATTACAGCTCGGAATCTTGGCTAACCTCAGCTGGGGGCGCGAGCGATTCCAGCTCAGGGATTGTCCGTCCCTGCTCAGAGAGCTCAGCTCGGGAATGAGCTGTTTTGGTTCGGGACGAGGTGCATTTCAGGAATTATACTTCGTTTAACTCGGGGTTGATGAAGCTTGCTCAGCTCAGAGCATGACCATTCCAACTCGGAAAGAGTCCACGTCCCAGTTCGTGATATATTTTTCTTAGGAGCACAATTCTTCGTTATTTTCGAAAATACAACTTTGGTTATAAGTTTTCGGGAGTGTGAGCCTCGACTTTTTATGAAAACTTTGTAAGTTTTAGAAGTGTAAGCCTCACTTATTTTCTTTTACTTATAAACGTCATTTTTTGGGGACTTCCATGGATCTTTGCTTGGGTTTATGTGATTCTGGAATGTAAGCTTCCTTATTCCCTTTCTTCGTAAGGTCTGAGATTGTAAGACTTGCTTATTTCCCTCTACTTAAAGATGTAATTTTTCGGAAACTTCTAAATGCCTGCCTTGGCCAGCTTTTGGACGTTCAGCCTGGCCTGCTTGGCCAGTTTGTGGTCATCCAGCTTGACCAATTTGAGACCATTTAGTTTGGGAGCATGAGTTTCCTCATTTTCTTTCTCCGTACTTTCGAAACGTTTATAGCATACAAGTTTCCGAAAATTTGGAAGTTCCGAAGTTATAATGCGACGAAACGTGATGCCCATGTAATCGGTCATTGCATATGAACTGGTGTATATAAACCTTCTCCCCTTCTTTTTGTTTTACAAAAGGAGGATAACTGAACTCTCCCGAAAGTGAGTTGTCTATGTACCCTTTCGAGTACATTTATTTCTTTTAAATGGGAATGGAAACTATTGTTTTTGGGTTGCTCGGAGCAGTGTTTGTATCGTCATTAATGGGTTTTGACGGGTCCAATTAGCTTTCCTCTCCGCCTTGTCATTATTATTGGCCGGTTATTAGTTCCAGACTAGTATTAATGTCAAGAGTCTTAAAGCTTCAGATGAATTCAAGAGCGATATAGGCAAGCAAGCTTTGATCAGAAACTCAATACTCCATATTCTAGTTAAGACCCTTAAAGATTGTGGGTTAAGGAAAAGTCTGGTTATATGCGAAATGAGAAGTTTTTGTTACCGCATCATGGGAGAAGCACTTGCCGAGAACTTTGATGCAGCTGTTGTGGTGAACTTGTGGGACTTTTTTTGTTTGGGTTCTTATGAATAAGAAATGCTAAGGCAGTTACGAAAGCAAGACCATGAAGAGAACCAAGACTATTGGATGAATTTTACTCCATTATTTTGGCATCACAACATCGATCCTCTTCCTCACGAGAACTTCACAAGCTGGAACACTCTTGACATCCTCTACTTTTCTCACTGCTGATTCATCTCCAAGACTGGCAAGCCTTCGAATTATGTTTTTCTACATCGAGATGAGATTGAGAAGCACTACAGTTTTTGTCAAGGGGCTCATTTTGAGGACTAGGGCTGACATAGGGTATAACCTTTGCATATAACCACAGAGACGAGCATAGATTTAGCAGATCAGGAGCTACAGCTAGAGTCGAGCCTAAGCTCAGAAGATTGTTGATTAGAGTATCATTTTCTTTCTCTTTTTATTTTATATCTTTTTATTATTACCGTTTGTTGCACTTAAACTTTATTCTTATTTATGCTTGCATTTTACCCCTCCGTGAGTTGATTATGTTGGGATAAGCTTGAAGAACAAGCAAATCTAATGAGATTAGAATTAGAGAAATAAGGAAAATATCCTTTTAGAGAAAAGGAAGTTTGTTGAGAGGATCCTTATATAAAGAGTTGTGGAGTTGTGACATTCTTAAAAGAATTAAGAGAGAAAGAACTTTAGGTTTTTGAGTCAAGTTTTCCTAAAGCAATAAGAGAGATTTCTTATTCAATTCTGTGTGATATTCTTTCTTAAGTCTCTAGATTTGGTATCAGAGCGTTACGACATCCTAGGGAGCCATGACGGAAGTTGCAGTCGTTACAGCTAAACCAAAAGAAGGAGGAGGATCTTCAATCATCTGTCATATGTTAAACTCTACCAACTACACCGTATGGGCCCTAGGCTGCGTTGAGAGTTCATATGGTTTGGGAAGCAATCGATTCAGAAACAGAGGCTGTTGATGCAGAAAAAGACAATATGGCTATAGCCTTGTTGTTTCAGTCAATACCGGAGGTCCTTCTTCTGAAAATAGGTGACCTAAATATGGCAAAAAAGGTCTGTGATGCTATTAAAACAAGACACGTAGGAGCAGAGCGAGTCAAAGAAGCACACCTACAAACACTTATGGCTGATTTCGAATGCTTTAAGATGAAAGACACAGAGAAGATAGATGAGTTTGCAGGAAAGTTGTCAGAAATAGCATCAAAATCGGCCTCTCTCGGAGTTAACATCGAGGAACCTAAGTTAGTCAAGAAATTCCTTCACTGTCTCCCTCACAAAAAGTTCATTCAAATTGTAGCCTCGTTAGAACAAGTATTAGACCTTAATACTACTACTTTCGAGGACATAATAGGACGGCTTAAAGCATACGAAGAGAGAATCCTTGCTGTGGACAGTACACATGAAGATCAATCTAAACTCATGTATGCAAATATGGAGACACCAAACAACCGAGACTACACAAACGACTATCAAAACAGAGGCAGAGGAGGTCGTTTGTACAGAGGGAGAGGAAGAGGACGACATAATGGAGTAAGAGATGCTTCCCGGATAATCTGTTTCAGGTGTCACAAGCCAGGAAATTTTGCTTATGATTGTCCTGATCGCCTGCTGAAATTACAAGAAGCTCAAGAAACAGATATGAAGGACACACAAGATGCTGACGAACTTATGATGCATGAAGTGGTTTTCCTCAATGAGGAAAAATGCATACCAAGTAAGTTTGAAACAAACATGGGAGAGGAGAATATATGGTATATTGACAACAGCGCCAGTAACCACATGACAGGAGATAGAAGATACTTTGAGAAGATTAATAATACAGTTACTGGTAAAGTAAGATTTGGAGACGATTCCCGTGTTGACATAAAAGGAAAAGGGACAATATCTCTTATTGACATGAATGGTGAGCCACGAGTCATGACGGAAGTTTATTACATTCCGGATCTCAAAAGCAACATCATCAGCTTAGGACAAGCAACAGAAGCTGGTTGTGATATCAGACTAAGAGGAGCGTATCTTACCATGAGAGATGCACAAGGGAAGCTACTTGCAAAGGCGCCAAGATCAAAAAATAGACTATACAAGGTGTGTATGGGATTTCATGACAAGGCTTATCTAAATATGGCATCCATCAGTGAAGAAAATCGTTGGCATGCACGCTTTGGGCATATAAATTCAGAAACTATCAAAACTATGAAACAAAGGGAGCAAGAACTTACACATGTTGTCTTTAACAAGGAAATCTGCAGCTCTTGTCTCTTAGGGAAACAGACCAGACAAACATTCCCACAAGCCACTTCTTACAGAGCATCTACGAACCTGGAGTTAGTACATGGAGATCTTTGTGGGCCCATAACACCAAGTACAGCCAGTGGTAATCGATTTATCTTCGTTCTCATTGACGATCATTCCCGATATATGTGGACAGTTTTGCTTAAAGAGAAGAGCTCTGCATTTTAAAAACTCAAGATTTTTAAGACCCGTGTAGAGATGGATTCAGGAGCACGTATCAAAACCTTTAGAACAGACAGGGGAGGCGAGTTTGTCTCACAAGAGTTCAACGAGTTCTGTGATAATGCCGGAATACAGAGACACCTCACTGCTCCATATACGCCACAGCAGAATGGTGTGGTAGAACGCAGAAACAGAACAATGATGGAGATGACTAGGAGCATTTTAAACCACATGAGGGTGCCAAATTATTTTTGGGGGGAAGCAGTCAGGCATTCAACGTACCTCCTAAATAGAATAGCTACACGGGCTCTGAAGGACAAAACTCCCTATGAAGTTTTCAGAAACCAGAAACCTCGTATTGATCATCTATGTATCTTCGGCTGTATCTGCTATGCAAAAGTTGACCAACACTTGCTCAGAAAGTTAGACGACCGCTCAAAGATGTTAGTCCATTTGGGAACAGAACCAGGATCTAAAGCATATCGATTACTTGATCCACATACAAGGAAAATTGTTGTAAGTCGAGATGTTGTTTTTGTGAAACAAAAGGATGGTACTGGAGAAAAACCCAATCAGAGCAAGATGGTGATGGAAGCTTTTGAGATCAGGGTTACGTACAACAATATGGGATCGATTTTGAGGAAGTCTTTGCCCCTGTAGCACGACTTGAAACCATAAGACTTGTCATCAATATTGCAGCATCAAACGGGTGGGAGATCCATCACTTAGACGTGAAAACAGCGTTCTTACACGGAGAACTCAAGGAGACGTCTATGTTACACAACCAGAGGGATTTGAGAAAAGAGGAAGTGAAAGCAAAGTCTATAAGTTTCACAAAGCCTTGTATGGATTAAGACAAGCTCCACAAGCTTGGAATAATAAGCTAAACCAGATTCTCGAGGAGCTACAATTCAAGAAGTGTTCAGAAGAGCCAACTGTGTATCGTAAGATAGAACACGAACATATGTTAGTCATCGCGGTGTACGTCCATGATCTATATGTTACTGGAACAGATTTGGCAATCATTTACAAATTTAAGGAGGAAATGACTGCTAAATTTGAAATGAGCGACCTTGGCAAGTTGACTTACTATCTTGGAATAGAAGTTATTCAACATGAAGCTGGAATCGTGTTAAGTCAAAGAAGATATGCCCAGAAAATATTGGAGGAAACAGGAATGGCGGATTGCAACTCCGTACATACACCAATGGAGGTAGGACTCCAATTGTCAAGAGCAGAGAATGAACAAGAGATTGATGCTACAGATTTCAGAAGAAAGATTGGTTGCTTTCGTTATCTAATTCACACAAGGCCTGACTTGTCATACTGCGTGGGAGTTTTGAGTAGATATATGCATAGTCCGAGAGAAACACATGAAGCTGCAATGAGACAATGTTTAAGATATCTAAGAGGAACAACATCTCTCGGCTTAACTTTTGAAAGAAGTTCAGGGATACCAAGACTAGTTGGGTATAGCGACAGCAGCCTTAACATTGATCCAGATGACGGGAGTAGCACGACAGGACATATTTTCTACTTAGGAAACAGTCCTATTTCTTGGTGCTCGCAGAAACAGGATGTAGTGGCTCTATCCTCGTGTGAAGCAGAATTTATTGCAGGAACTGAAGCAACTAAACAGGCTATTTGGCTGCGGGATTTACTCAGTGAAATCACTGGAGTTGAAGCCAAGAAAGTTGTCGTCCGAATTGACAATAAGTCTGCTATAGCTCTTACAAAAAATCCTGTTTTCCATGGTAGAAGCAAACACATACAGAGGAGGTTCCATTTCATTAGAGAATGTGTCGAGAATGGGGAAATAGAAGTTGAACATGTTCCTGGAGTTGAGCAGAAGGCTGATATACTCACTAAGGCATTGGGAAAGATCAGATTCACGGAAATCAGAGAGCTTATGGGAGTTCAAGACTTAGAGAAGAAGGGATTCAAGCTTAAGGAGGAGAATGTTGGGATAAGCTTGAAGAACAAGCAAATCTAATGAGATTAGAATTAGAGAAATAAGGAAAATATCCTTTTAGAGAAAAGGAAGTTTGTTAAAAGGATCCTTATATAAAGAGTTGTGGAGTTGTGACATCCTTTAAGAGAATTAAGAGAGAAAGAACTTTAGGTTTTTGAGTCAAATTTTTCTAAAGCAATAAGAGAGATTTCTTATTCAATTCTGTGTGTTATTCTTTCTTAAGTCTCTAGAGACTTTTATTACGATGGGGATAATGTAGAGCATGTCTGGGTAGTGGTTTTATCCTATATAAACACACTTTAGTTGATTTTCTTATGATATATTTTTAAAAAACCTATCATAATTAAGTTGTTTTCAAAAGATGATTTTAATCGGTAGAAAGCCACATATGGACCAATATACAAGAAAAAGTTGTTATCTTTTGAACATTCGAAGGATCCAAAGTTGACTCTACACCACTAAAAATACTTTTGATACCTAGCCTCGTTATTCTGCACAATGAAATAAGAAAACTCACTGGATATTTAATGAATGTAAAGAGGTAGATGACTATATACAAAGTATTTTTAAATTTGGAATTTACGTGACCAAACCAGTGATAAGAGTTCTTGACTAAAGTAAGGATGTTTTTATTGTAGATTTTATATAGTGTGGTATGCGTATCATGAAGCATGAAGCATGGAACACGGTGTTTGATACTTCATAGTTCTCATATTTTCAATCCTCTTTTTCTTGTGTATTCTTTTGTTTTGTTTGAAGACAAACAAAGATTCAAGTCTAGAAGAGTTGATATACTCTATAGAGTATATTTTACTAGCTTTTAGTATTATTTTAATAGAAAAATTCACATAAAAATCTTGAGAATGACACGTACTAACACTTTAAACATAAAGAGTATTTCACTATCACGATAAACCTTCTAACTAAAAATATTAACACATTAAACCTTCAAACTGGCTTCTTAGTAAGCGCCGTCAAAATATTTAACAACATTATTCATTTTCCGTTAAATATTTATGAGATGACATTAAATTTTAATTTTTTTATCAAAAAAACTTAAAAAAATTTAAAAATAAAAGAAAATGAAAAAATCAAAAGAAAATATTTTATTTTTTTCAACTAATATATTTCAAATTTCGTTTTTAATAAAAATAAATATATTAGTTACTACTTAATTTTAATAAAAACATAAAAAAACACAAAAACATTAAAACAACAAAAAAATTTAAGTGAAGCTATCTTCTACATATTTTAAGTTTAAACTTGTTATATTTAATTTATTCATTTGATAGGTCAATTTTGAAAATAAAAACTAATATTCGTTATGTACATTATTAACTGAAAAATACATTTTGTAAAAAATGCTTTCAATACTTTATTAACAAGTGAATACTTTAAATGTGTTTACTTTTTAAACTTCCAATATGTAAAGGATAGCTTCAGTAAACATAAAAATAGTAAATAATATTTTATTTTTAATCAAAAACAAATTTTTTAAATATATTAGTTGAAAAAAGTGAAAATATTTTTTTCTCATTTTATTGTATTTTATTTTATTTTTAAAAAATTCTTATAATAAAAAGTAAATAATAATCAAAATTATGTTTAATTAAAAATTAAATTTTAATGCCTCATCATCAAATATTTAACGCAAAATGAATAGTACCGTTAAATATTTTGACGGCACACACTAAGAAGCCATTTTGAAGGTTTATTATGTTTATATTTTTAGTTTGAAGGTTTATCGTGATAGTGAAATACTCTTTATATTTAAAGTGTTAGCACGTGTTAGTCTAAAGGTTTTTTATGCGATTTTCCCGATTTTAATATGTTTTTAATAAGAAAACAATTAGTTTTGCCTATATATCCTTGATTTTAGTGATTTTGCAGTTTTAAAGGTTTTGAAGGAAATATAAGTATTTTGTGTGTAAAGGAGCTGAATTTGGATATTTTATAGATTGTACAGCTTTAAAGGATCAAAAGTTTGCCGGTATGTGTAGAACTTCCCACAATCTAATTTCGTTCAAAATTTAGTACAAGATAACTGAGGATGGTAGCTTTCATCTCCAAGTTCTTTAAAGGAAATCAAACGATTAGATCTGAAGAAAGGTCCACAATATTGAAGGCTAATTTGTTTGGTATTAAAATAGAGTAAGCAAAAGAAATAGGGTGCAACGTACTAACCAATCGACCCAGAAAGGTGAATTAGAGGGTTGATCACATCCTCCGAGATTTTCCATATTATTCGAACAGACTGCTAAATCGACCCATACCTAGTAATCGATCGATCTGAGGAGCTGATCGATCAATCACTCCATCTAACTGATCAATTAGCAGCCTGAGAAAAATGAAAATTTTAAATAATTTTCGAAAGATCTTCTACAAAACTTCATCAATCGATTAACTGCTTCATACACCTATAAAACGAGAAGAAATGCACAAACTTAGACATAAAAGACCACCACAAAAAGCGTCAATGAAGGAAAGCAGTTTGTTCTCTGCTATTGCTTCGACTAGTCGATCGATGCGAGGAAACAGGAAAATGTCTTTCAAGTAAGATTTGGATTTTTTTTTTTACAGCTAAAACTATTCCATTATATCGAAGTTATAATATTAAAGGCATACAAGATTATAGAAAATAAATTATTATACAAGCAATGATGTGCACCATCTTCTGAAAACAATATAAAGAAATAAAATTCAGGAAGCGTTTTGATCGAAAACGCCTTACTCGCTAACGAATACGCATATTCATAGTATTTCTTCAACTCTTTTACTCCAGTACGATTCTTTCGCCTTTCTTTATCTTCAGGCTGTTTCGAAATTGTATCGGTAAAACACATTACGCCTGATACTAGTCCTGGAAGCATGACCATCTGATGCCAATTAGTCCGCATCAGTGTCTTTGCAAATGTCATAGACTTTAACATAACTCCGATATAAACCGCTAATACTATCTTCCCCACAAATGCATCATTGCATCTACTTGCTTTATGTGTCTCATGTGCCCTAACCCAAGATATATGTGATCCTTTGTTACTCCTGATCTCACCAAGTTATTTTCCTTTCTCTCATCACCACAGTAAATCTTCTGGCTACGATTACACTGCTGGAAATTCTCCAGATCATCATCACCACAGTGTGTTCTTCCTCCTGACACCATTGAAACGATTTCAAAGTTAATTCAAATTGACAAATATAACAACACTTGTACCGGATCGAAAACCATGTATTAGTGTGAAAGCCATTACTCAGAAAAACTTCTGTTTGGGTATCATCAACATCTAAGATGATATATAATGATTGACAGAGGAAACGACGATTCATGGGTTGTGAAGATCGATGAAGACAATAGGAGAAAAACAGAGGAGCAGTGAGATGTGAGGACATCCAAGGCGGTTTAGGGATGCGAAACAAATGTGAAAAATACCGCGAGAGAGTTTACTCAACGGAAAAACACCAACACAATAAATCCAACATGATCGAAGATTTAACGCTAGATACTCGCTCTTCCAAAAGAAGAGAAAGCACATTTGGGGAATTTTTAGAAAAGCATCTGTGAAAAGAATGAAAGAAGCCATGATAATTATATAATCTTGGAAACTTGAAAAATAAAAGCAAAGAGTACAACCGACTACTAGGATGCAAAAATTATATATTTTCCATTTTTCCTCTTCACAACGGCTAGGTTGGAGAGCCTTTTGGTGTATCGGACTTCCATAATTGATCCCACCTTTAGGAGTGTTTCCACTTCGTTGGTCACTGCATTAGCCCGCTCTGGTCCAAGCTTTCATCATTTTTGTTTTACTAGTTTGAAGGTTGGATCTACGTTGAGCTTGTGGCATCTGATGTTGATACCAATACCCGACGTATCCTCCGCTGCCAATGCAAATGTATTTATAATTTCCTTGAGGCAGGAAATTACCTCTGATCTAATAGATTCGTTGGTGTGACCATGGCTGACACCAAGGATGGAGAGCTAGAACCAGAGCCGGAAGCTGAGCTTAAGGATGTGGAACATGTAGCTGGGGATGATGTACAAGTACCAGGTAGAGCTATGACTAGGGCACAAACTAGGCATCTTTCTGAAACACTAATTTCCTTACTTACTAATGTTCAAAGAGGATTCAGTAACCCCTTCCTAAATCGACTTTTAGTAAGGATCAATGAAGATTTAGGGGTCCCTTACTAAATGGCGATCCGCAGGGCAACAAGGAGAAAAGTCAAGACCGCATGTGCACATCAGTTTAACAGTCAGTCAACATGAAACCAATTCAGTCAAGTCATTCCATGTTTAACGTATTTGTTTCCGTGTTGTCTTGTTTTCTGTTATGCGAAACACAAACACTTTCTTTATATATATTTTGCGAAACCATTGAATAAGAAAAAGTAAAGCATGATCATTGCGATTTTTTTTAAGAGTGAATCTGTGTTGTTCCTTGTGAACAAAATACCTGTTGCTTGGTCAGTCATATCCAAAAAACAACCCCTTCTCTGCTTCCTAATTGAGTCATATCATAGAGTAGTGAACGTGGAAATATCAAAGGCCTTCCGCAACCTTTGTGAGACCAATCGATCTCATGAGAGCTAGTAGCTTAATTGAGTTCAAAGCTTATCCAAATCCAACTTCAAAGTGCAATCCGTGGGATAGGATCCTCGTATCAAATGGTATCAGAGCCATTTTGAAGTTTGGTATCTATTTCCTTTCATCTTTCTCACCTCTTCATCCTCTTCAATCGAAAATATTTTCTGTCTATCTGTTCTCTGGGTGAGCCGCCTATTATTTTTATTTCTAAGAAGTGTTTAAGAAACCAGGAGAAATCGGTTTCAAGGGTTGGTTAATCATCCATAACCAAAAATCTTGCAATTTATCTATCTACCCCTTCATCTATTTTGGTTGTTTGGATAGATTCATTGAGTTAGACAGATTTGTTCTATTGGAACTCTTCAGATTTCATCGAGGAAATATTTCTTGTGAAAGAAACAACAACGAGAGAAAAATACTTGTGACGAAGAGGGGTGTTACTGATTTGCAGGAAGGTTCATGAGGGAGAACCAGCATTTGAAGAGTTACTTTTGTCTTTAATTTGTTTGTTCTTGGTCTTAGGAAATGATGTCCGACAGAAGCCTTGAAGAGCAGGAGGATAATCAGAACACTAGCCTTTCAAATATTTAGATGAGGGACATGGTGGGAGAAATGAAAAGGATGATGATGATAGAGTTTTAGGAGATCAACAACAGGCTTGATCGAGTCCAAGAAGACACCCAAACCAGATCACCACGAGAGGGAGCAACTGGTAGATCACGAATCATACAAAGGCGTTCTGAGCCAATGAAGAAGAGTTCTATGAACACTTCTCTAGTGATAGCCAAAGAAGGAGTAGAAGGCCAAGAGAGACGCGGGGAACAAGATGATAACCTAGGAGGCCTTAAGTTGAAAATTCTACCATTCTATGTTAAAAACGATCCAGAACTATTCAGAACTTAAAAAGGTAAGGTTGGCCGCAACTGAATTCTATGGATATGCGATTAATTGGTGGGATCAACTTTTGACCAACAGGGGGAGAACAGGTGAAAGACCTGTTGTTACAAGGGATGAGATGATCACTCTCATGAGAAAATGATTTCTGCCCAGTCTCTACAACAGTAATCTGCATCAGAGACTTAGGAGATTAGTTCAAGGTACTAAAAGCGTTGAGGATTACTTTCAAGAGATGGATACGCTAATGATCAAAGCAGATGCTGATGAAGATCCTGAATCAATAATGGTTAGATTTCTAGGAGGACTTAACCATGACATCTAAGAAATGTTGCAGATGCAAGAGTACGAGTGCCTAGAAGAGATGCTACACAAGGCGATCTTGCTTGAGCAGCAGGTTAAGAGAAGGAGTCTACCTAAGTCAACTTACACACCGGTTGCTAAGTACAACTACCAAGACAAAAGTAAATCTCTAACCAAACCTGTTTCCGATTTTAAAACTAATCCATCTTCTAGTAGTGTCAAGGAAAAGGTAGAAGCTCGTATTGCACGAGCTAAGGATATAAGGTGCTTCATATGCCAGGGGCTTGGTCACTATGCTAAGGAATGCACCAATAAGAGAACCATGATTGTTCTGGAGAACGGAGACATATAATCTGAGGAAGATATGCCGCATACAGATTCTGAGGAAGAATAAGTAGATTATCCTGCTCACAAGGAGCTTATGGTTACTAGGAGGACCTTGAGAGCACAACTTAAATACAAGGAGCATGAGCAGAGAAAAATCCTCTTTCACACTAGATGCTATGTCAAGGACAAAGTATGTAGCCTGATCGTGGATGGAAGCAGTTGCACTGACGTGGCTAGCGAGACATTGGTCAAGAAACTCGGCTTGAGTACGAGGAAACACCCTCGGCCGTATTCTCTTCAATGGCTTAGTGAAACGGGAGAGATGAAGGTGAGAAACCAAGTCCTAGTTCCAATCACCATTGGAAGGTACAAGGATGAGATAATTTGTTATGTTCTTTCTATGGAGGCCGGTCACATTCTTTTGGGAAGGCCTTGGCAGTATGACAAAAGGGTCACACATGATGGATACACAAACCGTCACACCTTTGAACAACAAGGAAAGAAGATTATGTTGGCACCACTGTCACCTCAATAGGTACATCAGGATCAAATGCTTTTAAAGGAAAAAAGAGAACAAGCCAAGCGAGATCAAGAATCCAAATCATCCAAAGAAAGTGATTCCAAACATGTAAGGCATTCCAATTTCTTTGCTAAAACTGGTGAGATCAAGAAAGCTCTGTTTTCTAACCAACCAATGCTTTTGCTAGTTTTTAAAGATACATTAATGTCTTCTTCTAACTATGCACTTGAGTTTCCAAGTGAATTTGAATCTCTTTTGAAAGGTTTTAAGAATGTTTTTCCTGATGAAAACCCGGATGTTCTACCTCCAATCAGAGGCATTGAGCACCATACCAGGCGCTTCTGTTCCAAACATACCAGCATGTAGGACAAATCCTGTTGCAACAAAAGAGCTACAAAAACAAGTCAATGAGCTAATGGAGAAAGGATACATCAGAGAAAGCATGAGTCCATGTGCAGTTCCAGTTCTCCTTGTGCCAAAGAAAGATGGCAGTTGGCGTATGTGTGTGGATTGTAGAGTAATCAACAACATAACAATTAAATACAGACATCCCATCCCTAGATTATATGATATGTTGGATGAACTTCATGGGTCATGCTTCTTTTCTAAAATTGATTTGAAAAGTGGATATCATCAAATTAGGTTGAAGGAAGGGGATGAATGGATACCCACTTTTAAAACTAGGCTAGGTTTGTACGAATGGTTAGTTATGCCTTTTGGTTTAACCAATACACCTAGTACATTCATGAGGTTGATGAATCATGTCCTAAGAGCTTTTATAGGCGTTTTGTTGTTGTGTACTTCAATGACATACTTGTCTACAACAAAACACTTAATGAGCACATAGATCATCTAAAATAGGTTTTAGAAGTGCTTATGAAGGAAAAACTCTATGCTAACTTGAACAAATGCACTTTTGGGACAGATAATCTCGTATTTTTGGGTTTTGTTTTTAGTGTTCATGGCATTAAAGTGGATGAGGAAAATGTTACAGCTATTAGAGAATGGCCAAGTCCTAAAACCGTGGGGGAAGTCAGAAGATTTCATGGACTCGCAGGCTTCTATAGAAGGTTTGTTAAGGACTTCAGCACAATAGCAGGCCCTCTCACGGAAGTCATCAAGAAGAATGTGAGATTCAAATGTGAGCAAGCACAAGAAGACTCATTCCAGTCATTAAAAGGAAAGTTTACTAATGCACCCCTTCTTGTTTTGCCTGATTTTCTAAAAAATTTTGAGATTGAGTGTGATGCCTCAGGAGTTGGAATTGGTGCTGTCTTAATTCAGGATAGGAAACTGATTTCTTACTTCAGTGAGAAGCTAGAAGGAGCCACTCTCAATTACACACATATGACAAGGAACTATATGCACTAGTGAGAGCTTTGCAAACTCGGCAACATTATCTATGGCGTCAGGAGTTTGTGGTGCATACTGATCATGAGACTCTCAAGCACTTGAAAGGAAAACACAATCTCAACAAAAGACATGTCAGATGGATATAATTCATTGAAACCTTTCCCTATGTCATTCGGTATAAGAAAGGTAACGAAAATTTGTGGTTGATGCTTTGTCTAGAAGGTATGGGCTCATCTCTAATCTAGATGCTAAGTTTCTCGGATTTGAGAAAGTAAAAGAGTTATATGAGTCTGATATAGACTTTAAAGAACCATTTCTTGCTTGTTCAAGAACCGAAAGTGGCAAGTTCTATAGGAATGATGGTTACTTGTTTTATGCAAATCGTTTATGCATTCCTAACTGTTCCTTGAGAGAGTTACTTGTAAGGGAAGCCCATGGAGGAGGATTGATGGGGCATTTTGGGATAGCAAAGACTCTGAAGGTAGTGCAAGAACATTTCTATTGGCCGCATTTGCAAAGGGATGTTCAAAGGATCTGTGGCAGGTGTATTACTTGTAAACATTCTTAAGTCCAAAGTGCAGCCTAATGGTATGTATACTCCATTGCCTATTCATACTCACCCGTGGAATGACATATCTATGGATTTTGTGCTTGGCTTGCCTCGAACTAGAACAAGAAAGGATTCATTCTTTGTGGTTGTAGATAGTTTTTCTAAGATGGCTCATTTTATCCCATATCACAAAACTTATGATGCATTGCATGCTGCTAATATGTTCTTTAGAGAGATCATTTGTCTGCATGGCATACCTAGAACAATCGTTTTTGATAGGGACACTAAGTTCTTGAGTTACTTCTGAAAAACTCTTTGGTCTAAGTTATGTACAAAGTTGTTGTTTTAAACTACATGTCACCCGTAAACCGATGGACTACCAGAAGTAGTCAACAGGACTTTGTTAATTATGTTAAGGGCTGTCATTAAAAAGAACCTTAGAACTTGGGAAGAGTACTTACCACATGTTGAGTTTGCATACAATCATGCAGTTCATTAGGCTACTAAGTACTCTCCATTTGAGATCGTTTATGGTTTCTATCCTTTGTCTAATTTGGATATAATCGCTCTGCTTTTGAGTGAAAGAACTAGTTTGGATGGCGAGAAGAAAGCTAAACTTGTTAAACAGATCCATGAGAAAGCAATGATCAACATTGAGGAGAAGACCAAGCAGTATGCTAAGCAAGCTAACAAGGGCTGACGCGAGCTAGACTTATGCCTAGGGTTGACGGACCATTTAAGATAGTCAAGCGGATCAAAAACAATGCATATCAAGTTGATTTGCAAGGTAAGTACCAAGTTAGTTCAAGCTTTAATATTTCGGACTTAACTTCTTTTTTGGCAGATGATCAAGATTTGAGGTCAAATATTTTTCAACCGGGAAAGGATGATGTGATCATGGCTGGCACCATGGCTGGAACATGTAGCTTAGGATGCTTTACAAGTATCAGCTGGAGCTATGACCAGGGCATTGACCAGACAGCTTTCTCAAACACTAAGTTCCTTACTTAGTTCTACCAATGTTCAGTTCAACCTTAAGGAGGGAGATGTGCACACATGAATTAAGTAATGTTCAAAGAGGATTCATGAACCCCTTTCTACATCGACTTTTAGTAAGGATCAATGAAGATTTAGGGGTCCCTTACTAAATGGCGATTCACATGGAAACAAGGAGAAAAGTCAAGATCGCGTGTGCACATCAGTTGAAGAGTCAGTCAACATGGAACCAATTCAGTCAAGTCTTTCCATCATTAATGTATTGTTTTCCGTGTTGTCTTGGTTTCTGTTTTGTTAAACACAAACACTTTCTTTATAAGTATTTTGCGAAACCATTGAATAAGAAGAAGTAAAACTTTATCATTGCGATCATTTTGAGAGTGAATCTCTGTTGTTCATTGTGAAAAAAGTCTCTGTTGCTTGGTGAGTCATATCCAAACAGCAAACCCTTTTCTGCTGTCTAAGTGAGTCATATCTTAGAGTAGTGAAGGTTGGAATATCAAAGGCCTTCCACAACCTTTGTGAAACCAATCGATCCATTCCTTTGTTCTTGAGAGCTAGTAGCTTAATTGAGTTCAAAGCAAATCCAAATCCAACTTCGAAGTGCAATCCGTTGGATAGCATCCTCGTATCATTCATCTAGGTTGGCTTCGATTTCTACGCACCTTTATGGATTTGCTTCATCTATGCAGACCAAGACTACTAGTTTGTAAGGTGATTGATACACGAGCATTGCAGTTTCTGATTTTTCTTTGACTTTTTGTGCTTCATCTTAGCGTCTGACTCGGTCACTTGGTTTCTTAATGTTTTTTTTGTTACGAAACAAGATTGTGATTCCTTTTGTTCTCCCCAGATTGTCTTGATTTTGTTGGGAGTTGGAAACTTGAGGAAAAAGATGGTAAGTTGAGGGGATTATGAGTTTAACCATGGTGTGTTTATGATGACGTTGTAAATCATCGGATGATCGACTACTGAGAATTCGATTGTCTTTTTCACTCCTTCCGCTTCGATAGGTAGTTGGATTGTCCCGATGGTCATTATCATTCTTTCAGAAAAACCAGTCAACGGTTTGGACGTATTGTGACCTTGGAAATGTTGATGCCCAGCCTCTGAAAGGTTTCCAAGAAGATGATGTCTACCAAGCTGCCAATAACGGTTAGGACCATTTCCACTTCATGATCCTTATGATCAACGTGACGAAGAGAGGGTCGTTGTGGGGTCGATCAATTCCCAAAGTTTCATTTTTTTCGAACGAGATCTTGTTGTTAGGTTGTCCCGAGGTTTGGTACCAGTCTATCAGTGTTTTGGCTCCACACTGGAATGCTTTGATTGAGGACACCGTGTCTTGATAGTATTGGGATCCTCCGATTATCATGTTAACTTTCGTTTCTTTCTGCACGAGAGCGTCTCAGTCAGGTCATCCTCCTTTGTTGATAGTGTCACCCGGTCTTCCTCCCACTCCTCGGAGCCTGCGATTCATTGTGTTTCTCTCCTCTCTGGTTGTTCCATTCACCATCTCTTTCCATTTCTTGTTTTCTTTTCTCTTAACAGTTAGGAAATTTTGACTTCTCGCAAATGGCGCCAAGTTGTGGGAGTCAAAACTCGCACAATCAAAAAAATTTAGTTAACACTTTGGAAATCCAAAAATCTTATGTTGTGACAGCTCGAGAACAAAGATCTAAATAGAGATTTTCTTGGTTACTCTTCTTAGTAAGTTTTGATACATGGAATAGTAAAAACATAATGTTTTACAAGACGAGAATTCTAAGTATCGAGATGTAAATATGTAAATCCTAAATATCATTCCCTGTATATACTAGAGGCTGAGAGCTTTGGAGAACTATTTTAGCAATGTGAGATGTAGTTACTTTTGTATGTGCACCAACTTCGGAAGATTCTTCGAGAATCTTAGAAAAACTTCGGCTCCACCCAATCGTGACTTGGTACGGTATGTCTTGCGATTTAACTTGGTTTGGATTACAATGTATCATGTCTCTGATTGGCCAAGGCAGCTCGCTTATTATAGGATGGATGTGTACCTGCTCACAACTTAGTAGGTAAGGCAGCCACTCACGGACTGGCTTGCGACTTACCCTTTGTCTGATCGGCAAGCTCACTTGACTGGGAAGGTAACTTGGAGCTGGCTTGCGACTTATACCCCTTCCGTCTGGCTGCCTTGTTCAATTGGGAAGATAACTCGCGCGAGTTCGCTTGCAATTTATCGACCATATGTTTTGTCGGCTCACTTTATTGGGGAGATAACTTGGGAGCCGAGACAGCACGTGCAAATCATCCTGCTTATTGGTTCGATACTCTTCAGCAGGTTAGCTCACTTATGGGAGTAATCAGCATGTCATCTCGCATTTCCGGAAGTGTAGCACGTTGGCAAACACGAGGATAAGTCTTCCATCCTGATCATATATTATGCGATCAACTCATTAGTTAAGATCTGACAGAGCACAAAACTTGCAAACTGGTTGAGTTGTTAGAATCGGCTGATTGCTGGGTAAGATAACTCACGAGCTGAATGACCGGGAAGAGTAAGTCATGACCCAGACGGGTGGGCGAGATAATTCACGAGCTGCATGGCCAGAAGGAATAAGTTCGCAACCTGGACAGTTGGGTAAGATAACTCACGAGCTGGATGACCAGGAGGAATAAGTCATGACCCAGACAGGTGGGTGAGATAACTCGCGAGCTGGATGGCCAAGAGGAACAAGTCCCAACCCGGATGGCTGGGCAAGATAATTTGCAAGCTGGAAGGCCAAGCGGGACAACTCGCAAGTCGGACGCCTTGCCTTCTCAGAATGTGGTCAAGCAGCTCGCGATCTTTTGCATGTGGTCTAATCAGGTCGCGAGTTAGGTATTTTCGAAGGCAGCTCGCATTTTGCCTCATGCGAATGGACAGGATGATCCAGCTTACACGGTACAAGACGAATGGTATGGACTCTTTTTTTCCATGCATGGCTGAAGTATCGCGAGCCGGCCAACTTGCAAGCTGGTCAGTCGGGAGCTCGCCAGCTAACCTGGTTGGTAACTCCTGAGCCAACTTGTTTTGGTAACAAGCGAGCCAGCCTTGTCCGAGTTGGTTTGGCCTGGTTCACTCTTCTCGACCCAATTCGTCTAAGTTTGGGAATTCGACTTAAGACTATTCTCCATACTTGGTTATTTTTAACCATTAATCTCGAATGGTGAATTTTGACCCCAAAATATATCAAACCAAGCAATCAAGACTTCATAATTCCAAAAATTGAAATTTCAAGCCACATGACATATTCAGAGTACCAGATGTCAAGCCTCAGACAAATCTCTTCCAGGGCCGGTTACAATAATCGTGACCAACAAAATCTGAGTTACAGAACTTAGTGAACAATAGCAGAACGTGATCGATTCCTATATATTGACATCTTACAATAACCAACAAAAGTCTAAGGGGGTGTTAGTGGGAGTTGGATTTTTAATGATTGTTAAAATTTTCAGATTTCATTGTTATTGGTTTATAAATTTTGATATTCTTACTAAAATCTATTGTTATTGGTTTGATGATTCTTTAAATTCATACAAAATCCATTGTTATTCAACAAGTTTGGTTTTAAAAGATTTTATAAATTCATTAAATCTGGTGTTATTGGGACTTGGATTTTAAACTATTTAACTCATTAAACAAAACTTTGAGAATACCATCTATATGTCTTAGATTCTTAAAATCATTATTGAAAGAAAATTTTCAAAGATTTTCTAAATATACAAAGCTCTTTATAAATCTTTATAAATTTAACAAATCTTTCAACTTCTAAAATCAAGTAACTCTCTATAAATCCAATTCCCACTAACCCCTCCTAAGTCTATTGACTTGTTGGGTATAATAATTGGAGTCACTAGAGTGGAAAGATTGTACATCCATATTCTGTTTTATATAATCATAAAACCATAAACATGTCATATTGAGTTTTGTCGCATGGTTTCTAGGATTACCCTAAAAAAAAAACTGATTTCCCTAATTGATAATAAAAGCTGATTCTCTGTTGCTTTCTTTTGCTATTTTACTTTTAATTCCTATCTAGTTTACTTTCATTCACCACAACGATAATCTTGTGATAGTTCTAGCTTAGTAGAGATTTATTCTATTTGTAGTGTGACCATACAATTTTCTAACGATCTATAAAATCCACACTATACTAATCTGTTTGTTGTGTGAGAACTCACACCACTTCATGAGGTGGTGTGCATCTTTGGACTTCATGGGGAAGGGAAAATTGTCCAGAAAAGTAGTAACCTTGATTCATAGAGTAATGATCCTTTTAAAATTCTCGACACAAGAAAAAAAAATTAGAAAACAAAAACAACATTGACTAATGTTTTATCTGAGATTTGAATGTGATTAAGCAATCCCTAGCAATGACCCCAAAGTACTTTATGCGGAATAAAATGGAATTAATCGGTAAACCCCTGAGAAGAAAACTACAGCTGAAAGTGCATAACAAACAATGTAGTACTTAGATTGTCGGTCTATTGAGACTTAAAAATCACACCTAGAATTTATTATACTCAAGTTTAGCTAGAAAAAATAATAGAGATTGGGAGTTATTAATGAAGGAAAGTAAAAGAAATCAATTGAAAATGAATATAGAGCAATGGAAAAAAATTTTAACCATTGAAGATGCACATAAATATACCATATAGTAAATAACTATTAGGATTCTAAGATTAAATTCTTAAACACAAAACACATTTGTAGCACCATTCCACTTTCGTGGCTCGAACCTCCATACCTAATAAACCAATAGACTCAAATTTTGTTGGTTATTGTAAGATGTAGATGTGCATGAAAGTGAGCAAGTTTTGATTGTTCACTAACCCTGCAACTCAGCTTTCGTTGGTTACGAAGAGTAAGTCGCTAGATAATAGTTAAAGTTATTAAATCAAACATTATTAGGGTTCCAGGATTTATACCCCAACAATTAGTTCTCCAATTATAAGTCAAAGTGAACTTTGTCTTGGGGAATGTAACTAGTTCATTTCTTTTTGATTAAAAAAGTCCTGGCAAACGGCTTTCTCTTTGACTGTTTCTTCTTTCATCAACCTTCTCTTATTTTTATTTTGTTTCCTTTTTTTCCTAATGTTGTTTTATATTTTTCATAATGGTGTTTTATTTTCTTTTTGAGTGGTCGAAAAATTTTCTTAGAGAAAAAAAATTTATGGCTCTTCATTCTAACTACACGATTCCGCAGTCGGTTGAATTCAGATTTCCAGAATTTGGTGAAAACTTCAAGCCTCTCGGTCTCTACTGCATCTACGAATCGGACCTTCAGTCGTGTGGACTTCGAATCCCTATCTCACGAATCCTCTTCGAGTATCTTAGTAATGATGGTGTTTGTCTTTTGCAGCTACGTCTAAATGTGATTCACCAACTCTTGGGTTTCTAGCTCTTTCACGTGACGCTCTTGTTTCTTTCCACATATAAGATTTTTGTTGAGTTGGTGATTTTAAGAAGTGAAAATATCATGGGGCATTTTCCGTCATTGATAAGACTGTGAGGTAAATTCTCAGCGACCATGTTCGAAGGATGGTACTTTGTGTTGTTGATATTTAATTTTTATTCAGAATTCATAAAGCCTTAGTTGGTTCTGATCCGATTTTTCCTTTGTCGCAATTAGCCAAGATAAAAGGTAAGATGAATTCTCTTGCGCTCCTCTTCTTTTTGCTCCTTAAATTTTTCTTTTTCATTGAGTCGATTTTTCTTTTTAGCCGAAAATATTTTGCCTACTTTAAATGAACGCATTGAATCCTCGTTTGCTCATTTGGAGATGAATAGATGTAGTTCAAGTGTGGATCCTGTAAAACTGATTATACAGATACCCGATTACTCCTCTTGGAGGTATCTTTCATTTATGGTCAGTCTTTTCTTCTCTTTGCTGCCTCTTGTTACCAAAAGACTTGCAAGGATTTCCATTTTTCTCAGACCCTTCCTGAAAAATTGAGAGATCAGTGAAGAGAAAAAGTAAATATTCCAAGAAAAGTAAAGATCCTTATGAAACCTTTCGGACTGTAATTTCATATTTTTGTTAAAAGAAAGGATTCCTGTTTTCTAATGTGCCCTCTTAGGTAATTCTTCTTCGAATTTGATGGATGTTTTGCCATTTTGAAGAAAACTTATGGGGAAAGATACAGAAGGAAGATGATCTGGTTAATGCATTGGCCACTAAGACTTTAGTAGTGGACTCTTTTGCTGATGAAGATTGCTCGCCCACAATTTCCTTGATGGTGGCAATGTCTGAAGTAGTGGTGGTGCCTGAGGTTGAAAACAAGGCTTCCAATGCTGCTGGCATTTTTTCTTCTCGGAACTTTCCTGGTGGAATGGAAGAAATGGCTCCTCTCTGCGCTTGAATGCTACCGGTTGAGAGCTTTCTTAGGGTCGCGAGCTCATGGTCGTGGATCCTTGTTCGATTGAAGTACATCCTCTTACTCCTTCTTTAATGAAGTGGGATGAGTTATGCTCCATATTCTAGTGCAAACAGGAGTCATCAGCCTACATTCTTTTTCAGTTTATTCGCAATTCTGACCAATTGTATCTCACTACAAGAAAACTCGGCTATAGCTACGAATTTTTTCGTAGCTATAGTCTAATATTCGTGGTTATTTCTACATTAGCAACAAAAAAGATATGTGGCTATGAGCTTGTGGATATCGTGTAACTGTAGCTTTTCGTAGTTATCTGTGGCTTATCCATCCACAACATATCCACAACTTTGTTTGTGGCTCATATCCACGGATATCAACATACATTGGTTGTGGCTAATTTGGCCACAACTATCCACACCTTTTGCCGTAGTTGTCTCCACCAATAGCTACGACTTTCCCCGTGGCTTGGATAGACACGATTGGCGACATAATTGTTTGTTGCTCTGCTTCCCACAACTAGCCACAACCGTTTTCGTAGCTTCGTCTACATATATCCACGGTTTGTGTTGTGGCCTTCGAGGCACCAATTGCAACGATATGATTTGTGGCTTTGAGACCACAACTACCCACAAAGTTGGCTGTTGCTTTGTCCTCTACGTATAGCAACAATTTATATTGTGGCTTTTCAAGACACCATTTGCCAAAATGGTATTTGTGGCTGCTTGGTCCACAACTAGACACAAAGATACAATGGTACCAACCAATTTAATTAGATGACTAATTGGATATTGCAAAATGAAAATCAAAGCAAATGAAACCAAATAGAATAATAGATCATATATATCATTATAAAAGGTAGATACATGAGTGTTTAATTAGATGAAGAAGACATCTAATGATGTTCTTCAATTACACAAACTATCAGATCATTCCTTTGTTACAAAAAACATCTATAGATGTTAGAACTACTTAAAGCCGCCAGTACCGTGCTAAGCTAGAACTACTTAAACCAAGTCTAATCGGAAAGAGAGAGTTACAGAGATTGGTGAAGCTGTTGGCTTGCCTCTGATCGTGAACTTGGAGCAGAAGCACCACTCTCACGAGCAAAAGGCTCGTATGTGACTGGATCGATGCCATTGATCCTCAACAACACTTCCATGGCTTGTTTCATCCCGGTTACATCCTCCTTCAGTTCGGTTATGTCTCCCTCCATCCTGGTGAACTTCCCATCAATTTCCACATTTCGTATGACTGAAGCGGCTTGGGATTGTTGAGCATCTGCTTGAATATACTGAAGGGAACCAAGTCCATACACTCGCCCTTTGGAGTTTTTTGCCTTCTGAAAAAAAGAAGATATGAGAAAAGCGATGTAGTTACCAAAATACAAGTTTGTAAAACAATTTTCTTACCTCAATATAGGCCGCACTGAGCTGTTCCTTAGAGGGTGTATTGCTTACATCAGTGTCAGTAGATTCTTCTAACCTTTCAGCAGCCAAAGCCTCAGCAGCGAGTAGAAGAGCCTCCACCTTTTTGTCAATGCAAGTGCCATCTTTCATGGTGTGGGTCTTACGGACTACATCAATTATTGAGGGTGCTACTCCACCAGCCTCAATCGCCTAACAAAAACAAAAATCTCATAAACAATGACTAACCATCTAATAACTAACCATCTCAGAGGCAATTACCACAAATCACTACAAAAGAAAATAATCAGCTAGGCAAGACTTAGACACGTACCATCTCATAAGCCACTCGCCCATGGTTTTTTGCTCCTGAAGTGTGACGGTGAGAACCATAGCCATCTGGATTTGAGGCAGCATTCTCTGAATTTGTTTTGCTCTTCTTTTGTTGTGTGTCCTCCTCCCACAAATCAAGCATCGTGTTCCAGTCTGCCAGGCCAATGTAATCTGGCTTCTGTCCAGTTCGTTTTCTCTTGCTCACAAGGTCTCGGATTGAACTTTTCAGAATCCCTTCCCAACGATCACGAACCATGTCATGGTGCACTGGATCCCAATAATACTTTTGCTGCAACAATAACAAACATAACTTAATAAGTTAAGTATAAACAATGTAAAACATAAACTTTTTACCACAAAACTAGCTAAGTAGTTATGTCATTGTCTATATAAACTATATATCAAACGAAAACATAAATCTTACCACAAAGCTAGTCCACCATGCATCCTTCTTCTCCTGTGGAACCATTCCAAAGTTCCACCATGGACCCCAAAAGTTGGATTGATAAGCTGCGACTACATCTTTCCGGATGTGATCGTCGATGCCAAACCTAGGAGAAAGAAACATGAGTATAACAAAACCGTGAGTCATAAACCGTGAGTCATAAATGTGAGGGTTTGTCTTACCATAACCCTCCATTTAGCCTTTGTGGATGCAGCAGGGGCATGCTACGTCTCTCCGGCGCACTCATAACAGCGGCTAAGCTAGGGAGTGGATGACGAGAAGCGGTGGAAGCAGCTGGTACCGTAGATCCAGGAGGAAGCCGAGTTTGACGGCTCCGTGAAGATCTCCCGGATGAACAGGCGGCGGCTAGGAGATTCATCTGCAAATGAGGACAAAGAATGGGTCACATGCAAATGTGGAGAAAGAGTCAGTCAAACTTTGGGATCTACAAATCTACCACGAATATGAGAGGGAAACAAACTTACTGTGAAGAGAGAACTGTAGAGGATTCGCAATATTCTGAAGAGAGAACTGAAGCGGCTTCGTCGGACCGAAGAAGAGAGAACCGAAGAAGAGAGAATCGAGTGATTCGATGGAGATATTCGAAGAAGAGAGAATCGAAGTGAGAAACAAAGGGAAAAGCAAGAGAGAACTGAAGGAATCACAGAGGAGAGAATCGAAGAACAGAGAAGCGAAAAAGATAATCAAAGAAGAGAATCGAAGAAGAGAGAAACGAGTGAGAGAGAGTGACTTCGGAGAAAACAAAGTGATATTTAACCAAATAAAAACCGCGTAAACCAAAATAATTTGACAATTACCGCGAACCAAAATTTTTCGAGGTAACGCGAAAATTAAGCCGCGAACCGAAATATTCGTGGTTAAATTTTGGTTTACACATAGCCACGGGAAATTCTGTAGATATTCGTGGCTATATGTAAACCAAAATAATTTGACGATTACCGCGAACCAAAATTTTCGGAGGTAACGCGAAAATTAAGCCGGAAACCGAAATTTTAAATTTGGTTTACACATAGCCACGGGACATTTTGTGGCTATTCGTGGCTATATGTATTAGTATGTAGCTATTCGTGGTTATATGTATTAGTAAAAGGATAACATAATTTTAATGAGAACATTATTTAAAATGACAACATAATTTTATATGATTAAAAAAGGATTACATAACTTTTATCCAACATTTTTTATTACAAATAATGAGTTATGCAATATTTTCATTCTGAATATGAATCTGAATCTGAATATTCACTATATTGATCATCTTCATTATTTTCAGAAACAGTTCATCATCTGGATTAATCGGTATGGATTCATAATCCGAAGTATCTTGGACTGCATGTGTTTCGACTCGAATGGTATTTGTAGCTGGTATCACATGGTCAACATTGTCATTTTGTATTGCAATCTGAGAAACTTCATGAGTTTGGCAAAATCCTCTTGGCATAACCTGTATGGTTGTCCACCACTCTTCTCTGCTTGGTCGTAATCGAGGATGGGGAATATAACATACCTGATCACATTGCTCCGGTAATATAAAAGGATCGTAGTTGTCGTATTGCTTTTGTGGGCAAACATCAACAATACCAGATGGATTTCTTCGTATTCCTTGATCGGTATTGAACCAATGGCATCTGAAAATCATGGCTTTTAACCCAACAGCACCAGGATACTCTATCATGAATATCTCCTCGATTAGTCCAAAATACTCACTTTGAACGGTTCCACGCACACAAACACCATAATTCATCGTCTTCTTATTTTGTCCGTGGCTTTGTATATGGTAGTGGTATCCCCTCGTGTAATACATGGGCCATGACGTGATTTGATATTTTGGACCTTGTACAATTCTAGCATCCACAATGGAAATTCATATGACTCGCTAGCGTTGTTAATCTGCAAAAAAAAAAGTATAAATTAATAAGTATGAGAAAACATTTTTAAGATATACGTGTATTTCTTTTTAATACTTACATATTATTTACACCATAATGCAAAATTTTGGTCTTTTGCTCTGGTCATTGTGTCCGGAGTAATATCTGGGATGTTAAGCGTCATATATTCTTCAAACATCCTGCAAATATATATGGATCATTGGTTATATATATACATAATTACTAACTATAAATACCATAACATACATTTCATACGGTTCAAACGCTTCACAGTTCAGCAATAAAAATGTCTGAAGCACATTATAATCCTCATCATTTAACCATGCCCTTGTTGATTTCCCACTAATTCTTCCTACTTGCTGGAACATGATAGGAACATTAGGAGAATTGTAGGTGAATCGTATTCCGTGGACATCTTCCGCGGGGTCAGGAACTTCTTGAGGTGCAGCATAATTGGATGTGACGTATGAAATCTCTTCGTTGACACACTGGGCTACTATGGATCCTCCGATTCGGGCTTTGTTTTTGACTTTTTTTTTCAGGTGATACATGTATCGTTCAAAGGGATACATCCATCTATACTAGACCGGACCACCTAAAGCAGCTTCATCTGGGAGATGCACAGGCAAATGCTCCATCACATCAAAAAATGCCGGAGGAAATATTTTCTCGAGATTGCAAAGCCTCAACGCAATATTTTCTTTCAAAATGGCAACATCTTCGGTCTTCAGGATTTTGGTAGATATATCTCGAAAGAATAGTGCAATATCTACAAAAATTTGAAAACAAAATTAATAAACTTGTACGTATATTAATTTCAAAAGTATATTTTTGGAAATATTAAATATATTTATAAGAATATTTATAATTTTAAATATTTAATACCTGATATTGCCGCATGAACATTTTTCGGAAGTAGTTCTGTAAATGCAACTGGAAGAAGTCGTTGCATGATGACATGACAGTCATGACTTTTTAGACCTGTTATTTTTCCACCATTCACATTAACACAATGTGAAAATTTAGAAACATACCCATCTGGAAATTTGATCTCGGTCTTCAGCCACGTGAGAAATTTTTCTTTGCCTTCCTTCGATAATCTGAAGATTGGAATAGGCACTTTTCCATCTTGGGTAACCTCCAAGTCAGCTCTTCTACAAAATAAAGGGAGATCCATCCTTGATTTTAAGCTATCTTTTTTCTTCCCGGGAACATTTAAGACCGTGTTCAGTAGATTGTCGAAGAAATTTTTTTCGATATGCATAAAATCAAGGTTGTGTCGGAGAAGCAGTTGCTCCCAGTATGGTAGCTCCCAAAAGATACTCTTCTTCACCCAATTATGGTCGACATCGTACCCTTCAATTGTTCGAGCAGGATTGTCATGTCCTTTGCCTCCACATTCAACCGTTTTATGCAGCCCTTGTATATTATTAATCCTTTCGTGCAAAATTTCCTCTCCATTTAACCACGGCGGAGGATCATCCTGAACTGTTTTTCCCTTTACGAAAGCTTTAACATTCCGCCTGTAAGGATGAGCTGTAGACAAAAATCTTCTGTGGCAATCAAACCAGCTATGCTTTCTTCCATTTGGCAACCAAAACGATTTTGTTTCATCCATACAATATGGACAAGCTAATCTTCCATGTGTCATCCATCCAGATAGCATCCCATATGCCGGAAAATCGCTAATTGTCCACATCAAAGCTGCTCGCATCGTGAATTTCTCTTTCCGTGAGACATCGTAAGTTTTCACGCCGTCACTCCATAAATTTTGTAGTTCTTCAATCAAGGGTTGTAGATAAATATCCAAGCTTTTATTCGGATGGTTTGGCCCTGGGACTAATATAGATAGGAAGAAAAACTCTATTTTCATACACATCCCGGGGGGCAAATTGTATGGTGTCACTATGACGGGCCAGACAGAATATGATTGCCCGTTCATACCAATTGGATTAAATCCATCGGTTGATAAACCCAGATAAACATTGCGACTCTCACGAGCGAATACAGGATATACTTCTTGAAAATGCTTCCATGCTCTTCCATCTGAGGGATGATGCATTTCTCCTTCGGGGGATACGTGTTCAACATGCCATCTCATTTGTGAAGCTGTCGCCTCTGACCGGTATAATCTCTTCAACCAATCCGCAATTGGCAGATAAAACATCCTCTGCTTTGGTATCTTTTTCCCTGATCGACCCACGTTTGGCTCGTACCGATCTTTTCGACAAAACCGACATTGTAACAACTCACGATCTTCTTCCTTCCAGAATAGCATACAATTTTCCTCGCACACGTCGATTTTATGATAAGGCAATCCTACAGACCGTATCATCTTCTTCGTCTCATAATACGATTTAGGTGCGGTATTAGGCTTCAGAAAAACATATTTAAAGGTTTGAGCAATATCGTCCAAACATTCCTCCAGCAGATTGAAATTGGTCTTCCAGCTCATCACCTTCGAGACTAGATACAATTGAGAAACTCCGTCAGCACTCCCATCGTAAAGAGGTTTATTTATTGCTTCCAAAGCCTCGACATCGGTATTATGGCTTTCCTCGTAAATTGGTTCTTCAAAATTCTGGACAGCATCAGGTGACATGTTGAAATCAACATTGGAATCGTGAAATTGATCGGCTGGAACTTGAGTATTGGAAAAGCCATTCCATGGATCGTCCCCCACAACTTGATGGCTTGTCGATGCTTCACCGTCGTATTGGCAATTTTCTCCATGATACGTCCACACATAATAATTTTCCG
The DNA here is from genome assembly GCA_900108845.1 of Iljinskaea planisiliqua. NCBI lineage: Eukaryota > Viridiplantae > Streptophyta > Magnoliopsida > Brassicales > Brassicaceae > Iljinskaea > Iljinskaea planisiliqua. Next base: position 415,197 of record FNXX01000015.1, on the reverse strand, counting down.
TAAAGCCTTTCATCATTATGTGAGTCGTCACAGTATCAACGTTGTGATACTTTTGATTCTTGCACTTCTTGCACGGACATAACAGCTTCCTCCGCTCTAAATAAGAAATTTGATTACAAGCAAAAGAAATAAAAGTGTTTAATCCCTCAATAAATTTATCACACACACTATGATCTGAACGTTTCAAACGTTTATACATCCATTCTCTCGAATTAAAAAAATATGTCATTTTTAACACTCTTTTTTTTTAAGGGACACTCTTTCTATTTTTTTTTTCACGGTTTCTCCAAAATAGGTGAGGTTGGTTTATATATAATTTCCACAGCTACGAATAGCCACAACTAATACCGTAGCTAAGCGAATATATTCTCTGCCAAATCGATTGGATGGCATTACACCTTTTGCAGCGAATAATAAGTTGTTAACTGTTACTTTAATCGACACGTGATTTTTTCGCCCAAAAAATCTTACTCAGCTACGGATAGCCGCAACTAATGTCGTGACTATTGTAAATATATTAAATAGTTTACTTACATTCTACCGACATGTTATTTTAAAAAAAATATATATCTTACATATCCACGGCTAGCCACAATTATATTTGTTGCAAAGTAAAATATCTGGTGATCCACGGATAGCCACGAGACATTCCGTGGCTATTCCGAATATATTTTCAGACAAATGACATGATTAGACGATACAGTTTACAGAGAATATCATCATGGTGATGTTGAAAAAAAATAAGCGACTCTGCGATATTTATTTGTTTTTCATAGCTACGGATAGCCACAACACTTTTGTAGCTAAATTATTATACGGTTTGGTTGTTGCTAACCGAGGAAATTTGGTTTCCACAATCCGGTTTTGTCTCTAATCGCGGCGATTGGGGCTTCGAATAGCAACGAACTGTGTTGTGGCTTTAAAGCTACAAATATGTCGTGGCTATTTGTAGATTTTTTATGTCCACAGATTTTCGTAGCTAATGGTAGATAGTAGTGCCACGATTAGCGACGAACTTGACTTCGTAGCTATTTAGCTACGAATAACTACGTCATGGCCACAACTTTAGTTTTTTTCTTTTCGTGGCTAAGGTTGTGTCTAGTTGTGGCTATAATTTGTAGCCACGAAAATTGGTGTGGCTATGTTGTGGCTATGACCGAGTTTTCTTGTAGTGTCTGACCATATTTCTTATGAGAGTTTTTCTTGGTACATTGAGGTTGTGAAAGGTTTTGTACTGGTAATCACTACCTCTTCCATATTTTCCCTATCATTTTCAAGATCTTTACATGTTGTTTGACTTTGGATTACTTTAGGTTTCTTCATGCACGATGCCTTTCCTTGAAGATTTCGATTAGGAAAGTTAAAATAAGAATTTTGTCTCCTGTTGTGATCACGGCAATGAGATTGCCAATTTACGGGCCACTATGTCTTCCCTTGAGGATAATAAAATGTCCCTTTCTGATTACTTGGCTTGACATCAAGATAAGTTTGACTTGATTTTGTCTCACGTTGTTTCACTTCGATAGGATAGAGATTCTCCTTATTTGAGCTCGGAGAACTCTCAATCTGAACTGGTGAGTTTCCAATCCGATATGGGGAAATCCATATCAGATTCAGCAAACTCTCAATCCAAACTATAGAGGGATTGGGCTGACTTCAAAAATTTTTGTCTCAACCACGGCGGACTTCAAGTTGGGATTTGGAAGCAGGAGTTATCTATGGATGAAGAGATTTTGAAGGCTGTCGACGTTAAAACCCCGACTTCATATGCTTTATGAAGGAATTTTTTAGAAGAGGCCTTTAATTTGGTTCAGAGGAGCGGGTAATATGTTCATATGGTATATCACTTGAAAAAGATATCATGGCTACAAACATGTCCTATGGTCCTTCCACTTTATATATATTGTCTGCCAGAGAAAAAGAGCTGAAAATGTAGTGTTTGTTTTTTTATTATGGTGTTTTACCACTATGGCTTGTGTCCATTTTTTTGTAACATTGTTCTTGATAATGTTCGAGTTTTTAACTTGAGTACTTCGAGTGATCCTTCTCCTGGTTGCATCATCTTGAGTTTCTTTTTCGAGTCCTTGCAGAGTCTTTGTTCCCATGAGTTTCCTATTATTGTGGTGTTAGATAGGATGTTTCTTCCTCTCGCAACCATTCCTTCAGTTGATCTTAGGTGTAGGTGATATGTGGCGATTTTGGCTCATTTTACAGACTGTTTTCAGGTATTTATTGAGTCTTTTGAGTTTGTATCCAGTCATTTCAGGTCACTAGGGAGCTTTGGATGAAGGTTGGAGCTTCTGGTGCATTTGGATAAAAAAAAGAGTCAAAATTGAGCAAAAAAACTTAAGTCTTCACGCGGAGCAGTTGCTCTGGTTTTGAAGCCGTCCCTCGAGGTGCATTTCACTCAGTGGAGCAATCTCTCCACTCTGGAGTAGTCACTCCAACCAGAAGGAGAAAAATAAGAAAAGCCAACTTACTTAGTTTTTGACACAAGAAAGGGGAATAAAAGAAGAGCCGTCTCCTGCAAAAAGTGAATCAATCACTTTATGTGTTTTTAGAAAAAAGACATCATTTTGGATCTATAATCCTAGGGAAGTTAGACAAAGGATGCTAGGTTGTTACACAAAGTAATTGGTGCCACGACAGTAGGTCGGTCTTATCCTTATGTTTGAGTTCGAGACTTGTGCTTAATTGTGTCCTAAATAGTTGTTTGGTTCTTATTCTCTGAATTTTGTAGGCTTAGCGTTTTTTAATTGATATACATCGTTGTTTAATTCTCTTGCGTATCATTTACAGCAAACCAAATCATTTTTTCTCTTACCTTAGTTTCAATTCCTTGTAGAAATATAGTGTAACACTGGTCCTCTGCAAATCAAACTTTTTTGTATTACATTTGTGTGATGTGCACTTGCAATAGAAAATAAGAGTACTAAATCATGTGCATCGTTAGGCCAGTCAACTTAAAACTACAAACATATCCCCAAAAGCCCAAGTGTCTTCGTTTGGGTGAAAGGCAAAAATAGGTGTTTTTTTTTTTTTAAGATTGAGGGTTTATGTCTCCCTCTTTTTATAGTCATTTTGGTGGGTGACCGCTCTCCCTCTTAATCAGAGTGAGAAATGAGAGTTGTGTGGTGGCTTCGGAGTTTACTTGCTCTGAAATCTAGAATCCATTATTGTTTGGTCGTGTCTCAAGAAAAAGGTTTTCATTCTTTATTTCGATATTTATTGGTATTAAGTTCATAACCGTTTCCAAACTTTCCAGTTCGGTTTTCTTTTCGTGTATTTCCTAGAAACTCGTTATGCTTATTTTTCTTTCTTCAAATAAGGGCTCACCCTTCATTTTTCTTCATTCATTATTTTTTGATGGATTCTCCTGACAAAGAAGATCTCTTCGCTTTTCTTCAAAAATGTATAAGTTTGAATTTATTTGTTGATGATGAATTACCTGTTTCAGAAGCAGAGATTTGCGTCGTTGCCATGTTCAGAAATTATAATGTTTCTGTCAAAATCTATGTGAAAGTGAAATATCTTTCTCTAAAAGTTCTTTTGATATTTTCATACTATCCAGTCATCCTTTGGTTGTACAGTAAGGACCTGCTTGAATTCTTCTTTTTTGGTTCCTTCTTTTGCTAACTTCTTTTTAAGTACTACTTTGTTTCTTCTTCAATGATACCGCCTCAATTCTCTTAAGGCAGGATCAGCTCAAAGGCTGAAAAGGACGACCAACTGGTGGAGGAGAGGGTGTGGCCATTCGGATAGCAGAGCCGGGTTCTCATGATCTTTACAAAGGTTGATAAATTTTAAGCACATTTTTTCGCGGTCCTACTCCTCTATGTTTTCTTTGTTCTAGTGCTTAAAGAAGTCAATACATATATGGTTTTAGCAATTCGTTTATTCAAATAGAATGTACATAACATTTGAGATTCCAAATTTGATCAATGAAATAATTTTTATCTTTGGATGTAAGCGTATTCTTTTAGTTGTAGATGATATTGGAAGTTGCATATGTACCAATTTTGGGATCAAAACACCTCGTAATTTAATGAATCTCCCTTTGTAAATTTGGATCACACAAAAGCATTCAATTATCTAATATGTTGGGTTTTTCAATTTGCAAAAATTAACTATTTCACTTTCAACCTTGGAATGCTCGTTCTTTAGTTGATTTTTTTTCTTCTTAAGAACTATGACTACTATCGGAGTTGGGAATTGATGCACTAATGATGAGCTGAAGGCAATGTTCTCACTAAGTTTAGCGATGGCGTTGCCTTTTTTAATTTAAATATTTTAATATAAAATTTGAATTTTTTATTCTTTTCAAAATGCATTTGGAGTTTCGGTAAACATTAAATTTCATAATTTATTTATTTTTAATTTTCTTCATTTATTTTTAATACATCACATAATGGTTTCTATATTTGTTGATATTTTATTTATGTTTTAAATATTAATACGTTTTTTGTCACATATTAAATTCATAAAATTTATATTACATATTTTTGTAATTCAAATATTTCTTAAATTTTCATTCAGAATTCATTTGTTCTCGTACAAATTTTGTAGTAGTTCTTACTTTGGTAACTTTTAAGTAGATAAATTTGTGTAAAGAATATAAATCATAATATAAGTTATCGATGTAAGTTTTTAACAAAGATAAACTATGGTTTGAAGCAAACACCTTTATGACACAACTATTTTAAGAGTTACGATTTTTTAACAAATACTAACAAAATGAATTCTCACGTGATTCACATTATCAACTATTTTTATTATTAATATTAAATATAGGTACATGAAATTTTAATTCATCAAATAATACAAAATTTAAATATAAAACACAAGCATTAAAAAAATAAATAATTTGTACTCTCAAACTTTGTATTTACTGACATATCCAACTAAATCTGTAGCAAAACCTTTCTATAGGATTATGATAAGTTTCAGGATCGACCTTGCAGTGCGAGTTCAGTGCGGAGGCGACAGAAGCGTCACATGTGATACCCATGTCTATGAATCCCCTTGGACCTGCAATATCTATCAAACGACTGAGGGAAGACCAGTGATCGTGCCAGAATGATGTGTCTGCTCCATTTCTTACATCAATTATGTGGAATGTTTTTGCCTTCTCTCTATATTTTAGAATTTGGTTCCACATCCATGAACCTTTAACTGAGTAGTTTTTCTCTGTCCATATTGACCCACTTCTGATATTTCTGCTCCAAATCAAATGTACCCATAGTGTTGTTTGCTTCGATAATACCCGCCATAATAATTTTAAGCAGCACACAATGTATGTATCTTTAAGAGATCCTAAACCCAGTCCTCCTTCTTTTTTCCGGCAAACATCTATCCATGCGACTTTGGCTTTTTTTTAGTTTAGGTCCGGGCCCGACCACAGAAAAGCAGAGCACATATGTTCTATCGTTTTGATGCATTTACTCGGAAGCCTGAAAACTGAGATCCAGAAGTTTGTTAGACTGAGTATCTCTGACCTGAGAAGTTGCAGACGACCCGCAAAAGAGAGGAACCGCGCCCTCCACGAGCTTATCCTGATCTGAATCTTTTCAATTGGAGGGGCATAGTCATTGGTGGTCATCCCCTTCGTCATGAGAGGTAGTCCAAGGTATCGTACAGGCAATTGTCCCTGTTGGAAAGGGAAAGGTGAGGTGATGTTCTCTTTGGTGTGATTCGTCATTCCTGCCAAGAACAATGACGATTTTTCCAAGCTAATTTGAAGACCCGACATGATAGAAAAGTCATCAAAACAATTTCTGGTGCCTTCAATTGATTATTTACTTCCATCAACAAAAACCATCAAATCGTCTGCAAAACACAGATGTGTCAGCTGCAATTGCTTACAGTCAGGGTGATAGCCAATTTTCTTCTCACGTGCTGCTTTGTCAATGAGTTTGGACAGGACATTCATACGCATAACAAACAGATAGGGTGAAAGTGAACAACCTTGTCTCAGGCCTCTGGAGCTTTGGAAAAAAACGCGCTAGTTCACCATTTATCTGAACAGAGAAAGATGCTGAGGTAATACATAATTTGATCCAGTGAATGTATTGCTCAGGGAAGTTCAGTGCTGATAATGTGTTAAGAAGGAATGCCCATTGAACTGAATCAAAAGCTTTTGATATGTCAATTTTCATTGCACCTCTAGGTCAGATCTTCTCCGTGTGATAGTCCTTCACAATTTCAGATGCTAGAAGGACATTGTCCATTAGGAGTCTTTCCTTCACGAAAGTCGATTGATTATGTGCAATGAACTTCGGAAGCAGTATTTTCAGTCGGTTCGCAAGGATTTTTTATATGACTTTGTAAAAGACATTGCAGCAGGAGATGGGCCAGTAGTCTCGCATCTCCTTTGCTTATTCCTTTTTTTGGTATTAGAGCAAGGATAGTTGCGTTGAGGCCCTTAGGGAGAAAACCTTTTGAGAAGAAGGATCAGATAGCCGCTATGCAGTCCTTTCCAATTATATTCCAGGAAGCTTTGAAGAACTCACTCGTAAACCCATCAGGTCCTGGGGATTTATCATTTGGCATTGCAACAAAATTTTTTTTTATCTCTTCATCATTGACATTCCTAATGAGCTGTTCTCTTTCAATATCAGAGCATCGGAAGGGGAGAATGTCCTGTAACTGATCCACAGTGAGAGTTTGAAAGTTCTCAGGAGAATGATTCAAAAATTCTTCAAAGAATTTCGTTGCTTCCATCTTAATCGAGTCACCGTCTGTGAGCCTCTGCCCATCTGAATCTAATATCTGAATGCCATTCCGCATCATTCTAGATTTTGCTGTCTTGTGGAAGAACTTATTGTTACCACTGCCCACATTAAGCCACTCTTCTAGTTCAGCTAAATGTTGTCATTTACGATATATTGCAGCTTCTTCTTCAATAGCAGCTTTAGTGGGGTTTGCAAGCATTTCAGCCTGTTTGGAGCATAGAAGTTCATATGCTTCTTTTGTTCGCTTCGGTAGATCTCCTAACCTGTGTTTACCTATATTCCTTATGATTGATTTCCTTATGATTTCTTTGATAGACGAAATAGAGCGGAGGTCGATTCAAACAGGGGATTTGTAGCTTCCCAATAACTCTCTATCTCCGGTAGGAAATCAGGGAGAGTGGTTAGGACATTTACAAATTTGAATGGTTTTCTTCCTTTCTCCTTTTCTGCTTCAAGTCTAAATCGGCATCGAGCATGATCAGAACATCCGCCGGTTTCAAATACGCTGTATGATCTTGGATATTTAGCGAGGCACACATCGTTGGTCAGCACTCTATCCAATTTCTTACATATCAGCCCTACTTCTCTCTTGTTACTCCAAGTAAACCTTGGTCCTTGATATAACAAGTCCTGAAGAACACAATATCTAGCAGTTTCCTGAAAGTCTCTTGTTCCTGATGAGATTAGTGTGAAATTGGTGTAGTTTGAATGCTCATCCCTGGCCAACACCTCATTAAAATCTCCGCAAATAATCCATGCTTTGTTTCTGAAAATAGGGGAATAACTATGGATTTTGATATCTTCCCACAGGAGCTTACGTTCTTCCGTCATATTAGATGCGCAAACAAAACTACAGAAGAATTCTTCTGTTTCCCCTTCCAAGAGAACGGAGCATGTAATCATCTGTTCACTCTTAAACACAGGAGTCAGATACGACCCAAGCTGTTGACCTCATAATTAGATATCCACGACAAACCATGAAAAATTGATGAAATTATATTTAATGCATTGTTTTCGTGAACCCACGTCTCTAGAACTCCTCCAAAATTCAAAGAACAACTATTTACCCAGTTACGGATTATAAAATGCTTTGTGGACTTGTTAAGTCCCCTTACATTCTAAAAGAAATCTGACATTTAAGTTTTTTTCTTACGGCCCCTTTTACTCGATACACTCAGGATGGAATCCTTTGTGGTACAAGCAATAGAGTGTTGAATAGTCTTATGATCCGTTTTTGATGCGCGAGGTAGAGAAGGACGAAGTTCATTGTCTGATGCAATGATTTCCGCATTAAGGGTCTCTTCCTCGCGAATTTCCCCCTCTTCTGACTCAGCAATTGTTTCTTCCTCATGTGCACCAGAGCCGAGAACAGAAAATCTAGAAGGAGAAATTATGCTCTCTTCCAGTTCGTCTTTTTCCATTAACGAAATGTGTTTCCATAGTTTTGAAGGAGAAACAGAGTGTCATTCCTCCTCTTGAACTGCACTATCCGTTTCCTGTGTTTTTCCGTGTTCCTTATCCTTTTCCCATGTACCTTATAAATCTGGCAGAAAGTCCAAATCTTTTGGTAGCTCTTTTGATGTTTCCAATTCTTTCAGCAGCATAGTCTCAACCAATTTTTCTTTGTTACTCTCCTCTATCTTTTCTGGGCTGTAGTATTTTTTTCCTACCAAACATGACTCCTTTGTATGGCCCCATTTAGAGCAGGTATCACACTTAGTTGGTAGCCATGAGTATATGTATTCCACCACTGTATCGATTCCTTTTTTCGATTTGAAATGATAGGAAACGGGGAGTTCTTCCGAGAGATCTGCTTCAACGAAAACCTTTGCTTCTTCAACATTTTTGCAGAGTTCTGTATCTGGATGTAGTCTCTTTGGGTTCCCTACTGGGCTAGCAAAGAATCCTAAACCTTCCCAAGAGTACATTGTATGCGGAACATTCTTGATAATCACCCATAAAGGAACAGCTGTTCTTACCGGTTCCGTAACTTCTTTGAGTGGTGACCATTGTGAGACAACCATGGGTATATTTGCCGGAGCCGCCTACATAACGTGAATAATGTGAACCAGGGAGAACCCTAAAATCGCTTCAAAATCGCCTTGCCACGTCAGCCTAAATCTGTTTTTTTTTTTAACTAAAGCTTTATTCTTGTAATAAATAATTAAAAGTTGATCGTTTATTCAAATGTTTATACAAATATGGTGGTGAAAGTTGAAAAAAAAGGCTGAATGTCTACATGGGGAGGATGAATTCGTTATCTTGTCATCATTTGAGAAGTAGTTCAGCTGAGAATATTGTTGGCATGTAAATTCTGTCTCCGTAAAATAAGCCAATCAAGGAGAGAGCTGAAAGACGAAAGAGAAGTAAAGCAGCGAGCCCAAAATAACTTGGAGTGGGCCATAAAGTCAAGTAACAAATTCAAATTCAAATTCAACTCCAATGTGAATATAAAACTTGTTGAAACCAGCCGTTTAATGCGCTAAAGGAAAATGATCAAACAAGAATAAATACAATCGACAACAAATCAAACACAGTAAGTGAGGAATTTAAACACAACACTTGCTTACACCCCTCAATACTACGGCATATAAAACAAGAAGAGGATTACGGGAAAATACAACACATCCTGACCATAGTGCCGGCCTTTGATGGAAAGCAAAATAAACATTTGCTTACACCCCTCAATACTAATAGTAATTTCCAGCCTTAAATTTAAAGAAGAGTCTTAGTATAGTGGTTTACGTTTCACTCACTTATAAGAAAAGAAAAATTAAGTTAAAGGAAATTATTCTAGTTTATTTAAATTTAAAAAATTTGTTACTGAAAAAAAGTAACATATCCAAATTCTAAACCATCATTATTATCCTTTTATTCTTATATATACCAACAGCATTAGTTATTTAACAAATAGAGCCAACTAAAATTCTTTTTAATCTCCTCGTTTCTTTGGCTAAATCAAATTCATCTTCCTTTTATTCATCACTTCATCAAGTTTTGGTTTAAAAAGTTCCGGCTAGCATCTATTAAAGTTTGTCAACCAAATATAATTTTAAGCCTTCACAATCTAAATTTAAGATACTGTTAGTTAATTGTTTAATTAAATACAAGTTATGTGATTGAGTCATGTGGACATTGGGCCATGTGTTTTGACTTCTCCACCAAATAAACTTGATAAGACTTCATATGAATCTCAAGAATGGAGTAAATTGTTTACAAAATTAAACTAGTTATATTTTGTTTCTATTTTGTTATTATTTGTATTTGTTTTTGTGTGATGATACATCTATTTACTGAATATTTTAATTATAGACCAATGTCTTCAAAACGAATAAAAATATGTTGGAAGGTCCAGCAAAAGCAAGAAAAAGAAAGAGACACGAAACATTAACAAAATCATTAGCTGGTTCCATGTTGAAGTATGTAAAAAACTCGGGTTGACTGTTTCATACCCCCTCTATCATGCTGCTTCCGCATCTATCCCCCTATACTGTTAAGTTGTTTCTATTTCCCCATAAATTACCAGTTTAATTAAAAAACCCCCTAAACTTATTTTCTCTGCCTAATTCCACCTACAGAATTAAAAAAAAAAAAAAAAAATCTGAATTGTGTTTTAGAAAATAGCGATTGCCCAACCGACACGATTACCAGAACTACGTCGTTCTGACATTTTTTTTAACAAAATATCATATTACAAAACTAAGATTTGAATCCTTGACCTCTTTTCTAAACAAACATTTACAAAACCGTTCTCCCAAGACGTTTTCTTTGTATATACTATTAACATACATATATATATATATTTATGTCTATACATAAAATAAATAATCTGACTCACATACTATCATACATATGTCTCAATGTCTCGTCTCCCCCATCTCTATATTCTGTATTTTTTTATTTAAAAGTAGAAATCTTATATAGAGATTGACAAAAAAAAATTTCAATTTTCACATCATCACTTTTTCTTAATTTTTTTAAAATCAATAAATTAAAAAATGAAATTTTTTATTATATTTTTGTAATAAGACACACATATAAATATCTTTTTATTTTTAGATAATTTAAACTTTATTTTTTACTAAATTTATGTAATTTTAAATAAAATAAAATTCAAAATTTGTTAAACCAAATATACAAAAAAATGGCAAATAATTGTTTTTACGATTTTGTTTTTTAAGAAAAGTTATGAAGGCGAAAGCTAAAAAAAGTTTGTCAAAATCTAAATAAGATTTCTAATTTTAAATAAAAAATACAGAATAGAGAGATAAAGGAGTGAGACATATGTATGATAGTATGTGAGTCAGATTATTTATTTTATGTATAGACATATATATATTAGTAATATATAGAAAGAAAACGCCTTGGGAGAGTGGTTGTGTAAATGTTTGTTTAGAAAAGGGGTCAAGGGTTCAAATCTTAGTTTTGTAATAGAATGTTTTTTTTAAATGTCAAACGATGTTTGGTAATCGGGTCGGTTCGGCAATCGCTATTTTCTAAAACACAATTCAGATTTTTCTTTTTTTCGTAGGTGGAATTAGGCATAGGAAATAAGTTTAGAGAGTTTTTTTGATTAAACTGATAATTAATGGGGGAATAGAAAGAGGTTGATAGTTTAGGGGGAAATGTGTGAAAGCAGCATTATAGAGGGGGTCTGAGGCAGTCAACCCAAATAACTCTAAACCTTTTAAAGTGGCTGAATCTTAAGAAGAAGATATCAACAAAAATAGTGAAGAAGCTGGTGGTTCAGAACATGGTCAAGCTGAAAACAGTGGTGCACATGGCAATGAGCATGAATGTAATAAGAATGAGAATATGGATGAGAATGAAGAGGATAAAGCAGATGATGTTAAAGAATATCAAATAGATGGAGATATAAATAATCTTGAAAATTGGAAAAAATTGATAATAGAAAGAGAGATTCTATGGTTGAAAAAGGTCCAACGACAAGACCCCCGATTGATTATCATTTTCCAAGAGATTATTTAGGTAGATGTTTTTCTCATTCGTCTTATACAAGAGAAATAAGGAATGGAGATAAGCAAGATAGACGATGGTCACTTACTCAAATGTTAAAGACAAAATCTTTTGTTTTTACTGAAAGTTATTCACGGAAGACAAGTATATGAATCTATTGGCAACTACTGGATCTGATGACTGGAGAAATATCTCAAAAATACTTAATGAACATGAAAAAGGTCATAAGCATATCACATGCATGATTTAGTGGGTGGAGTTGGAAATGAGACTGCAAAAGAATCAGACAATTGATAAGCATATTCAAGAAGAGATTAACAAAGAGGAAAAACATTGGAGAGATGTGTTATTGAGGATAATTGAATTGGTAAACGGTATTGCTAAACAAAATGTTGCATTTTGTGGAAGTAGTGATGAGGTTCATGAAGATGGTAATGGAAATTTTTTGGGTATGATTGAAGTATTTGCAGATTTTGATCCAGTGATGATAGAACACATTAGACGAATTGATAAGCGTGAAACTCATTATCATTATCTCAGTCATAGGATTCAGAATGAGTTGATCGAGATGCTTATGAATGAGATCAAGAAAATGATCTTAAAGAAGATTCGATGTGCTAAAAAAATTTTAGTTATTCTTGACAGCACTCCTGATATCGGGAACAGATGTCCCTAGTTATCCGATGTGTGGATATTTCTGAGACTGCACCAAAGATTGAATTTTTTTTGTTTTCGACATTCTTGAAGGTTAAAGAAAAAACCGGAGAAGTCTTTTTGACACCCTTGAAGATGCATTGCATAACTTTGGGTTGAATATGGATGACATTAGAGGCTAAGGTTATGATAATGGATCAAATATGAAAGGGGAAAATAAACGAGTACCAAAGAGATTGCTTGAGATTAATCCCAGAGCTGTCTATACACCATGTAGTTCTCATAGTTTGCATATGGTTTTTTTCAGGTATCGCTTCCTCATCATCGATAGCAGTATCATTGTTTGGAATTATTCAGTGCATCTATTCTTTTTCCCCCTCTTCTACTAATAATTTTGAAGTTTGGAGACAGATTGTGAATGGCATTATAGTAAAACTATTATCACAAACTCGTCAGGAGAGCCACATCAAAAGCATTAAAGCAATACGATTTCAGGCTCTTCAAATACGAGACGCTTTGTTTCACTTGGTTGAAAACAGTGAAAACCCAGGAACATGAAGTGAAGCTGAGTCTGTTGCATTGAGTTGGAAGCTTTGAGTTTTTTGTTTGGAATGATTATTTGGTATGACATTTTGTTTGCTGTTAACAAAGTAAGCAAGATCCTCCAATTAGAAGACATGAATATTGATATTGTTATTACTCAAGTGAAAGGTCTTATTTCCTTTGTTTAAAGAATATATAGAAACAGGTTTCCAAGAAGAAAAAATAGAAGCTGAACAGATTGCTATTGATATGAGAATTGATCCTGTATACTCTATGAAAGCAAAACTTTTCATCCAAAAGAAACGATATCATGATGAAGAGCCTGAAAAAGATAGGGAAGATGTGATATTTATAGCAGAAGAAAATTTCAGGATCAATTACTTCATTAACATTGTGGATCAATGTTTGGTTTCTTTGAGGCAAGGTTTGATCAACTCCAAACTTATGAAAAAACTTTTGGATTTTTACTTGATTTCAAAAAGCTGAAGTTACCAAGTCAAAGTGATGATGAATCGATGGTTTCTTGTGTAGACCTTGAAATTTTTTTAAGCATGGTAATAATTTTTATCTTGATGGTAATGAATTATTTTTGGAGTTGAAGCTATTATGAGGGGCTTTACAAAAAGATATTCAGAAGGTTATCGATCTACTAGATTTTCTGAGAAATGTGGAAACTTGTTTTTCAAATACATGGACTGCATACCACATAATGATGACAATTCTAGTTTCAGATGCCTCGGCGGAAAGAAGTTTTTCGAAGTTAAAACTTATAACATCTTATCTACAGTCGAGTATGTCTTAAGAGAGACTAAATGGTTTGGCGATCATATCAATTGAAAAAGGCATGACTAAAAAATTGGACTATACAAATCTGATGAATGAATTCACAAGTAGGAATGCAAGAAGAACCATATTTCAAAAGTAATGTATTTATCTTTATTTTTTAAATATTTATTATTATTATTATTTACCATTAAATTAGTTTTTTATGATTATATTGAAAACATTTTGTTAATAAAAATGTGTAAAGCAACATATTTTTTTCTTTAGGTTATAGTTTTTTTAAAACTCAGGACCTATACTGCCTGACCACACTACATTATTATTTGTCAACCAGTTGAAAAAATAACTCATTTTCTGCCATATTTTACTTAGGATTCCAAATTTTATCTTCTCATTATTACTATTTACAAATTGGTTTCCGTTTGAACAGTTTGGCGTTTAAAGTAACAGGATAGGCAAGTCTAACACTAACATAAAAGGACGCCATGGCATATAGCCAAAACATTAAAGAAACCCTCAACAAATTTCTGCTAGATGAAAATAAGTTTTCTAACGACCTACCTGATAATATTAATGGGGCTTTAGCCACGAGAACCACGATGAAACAAGCCAAGAAGATAAATACCAAGCAAGCGGATTTAATCCGGACAATTACTAAGCTTCCCTTAGAGGCAACAAAAACACGTTAAATGATGGTTTCAGGCGTTATGCATATGCATCCAACCAAGTTAATGTAACACCCGTCTCATCATAACTCGAGAAATGTGTGTTAGTAGCCTTGACTTATATCTCAAATACTCCAATTAATAAAACCTCAATTTTATTTCTGGAAACCAATACATCCAATAAATGATCATAACGTAATATTTAAAATAAAATATTAAAAACTGTAAAATTCCAAAAATAACACCTGAATCATCATAACGTAAATTTACTCGTCTATTTCACTTGAAAAGGGAAGAAAAATAGGTGAGTAATAGGAGAGTCACTCAATGAGGTTGGGGATGCTAATCACAGAAAACGCAGTTACAGTCATAACACTCCAAAAACGGTAAAAAAACTAAACTAGAGCAATCAAGGCACCTAAAGCACCCAAACAACTACCAATAGTCCTACTGACAGTTTAGATGACCGACCTCTCCCTCCCACCAAGAGGTCAGCATGGAATAAGTGCCAACGGCACCGTCGGGTATGACGATTTATTGATCTTATAAGGCATGAGACATCAGATCGACTAGGCTGCCCGCACCCCCTCTCACACAATGCGTAGATTGTACAAAAGTCCGTCTCTGTACCCCACAATCTCTAACATCTAACATGCTCGACTACTTATATATATATATATATATATAACAAAGAATTATCATTTTTAACATGCACAATCAATAGGATGAATCATCTATATTCTTATCTCTAATTTAACATTCAAAACTATCTAGATTCGATAAAATAAATCATTGTAGTACTAAATTCCATCTAAGAAGTTCTAGACGAAAGTCCAGCTTGTTGGGGTCAAAACCCACCCCTCGAAGATAGACGAACCAAGAAGTCTAAATATTTATACGAAAAGCTTATCCGAGGACAAACCAGCTAGTCAACTTCCTCTAGAAATAATTGGGCTTACTGGAAACTCATACGAAGACACAAAAACTCATTCGGAGATCCAAAAACTATGCACAGACCGCCCTTGGACCGTCCAGGCCGCTGCTTAGGCTGTCTAGCTTGCCCTTGGACTGTCCAGGCCGCCACTTGGTCTCTCTAGCTCGCCCTTGAACTCTCCAGGCCGCCACTTAGAGCCTCCTTGCTAGCAGGCCGCCACTTAGAGCCTCCTTGCTAGCCAGGCCGCACTTAGAGCCTCCTTGCTAGCCATGCTGCCACTTTAGAGCCTCCTTGCTAGCCAGGCCGCCACTTAGAGTCTCCTTGCTCTCCAGGCCGCCGGTTTGCTTCTCCTTGCTCTCCAGGCTGCCAGTTTGCTTCTCCTTGCTAGCCAGGCCACCACTTAGAGTCTCCTTGCTCTCCAGTCCGCCACTTAGAGCCTCCTTGCTAGCCAGGCCGCCACTTAGAGTCTCCTTCCTCTCCAGGATGCCACTTAGAGCCTCCTTGCTAGCTAGGCGGCCACGTAGAGTCTCCTTGCTTTCCAGACCGCCGGTTTGCTTCTTTTTGCTCTCCAGGCCGCCGGTTTGCTTGTCCTTGCTCTCCAGGCAGCCAGTTTGCTCAAGCGCCAAAGAGCGTCCGGCAGGCCGAAGAAGACTAGGATGCCAAGGAGAAGACTAGCCCGCCATCAAGTCCATGCAGGCCGCCGGTTAGCATCCTCCTTTGAGCAGGCCGCCGAGACCAACACGCCAGTTTCTTTACCTTCGGAGAAGATCAGCACAACTTCTCCTCCTCCCCTCAGAGCAGCACACCAATCCCTCTTTGGTTAAGAGCAGTCCGCCCTTAAGCTCGGAGAGCAGCCCGCCATGTTGAAACTTATAAGAGCAGCCCGCCGTGTCCAAGAGCAGTCCGCCAGTACCTTCCTCATGCTCAGCAGGCCGCCGGTTTGTCTCATACCAAAGGAAAGTGGCGGTCTGAGATTCGTACAAAGAAACGGGCGGGCTGACATTCATATGAGAAAACGGGCGGGCTGAGATTCATACGAGAAAACAGGCGGGCCGAAGTTTTCTACGTACTCTTTACGAGAACCGAAAGCTCAACCCAGTGTCACTCGATTCAGAACACTGTTCATCCAAGAATATCCACAAAAACACTATTCAAAAAATACTGTTAATGAACCAGATAACAGTCAGAAGAAACCGAGATTCCGTTTAATGTAACTCGGACTCGTGGTACTGTTCACAAGCACTGCTATGTACCATCCCAAAAATTGGGAAAGAAGTCCAAAAAAGGCAAAAAATCAAAATCAAAGAGAACCGAGCCAAACCGGAGGCGGGCTGGATCGAAACCGGACTAAATGGCGATATGTTGAAGATTTGGGCCGCGGATCAGGCCCAAATCCGTTTAAGTCGGCGGACGGCAGAATTAAAAGGCGTCCCACATCGCTAATATGCTTCCACATCGCTAATATGCTTCTTCAGCACCCTAGATTGCTTACTCTATATATGCTAGCTTGTATTAGGTTAAAACTATCCAATTCCAAGTATTAGACTTTTTGTATTGTAAAACATTAAGCTTTTCTGAATTTTCTCGTACTTTGGTAAAAAAAAAATCACTTAATAATATAAACTTTTGACTTTGGTCCTCGAATTCTTATAAAATAGGATTTTCAAGCCCTCACTTATTATAAGTTTTGATTGTTTGAGTTTCGACTATCATAGTTTGGCGCCGTCTGTGGGGACGAGAAATATTCTAAACCCGAAGAGTAAGAGGATACAAGAAAGAAAGTGATGTCTGCAAACGAAGAGATCAACGACAGAAACAACAAGCCGGTCGGAGCAACCTGTTCAGGAAAATCAAACCGGCACATGGCGGGCTGCTTTTGTGAGCTTAAAGGGCGGACTGCTCTTTGACCTTGAACATGGATGGTTTCTCCCTGAGCTTAAGGGTGGGCTGCTCTTAAGAGCTTAAGCAGCTTTATGTGGTGTAAGAGGAGTAAGGTTATGCTTCTTGTGATTGTGCATGAAGCTGCAGTAGTTGGTGCGACCATTGTGGAGATTCTCCTTATCGAATTGCCATGGTCGGCCTAGTAGGATGTGTCCAGCTTGCATCAGAACAACATCACAAAGGACTTGATCCTCATACTTGCCTACACTGAATGGTACGATGACTTGTTGTCCAATCTTGAGCTCTACCTTGTCGTCTAACCATTTGAGTCAGTACGGTCGTGGGTGTTTGGTTGTCTTAAGTCCTAACCTGTCTACCAGGTACTTGCTAGCAACATTAGTACATGAACCACAATCAATGATGAGGCTACATACCTTTGATTGCATGGTACATCTTGAGTGGAAGATGTTTTCTATTTGAATGGTCTTCGGCACAAAGAGTGCACGTAAGGATCTCCAAGTGACTAGGATTGCTCCTACATCAGGATAGTCGACCACTTCTTCCTCTGGCTCCAGTTGTTCCTCCTCGGTCTCATCCTGAGATTCATATACCCCATCTTCTCAGATGATCATGGCTCGTTGATTTAGACATTCTCGAGCATAATGGCCTTTGCCTTTGCACTTGGAGAAAGTTACGTCATGGGCTTGTTGGTTCTGAACTTGACTTGGTCCGGTACCGGCTCCATTGTTAAGTTCTGGAGCTGCTTTCTTGAACTGGGACGTCCGTTCGGTGTACCTCCCTTTGCCTTGGTTGCGTTGAGTTTGTGGAGTCCAAGTGTTCTTCGATCGGCTGGTGGAGATGTTCTTTCTCTTGATATGTTGCTCGGCTTGGGTTGCCAAGTGCAATAGTTCATCTAGATCATTGTATTGCTGTCTTTCCACCTTGTGGGCAATGTGGTCGTGAAGACCATCAAGGAACTGAGCCATTATAGTCTCTTGTGAGTCTTCAATCTCTAGCTAGTTTTTCAAGGTCTCAAATTCTTTAAAGTATTCTTCTACGGTTCTTGTTCCTTGGGATAGATTTCTGAACTGTTTTTGTAGGTCTCGGTGGAAGTAGGTGGGAACGTATCTCTTCTGGAGCTGGCAGCTCACATCTTCCCAAGAGTTGATCGGATGTAGTCGGCGTCTCCTTCGGTGAGAAACTTCTCGGTCCCGCCAAGCTAGGGCATTGTTTGTTAGTTGTGTGGCTGTCAAGGATACCTTCCTTATTTCTGAGTAGTTGTAATACTCAAAAATGTACTCCATCTGCCTTTCCCAATCTAGGTAAGCTTCCGGATTAACCTTGTCGGCAAACGTAGGTGGGGCTAATTTGAGATCCTTGCCTCCTTGCCACGGTTTCTCATTGTCAAGTCGACGTCGGTTGTGGTTCTGTCCACGGGCCTGGTTGTGGTCTTGTTGTTGGCCCTAGTTCTGGTTCCCATTACCAACTCCATTAGTCGTCTCATCACCATGGTGGTTACCATGAGCTTTGCTGTGGCAACTTTCACCAGTGGTAGCGGTTGTCTCATTGTCTTGTTGCTATTGCTCCATCTGAGCCATGCGGTTCGGAAGTTCTTGTAGGGCGGTTATGATTTAGGCAAACTGGTTAGATTGTCCAGTATCTCCCATGGCTTGGTACCTGCAAGGCTAAACACAAGGATGTATGAAAGTATTCAAAGGTAATACGGAAATGGATGAACTGATAGGTGTTTGATATGGTTATGCAACACCATGGACCGACTCTTCAATAATTCGCTTGCAATTATATGGGATGTAACGATTTTTAAAGTAGGAGACAAATGATACTATTAATTATAAATATATATTCTTTTTTAAATAAAGTTTGAGTTCGAATACACAGATCAATCCGAGTTCTAAATCAGGAAATTAGTACTGGAATTGATTTAAATGCAAGATCAGACTACGGTGGGGATTGAACACGGCTGGATAAAAAAGGAAATATGATTGATCTATTTTTTTTTCTTTTTTTTAAATGATGCAAGCAAAAACAAACCGAAAGATAAGATAAATCAAAATCAAATGATTCTTATGAGGATTTTTAAAAAAAAAAAAAAAGCAAAACAGAAACATGAATGTTAGATCGTAAGCAAGGATTGATAGAACCTAATGTTGAGCCGTTTAGGCTCTGATACCAGATGATGTATCCTCAGAAACTGAGGTTACCGGTTGATAGGACCTAGTCCCGGATTGACACTTCGGGTGGTACGGAGTTGGATAGTCTCGGACCAAAGGCTACTAGCTCATACGGTTTGCGGTGGATCAAATGGGACCGTTAGAGGTTGCGGAAGGCCTCTAGTATTCCCACTCCTTTGGACCGTGGATATGACTCACCACATCGCCCTTGGGAGGTTTCACTGCGGAAGTAACCTTACCGACAGTTAGACTATTCCTGAAGAACAAGGAGAATTCGCGGAATTCTTAAAAAGAACAAAGTTCAGAAAAAGATCAAAAGTTTTTTTTTATTGAAATCAAAATGAAAGGTACTTATAGTGTTTTCTAGTCAAAGCAATAAATAGGAAATACAGAAAAATAGACATAGAAACTCGCAAATAGCTAAGGAGTTGACTAGTCCAAGTTGACCCTTAAACTACCCCAAATGTGACTCTTCAACTACTCGGTCGAGTCTGCTTGGATCATGGTCAACCAGGTCGGTCCATGTGGGTTTTCAGCCTGTTCCAGCCTAAGCTCGGGCCCTTGAACCATGGCTTTGACTTGAGTCTGAAGTTCCTTGAGCTTGGTCTTGGTGAATGGTCCTCGTAGTACATCCGTTCCTTGGTCCTGTTGCACTTCACGTCCGAGAAAGGGGGTCTCCCATCCGTCTTCTGTTTTCCCTCGTACCAAAGCCATTCTGTCCTGGCCGTTCTCATTTTCTTGGTTACTTGGGTGTGAGTTCTGGATTCTACGACGAAGAATTCGGTCATTCGGTCGTTGGTCTTTCCTCAGCTCATTTTTGGGTCGCATCGGGTCGATACGGTAGACGACACGGTCGTTGGTTCTTGTACCACGGTTGATGGTTCCCGTACCACGGTCGATGGTTCCCGTGCCACAGTCGATGGTTCCCGTACCACGGTCGATGGTTCCCGTACTGCTCTGGCCAACCTCCATCCGCGGACCCATTGCTTCCATGACTTGGCCGAAGATGTACTCCGTGTCCCGGTTCCCATCATTCCCCACCTCTTGAAAAGGATTTGTCCACGAATCCGGATCATCTGCCACAAAAGGAGATAGGTCAGAGACATTAAAGCTTGTAGACACATCATACTTACCTTGAAGATCTATCTGATAGGCATTGTCATGCAGGCGCTTAAGAACAGAGAATGGTCCATCCTTCCTTGGCATAAGCTTCGACTTCCTCTCTTTAGGAAATCGTTCCTTCCTCAGATGTATCCATACTTGGTCGCCTGGTTGAAAGATCACTTTGCTCCTCCTTTTGTTAGCATACTTCTCGTACTGCCTTGTTTTTGCTTCTATGTTTGCTTTAACCTGCTCATGAGTCTTCTTGACTGTTTCTGCTTTCTTTCGACCATCAACACTTTCACGATCGTTAATAGGAAAAGGTAAAAGATCCAAAGGAGACAGGGGGTTAAATCCATAGACAATTTGAAAAGGAGAAAATTTCGTTGCAGAATGCACTGAGTGGTTATAGGCGAATTCTACATGAGGCAAGTGTTCTTCCCAAGTTTCTAAGTTTTTGCTAACCAAAGTTCTAAGCAAAGCCGAAAGGGTCCTATTGACTACCTCAGTCTGGCAATAAGTTTGCAGATGGCAGGTAGTGGAAAACAAGAGCCGAGTACACAGCTTGGCCCACAGAGTTTTCCAGAAGTAGCTAAGGAATTTGGCGTCTTGATCAGACACAATATTCCTAGGCATTCCATGCAATCTAACTATCTCCCTAAAGAACAGTTCAGCTACATGTGATGCATCATTTGATTTTAAACAAGGAATAAAGTGTGCCATTTTGGAAAATCGATCTACCACTACGAAGAATGAATCCCTACCAGTCCTAGACTTAGGCAAACCTAGCACGAAGTCCATGGAGAGGTCAGTCCAGGGATGAGAGGGTATAGTTAGATGTGAATACAGACCTTGTGTGGAGTTTTTGGATTTAGCTTCCTTGCAGGTAACACACCGGCTGCAAATGCGGTCCACATCCTTCCGAAGGCCCGACCAATAGAAGTGGTCATGTAGGACCTTGAGTGTCTTGACTGGTCCAAAATGCCCCATTAGTCCACCTCCATGAGCTTCCCTGCAAAACAACTCCCTCAAAGAGCAGTTAGGCACACAAAGTCGGTTATCATAGAACTGGAATCCTTCCATTCGATGGTACTTACCGACCGCATGTCTACCACTAGCCAAGTAGGGAATCTTAAAGTCCAAGTCAGTGTCGTACAAGTTCTTAATGAACTCAAATCCCAAAAGTTTTGTTCCAAGTGTAGAGAGAATGGTATACCTGCGGGACAGAGCATCGGCCACGACATTTTCTTTACCTTGTTTGTACTTGATGACATACATAAATGTCTCTATGAACTCTACCCACCGAGCATGTCGCTTGCTAAGCTTCTGCTGGCCCTTGAGATTCTTCAATGACTCGTGATCAGTATGGATGATGAACTCTTTCGGCCCGAAGCAATGCTGCCAAGTCTGGAGAGCCCTCACAAGCGCATATAGTTCCTTGTCGTATGTTGCATAGTTGAGAGTTGCTCCTCCCAGCTTCTCACTGAAGTACGCGACTTGTTTTCCCTCCTGCATGAGAACAGCACCAATTGCAATACCTGAAGCGTTGCATTCAATCTCAAATGCCTTAAGAAAGTTGGGCAAAACAAGTAAAGGGGTGTTAGTCAACTTCCCTTTTAAGGTTTGGAAAGCTTCCTTCTGTGCAGGACCCCACTTAAACCCGACGTCCTTCTTGATTACCTCGGTCAGGGGAGCTGCGATCGTGCTGAAGTCTTGTACGAACCTCCTGTAGATCCCGGATAGGCCATGGAAGCTCCTGACCTCTCCCACGGTCTTGGGGATTGGCCAATCTCGGATGGCCTTGACCTTTGCTTCATCCACGCGGATGCCATCGGCTCCTACAACAAACCCCAAGAAAACTAGGTTATTCGTTCCAAAAGTACACTTGGCCTCATTAGCAAACAGGTGCTCTTTCCTTAGGACTTCTAGAACCTTGCCTAGGTGTTGTACGTGATCTGACAGGCTACGGCTATATACCAGGATATCATCGAAATAGACCACTACAAACTCCCTTATGAATGATCTCAGCACATGGTTCATCAGCCGCATGAATGTACTGGGTGCATTGGTCAGGCCGAAAGGCATGAGCAACCATTCATAAAATCCTTGCTTTGTTTTAAATACAGTTTTCCATTCATCCCCCTCTTTCATCCTGATCTGATGGTACCCACTCCTAAGATCTATCTTAGTAAAGATTCTAGACCCATACAACTCAACTAGTATATCGTCTAGCCTAGGGATGGGATGGCGGTACTTAACTGTGATATTGTTGATGGCTCGGCAGTCCACGCACATCCTCCAGGAGCCATCTTTCTTCGGGACCAATAGGACTGGCACGACACACGGGTTCAAACTTTCCCGAATGAAGCCTTTATCCATGAGCTCCTCCACTTGCCTCTGTAGTTCCTTGGTTTCCACAGGATTAGTCCTGTAGGCCGGTCGGTTAGGTAGCGACGCTCCTGGGACTAGGTCTATCTGATGTTCAATCCCATGTATGGGAGGTAGCCCACTGGGGTTCTCTTTCGGAAACACGTCCTTAAACCTGTCCAACAAAGCCTTGATCTCACTCAGGATTTCCGGTGGAAGGTCAGTATCCGTTAACTTGTCTTGAAAAGCAAGCAGGATGTATTGAGTGCGAGAGGGGTTAGAATGCCTTACCTGGTTGGGTGTGATCAGAAGGCTGGTTCCTTTAACCGGAGCCTTACTGATAGATACCGAGGTACCGAACCAGGCCAGACGTCCATGGACCGATCGGAGGATGATGAGCCAGAACTGGACGGACCGGGAAATCATGCTGAGGAACAACTTGTTCGTGGGGAAACCGTGGTTCAACCACAGGAAATCAGCTCAGGACAAGGAGCAGGACATCCGGACGCTACGGCCGTGTTCCGTATAGACCCGGCCGGACACGGGAGGAAGCTGCGAAGGGACGTCCGACCCAAAGACCGAATCACTCGAAGAACTCGATCCCAATCTCGTCACAAAAGTCAAGAAGAAGACAACGAACGAGTCAGAAATCAAATGGCCCGAGCCATTTCAGAGAACAGACGTGACACTCAAGTTCTAGCCCGAACCGGACGTCCGGATATTGACCCAGCAGAGAAGGAAGGAAGTTTTCCAGACTATATGGATTTTTCCATCGTCCGAAGTTTGAGGCAGCACATAATGGGACTTAAGGAGATGATCGAACGTGGGAGTTTTCAGATAGCACGAGCTGAACCTGACTTGCCCCAAGAAGGTCTCCTTTGCTCCATCCGTGCCCGAGAAACACCAAGCTGAATGTCACCAGAAGTTCAAGGGTCAACTTTGCCGGAAGTTCAAAAGTCAATCTCACCAAACCGCGTGGACCAAAGGCGACTTTGACCTGAACTGAATCTAGTCTAGTTTCAATTATTTTTAAGTTCTAGGAATCATCAAAAACTCTTCATAATATTCTATCTTCTAGCTACGAAACACTTTAAGTTTGAAAAACACATCATTCTGAAAAATCAATCGAAGTTTTTATCATCTTTTCTTGAGAGGCAATCTCACTGTTCTTCTTGAACATCTCGTTGGTTTCGGCAAGGGTTACTTCCCAAATCAACAAACCTCCTTGGATTCATTGTTAAGGGTTACTTCCTTGAATTCTTTGAAGTGGAGAATACCAAGAGTCTTCCGCAACTCTTGACGGTCTTAATCGATCCACCAGCTTGATCCGTGTATGCTAGTAGCTGCGGCATCATTCATATCCCAAACTTACCCACAAAGAGTACAGTCCTACCGGGGGGATCCATTACTTACCTTTCCTGTCAAGCTCTCGACTACCCCGTAGCTGAAGCTGGTCCTGATGCACCTCAGAAGGAGTAAGAGGGACCAGAGTAATCTTCTTACCATCATGATCAAAAGAATGTCTGTTGGAAAAGCCATCATGGACTGCCTTTTTGTCATACTGCCAAGGCCGTCGAAGCAGTATGTGGCTTGCGTCCATGGGAAGCACATTGCACTCCACCTCGTCGGTGTATCTCACAATGGTCAGAGGAATGGTGACCTGTTCCTTGACTTGTAGTTCCCCATCCTCACTCAACCATTCCAACTTAAATGGCCGAGGGTGCAGTCGCGTACGTAGTCCGAGTTTCCTGACAAGGGAAACACTAGCTACGTTAGTACAGCTTCCTCCGTCAATGATCAGGGAACATACCTTGCCTTGCATGACACATCATGAGTGGAAGAGGTTTTCTCTCTGCTCTGACTCTTCAGGTCGGGTTTGCATGCTAAGGGTGTGTCTGGTGACCAGTAGCTGTCCCTGGGCCGGGAGATCAAGTGACTCTTCTTCTTCATCGAAGATTGGTCCAGTGTCCTCTTTCTCTTCTTCTGACTCGACCTCGCCATTCTCAAGGAGAATCATTATCCTCTGGTTTGGGCATTTGTTTGCGTAGTGCCCCAGTCCCTGACACTTAAGACAACGTATGTCTCTAGCCCTGCTCGTGGAATCCACGGCTTTGCCTTTGCCAAACTGGGATGATGGGTTAGTTTTATTCATAGGGTTTGAATTTTCATTTAACACTGTACCCTTTTCTTGCGAGACAGGTCTCGTGGAGGTCGCAGCCTGGTAACTGGCCCTAGGAGGATAGGTTGGTTTGATGAATCCCCTCCTCTTGGTCTGTTGCTCGATGAGGATGGCCTTATGGAGCATTTCTTCAATGCTCTCAAACTCCTGTAAATCCATCCGGTCCATGACCTCTCGGTTGAGGCCGGATAGGAACCTGGCCATGGTCGCCTCGTCCTCTACTTCGATGTCAGCCTTCAGCACCAACATTTCCACATCCTGGAAGTAGTCCTCCACGTTTTTGGTTCCTTGGGTCAGACGTCTCAGCTTCTGATGGAGTTCCCTGTGATAATGACTAAGAACAAAACACTTTCTCATTAGCGACGCCAGTTCATCCCAATTAACAATGGGTGGCTCAGCAGCCCTTCTTCTCAAGGCTACAACCTGATCATACCAGTTGATCGCATAGCCCCCAAACTTAGAGGCAGCCAATCTTACCTTCTTAATTTCAGAGAAGTTTTGGCAGTCAAATGTAAGTTCTACCTTCCTTTCCCACTCTAGGTAGGCGTCTGGGTCGTTCTTGCCTAGGAACGATGGAATCTCCAGTCGGAGCCCTCCAAGGTTGTCATCGGCCGCTCTTCTAGCGAAAGGATTTTCCTCTTCTCGTACCCTCTGGCCTCTCCTAGGTTGAATGGAGTGAGTCTCAACACGTTTGTCCTCTTCATCTTCCTCATCCGAGTGTTGAGTTCTTCCTCGGGTCCGGTGTCTTCTGGGAGCATGTCCATGCCGGCCCTGTTGATCTTCCTGTACTCTGTATAGCCTCTTGTGGATTCCTTCTAACCCTACGTTCATGACCTGAATAAAATTTTCATTCAAGTAGGTTAGTTGCTCATTGGTTAAACCAACTTCGGTCAGATCCCTTTCACTCCTGGCCATCTGATGTACCTGAAACACTGAACCCACCAGTTAGGTTAAAAAAAGGGTGTTTAACTCTCGGGTGTTTGGCTCACCCTTAGGTTCACTCGTAGCTCTGTTTCTCAAAGTTCTAGACAAACAGTCCAAACCAATCGGTAAGCAGTTCCAGCCAAGAAAGAGATAGACAGATTGCAAGATTTTTGTTTGCCAGCTGATTGACCAAACCAGATCCGATTTCTCCTGGATCTATTTTATTTTATATATATATATATATATATATATATATATTTTTTTTTCTCTCTGTTACTCGGTTGGCTCAGCTAGCTAGAACAGATAGACAGATAAGATCTTTTTTTTTTTTTGATAGAAGAAATTTTTGAGAAGATGAGAAGGCGGATTTGATGGTACCAACCAGAAGTGGCTCTGATACCACTTGATAGAACCCTAGTCCCGGATTGACACTTCGGGTGGTACGGAGTTGGATAGTCTCGGACCGAAGGCTACTAGCTCATACAGTTTGCGGTGGATCGAATAAAACCGTTAGAGGTTGCGGAAGGCCTCTAGTATTCCCACTCCTTTGGACCGTGGATATGACTCACCACGTTGCCCTTGGGAGGTTTCACTGCAGAAGTAACCCTTACCGACAGTTAGACTGTTCCTGAAGAACAAGGAGAATTCGCGGAATCTATTATATAATGAGGGAGTTTCTCTCCTCCCTCAGCCCTCCACCTAAGCATTCCAATTTTGACATTTGTCATTTTTTATTTACTTCTAAAAATAATAAATAAATATAACTTTAATTCATTGAAGGCATTATTAAATATAAACACTCATTTATATTGGTTTTAAAAAAACTAAATATATATAATATGTATTTAATTAATGTTACCAATTAATTAGTTAAAAGTAGATTTTAAAAAAATTAATAATGTTAATGTAAGATTAAATATGTACACAAAAAAAGATTCACCTAAAGTATCAATATATAATTTTAATATAATATTAAATTAAATATATTTGATTCAATACATATATGCATCCACAAAGAAGATTCTTTTAAAACATTAACACATAATTCTTAAAAAAAATTAATAAAATGATATAATGAAATGGATCAAAAGAAGACAAAAAACTAATTAGAAACAAAAAAATAACATATCAGATTTATATTAAAAAGCGAAAATAAAAATAATAAATGATAATTATTATCTACATAAACAATAAAAAAGATAGTATTATGTAAAAAATTAAATGACACACCCAGAAAATTAATAAGAAAGGAAAAGTTTATACTAATTAGAAAAAATGACAAGAGAAAACTATATATAATAGATAATGATATAAGATTTAAAATAAAAATACTATTAGAAACAAAAATAATACATACATAAGAATCTTAAATCTATAAAGCTAAGGAAACTATTTAGCAAAAACAACTAATTCAGATCTGGAAAGTAAAAGCAACGGATTTGAAGGCTATTCGATACATATCCACCTATATAATTAATTTTTTTTGTTTTAAATATTTCAGATACAAAACAAACATTCACAAAATAATTAGTAAATGATTAATAAAATCTATTTGATTAGAAAATGTATACATCCGCAAGAAAAATATTCACATGAGGCATCTACAATTAATTCTCAAAAATAAAATTTAGATGATATAATACCCAATTTGTGATACATTGGTATGGAATCAAGAAAAAATATATCAAAGATGTACTTAAAATGCATATATTTACAATATGTTTTAATAGAAATTAGACTTAAATAAAATGAAATCTTTATAATTAATATTAAGCCTAACGAAATTATAAATGAAAAAACTGAAAAAAAATATTAGTAAATTATTTAAAAATAATTAAATTACTTAGAATTATATAAAGAATAAACAAAGAAAAAATGATGAAAACAAAAAATCACAAAAAATAAAATTATGCAATTAATTATAATTAACAATTAATGATAACAAAAATATAAAATTAGAAAATCAATAAAGTTAAAAAAATGCAAACATACCCCGCGCGTACGCGCGGGGATGAAAATACCTATTTCTTAAAAAGAACAAAGTTCAGAAAAAGATTAAAAGTTTTTTTTATTGAAATCAAAATGAAAGGTACTTATACTGTTTTCTAGTCAAAGCAATAAATAGGAAATAGGACATAGAAACTCGCAAATAGCTAAGGAGTTGACTAGTCCAAGTTGACCCTTAAACTACCCCAAATGTGACTCTTCAACTACTCGGTCGCGTCTGCTTGGATCATGGTCAACCAGGTCGGTCCATGTGGGTTTTCTGCCTGTTCCGGCCTAAGCCCGGGCCCTTGAACCATGGCTTGGACTTGAGTCTGAAGTTCCTTGAGCTTGGTCTTGGTGGATGGTCCTCGTAGTACGTCCGTTCCTTGATCCGGTTGCACTTCACGTCCGAGAAAGGGGGTCTCACGTCCGTCTTCTGTTTTCCCTCGTACCAAAGCCATTCTGTCTTGACCGTTCTCATTTTCTTGGTTACTTGGGTGTGAGTTCTGAATTCTAGGACGAAGAATTCGGTCATTCGGTCGTTGGTCTTTCCTCAGCTCATTTCTGGGTCGCATCGGGTCGATATGGTAGACGACACGGTCGTTGGTTCCCGTACCACGGTCGATGGTTCCCGTACCACGGTCGATGGTTCCCGTATCACGGTCGATGGTTCCCGTACCACGGTCGATGGTTCCCGTACTGCTCTGGCCAACCTCCATCCGTGGACCCATTGCTTCCATGCCTTGTCCGAAGATGTAGTCCGTGTCCCGGTTCCCATCACCTGTGGTGGGATGAATGGATCGAAGACTGGCTGTACGACTCTTTCCTTTGGGCACGGGTCAGAGATGGTCGGTGAAAACGTTGGGGTTGAGTGGATCCGAGGCTGCTGGCCATGCGGCCTCAAATGGGTTGATGATGAAACGAGGTCACGATAAGACCAAGTGGAAACGATCTTGATAAGACAGGGACTTGTTGACCAGAACGATCGATAAGACAGGGACTCATAGCCAAATTCATTTACTTACCTTGCAATGAATGTGGACTGACTTACGGCTTGGTTGTATTCCAAAGATGGTAAGTCCGTATGCCCCTTTTAGCCTATGTCCTTCATTTCCATGATTTGGTCCGACGTTTATATCTTCATTCATTAATTTCGGCTCTTCTTTCTTGCCTTGGTCTTGGTTTTGGTTGAGTGCTTCATTTGGGCCGTTGGGTTTCTTTCTTGGTGAGGCTCATTTGATTGATTTTGTTGGCTAAGTCCTCAACAACATGTTCACCTACCAGGGTCTTTACGGCCTGGTCAAACTCTTTTTGCAAGGTTCTAGCTCCAGACAAGGTCATGGGCCTTGATCGGATGGTTGGTACGGCCGGCACGGTCTTAGATGGAGATACCAGTTTCGGGATGGTTCTGAGGGATACATAAATCTCAACCTTCGTCTACTTCCACATGCCTTAAGCTTGGAATCTCTCGATCATCGAATGGTTTTAAGATTGGAATGATTCCGTTCCTACATCATTTTACAAGTTAAATTGCTTTGATATTTTCATATTAGAAAAAGCCATAAAAAATTATTTTGAGGTTATTATTTGAATTTCTATTTTATTAAGAAAACAAATAAAAAAAGTTTTTCATTTTCTTAATACAATAAAAAACAAAAAAAAATTCTTGTCTTTATTTTTGTTTTCTTTTCATAAAAATATAAACTATAAAACTATTTTTTGTGTTACATTTTAAAATTTTTTGGTCCTCATATTGTCACCAGCCAAAGAGCAAATATTATTTAAAAAATGAGCAAATGATGCAATATCAAAATACAATAAATTAAAAGTTTTGTAATTAAAGAAGAGTTTTTCTCTTACAAAAGTTTTACTTCTGTGTCTGACTCAAATGAGTCTTTAGGTGGATTCCTTTAGATTTATTTGTTCAATGCTTGTTATTAGTTGTGTGATTCCTGTTAGAATAGAACTGCAGATCATAGTCTATTGTGTGGATTCACATAGGATTGATTCATGATCTTATCAAAGGGAATTCTGCAGCCTTTTGTGGTGATCCTTATTCCACCATCTATCCGTTTGACCATCCGACCAGCCTACTCAAAGAGCGACCTTAAGCCAGTTGAGTCGGCTCCATCTAACCATTTCGTCCATACTCCATTCAACCGGCTGAAAGAGAGTGACCTTAGTCCATTTGTCAACCCACCATCATTCATCTTGTGATTTCTTTCGAGTGTCACATCAAGTTTCTGGGAGTGTGTGCCTCGCTTATTTTCCTTTACTTATAAACATCCTTTTTTGAAGACTTCCGAGCATCTTTGCTTGGACTTACATGATTCGGGAAGGTAAGCTTTCTCATTCCTTTTTCTTCGTAAGTTTCGGAAATGTAAGACTTGCTTATTTCCCTTCGCTTAGAAATGTCATTTTTTGGAAACTTTTGAATGTCTAGCTTGGCCAGCTTGAAGACATCCATCATGGCTTATTTGGCCAGCTTGAATTGTCTGTATCAGACGTTTTTCTGGTTTCGATGTTCGAACTTTCCATTTTGCTTGAACACTGATGTTTAGCTTGGAAAGGTGATGTTGGTTCGACATTGTGACTGTTTAGTTCAGGGTTGCGAACTAGCAATACTTCCATGGCCAGTCAGCTCGGAGACTATATCAACTCAGGCTGGGGAAGTGACGAATCTTGCTCGTGCACTTCTAGCTCGACATTGCAGCCACTTCTGCTCGGGGATCCAGCTTGACTCGCCCAGTTTGAAAGGTTTCTTTTAGCTCGGGAGTGTAGCCATTCCAGCTCGGAATCTTGGCCATGTCCTGCTCGGAACACGAGCAGTTTAAGCTCGGGGCGCGAGCAATTCCAGCTATGAGTATGTCCATTCTAGCTCAGAATCTTGGCTAATTCCAGGCTGGAATTTAAGCGTCTCAGCTCGGGGCGTGAGCAACACCCATTACAACTCGGAATCTTGGCTAACCTCAGCTGGGGGCGCGAGCGATTCCAGCTCAGGGATTGTCCGTCCCTGCTCAGATAGCTCAGCTCGGGAATGAGCTGTTTTGATTCGGGACAAGGTGCATTTCAGGAATTATACTTCGTTTAACTCGGGGTTGATGAACCTTGCTCAGCTCAGAGCATGACCGTTCCAACTCGGAAAGAGTCCACGTCCCAGTTCGAGATATATTCTTCTTAGGAGCACGATTCTTCGTTATTTTCGAAAATACAACTTTGGTTATAAGTTTTCGGGAGTGTGAGCCTCGACTTTTTATGAAAACTTTGTAAGTTTTAGAAGTGTAAGCCTCGCTTATTTTCTTTTACTTATAAACGTCATTTTTTGGGGACTTCCTTGGATCTTTGCTTGGGTTTATGTGATTCAGGAATGTAAGCTTCCTTATTCCCTTTCTTCGTAAAGTCTGAGATTGTAAGACTTGCTTATTTCCCTCTACTTAAAGATGTAATTTTTCGGAAACTTCTAAATGCCTGCCTTGGCCAGCTTGTGGACGTTCAGCCTGGCCTGCTTGGCCAGTTTGTGGTCATCCAGCTTGACCAATTTGAGACCACTTAGTTTGGGAGCATGAGTTTCCTCATTTTCTTTCTCCGTACTTTCGAAACGTTTATAGCATACAAGTTTCCGAATATTTGGAAGTTCCGAAGTTTATAATGCGACGAAACGTGATGCCCATGTAATCGGTCATTGCATATGAATTGGTGTATATACACCTTTTCCCCTTCTTTTTGTTTTACAAAAGGAGGATAACTGAACTCTCCCCAAAGTGAGTTGTCTATGTACCCTTTCGAGTACATTTATTTCTTTTAAATGGGAATGGAAACTATTGTTTTTGGGTTGCTCGGAGCAGTGTTTTATCGTCATTAATGGGTTTTGACGGGTCCAATTAGCTTTCCTCTCCGCCTTGTCATCATTATTGGCCGGTTATTAGTTCCAGACTAGTATTAATGTCAAGAGTCTTAAAGCTTCAGATGAATTCAAGAGCGATATAGGCAAGCAAGCTTTGACCAGAAACTCAATACTCCATATTCTAGGTAAGACCCTTAAAGACTGTGGGTTAAGGAAAAGTCTGGTTATATGCGCAATGAGAAGTTTTTGTTACCGCATCATGGGAGAAGCACTTGCCGAGAAGTTTGATGCAGCTGTTGTGGTGAACTTGTGGGACTTTTTTTGTTTGGGTTCTTATGGATAAGAAATGCTAAGGCATTTATGAAAGCAAGAGCAAGAAGAGAACCAAGACTATTGGATGAATTTTACTCCATTATTTTGGCATCACAACATCGATCCTCTTCCTCACGAGAACTTCACAAGCTGGAACACTCTTGACATCCTCTACTTTTCTCACAGCTGATTCATCTCCAAGACTGGCAAGCCTTCGAATTATGTTTTTCTACATCGAGATGAGATTGAGCAGCACTACAGTTTAATTTTGTCAAGGGGCTCATTTTGAGGACTAGGGCTGACATAGGGTATAACCTTTGCATATAACCACAGAGACGAGCATAGATTTAGCAGATCAGGAGCTACAGCTAGAGTCGAGCCTAAGCTCAGAAGATTGTTGATTAGAGTATCATTTTCTTTCTCTTTTTATTTTATATCTTTTTATTATTACCGTCTGTTGCACTTAAACTTTATTCTTATTTATGCTTGCATTTTACCCATCCGTGAGTTGATTATGTTGGGATAAGCTTGAAGAACAAGCAAATCTAATGAGATTAGAATTAGAGAAATAAGGAAAATATCCTTTTAGAGAAAAGGAAGTTTGTTGAGAAGATCCTTATATAAAGAGTTGTCGAGTTGTGACATCCTTTAAGAGAATTAAGAGAGAAAGAACTTTAGGTTTTTGAGTCAAGTTTTTCTAAAGCTATAAGAGAGATTTCTTATTCAATTCTGTGTGTTATTCTTTCTTAAGTCTCTAGAGATTACGATCACGATGGGGATAATGTAGAGCATGTCTGGGAGTGGTTTTATCCTATGTAAACACACTTTAGTTGATTTTCTTATGATATATTTTTAAAAAACCTATCATAATTAAGTTGTGTTTCGAAAGATGATTTTAATCGGTAGAAAGCCACATATGGACCAATATACAAGAAAAAGTTGTTAACTTTTGAACATTCGAAGGATCCAAAGTTGACTCCACACCACTAAAAATACTTTTGATACCTAGCCTCGTTATTCTGCACAATGAAATAAGAAAACTCACTGGATATTTAATGAATGTAAAGAGGTAGATGTATATATATATATTTTTTTTTTTGATTTTTTGTTTTATAAATGTTTTTAGTAAATAATATTTTATTTTTAATCAAAACAAAATTTTTAAATATATTAGTTGAAAAAAGTGAAAATACTTTTTTCTCATTTTATTGTATTTAAATTTTTTTTAAAAATTCTTATAATAAAAAGTAAATAATAATCAAATTTATGTTTAATTAAAAATTAAAGGCATACAAGTATCAGCTGGAGCTATGACCAGGGCACGGACCAGACAGCTTTCTCAAACACTAAGTTCCTTACTTAGTTCTACGAATGTTCAGTTCAACCTTAAGGAGGGAGATGTGCACACATGAATTAAGTAATGTTCAAAGAGGATTCAGGAACCCCTTCCTACATCGACTTTTAGTACGGATCAATGAAGATTTAGGGGTCTCTTACTAAATGGCGATTCGCATGGAAACAAGGAGAAAAGTCAAGACCGCGTGTGCACATTAGTTGAAGAGTCAGTCAACATGGAACCAATTCAGTCAAGTCTTTCCATCATTAATGTATTGTTTTCCGTGTTGTCTTGGTTTCTGTTTTGTTAAACACAAACACTTTCTTTATAACTATTTCGCGAAACCATTGAATAAGAAGAAGTAAAACTTTATCATTGCGATTGTTTTGAGAGTGAATCTCTGTTGTTCATTGTGAAAAAAATCTCTGTTGCTTGGTGAGTCATATCCAAACAGCAAACCCTTTTCTGTTGTCTAAGTGAGTCATATCTTAGAGTAGTGAAGGTTGGAATATCAAAGGCCTTCCACAACCTTTGTGAGACCAATCGATCCATTCCTTTGTTCTTGAGAGCTAGTAGCTTAATTGAGTTCAAAGCTAATCCAAATCCAACTTCGAAGTGCAATCCGTTGGATAGGATCCTCGTATCATTCGTCTAGGTTGGCTTCGATTTCTACGCACCTTTATGGATTTGCTTCATCAATGCAGACCAAGACTACTAGTTTGTAAGGTTATTGATACACGAGCGTTGCTGTTTTTGATTTACCTTCGACTTTTTGTGCTTCATCTTAGCGTCTGACTCGGTCACTTGGTTTCTTAATGTTTTTTTTGTTACGAAACAAGCTTGTGATTCCTTTTGTTCTCCCCAGATTGTCTTGATTCTGTTGGGAGTTGGAAACTTGAGGAAAAAGATGGTAAGTTTAGGGGATTATGAGTTTAACCATGGTGTGCTTATGATGACGTTGTAAGTCATCGGATGATCGACTACTGAGAATTCGATTGCCTTTTTCACTCCTTCCGCTTCGATAGGTAGATGGATTGTCCCGATCGTGTTTATCATTTTTTCAGAGAAACCAGTCAACGGTTTGGACGTATTGTGACCTTGGAAATGTTGATGCCCATCCTCTGAAAGGTTTCCAAGAAGATGATGTCTACCAAGCTTCCAATAACGGTTAGGACCATTTCCACTTCATGATCCTTATGATCAACGTGATGAAGAGAGGGTCGTTGTGTGGTTGATCAATTCCCAAGGTTTCATTTTTTTCGAACGAGATCTTGTTGTTAGGTTGTCCCGAGGTTTGGTACCAGTCTATCAGTGTTTTGGCTCCACACTAGAATGCTTTGATTGAGGACACCGTGTCTTGATAGTATTGGGATCCTCCGATTAACATGTTAACTTTCGTTTCTTTCTGCACGAGAGCGTCTCAGTCAGGTCATCCTCCTTTGTTAATAGTGTCACCCGGTGTTCCTCCTACTCCTCGGAGCCTGCGATTCATTGTGTTTCTCTCCTATCTGGTTGTTCCATTTACCATCTCATTCCATTTCTTGTTTTCTTTTCTCTTAACAGTTCAGAAATTTTGACTTCTCGCAAATGGCGCCAAGTTGTGGGAGTCAAAACTCGCACAATCAAAAAATTTAGTTAACACTTTGGAAATCCAAAAATCTTATGTTGTGACAGCTCGAGAACAAAGATCTAAATAGAGATTTTCTTGGTTACTCTTCTTAGTAAGTTTTGATACATGGAATAGTAAAAACATAATGTTTTACAAGACGAGAATTCTAAGTATCGAGATGTAAATATGTAAATCCTAAATACCATTCCCTGTATATACTAGAGGCTGAGAGCTTTGGAGAACTATTTTAGCAATGTGAGATGTAGCTATTTTTGTATGTGCACCAACTTCGGAAGATTCTTCGAGAATCTTAGAAAAACTTCGGCTCCACCCAATCGTGACTTGGTACGGTATGTCTTGTGATTTAACTTGGTTTGGATTACAATGTATCATGTCTCTGATTGGCCAAGACAGCTCGCTTATTATAAGATGGATGTGTACCTGCTCACAACTTAGTAGGTAAGGCAGCCACTCACGGACTGGCTTGCGACTTACCCTTTGTCTGATCGGCAAGCTCACTTGACTGGGAAGGTAACTTGGAGCTGGCTTGCAACTTATACCCCTTCCGTCTGGCCGCCTTGTTCAATTGGGAAGATAACTCGCGAGTTGGCTTGCAATTTATCGACCATATGTTTTGTCAGCTCACTTTATTGGGGAGATAACTTGGGAGCTGAGACAGCACATGCAAATCATCCTGCTTATTGGTTCGATACTCTGCAGCAGGTTAGCTCACTTATGGGAGTAATCAGCATGTCATCTCGCATTTCCGGAAGTGTAGCAGGTTGGCAAACACGAGGATAAGTCTTCCATCCTGATCATATATTATGTGATCAACTCATTAGTTAAGATCTGACAGAGCACAAAACTTGCAAACTGATTGAGTTGTTATATTCGGCTGATTGCTGGGTAAGATAACTCACGAGCTGAATGACCGGGAAGAGTAAGTGATGACCCAGACGGGTGGGCGAGATAATTTACGAGCTGGATGGCCAAGAGGAACAAGTCCCAACCCGGACGGCTGGGCAAGATAATTTGCAAGCTGGAAGGCCAAGGGGGACAACTCGCAAGTCGGACGCCTTGCCTTCTCAGAATGTGGTCAAGCAGCTCGCGATCTTTTGCATGTGGTCTAATCAGGTCGCGAGTTAGGTATTTTCGAAGGCAGCTCGCATTTTACCTCATGTGAATGGACAGGATGATCCAGCTCACACGGTACAAGACGAATGGTATGGACTCTTTTTTTCCATGCATGGCTGAAGTATCGCGAGCCGGCCAACTTGCAAGCTGGTCAGTCGGGAGCTCGCCAGCTAACCTGGTTGGTAACTCCTGAGCCAACTTGTTTTGGTAACAAGCGAGCCAGCCTTGTCCGAGTTGGTTTGGCCTGGTTCACTCTTCCGACCCAATTCGTCTAAGTTTGGGAATTCGACTTAAGACTATTCTCCATACTTGGTTATTTTTAACCATTAATCTCGAATGGTGAATTTTGACCCCAAAATATATCAAACCAACCAATCAAGACTTCATAATTCCAAAAATTGAAATTTCAAGCCACATGACATATTCAGAGTACCAGATGTCAGACAAAGCTCTTCCAGGACCGGTTACAATAATCGTGACCAACAAAATCTGAGTTACAGAATTTAGTGAACAATAGCAGAACGTGATTGATTCCTACATATCTACATCTTACAATAACCAACAAAAGTCTAAGGGGGTGTTAGTGGAAGTTGGATTTTTAATGATTGTTAAAATTTTCAGATTTCATTGTTATTGGTTTATGAATTTTGACATTCTTACTAAAATATATTGTTATTGGTTTGATGATTCTTTAAATCCATACAAAATCCATTGTTATTCAAAAAGTTTGGTTTAACAGATTTTATAAATTCATTAAATCTGGTGTTTTTGGGACTTGGATTTTAAACTATTTAACTCATTAAACAAAACTTTGAGAATACCATCTATATGTCTTAGATTCTTAAAATCATTATTGAAAGAATATTTTCAAAGATTTTCTAAATATACAAAACTCTTTATAAATCTTTATAAATTTAACAAATCTCTCAACTTCTAAAATCAAGTAACTCTCTATAAATCCAACTCCCACTAACCCCTCCTAAGTCTATTGACTTGTTGGGTATAATAATTGGAGTCACTAGAGTGGAAACATTGTACATCCATATTCTGTTTTATAGAATCATAAAACCATAAACATATCATATTGAGTTTGTCGCATGGTTTCTAGGATTATCCTAAAAAAAAACTGATTTCCCTAATTGATAATAAAAAACTGATTCTCTGTTGCTTTCTTTTGCCATTTTACTTTTAATTCCTATCTAGTTTACTTTCGTTCACCACAACGATAATCTTGTGATAGTTCTTATCTAGTTTACTTTCATTCACCAACTTACTTAGTTTTGGACACAAGAAAGGGGAATAAAAGAATAGCCGCCTCCTGCAAAAAGTGAATCAATCACTTTATGTGTTTTTAGAAAAAAGACATCATTTTGGATCTATAATCCTAGGGAAGTTAGACAAAGGATGCTAGGCTGTTACACAAAGTTATTGGTGCCACGACAGTGGGTCGGTCTTATCATTATGTTTGAGTTTGAGACTTGTGCTTAATTGTGTCCTAAATAGTTGTTCGGTTCTTATTCTCTGAATTTCGTAGGCTTGGCGTTTTTTTAATTGATATACAGCGTTGTTTAATTCTCTTGCGTATCATTTACAACAAACCAAATCATTTTTTCTCTTACCTTAGTTTCAATTCCTTGTAGAAACATAGTGTAACACTGGTCCTCTGCAAATTAAACTTTTTTGTATTACATTTGTGTGATGTGCACTTGCACTAAAAAATAAGAGTACTAAATCGTGTGCATCGTTAGGCCAGTCAACTTCAAACTACAAACATATGCCCAAAAGCCCAAGTGTCTTCGTTTGGGTGAAAGGCAAAGATAGGTGTTTTTTTTAAAAAAAAAGGTTGAGGGTTTATGTCCCCCTCTTTTTATAGTCATTTTGGTGGGTGACCGCTCTCCCTCTTAATCGGAGTGGGAAATGAGAATTGTGTGGTGGCTTCGGAGTTTACTTGCTCTGAAATCTAGAATTCATTATTGTTTGGTCGTGTCTCAAGAAAAAGGTTTTCATTCTTTATTTCGATATTTGTTGGTATTAAGTTCATTACTGTTTCCAAACTTTCCAATTCGGTTTTCTTTTCGTGTATTTCCGAGAAACTCGTTATGCTTATTTTTCCTTCTTCAAATAAGGGCTCACCCTTCATTTTTCTTCATTCATTATTTTTTGATGGATTCTCCTGACAAAGAAGATCTCTTCGCTTTTCTTCAAAAATGTATAAGTTTGAATTTATTTTTGATGATGAATTACCTGTTTCAGCAGCAGAGATTTGCGTCGTTGCCATGTTCAGAATTTATAATGTTTCCGCCAAAATCTATGTGAAAGTAAAATATCTTTCTCTAAAAGTTCTTTTGATATTTTCATACTATCCAGTCATCCTTTGGTTGTACAGTAAGAACCTGCTTGAATTCTTTTTTTTGGTTCCTTCTTTTGCTAACTTCTTTTTTTAAGTACTACTTTGTTTGTTCTTCAATGATACCACCTCAATTTTCTTAAGGCAGGATCAGCTCAAAGGCTGAAAAGGACGACCAACTGGTGGAGGAGAGGGTGTGGCCATTCGGACAGCAGAGTCGGGTTCTCATGATCTTTACAAAGGTTGATAAATTTTAAGCACAATTTTTCGCGGTCCTACTCCTCTATCTTTTCTTTGTTCTAGTGCTTAAAGAAGTCAATACATATATGGTTTTAGCAATTCGTTTATTCAAATAGAATGTACACAACATTTGAGATTCCAAATTTGATCAATGAAATAATTTTTTTCTTTGGATGTAAGCGTGTTCGTTTAGTTGTAGATGACATTGGAAGTTGCATATGTAACAATTTCGGGATCAAAACACCTCGTAATTTAATGAATCTCCTTTTGTAGATTTGGACCACACAAAAGCATTCAATTATCTAATATGTTGGGCTTTTCGGTTTGCAAAAATTAACGATTTCGCTTTCAACTTTGGATTGCTCGTTCTTTAGATGGATTTTTTTTTTCTTCTTAAGAACTATGACTACTATCGGAGTTGGGAATTGATGCACTAATGATGAGCTGAAGGCAATGTTCTCACTAAGTTTGGCGATGGCGTTGCCTTTTTTAATTTAAATATTTTTATAAATTTTGAATTTTTTATTCTTTTCAAAATGCATTTGGAGTTTCGGTAAACATTAAATTTGATAATTTATTTACTTTTAATTTTCATTCATTTATTTCTAATACATCACATAATGGTTTCTATATTTGTTGATATTTTATTTATGTTTTAAATATTAATACGTTTTTTGTCACATATTGAATTCATAAAATTTATAGTATATATTTTTGTAATTCTAATATTTCTTAAATTTTCATTAAGAATTCGTTTGTTCTCGTACAAATTTTGTAGTAGTTCTTACTTTGGTAACTTTTAAGTAGATAAATTTATGTAAAGAATATAAATCATAATATAAGTTATCGATGTAAGTTTTTAACAAAGATAAACTATGGTTTAAAGCAAACACCTTTATGACACAACTCTTTTAAGAGTTACGATTTTTTAACAAATACTAACAAAATGAATTCTCACGTGATTCACATTATCAACTATTTTTATTATTAATATTAAATATAGGTACATGAAATTTTAATTCATCAAATGATACAAAATTTAAATATAAAACACAAGCATTAAAAATAAATAATTTGCACTCTCAAACTTTGTAGTTACTGACATATCCAACTAAATCTGTAGCAGAACCTCTCTATAGGATTATGATAAGTTTCAGGATCGATCTTGTATCCCCCATTCTGAATTCTCTTACAAATTATTTTGCAAGGATTCTTACACATTGCTGGAGTCGCTTTTTTCGATGCTCTCATGCACTGATTTATGATACAGTTTTTTACGCACATACTTATCCATGTGGAATTAGCAACTTGCATTGAAAACATCATGGTACATAAAGTTAAAATAATGAAGACACTGCAAATTTTCT
Organism: Iljinskaea planisiliqua; assembly: GCA_900108845.1. Taxonomy (NCBI): domain Eukaryota; kingdom Viridiplantae; phylum Streptophyta; class Magnoliopsida; order Brassicales; family Brassicaceae; genus Iljinskaea; species Iljinskaea planisiliqua. Next base: position 375,091 of record FNXX01000015.1, on the reverse strand, counting down.
TTGATACTTGAGCTGCCATAACCCAAGTTCTATGAATATGCAAACTTCAAACTGCAAAACTTTTTTATTATTATTATGTTGTGAAACGAGATGATTTAGTGAGAACGGGTTAATCGAAATGGTTTATATAGTAAAAAGAGTTTACCAGATTCTAAAAGTTACTTATTGTTAGAAAGTAAATTTGTTTTTTTCCCTTAATTAAGTAAATGTTTTTATTGACTTTTTGAAAATTTAGGTGTGTTACAAATTTTGATCATCTAAACAGCTATTTTCATGGATTAAAATAACTAATTGGTCGTGTTGTCAATGTTAGCATTGTCAATTTTAGAATACACAACACATATACAAATGTTAGCATTGTCAATTTTAGAATACACAACACATATACAAGTTGTATTTTGTTTTTACAACTTGTATTCAGGTTTTTTTTAAAAAAATTTATATTTCAATTCATAATACACACGATCACATTAGAATTTCTTCTTTTTTATTAGTATATTTAGTATAACATAAATATACAGCATAAATATATATTACATGATAAATTTTGTGCTTATTGAATAGAAAATCATCAATTTTAATGTGGCATAATGAGAAACTCAATTATTCGATGTGAAATAATGTTGTGTCTTTCAAACGGACCTATTAAAAGAACTTTATGATAAAGTTAACTTTATTGCAATGAGAAAACGAAGAAATTTGTAAACAGAAATTAATAATTGAGTGGTGATCACAGTGTAGGGTGTGTGGCGAACCAGATTTTGATACATCCATCTAGCGAATGATGGCCTTGCATTCTGATCGAAGTGATGCGGTTCCGAACATTCTTGTCGATCGACTTAATAAGTTGATGTCGTGTTTTTGCAGTTTCACCGTGTCGTCTGCGACTTCTTTCTCGCCACACATGATAAGCTGCTGCGTGGAGACAATATCTGATGACGAAGTTTTTTAAGGTGCAGAACTCTGATTTATGAGCCATGTTGATCAGAGTGTTCCACTCTGTGGTAAAATGAGTTCCAAGTAGGTTGAGAGCCAGTTTTCCCCATATGTCTGCCGTAAATCTGCATGAGAAAAAAGAGATGGTTTCTCGTTTCCTCTTCCATGTTACAGAAGACACAATTACCCTGTTGACCTCCCGTCCATGTCTTAGTCCTGTCTTGAGTGGAAAGTCTGTTTTTTGTAGCCAACCACATGAAGAATGAGTACTTTTGGGTAGCATTGGAGAACCAGACCCCTTTGTACCAGTCTACTAGTGGCTGCACTTCTTGAATCAGGTTTAATGTGGTTCTCGTAAAGAACCTTTTCTTAAACTTATCACTTGCAGTTCTCCATAGAGGGATGTCCCATTCATCTTGATTCCTATTTTGCTTTGCTTTCTCAATCTCCTCTTCAATCTCATTCAGATGAAGGAGTCGATGAGCTCTTCTGCGGTGCGAGTTCAGTGCGGAGGCTACAGAAGCGTCAGATGTGATACCCATGTCTATGAATCCCCTTGGACCTGCAATATCTATCAAACGACCGAGGGAAGACCAGTGATCGTGCCAGAATGATGTGTCCGCTCCATTTCTTACATCAGTTCTGTGGAATGTTTTTGCCTTCTCTCTATATTTCAGAATTTTGTTCCACATCCATGAACCTTTAACTGAGTAGTTTTTCTCTGTCCATATTGACCCACTTCTGATATTTCTGCTCCAAATCCACTGTAACCATAGTGTTGGTTGCTTCGATAATACCCGCCATAATAATTTTAAGCAGCACACAATGTTTGTATCTTTAAGAGATCCTAAACCCAGTTCTCCTTCTTTTTTTCCGGCAAACATCTATCCATGCGACTTTGGCTTTTTTTTTAGTTTAGGTCGGGGCCCGACCACAGAAAAGCAGAGCACATCTGTTCTATCGTTTTGATGCATTTACTCGGAAGCCTGAAAGCTGAGATCCAGAAGTTTGTGAGACTGAGTATCACTGACCTGAGAAGTTGTAGACGACCCGCAAAAGAGAGGAACCGCACCCTCTACGAGCTTATCCTGATCCGAATCTTTTCAATTAGAGGGGCATAGTCATTGGTGGTCATCCCCTTTTTCATGAGAGGTAGTCCAAGGTATCGTACAGGCAATTGTCCCTGTTGGAAAGTGAAAGTTGAGGTGATGTTCTCTTTGGTGTGATTCATCATTCCTGCCAAGAACAATGACGATTTTTCCAAGCTAATTTGAAGACCCAACATGATAGCAAAGTCATCAAAATAATTTCTGGTGCCTTCAATTGATTATTTACTTCCATCAACAAAAACCATCAAATCGTCTGCAAAACACAGATGTGTCAGCTGCAATTGCTTACAGTCAGGGTGATAGCCAATTTTCTTCTCACGTGCTGCTTTGTCAGTGAGTTTGGACAGGACATTCATACATATAACAAACAGATAGCGTGAAAGTGAACAACCTTGTCTCAGGCCTCTGGAGCTTTGGAAGAAACCCGCGAGTTCACCATTTATCTGAACAGAGAAAGATGCTGAGGTAATACATAATTTGACCCAGTGAATGTATTGCTCAGGGAAGTTCAGTGCTGATAATGTGTTAAGAAGGAATGTCCATTGAACTGAATCAAAAGCTTTTGATATGTCAATTTTCATTGCACCTCTAGGTCAGATCTTCTCCGTGTGATAGTCCTTCACAATTTCAGATGCTAGAAGGACATTCTCCATTAGGATTCTTTCCTTCACGAAAGCCGATTGATTATGTGCAATGAACTTCGGAAGCAGTATTTTCAATCGGTTCGCAAGGATTTTTTATATGACTTTGTATAAGACATTGCAGCAGGAGATGGGCCGGTAGTCTCACATCTCCTTTGCTTCTTCCTTTTTTTGGTATTAGAGCAAGGATAGTTGCGTTGAGGCCCTTAGGGAGAAAACCTTTTGAGAAGAAGGATTAGACAGCTGCTATGCAGTCCTTTCCAATTATATTCCAGGAAGCTTTGAAGAACTCACTCGTAAACCCATCCGGTCCTGGGGATTTATCATTTGGCATTGCAAAGAATTTTTTTTTTTATCTCTTCATCATTGACATTCCTAATGAGCTGTTCTCTTTCAATATCAGAGCATCGGAAGGGGAGAATGTCCTGTAACTGATCCACAGTGAGAGTTTGAAAGTTCTCAGGAGAATGATTCAAAAATTCTTCAAAGAATTTCGTTGCTTCCTTCTTAATCGAGTCACCGTCTGTGAGCCTCTGCCCATCTGAATCTAATATCTCTCGAATGCCATTCCGCATCATTCTAGATTGTGTTGTCTTGTGGAAGAACTTATTATTACCATCGCCCTCATTAAGCCAGTGAATATTTGATTTTTTTTTGAGAAACCCCTCTTCTAGTTCAGCTAGATGTTGCCATTTACGATATATTGCAGCTTCTTCTTCAATAGCAGCTTTTAGTGGGGTTTGCAAGCGTTGCAGCCTGTTTTGAGCATAGAAGTTCATATGCTTCTTTTGTTCGCTTCAGTAGATCTCCTAACCTATGTTTACCTATATTCCTTATGATTGGTTTTAGAGACTTCAACTTCTTTGATAGACGAAATAGAGCTGAGGTCGATTCAAACAGGGAATTTGTAGCTTCCCAATAACTCTCTATCTCCGGTAGGAAATCAGGGAGAGTGGTTAGGACGTTTATAAATTTGAATGGTTTTCTTCCTTTCTCCTTCTCTGCTTCAAGTCTAAATCGGCATCGAGCATGATCAGAACATCCGCCGGTTTCAAATGCGCTGTATGATCTTGGATATTTAGTGAGCCACTCATCGTTGATCAGCACTCTATCCAACTTCTTACATATCAGCCCTACTTCTCTCTTGTTACTCCAAGTAAACCTTGGTCCTTGATATAACAAGTCCTGAAGAACACAATATCTAGCAGTTTCCTGAAAGTCTCTTGTTCCTCATGAGATTAGTGTGAAATTGGTGTAGTTTGAATGCTCATCCCCGGCCAACACCTCATTAAAATCTCCGCAAATAATCCATGCTTTGTTTCTGAAAATAGAGGAATCATTATGGATTTTGATATCTTCCCACAGGAGCTTACGTTCATCCAACATATTAGATGCGTAAACAAAACTACAGAAGAATTCTTCTGTTTCCCCTTACAAGAGAACAGAGCATGTAATCATCTGTCCACTCTTAAACACCGGAGTCACTCTCACATTCTCTTTCCAAAGAACCCAGATACGACCCAAGCTGTTGACCTCATAATTAGATATCCACAACCAACCATGAAAAATTGATGAAATTATATTTAACGCATTGTTTTCGTGAACCCACGTCTCTAGAACTCCTCCAAAATTCAAAGAACAACTATTTACCCAGTTACGGATTATAGAATACTTTGTGGACTTGTTAAGTCCCCTTACATTCTAAAAGAAATCTGACATTTAAGTTTTTTTCTTACGGCCCCTTTTACTCGATACACTCAGGAAGGAATCCTTTGTGGTACAAGCAATAGAGTGTTGAATAGTCTTATGATCCGTTTTTGATGCGCGAGGTAGAGAAGGACGAGGTTCATTGTCTGATGCAATAATTTCCGCATTAAGGGTCTCTTCCTCGCGAATTTCCCCCTCTTCTGACTCAGCAATTGTTTCTTCCTCATGTGCACCAGAGCCGAGAACAGAAAATCTAGAAGGAGAAATTATGCTCTCTTCCAGTTCGTCTTTGTCCATTAACGAAGTGTGTTTCCATACTTTTGTAGGAGAAACAGAGTGCCATTCCTCCTCTTGAACTGCACTATCTGTTTCCTGTGTTTTTCCGTGTTCCTTATCCTTTTCCCATGTACCTTGTAAATCTGGCAGAAAGTCCAAATCTTTTGGTAGCTCTTTTGCTGTTTCCAATTCTTTCAGCGGCATAGTCACAACTAATTTTCCTTTGTTACTCTCCTCTGTCTTTTCTGGGCTGTAGTATTTTTTTCCTACCAAACATGACTCCTTTGTATGGCCCCATTTAGAGCAGGTATCACACTTAGTTGGTAGCCCATGAGTATATGTATTCCACCACTGTATTGATTCCTTTTTTCGATTTGTCGATTTGAAATGATAGGAAACGGGGAGTTCTTTCGAGATCTGCTTCAACGAAAACCTTTGCTTCTTCAAAATTTTGGCAGAGTTCTGTATCCAGATGTAGTCTCTTTGGGTGCCCTACTGGGCTACCAAAGAATCCTAAACCTTCTCAAGAGTACATTGTATACGGAACATTCTTGATAATCACCCATAAAGGAACAGCTGTTCTTACCAGTTCCGTATCTTCTTTGAGTGGTGACCATTGTGAGACAACCATGGGTATATTTGCTATATTCCACATACCTCTTTTCAGAACCCTAGCTCGCATGGAGCTGTCACGTCTTCTGAACTTAATGGTGTTTGCATTAACTTCATAGGCATCAATCTTCATTGTTTTATCACCAAGGGTCCATATTTTGTTAACAATTACATGAACCTTTGCGATATGCGGAGCTGTAGATAGGAATATGATATGCTCAAATATACCCTAGAGCTACTCTCTCAAATTAATAGATCGATGTAATACTTAGGGGTCGAATTCCACAGAGACTCAAGATTCACACAATAGGTTATTAGTTATCGAATTAAGCTAAACAAGAATGATTGTAATTAAAAGATAGAATGCAGTAAATCGGTTTGTAAGATCAATAAGAGAAAACGTCAAGCTCAGGGAATTCTCAGGAAATCAGGAATGCAAGCAAATCAGTAAATCAGGATTCTTCTAATGTTCTATAACTTGAAACACAATGATAAAGTAAACCAACCGTCGCTGCGAAAACTTTCTATGTCTAAAACCTAGAAAACCAAATTTCTTTGCGAGTTCTAAAGTGTAAACATGCAATAATCTCAGGTCAATCTGTTCACAAAATCCCTAAATCAAATTTCTTTGCAGATAGGCATTTTGCTCATCTACGGTTCTTTTCTAGCTAATTAACCAACTTTCGTTGCGGGAATCAACCTATGATCAATAATCTAACCTTTCAGTTCAGATCAAGCATTAATCACAACCTAGATGAAGAACTAGTGTTTAGAATCCTTAATTAACCAATCAACTTAGTAATGAGAAACCCTAAACCTAACTAGCAAACTACTCAGACATGGAGATTGAAACAATAAACATGATTGAATAGAATTGCATAAAAGAAATAAGAATAGAATTAATGGAGTTCTGAATCTTCTCTGAAGGAGTCTGAATTCTTCTCTCCAAAAGCTCTCTCTCTAGAATACTTGATAGGATAAAAGATAGTCTAAACAATGACCTGAAAATAATATAAATATCCTAAAAACTTGAATAGGGACTTATTTGCAAATAAGGAAAAGTCTGGGCAAATTTCCTTTTCTTCAAAAATCTTCAAAACTGGCGCAGAAAATTGTCTGTCTGATGGGTGTCGACCGACACCAAGTGTGGTGTCGACCGACACCATCTCCAAAAGTGGTTTATGGCTTGAATTCTTCTGCACAACTTCCTGATTAACTTCAGAATGATCCATAATCTCCAAATAAGCTCCAAACGTACTTAAACCTGCAAATGACTCTAAAAGACTCCAAAAACACTAAAAAGACTCTATAAACAAGACTTAGATCATGGCTAAAAACCATAAAAACCATGATATATCAACTCCCCCAGACTTAGCTTTTGGTTGCCCTCAAGCAAAACAAAGAACTAAACCTGTGGAAGAGGTTTAAAAACATAGGAACTCACATATTCTTTAGAACACCAAATCAACCAACACTTTTGTAATCCACATCAAACAACACCAACTTTAGATAGAACATCAACTACTTCCCCCCAGACTTATCAACCATCCCAATTCCAGTCCACAATCAATAAGAGATCTAAATTCACCATCACTGACCTTTTTAAATTGTACAGCGTGCATTCTCATCAAGGGAGTATCGATCAAAGGACACATGGACTCTTACCTGTTCAAGTTCTGATTATTAGACAGATTTGCTTCAAGTTTTACCTCTCCTTTTTCTCACTTCCATTCAGTTGATTTTTCCCTACTAGGGTATCATTTTTTTTTTTTATCAACTGAATGCTCTGAAATCAAGTCTTTAATGAAACAAAGAATATCAATGGGGTCACCATCAAAATCCTTGATCACCTTTTTTAGACCATTATATTTTTTTTTACTCTTTTTTTTTAGAGAACTGAAGGGAAGAGAGAGGTGAACTATAATCACAAACCAGCTGTTTCAGACCTGAACAAAGAATCCGATCCAAAGTATACCAAGCCCCAAGATAAGAAAAATTAAGTTCATTAGATATTAGGCCAGCTCAGGATCGTGCAAATACTCAAACAGATGTGGGGATAATGGTAGATCAAATCATCTTTGGGTTTTTATATCAGTAATACCTGCTGTCAATAGCTGTAAGAATGGTCACTATAATGGTAATCAAAGTGGTTAGTTCCAAGAAAAGCTCATAGTTCCTGACTGGTTTTGACTCAAATAAAATGACACAACTGACTCAAAACAAAACAAAACAAAATACATTAGTATTTTCCTCCCCCAGACTTAAGTAACACTGTCCCCAGTTTTATCAAGCCATAGGATCAGAAAGAAACCAAGGTGAAAACAATTGAACAAGAAAAAATAAAAATACTTACCTAGTCGGGTGGTGTCGGGCGACACTGGGAGTGGGTGTCGGTCGACACCAAATTTTTTTTTTTTTTTTCTGACACAAGAAAAACAATACTAAAAATTAGCAAAAACCAAACGAAATTCAAAGAAAATCCTACCTAAAAGTGGGTTGCCTCCCACTAAGCGCTTCTTTTCAGTCATTAGCTTGACTGTGTCAGGGCTCAGACATCTGGTGGATCAGAGAGTGGCAGGGAATGCTTCTGGGAAGAACATCTCATCATCCAAGGTGGTGTGTAAGCAGTTGGTGCATGATTTCTACCAAGGAATGAATGAGGAACAGCAGCAGGGTGGGCTATGAGCTTGGGAGGGACACTTCTTGTTCCTGCAGAATCATCAAAAGAAGAAGCAAGTGATCTACGATAATCTCGTGGCTTGGTTAGTTGTGAAACAACTTTTGCACCCTTAATCTTCTTTTTTATGATACCAGGGGGTTTGGAATTGAGAACAGGAAATGCATACATTTGCTGTAATGGAGGTGTTTGTGGTCCGATGCATATATTTGCACTTTTTCTGCAATTCAGCTCTGCAACTCTTGTCTCCATCACAAAGACATCATCCTCCAGCAAGTTGCATGTGTCTGGACCTTCATTTTCAAGTCTGGTTCTTACAAGACAATCTCCACTCCAATCTGCAAGCCCAACAGCTTTCTTGGAAGTTTCAACCAATGCCTCTTGAACACTCAGCATGTTTGCTTGCTCAACAATCTCCAACTCTTTGACATACCCAGCAGTAATGTCAACTGGATGCTCTGCTTCTGAGACCTCATCCATGGAAACCTCTACAGAAAAGGTTTGACCATCTATGGTAGCTTTTCTCCTTAGAGTACCCATGTCAAAACTCATGGTCTTATCACCCAAATCAAGCTCAATCTGTCCTTCCCTGACATCAATGATTGCACCAGCTGTAGCTAAGATGGATCTCCCAAGTAGAAGAGGATCCTGAGGCTCTTCACCATATTCCAAAACCACAAAGTCTGTAGGGATTGTGCAGCCAGCAATCTGAAGTGGAACATCTTCTAATACCCCTTCTGGAACTCTCTTTGACCTATCAGCAAAGATGAGATGGATCCTTGTAGGCTTGAAGTCAGTCAACCCAAGTCTTACAGCAACAGAATAAGGCATCAAGTTAATGCTTGAGCCAAGGTCACAGAGAGAATGAGGAAACCTTCCTGTTGAGATGGAGCAGTCTAGCACAAAACTCCCTAGGTCAGGTAACTTTTTTAGAATGCTACTCTGAATCATAGCACTGACATGTTCATAGACTTTCACCTTCCTCTCCTTCCTTGATACTGTCTTTTTCAAGAGGATTGCACTGATGTCCTTTGTGAGCAAAGCTGCTTCCTCAGAGCTTACACCAATCACAACCATCCTTTTAACATATCTCTTAAGTGCAGGTGAAAGCTTGACTGCATCAATCAATGGTATCTCAATCAGCACCTTGTCCATTATTGCCCTGCATCTGGCCTCCTCTATCTCATGTTTGGACTTTCTGGGCTTTGGGTAAGGTATCTTAGGTTTATGGACCCTCTCCTCAGGTGTTGGTGGTGATTTGGGACGATCAGCACGCTCTTCTGACGGCAATTGAAAAATATAGGTCGAGTGTCGATCGACACCCTCATCTGGTGTCGCTCGACACTCAAAAGTTTTGTTGAAGTGCGTCGATTTTTGTCCGTCAGAACTCGAGAAATCGCGATTTTTCGCTAGTGTCGACCGACACACCTCCTGGGTGTCGACCGACACCAGATTTGGTGTCGACCTCTTCAATTTGGTGTCGTGCATGGTCGACAACGGTTCGTCAAGACTCGATTTTTCGAGAATTTTGGTTGGTGTCGACCGACACCCCTCCTTGGTGTCGACCGACACCAGGTCTGTGGCTCCAAATTCTTCATCAAACTCTGCAGAACCCACGAAATTTTCTTCCCTTGTCACCATGATAGCATTAACATGATGCCTTGGGTTGATATCAGTCTTTCCTGGAAGAAATCCTTCTTGTCTTTTTATGGAATCAGCAGTTTGAGCAACCTGAATATCCAGCTTCTTAACATGAGCACCCAAAGATTCAATCTTCCCATTCAATATCAGTATACAAAGCATCCAGCTTCCCATTGAAGTTCACAGTCATCTTTGTCTGACCTTCCAAAACCTGCTCCAACATAGATTCCATCTTGCTATTCTGTTCAGGTTTCTGGTAAGAAGAAGAACCATAAGTTCTTGTGAAGTTGTTGTTCTGAAAAGGCTTCTGGTAAGAAGAACCATAACCTTGCTGATTTCCAAATCTCTGACCTTGAAACCTAACTCCATTGATGAAATTTACATCATCTTCCTCTGGTTCAAAGGTTTCAACCTCTGCAGCAAACTGAACTTGCTTCTTTCCCACAAGGAGATTGTGGATAGAATCAAGTTTTGCTTTAACTTCAGCACTCTGAGCATCATCCATGTTTCCAGCCAGCCTCTTCCTATCATAATCTGCATTCTTGGTACTATTGCTAGATGCCAAGTTTTCAATAAGCTTTTTGGCTTCCTCTGGGCTTCTGGTGTTGAAGTTTCCTTCACTTGCAGCATCCAAAGCCATCTGATACCTCCAATCTATTCCCCTGAAGAAGATACCCAGCAGCTGAATATCACTAAACCCATGATGTGGACAGTCCCTCTGATAAGCTCTGAACCTCAACCAAGAAGCCTTGAATGCTTCAGCAGGTCCTTGGGAAAATGTAGAGATTTTTGTCCTCAGCTCCTCAGACCTTGCATCATCAAAGAAGTTGTTGAGGAAAGCATTCTTTGTATCAACCCAAGTGGTCAGAGATCCTGGTTGCAACTGCTTCAGCCAGTAGGAAGCATCCCCAGCAAGAGAGTAGGGGAAAAGCTTGCAGAAGAGGTAGTCATAGGACACTCCATTGCACTTGATGCTAGACACCAAATCTTCAAACTTTTCTATATGGTCCATAGGATGCTCATGAGAAAGACCATAGAAAAGATGCTGACCCACAAGAGTGTAGTAGGAAAGTTTCAGCTCAAAATCAGCTCTCTGAAAACCTGGAGGGTTAATGGCAGACCTGTTTGCATAGAACTGATCAGGTCTGTTGTAGTCAGCAAGGGTTCTTCCTCGGATAGGTGGTGCTCCGGCAACCTGGGCATCTCTGTTCTCAGCAGCTGCTACTTCTTGGAAAACATTTCCCTGATCATCTATCTGGTCACCATTGTCATTGTAAGCATGACCCTCTTGGTCTCGTAGGACTCCAGCAGCATCAGGTCGTATGATTGTTCTCCTCATGTCTGCTGACCTCCTTCCTTGACGGTTCGTACGTTCTAACTCACTCAGCTCCTGATTCGTGAGATTCACAAGCTGAGTTCCCCTGTTACTTCTGGTACTGCGATTATGCATACACCTGAAACAAAATAAAAAGAGAAAGAACAATGTAAGTAAACTAAAAGTAAAATGTTTAGACTAAATTCTATTCCAAATCTAATGGCAAATTCAATGAATCCCCAGCAATGGTGCCAAAATTTGATATGCTCAAATATACCCTAGAGCTACTCTCTCAAATTAAGAGATCGATGTAATACTTAGGGGTCAAATTCCACAGAGACTCAAGATTCACACAATAGGTTATTAGTTATCGAATTAAGCTAAACAAGAATGATTGTAATTAAAAGATAGAATGCAGTAAATCGGTTTGTAAGATCAATAAGAGAAAACGTCAAGCTCAGGGAATTCTCAGGATATCAGGAATTCAAGCAAATCAGTAAATCAGGATTCTTCTAATGTTCTAGAACTTGAAACACAATGATAAAGTAAACCAGTCGTCGCTGCGAAAACTATCTATGTCTAAAACCTAGAAAACCAAATTTCTTTGCGAGTTCTAAAGTGTAAACATGCAATAATCTCAGGTTCAATCTGTTCACAAACTCCCTAAATCAAATTTCTTGGCAGATAGGTATTTTGCTCATCTAGGGTTCTTTTCTAGCTAATTAACCAACTTTCGTTGCGAGAATCAACCTATGATCAATAATCTAACCTTTCAGTTCAGATCAAGCATTAATCACAACCTAGACGAAGAACTAGTGTTTAGAATCCTTAATTAACCAATCAACTTAGCAATCCATGAAATCCCTAATGAGAAACCCTAAACCTAACTAGCAAACTACTCAGACATGGAGATTGAAACAATAAACATGATTGAATAGAATTGCATAAAAGAAATAAGAATAGAATTAATGGAGTTCTGAATCTTCTCTGAAGGAGTCTGAATTCTTCTCTCCAAAAGCTCTCTCTCTAGAATACTTGACAGGATAAAAGATAGGTCTAAACAATGACCTGAAAATAATATAAATATCCAAAAAACTTGAATAGGGACTTATTTGCAAATAAGGAAAAGTCTGGGCAAATTTCTTTTTCTTCAAAAATCTTCAAAACTGGCGCAGAAAATTGTCTGTCTGATGGGTGTCGACCGACACCATCTCCAAAAGTGGTTTCCGGCTTGAATTCTTCTGCACAACTTCCTGATTAACTCCAGAATGATCCATAATCTCCAAATAAGCTCCAAACGTACCTAAACCTGCAAATGACTCTAAAAGACTCCAAAAACACTAAAAAGACTCTATAAACAAGACTTATATCATGGCTAAAAACCATAAAAACCATAATATATCAGAATATTCCGATAATGAACTCTTCCCATAGAGCTACAGTTGCTTCAATTACTTCATCAGGGATTTCCACAACTGGAGATTGATCAATAAGAGTTACATTGAAGTTATGCTTCACCAGACATTTATTCACCACCGAGACCCATGACTTCGTTATGGAGGTGGATGATTCCTCTCCCCTTGGAGAAACATCTCGAGATTCCGGTGTAGTTTCACTGAGTGAAACGGCTGCCAGAACCGCCTGCATAACGCGAATAGCGTGAACCAGAGAAAACCCTAAACTCGCTTCAAAATTGCCTTGGCACATCAGCCTAAATATGTTTTTTTTGTTATCTAAAGCTTTATTCTTATAGTAAATAATTAAAAGTTGATCGTTTATTCAAATGTTTATACAAATATGGTGGTGAAAGTTGAAAAAAAGGCTGAATGTCTACATGGGGAGGATGAATTCGTTATCTTGTCATCATTTGAGAAGTAATTCAGCTGAGAATATTGTTGGCATGTAAATTCTGTCTCCGTAAATTAAGCCAATCAAGGAGAGAGCTGAAAGACGAAAGAGAAGTAAAGCAGCGAGCCCAAAATAACTTGGAGTGGGCCATAAAGTCAAGTAACAAATTCAAATTCAAATTCAACTCCAATGTGAATATAAAACTTGTTGAAACCAGCCGTTTAATGCGCTAAAGGAAAATGATCAAACAAGAATAAATACAATCGACAACAAATCAAACACAGTAAGGGAAGAATTTAAACACAGACTCGGGATATAAAAAAAGAAGAGGATTACGGGAAAATACAACACATCCTGACCATAGTGCCGGCCTTAGATGGAAAGCAAAATAAAACATTTGCTTACACCCCTCAATACTAATAGTAATTTCCAGTCTTAAATTTAAAGAAGAGTCTTAGTATAGTGGTTTAGGTTTCACTCACTTATAAGAAAAGAAAAATTAAGTTAAAGGAAATTATGCTATTTTATTTAGATTAAAAAAATTTGTTATTGAAAAAAGTAACATATCCAAATTCTAAACCATCATTATCATCCTTTTATTCTTATATATACCAACAGCATTAGTTATTTAACAATTAAAGCCAATTAAAATTCTTTTTAATCTCCTCGTTTCTTTTGCTAAATCAAATTTATCTTCTTTGTATTCATCACTTCATCAAGTTTTGGTTTAAAAAGTTCCGGCTAGCATTTATTAAAGTTTGTCAACCAAATATAATTTTCAGCCTTCACAATCTAAATTTAAGATACTGTTAGTTAATTGTTTAATTAAATATAAGTTATGTGATTGAGTCATGTGGAGATTGGGCCATGTGTTTTGACTTCTCCACCAAATAAACTTGATAAGACTTCATATGAATCTCTAGAATGGAGCTAATTGGTTACAAAATTAAACTAGTTATATTTTGTTTTTATTTTTTTTATTATTTGTATTTTTTTTTTGTGTGATGATACATCTATTTACTGAATATTTTAATTATAGCCCAATGTCTTCAAAACGAATAAAATTGTGTTGGGAGGTGCAGCAAAAGCAAGAAAAAGAAAGAGACACGAAACATTAACAAAATCATTAGCTGGTTCCATGTGGAAGTATGTAACCTTTTAAAGTTGCTGAATCTTAAGAAGAAGATATCAACAAAAACAGTGAAGAAGCTGGTGGTTCAGAAAATGGTCAAGCTGAAAACAGTGGTGAACATGGCTATGAGCATGAATGTAATAAGAATGAGAATATGGATGAGAATGAAGAGGATAAAGCAGATGATGTTAAAAAAATATCAAATAGATGGAGATATCAATAATCTTGGAAATTGGAAAAAAAATGATAATAGAAAGAGAGATTTTATGGTTGAAAAAGGTCCAACGACAAGACCCCCGATTGATTATTATTTTCCAAGAGATTATTTAGGTAGATGTTTTTCTTATTCGTCTTATACAAGAGAAATAAGGAATGGAGAGAAGCAAGATAGACGATGGTCACTTACTCAAATGTTAAAGACAAAATCTTTTGTTTTTACTGAAAGTTATTCACGGAAGACAAGTATATGAATCTATTGGCAACTACTGTATCCGATGACTGGAGAAATTTCTCAAAAATACTTAATGAACATGAAAAAGGTCATAAGCATATCACATGTATGATTTAGTGGGTGGAGTTGGAAATGAGACTGCAAAAGAATCAGACAATTGATAAGCATATTCAAGAACAGATTAACAAAGAGGAAAAACATTGGAGAGATGTGTTATTGAGGAAGATTGAATTGGTAAAGGCATTGCTAAACAAAATGTTGCATTTTGTGGAAGTAGTGATGAGGTTCATGAAGATGGTAATGGAAATTTTTTGGGTATGATTGAAGTATTTGCAGATTTTGATCCAGTGATGATATAACGCATTAGACAAATTGATAAGCGTGAAACTCATTATCATTATCTCAGTCATAGGATTCAGAATGAGTTCATCGAGATGCTTATGAATGAGATCAAGCAAATGATCTTAAAGAAGATTTGATGTGCTAAAAGTTTTTTAGTTATTCTTGACAGCACTCCTGATATCAGTCATCGGGAACAGATGTCCCTAGTTATCTGATGTGTGGATATTTCTGAGACTGCACCAAAGATTGAATTTTTTTGTTTTTGACATTCTTGAAGGTTAAAGAAAAAACCGGAGAAGGGCTTTTTGACACCCTTCAAGATGCATTGCATAATCTTAGGTTGAATATGGATGACATTAGAGGCTAAGGTTATGATAATGGATCAAATATGAAAGGGGAAAATAAACGAGTACCAAAGAGGTTGCTTGAGATTAATCCCAGAGCTGTCTACACACCATGTAGTTCTCATAGTTTGAATATGGTTTTTTCAGATATCGCTTCCTCATCATCGATAGCAGTATCATTGTTTGGAATTATTCAGTGCATCTATTCTTTTTTTCCCTCTTCTACTAATAATTTTGAAGTTTGGAGACAAACTGTGAATGGCATTACAGTAAAACTATTATCACAAACTCGTCAGGAGAGCCACATCAAAAACATTAAAGCAATACGATTTCAGGCTCTTAAAATACGAGATGCTTTGTTTCACTTGGTTGAAAACAGTGAAAACCCAGGAACAAGAAGTGAAGCTGAGTCTGTTGCATTGAGTGAAATTTTTGGACTTGGAAGCTTTGAGTTTTTGGTTGGAATGATTATTTGGTATGAACTTTTGTTTGCTGTTAACAAAGTAAGCAAGATCCTCCAATTAGAAGACATGGATATTGCTATTGCTATTACTCAAGTAAAAGGTTTTATTTCCTTTGTTTAAAGAATATATAGAAACAGGTTTCCAAGAAGAAAAAATAGAAGCTGAACAGATTGCTATTGATATGAGAATTGATCCTGTATACTCTATGAAAGCAAAACTTTTCATCCAAAAGAAACGATACCATGATGAAGAGCCTGAAAAAGATAGGGAAGATGTGATATTTATAGCAGAAGAAAATTTCAGGATCAATTACTTCATTAAAATTGTGGATCAATGTTTGGTTTCTTTGAGACAAGGTTTGATCAACTCCAAACTTATGAAAAAACTTTTGGATTTTTACTTGATTTCAAAAAGCTGAAGTTACCAAGTCAAAGTGATGATGAATTGATGGTTTCTTGTGCAGACCTTGAAATTTTTTCAAGCATGGTAATAATTCTGATCTTGATGGTAATGAATTATTTTTGGAGTTGAAGCTATTATGAGGGACTTTACAAAAAGATATTCAGAAGGTTATCGATCTACTAGATTTTCTGAGAAATGTGGAAACTTGTTTTTCAAATACATGGACTGCATACCACATAATGATGGCAATTCTAGTTTCAGATGCCTCGGCGGAAAGAAATTTTTCGAAGTTAAAACTTATAAAATCTTATCAACAGTCGAGTATGTCTTAAGAGAGACTAAATGGTTTGGCGATCATATCAATTGAAAAAGGCATGGTTAAAAAATTGGGCTATACAAATCTGATGAATGAATTCACAAATAGGAATGCAAGAAGAACCATATTTAAAAAGTAATGTATTTATCTTTATTTTTTAAATATTTATTATTATTATTATTATTTACCATTAAATCAGTTTTTTATGATTATATTGAAAATATTATTTTAATAAAAATGTGTGAAGCAACATATATTTTTCTTTAGGTTATAGTTTTTTTAAAACTCAGGACCTATACTGCATGACCACACTACATTATTATTTGTCAACCAGTTGAAAAAATAACTCATTTTCTGCCATATTTTACTTAGGATTCCAAATTTTAACTTCTCATTATTACTATTTACAAATTGGTTTCCGTTTGAACAGTTTGGCGTTTAAAGTAACACGATAGGCAAGTCTAACACTAACATAAAAGGACGCCATGGCATATAGCCAAAACATTAAAGGAACCCTCAACAAATTTCTGAAAGATGAAAATAAGTTTTCTAACGACCTACCTGATAATATTAATGGGGCTTTAGCCACGAGAACCACGAGAACCACGATGAAACAAGCCAAGAAGATAAATACCAAGCAAGCGGATTTAATCCGGACAGTTACTAAGCTTCCCTTAGAGGCAACAAAAACACGTGAAATGATGGTTTCAGGCGTTATGCATGTGCATCCAACCAAGTTAATGTAACACCCGTCTCATCATAACTCGAGAAATGTGTGTTAGTAGCCTTGACTTATATCTCACAATACTCCAATTAATAAAATCTCAATTTTATTTCCGAAAACCAATACATCCAATAAATGAAATAATCTGAGTAAAATTATAAAATAATATTTAAAATAAAATATTAAAAACTGTAAAATTCCAAAAATAACACCCGAATCATCATAACATAAATTTACTCGTCTGTCTCACTTGAAAAGGGAAGAAAAATGGGTGAGTAATAGGAGAGTCACTCAATGAGGTTGGGGATGCTAATCACAGAAAACGCAGTTACGGTCATAACACTCCAAAAACGATAAAAAAACTAAACTAGAGCAATCACGGCACCTAAAGCACTCAAACAACTACCAATGGTTCTACTGAAAGTTTAAATGACCGACCTCTCCCTCCCACCAAAAGGTCAGCATGGAATAAGTGCCAACGGCACCGTCGGGTATGACGATTTATTGATCTTATAAGGCATGCGACAGCAGATCGACTAGGCTGCCCGCACCCCCTCTCACACAATGCGTAGATAGTACAAAAGTCCGTCTCTGTACCCCACAATCTCTAACATCTAACATGCTCGACTACTTATATATATAACAAAGAATTATCACTTTTAACATGCACAATCAATGGGATGAATCATCTATATTCCTATCTCTAATTTAACATTCAAAACTATCTAGATTCGATAAAATAAATCATTGTAGTACTATATTCCATCTAAGAAATTCTAGACGAAAGTCCAGCTTGTTGGGGTCAAAACCCACCCCTCGAAGATAGACGAACCAAGAAGTCTAAATATTTATACGAAAAGCTTATCCGAGGACAAACCAGCTAGTCAACTTCCTCTAGAAATAGTTGGGCTTACTGGAAACTCATACAAAGACACAAAAACTCATTCGGAGACCCGAAAACTATGCACAGACCACCCTTGGACTGTCCAGGCCGCTGCTTAGGCTGTCTAGCTTGCCCTTGGACTGTCCAGGCCGCCACTTGGTCTCTCTAGCACGCCCTTGAACTCTCCAGGCCGCCACTTAGAGCCTCCTTGCTAGCCGGGCCGCCACTTAGAGCCTCCTTGCTAGCCAGGCCGCTACTTAGAGCCTCCTTGCTAGCCATGCCGCCACTTTAGAGCCTCCTTGCTAGCCAGGCCGCCACTTAGAGTCTCCTTGCTCTCCAGGCCGCCGGTTTGCTTCTCCTTGCTCTCCAGGCCGCCAGTTTGCTTCTCCAGGCCACCACTTAGAGTCTCCTTGCTCTCCAGGCCGCCACTTAGAGCCTCCTTGCTAGTCAGGCCGCCACTTAGAGTCTCCTTCCTCTCCAGGCCGCCACTTAGATCCTCCTTGCTAGGCAGGCGACCACGTAGAGTCACCTTGCTCTCCAGACCGCCGGTTCGCTTCTCTTTGCTCTCCAAGCCGCCGGATTTCTTGTCCTTGCTCTCCAGGCCGCCAGTTTACTCAAGCCCCAAAGAGCGTCCGGCAGGCCGAAGAAGGCTAGGCTGCCGAGGAGAAGACTAGCCCTCCATCAAGTCCATTCAGGCCGCCGGTTAGCTGGCCGCTGAGACCAACACGCCAGTTTCTTTACCTACGGAGAAGATCAGCAAGACATCTCCTCCTCCCCTCAGAGCAGCACGCCAATCCCTCTTTGGTTAAGAGCAGTCCACCCTTAAGCTCGGAGAGCAGCCCACCATGTTCAAGCTCCAAGAGCAGTCTGCCCTCTAAGCTCACAAGAGCAGCCCGCCATGTTCAAGCTCCGAGAGCAGTCCGCCCTCTAAGCGCACAAGAGCAGCCCGCCATGTCCAAGACCAAGAGCAGTCCACCCTTAAGCTCGGAGAGCAGCCCGCCATGTTGAAACTTACAAGAGCAGCTCACCGTGTCCAAGAGCAGTCCGCCAGTACCTTCCTCACGCTCAGCAGGCCACTGGTTTGTCTCATACCAAAGGAAAGCAGCGGTCTGAGATTCGTACGAAGCAACGGGCGGGCTGAGATTCATACGAGAAAACGTGCGGGCTGAGATTCATACGAGAAAACAGGCGGGCCGAAGTTTTCTACGAACTATTTACGAGAACCGAAAGCTCAGCCCAGTGTCACTCGATTCAGAACACTGTTCATCCAAGAATATCCACAAAAACACTATTCACAAAACACTGTTAATGAACCAGATAACAGTCAGAAGAAACCGAGATTCGGTTTAAAGTAACTCGGACTCGTGGTACTGTTCACAAGCACTGCTATGTACCATCCCAAAAATCGGGAAAGAAGTCCAAACAAGGCGAAAAACCAAAATCAAAGAGAACCGAGCCAAACCGGAGGCGGGCTGGATCAAAACCGGACTAAATGGCGATCTGTTGAAGATTTGGGCCGCGGATCAGGCCCAAATCCGTTTAAGTCGGCGGACGGCAGAATTAAAAGGCGTCCCACATCACTAATATGCTTCTTCAGCACCCTAGATTGCTTACTCTATATATGCTAGCTTGTATTAGGTTAAAACCATCCAATTCCAAGTATTAGACTTTTCGTATTGTAAGACATTAAGCTTTTCTGAATTTTCTCGTACTTTGGTAAAAAAAAGTCACTTAATAAAATAACTTTCGACATTGGTCCTCGAATTCTTATAAAATAGGACTTTCGAGCCCTCACTTATTATAAGTTTTTGATTGTTTGAGTTTCGACTATCACAGTTTGGCGCCGTCTGTGGGGACGAGAAATATTCTAAACCCTAAGAGTAAGAGGATACGAGAAAGAAAGTAATGTCTGCAAATGAAGAGATCAACGACAGAAACAACAAGCCGGCTGGAGCAACCTGCTCAGGAAAATCAAACCGGCACATGGCGGGCTGCTCTTGTGAGCTTAGAGGGCGGGCTGCTCTTTGAGCTTGAACATGGTGGGTTTCTCCCTGAGCTTAAGGGTGGGCTGCTCTTAAGAGCTTAAGCAGCTTTATGTGGTGTAAGAGGAGTAAGGTTATGCTTCTTGTGATTGTGCATGAAGCTGTAGTAGTTGGTGCGACCATTGTGGAGATTCTCCTTATCGAATTGTCATGGTCGGCCTAGTAGGATGTGTCCAGCTTGCATCAGAACAACATCACAAAGGACTTAATCCTCATACTTGCCTACACTGAATGGTACGATGACTTGTTGTCCAATCTTGAGCTCTACCTTGTCGTCTAACCCTTTGAGTCGGTACGGTCGTGGGTGTTTGGTTGTCTTAAGTCCTAACCTGTCTACCAGGTACTTGCTAGCAATATTAGTATATGAACCACAATCAATGATGAGGCTACATACCTTGGATTGCACGGTACTTCTCGAGTGTAAGATGTTTTCTATTTGAATGGTCTTCGGCTCAAAGAGTGCACGTAAGGATCTCCAAGTGACTAGGATTTCTCCTACATCAGGATAGTCGACCACTTCTTCCTCTGACTCCAGTTGTTCCTCCTCGGTCTCATCCTGAGATTCATATACCCCATCTTCTCGGATGATCATGGCTCGTTGATTTAGACATTCTCGAGCAAAATGGCCTTTGCCTTTGCACTTGGAGAAAGTTACGTCATGGGCTTGTTGGTTCTGAACTTGACTTGGTCCGGTACCGGCTCCTTTGTTGAGTTCTGGAGCTGGTTTCTTGAACTGGGACGTCGGTTCGGTGTACCTCCCTTTGCCTTGGTTGCGTTGAGTTTGTGGAGTCCAAGTGTTCTTTGATCGGCTGATGGAGATGTTCTTTCTCTTGATATGTTGCTCGGCTTGGGTTGCCAAGTGCAATAGTTCATCTAGATCATTGTATTGCTGTCTTTGCACCTTGTGGGCAATGTAGTCGTGAAGACCATCAAGGAACTGAGCCATTATAGTCTCTTGTGAGTCTTCAATCTCTAGCTGGTTTTTCAAGGCCTCAAATTCTTTAAAGTATTATTCTACGGTTCTTGTTCCTTGGGATAGATTTCTGAACCGTTTTTGTAGGTCTCGGTGGTAGTAGGTGGGAACGTATCTCTTCTGGAGCTGGTAGCTCACATCTTCCCAAGAGTTGATCGGATGTAGTCGGCGTCTCCTTCGGTCAGAAACTTCTCGGTCCCACCAAGCTAGGGCATTGTTTGTGAGTTGTGCGGCTGCCAAGGATACCTTCCTTATTTCTGAGTAGTTGTAATACTCAAAAACGTACTCTATCTGCCTTTCCCAATCTAGGTAAGCTTCCGGATTAACCTTGTCGGCAAACGTAGGTGGGGCTAATTTGAGATCCTTGCCTCCTTGCCACGGTTTCTCATTGTCAAGTCGACGTCGGTTGTGGTTCTGTCCACGGGCCTGGTTGTGGTCTTGTTGTTGGCCCTAGTTCTGGTTCCCATTACCAACTCCATTAGTCGTCTCATCACCATGGTGGTTACCATGAGCTTTGCTGTGGCAACTTTCACCAGTGGTAGCGGTTGTCTCATTGTCTTGTTGCCATAGCTCCATCTGAGCCATGCGGTTCTGAAGTTCTTGTAGGGCGGTCATGATTTAGGCAAACTGGTTAGATTGTCCAGTATCTCCCATGGCTTGGTACCTGCAAGGCCAAACACAAGGATGTATGAAAGTATTCAAAGGTAATACGGAAATGGATGAACTGATAGGTGTTTGATATGGTTATGCAACACCATGGACCGACTCTTCAATAGTTCGCTTGCAATTATATGGGATGTAACGATTTTTAAAGTAGGCGACAAATGATACTATTAATTATAAATATATGTTCTTTTTTTTAAATCAGGAAATTAGTACTGGAATTGATTTAAATGCAAGATCAGACTACGGTGGGGATTGAACACGGCTGGTTAAACAAGGAAATATGATTGATCTATTTTTTTCTTTTTTTTAAATGATGCAAGCAAAAACAAACCGAAAGATAAGATAAATCGAAATCAAATGATTCTTATGAGGATTTAAAAAAAAAAAAATCAAAACAGGAAAATGAATGTTAGATCGTAAGCAAGGATTGATAGAACCTGATGTTGAGCCGTTTAGGCTCTGATACCAGATGATGTATCCTCAGAAACTGAGGTTACCGGTTGATAGAACCCTAGTCCCGGATTGACACTTCGGGTGGTACGGAGTTGAATAGTCTCGGGCCGAAGGCTACTAGCTCATACGATTTGCGGTGGATCGAATGAGACCGTTAGAGGTTGCGGAAGTCCTCTAGTATTCCCACTCCTTTGGACCGTGGATATGACTCATCACGTCGCCCTTGGCAGGTTTCACTGCGGAAGTAACCCTTACCAACAGTTAGACTGTTCTTGAAGAACAAGGAGAATTCGCGGAATTTTTAAAAGGAACAAAGTTCAGAAAAAGATCAAAAGTTTTTTTTTATTGAAATCAAAATGAAAGGTACTTACAGTGTTTTCTAAACAATGCAATAAATAGGAAATACATAAAAATAGACATAGAAACTCACAAATAGCTAAGGAGTTGACAAGTCCAAGTTGACCCTTAAACTACCCCAAATGTGACTCATCAACTACTCGGTCGCGTCTGCTTGGATCATGGTCAACCAGGTCGGTCCATGTGGGTTTTCTGCCTGTTCCGGCCTAAGCCCGGGCCCTTGAACCATGGCTTGGACTTGAGTCTGAAGTTCCTTCAGCTTGGTCTTGGTGAATGGTCCTCGTAGTATGTCCGTTCCTTCGTCCGGTTGCACTTCACGTCCGAGAAAGGGGGTCTCCCGTCCGTCTTCTGTTTTCCCTCGTACCAAAGCCATTCTGTCTTGACCGTTCTCATTTTCTTGGTTACTTGGGTGTGAGTTCTGAATTCTAGGACGAAGAATTCGGTCATTCGGTCGTTGGTCTTTCCTCAGCTCATTTCCGGTTCGCATCGGGTCGATACGGTAGACGACACGGTCGTTGGTTCCCGTACCACGGTCGATGGTTCCCGTACCATGGTCGATGGTTCCCGTACCATGGTCGATGGTTCCCGTACCATGGTCGATGGTTCCCGTACCATGGTCGATGGTTCCCGTACTGCTCTGTCCAACCTCCATCCGCGGACCCATTGCTTCCATGCCTTGTCCGAAGATGTAGTCCGTGTCCCGGTTCCCATCATTCCCCTCCTCTTGAAAAGGAATTTTCCACAAATCCGGATCATCTGCCACAAAAGGAGATAGGTCAGAGACATTAAAGCTTGTAGACACATCATACTTACCTTGAAGATCTATCTGATAGGCATTGTCATGCAGGCGCTTAAGAACAGAGAATTGTTCATCCTTCCTTGGCATAAGCTTCGACTTCCTCTCTTCAGGAAATCGTTCCTTCCTCAGATGTATCCATACTTGGTCGCCTGGTTGAAAGATCACTTTGCTCCTCCTTCTGTTAGCATACTTCTCGTACTGCCTTGTTTTTGCTTCTATGTTTGCTTTAACCTGCTCATGAGTCTTCTTGACTGTTTCTGATTTCTTTCGACCATCAACACTTTCACGATCGTTAATAGGCAAAGGTAAAGGATCCAAAGGAGACAGGGGGTTAAATTCATAGACAATTTGAAAAGGAGAAAATTTCGTTGCAGAATGCACCGAGTGGTTATAGGCGAATTCTACATGAGGCAAGTGTTCTTCCCAAGTTCCTAAGTTTTTGCTAACCAAAGTTCTAAGCAAAGCCGAAAGGGTCCTATTGACTACCTCAGTCTGGCCATCAGTTTGCGGATGGCAGGTAGTGGAAAACAAGAGCCGAGTACCCAGCTTGGCCCACAGAGT
This sequence comes from Iljinskaea planisiliqua, assembly GCA_900108845.1. Lineage (NCBI taxonomy): Eukaryota > Viridiplantae > Streptophyta > Magnoliopsida > Brassicales > Brassicaceae > Iljinskaea > Iljinskaea planisiliqua. Next base: position 351,420 of record FNXX01000015.1, on the reverse strand, counting down.
TTTCCAGAAGTAGCTAGGGAATTTGGCGTCTCGATCAGACACAATATTCCTAGGCATTCCATGCAATCTAACTATCTCCCTAAAGAACAGTTCAGCTTCATGCGATGCATCATTTGATTTCAAACAAGGAATAAAGTGTGCCATTTTGGAAAACCGATCTACCACTACGAAGATTGAATCCCTACCAGTCCTAGACTTAGGCAAACCTAGCACGAAGTCCATGGACAGGTCAGTCCAGGGATAAGAGGGTATAGGTAGATGTGAATACAGACCTTGTGTGGAGTTTTTGGACTTAGCTTCCTTGCAGGTAACACACCAGCTGCAAATGCGGTCCACATCCTTTCGAAGGCCCGGCCAATAGAAGTGGTCTTGTAGGACCTTGAGTGTCTTGACTGGTCCAAAATGCCCCATTATTCCACCTCCATGAGCTTTCCTGCAGAACAACTCCCTCAAAGAGCAGTTAGGCACACAAAGTCGGTTATCATAGAACAGGAATCCTTCCATTAGATGGTACTTATCGACCGCATGTCTAGCACTAGCCAAGTAGGGAATCTTAAAGTCCAAGTCAGTGTCGTAAGTTCTTAATGAACTCAAATCCCAAAAGGTTAGTTCCAAGTGTAGAGAGAAGGGTATACCTGCGGGACAGAGCATCTACCACAACATTTTCTTTACCTTGTTTGTACTTGATGACATACGGAAATGTCTCTATGAACTCTACCCACCGAGCATGTCGCTTGGTAAGCTTCTGCTGGCCTTTTAGATGCTTCAATGACTCGTGATCAGTATGGATGATGAACTCTTTCGGCCAGAGGTAATGCTGCCAAGTCTGGAGAGCCCTCACAAGCGCATATAGTTCCTTGTCGTATGTTGCATAGTTGAGAGTTGCTCCTCCCAGCTTCTCACTGAAGTAAGCGACTGGTTTTCCCTCTTGCATGAGAACAGCACCAATTCCAATACCTGATGCGTCGCATTCAATCTCAAATGCCTTAAGAAAGTTGGGCAAAACAAGTAAAGGGGAGTTAGTCAACTTCCCTTTTAAGGTTTGGAAACCTTCCTCCTGTGCAGGACCCCACTTAAACCCGACGTCCTTCTTGATTACCTCAGTCAAGGGAGCTGCGATCGTGCTGAAGTCTTGTATGAACCTCCTGTAGAACCCGTCTAGACCATGGAAGCTCCTGACCTCTCCCACAGTCTTGGGGCTTGGCCAATCTCGGATGGCCTTGACCTTTGCTTCATCCACGCGGATGCCATCGGCTCCTACAACAAATCCCAAGAAAACTAGGTTATCCGTTCCAAAAGTACACTTGGCCTCATTAGCAAACAGGCGCTCTTTCCTTAGGACTTCTAGAACCTTGCCTAGGTGTTGCACGTGATCTGACAGGCTACGGCTATATACAAGGATATCATCGAAATAGACCACTACAAACTCCCCTATGAATGACCTAAGCACATGGTTCATCAGCCGCATGAATGTACTGGGTGCATTGGTCAGGCCGAAAGGCATGACCAACCATTCATAAATCCCTTGCTTTGTTTTAAATGCAGTTTTCCATTCTTCCCCCTCTTTCATCTTGATCTGATGGTACCCACTCCTAAGATCTATCTTAGTAAAGATTCTAGACCCATACAACTCATCTAGCATATCGTCTAGCCTACGGATGTGATGGTGGTACTTAACTGTGATATTGTTGATGGCTTGGGAGTCCACGCACATCCTCCAGGAGCCATCTTTCTTCGGAACCAATAGGACTGGCACGGCACACGAGCTCAAACTTTCCCGAATGAAGCCTTTATCCATGAGCTCCTCCACTTGCCTCTGTAGTTCCTTGGTTTCCACAGGATTAGTCCTGTAGGCCGGTCGGTTAGGTAGCGACGCTCCTGGGACTAGGTCTATCTGATGTTCAATCCCACGAATGGGAGATAGCCCACAGGGTTTCTCTTTCGGAAACACGTCCTTAAACCTGTCCAACAAAGCCTTGATCTCACTCGGGATTTCCGGTGGAAGGTCAGTATCCGTTAACTTGTCTTGAAAAGCAAGCAGGATGTATTGAGTGGGAGAGGGGTTAGAATTCCTTACCTGGTTGGGTTTGATCAGAAGGCTGGTTCCTTTAACCGGAGCGTTACCTTACTTTTCAAGCTCTCGACTAGCCCGTAGCTGAAGCTGGTCCTGATGCACCTAGGAAGGAGTAAGAGGGACCAGAGTAATCTTCTTACCATCATGATCAAAAGAATGTCTGTTGGCAAAGCCATCATGAACTGCCTTTTTGTCATACTGCCAAGGCCGTCCAAGCAGTATGTGGCTTGCGTCCATGGGAAGCACATTGCACTCCACCTCGTCGGTGTATCTCCCAATGGTCAGAGGAATAGTGATCTGTTACTTTACTTGTAGTTCCCCATCCTCACTTAACCATTCCAACTTAAATGGCCGAGGGTGCGGTCGCGTAGGTAGTCCGAGTTTCCTGACAAGGGAAACACTAGCTATGTTAGTACAGATTCCTGCGTTAATGATCAGGGAACATACCTTGCCTTGCACGACACATCGTGAGTGGAAGAGGTTTTCTCTCTGCTCTGACTCTTCAGGTCGGCTTTGCATGCTAAGGGTGCGTCTGGTGACCAGTAGCTGTCCCTGGGCCGGGAGATCAAGTGACTCTTCTTCTTCATCGAAGATTGGTCCAGTGTCCTCTTTCTCTTCTTCTGACTTGACCTCGCCATTCTCAAGGAGAATCATCACCCTCTGGTTTGGGCATTTGTTTGCGTAGTGCCCCAGTCCCTGACACTTAAAACAACGTATGTCTCTAGCCCTGCTCGTGGAATCCACGGCTTTGCCTTTGTCAAACTGGGATGATGGGTTAGTTTTATTCATAGGGTTTGAATTTGGATTTGACACTGTACCCTTTTCTTGCGAGACAGGTCTCGTGGAGGTCGCGGCCTGGCAACTGGCCCTAGGAGGATAGGTTGGTTTGATGAATCCCCTCCTCTTGGTCTGTTGCTCGATGAGGATGGCCTTATGGAGCATTTCTTCAATGCTCTCAAACTCCTGTAACTCCATCCGGTCCATGATCTCTCGGTTGAGGCCGGATAGGAACCTGGCCATGGTCGCCTCTTCCTCTTCTTCGATGTCAGCCTTCAGCATCAACGTTTCCATATCCTGGAAGTAGTCCTCCACGTTTTAGGTTCCTTGGGTCAGACGTCTCAGCTTCTGATGGAGTTCCTTGTGATAATGACTAGGAACAAAACGCTTTCTCATTAGCGACGTCAGTTCATCCCAAGTAACAATGGGTGGCTCAGCAGCCATTCTTCTCAAGGCTACAACCTGATCATACCAGTTGATCACATAGCCCCCGAACTTAGAGGCAGCCAATCTTACCTTCTCAATTTCAGAGAAGTTTTGGCAATCAAATGTAAGTACTACCTTCCTTTCCCACTCTAGGTAGGCGTCTGGGTCGTTCTTGCCTAGGAACGATGGAATCTCCAGTCGGAGCCCTCCAAGGTTGTCATCGGCCGCTCTTCTAGCAAAAGGATTTTCCTCTTCTCGTACCCTCTGGCCTCTCCTAGGTTGAATGGAGCGAGTCTCAACTCGTTCGTCCTCTTCATCTTCCTCATCCGAGTGTTGAGTTCTTCCTCGGGTCCGGTGTCTTCTAGAAGCATGTCCATGCTGGCCCTGTTGATCTTCCTGTACTCTGTCTAGCCTATTGTGGATTCCTTCTAACCCTGCGTTCATGACCTGAATAAAATGTTCATTCAAGTAGGTTAGTTGCTCATTGGTTACTATCTTGGAATAGAAGTTATTCAACATGAAGCTGGAATCGTGTTAAGTCAAAGAAGATATGCCCAGAAAATATTGGAGGAAACAGGAATGGCGGATTGCAACTCCGTGCATACACCAATGGAGGTAGGACTCCAATTGTCAAGAGCAGAGGATGAACAAGAGATTGATGCTACAGATTTCAGAAGAAAGATTGGTTGCTTTCGTTATCTAATTCACACAAGGCCTGACTTGTCATACTGTGTGGGAGTTTTGAGTAGATATATGCATAGTCCGAGAGAATCATATGGAGCTGCAATGAGACAATGTTTAAGATATCTAAAAGGAACAACATCTCTCGGCTTAACTTTTGAAAGAAGTTCAGGGATACCAAGACTAGTTGGGTATAGCGACAGCAGCCTTAACATTGATCCAGATGACGGGAGAAGCACGACAGGACATATTTTCTACTTAGGAAACAGTCCTATTTCTTGGTGCTCGCAGAAACAGGATGTAGTGGCTCTATCCTCGTGTGAAACTGAAGCACCTAAACAGGCTATTTGGCTGCGGGATTTACTCAGTGAAATCACTGGAGTTGAAGCCAAGAAAGTTGTCGTCCGAATTGACAATAAATCTGCTATAGCTCTTACAAAAAATCCTGTTTTCCATGGTAGAAGCAACCACATACAGAGGAGGTTCCATTTCATTAGAGAATGTGTCGAGAATGGGGAAATAGAAATTGAACATGTTCCTGGAGTTGAGCAGAAGGCTGATATCCTCACTAAGGCATTGGGAAAGATCAGATTCAGGGAGATAAGAGAGCTTATGGGAGTTCAAGACTTAGAGAAGAAGGGATTCAAGCTTAAGGAGGAGAATGTTGGGATAAGCTTGAAGAACAAGCAAATCTAATGAGATTAGAATTAGAGAAATAAGGAAAATATCCTTTTAGAGAAAAGGAAGTTTGTTGAGAGGATCCTTATATAAAGAGTTGTCGAGTTGTGACATCTTTTAAGAGAATTAAGAGAGAAAGAACTTTAGGTTTTTGAGTCAAGTTTTCCTAAAGCAATAAGAGAGATTTCTTATTCAATTCTGTGTGTTATTCTTTCTTAAGTCTCTAGAGATTACGATCACGATGGGGATAATGTAGAGCATGTCTGGGAGTGGTTTTATCCTATATAAACACACTATAGTTGATTTTCTTATGATATACTTTTAAAAAACCTATCATAATTAAGTTGTTTTCAAACGATGATTTTAATCGGTAGAAAGCCACATATGGACCAATATACAAGAAAAAGTTGTTATCTTTTGAACATTCGAAGGATCCAAAGTTGACTCCACACCACTAAAAATACTTTTGATACCTAGCCTCGTTATTCTGCACAATGAAATAAGAAAACTCACTGGATATTTAATGAATGTAAAGAGGTAGATGACTATATACAAAGTATTTTTAAATTTGGAATTTACGTGACCAAACCAATGATAAGAGTTCTTGACTAAAGTGAGGATGTTTTTATTGTAGATTTTATATAGTGTGGTATGCGTATCATGAAGCATGAAGCATGGAGCACGGTGTTTGATACTTCATAGTTCTCATATTTTCAATCCTCTTTTTCTTGTGTATTCTTTTGTTTTGTTTGAAGACAAACAAAGATTCAAGTCTAGAAAAGTTGATATACTCTATATTTCACTAGCTTTTAGTATTATTTTAATAGAAAAATTCACATAAAAATCTTGAGAATGACATGTACTGACACTTTAAACATAAAGAGTATTTCACTATAAACCTTCAAACTAAAAATATTAACAGCACTATTCATTTTCCGTTAAATATTTGATGACATGGCATTAAATTTTAATTTTTTTATAAAAAAAATAAAAAACATTTAAAAATAAAAGAAAATGAAAAAAATCAAAAGAAAACATTTTCTTTTTTTTCAAATAATATATTTCAAATTTCGTTTATAATATAAAATAAATATATTAGTTACTACTTATGTTTAATAAAAACATACAAAAACAAAAAAAAATAATTAAAACAACAAAAAAAATTAAGTGAAGCTATCTTCTACATATTTTAAGTTTAAACTTGTTATATTTAATTTATTCATTTGATAGGTCAATTTTGAAAATAAAAAAATAATATTCGTTATGTACATTATTAACTCAAAAATACATTTTGTAAAAAATGCTTTAAATATTTTATTAACAAGTGAATACTTTAAATGTGTTTACTTTTTAAACTTCCAATATGTAAAGGATAGCTTCAGTTTTTTTTTTTTTTGGTTTTTCGTTTTATAAATTTTTTTAGATGATTTTAGTTATAGTAAACATAAAAATAGTAAATAATATTTTATTTTTAATCAAAAACGAATTTTTAAATATATTAGTTGAAAAAAGTGAAAATATTTTTTTCTCATTTTATTGTATTTTAATTTTTTTTTGTTTAAAAATTATTATAATAAAAAAGTAAATAATAATCAAAATTATGTTTAATTAAAAATTAAATTTTAATGCCACATCATCAAATATTTAATGGAAAATGAATAGTACCTTTAAATATTTTGACGGCACGCACTAAGAAGCCAGTTTGAAGGTTTATTGTGTTTATATTTTTAGTTTGAAGGTTTATCGTGATAGTGAAATACTATTTATGTTTAAAGTGTTAGCACGCGTTACTCTAAAGGTTTTTTATGCGATTTTCCCGATTTTAATATGTTTTTAATAAGAAAACAATTAGTTTTGCCTATATATCCTTGATTTTTGTGATTTTGGAGTTTTAAAGGTTTTGAACGAAATTAGATTCTGGGAAGTTCTACACCTACTGACAAACTTTTGATCGTTTGAAGCTGTCCAATCTATAAAATATCTAAATTCAGCTTCAAACGATCAAAAGTTTGTCAGTAGGTGTAGAACTTCCCACAATCTAATTTCGTTCAAAATTTAGTACAAGATAACTGAGGATGGTAGCTTTCATCTCCAAGTTCTTTAAAGGAAATCAAACGATTAGATCTGAAGAAAGGTCCACAATATTGAAGACTAATTTGTTTGGCATTAAAATAGAGTAAGCAAAAGAAATAGGGTGCAACGTACTAACCAATCGACCCAGACAGGTGAATTAGAGGGTTGATCACATCCTCCGAGATTTTCCATATTATTCGAACAGACTGCTAAATCGACCCATACCTAGTAATCGATCGATCTGAGGAACTGATCGATCAATCACTCCATCTAACTGATCAATTAGCAGCCTGAGAAAAATGAAAATTTTCTATATTTTCGAAAGATCTTCTACAAAACTTCACCAATTGATTAACTGCTTCATACACCTATAAAACGAGAAGAAATGCGCAAACTTAGACATAAAAGACCACCACAAAAAGCATCAATGAAGGAAAGCAGTTTGTTCTCTGCTGTTGCTTCGACTAGTCGATCGATGCGAGGAAACAGGAAAATGTCTTTCAAGTAAGATTTGGTTTTTTTTTACGGCTAAAACTATTCCATTATATCGAAGTTATAATATTAAAGGCATACAAGACTATAGAACATAAATTATTACACAAGCAATTATGTGTGCCATCTTCTGAAAACAGTATAAAGAAATAAAATTCAGGAAGCGTTTTGATCGAAAACGCCTTACTCGCTAACGAATACGCATATTCATAGTATTTCTTCAACTCTTTTACTCCAATACGATTCTTTCGCCTTTCTTTATCTTCAGGCTGTTTCGAAATTGTATCGGTAAAACACATTACCCCTGATACTAGTCTTGGAAGCATGACCATCTGATGCCAATTAGTCCGCATCAGTGTCTTTGCAAATGTCATAGACTTTAACATAACTCCGATATAAACCGCTAATACTATCTTCCCCAAAAATGCATCATTGCGTCTACTTGCTTTATGTGTCTCATGTGCCCTAACCCAAGATATATGTGATCCTTTGTTACTCCCGATCTCACCAAGTTATTTTCCTTTCTCTCATCACCACAGTAAATTTTCTGGCTACGATTACACTGCTGGAAATTCTCCAGATCAGCATCACCACAGTGTGTTCTTCCTCCTGACACCATTGAAACGATTTCAAAGGCAATTCAAATTGACAAATATAACAACACGAGTACCGGATCAAAAACCATGTATTAATGTGAAAGCCGTTACTCAGAAAAACTTCTGTTTGGGTATCATCAACATCTAAGATGATGTATAATGATTGACAGAGGAAAGGAAGATTCATGGGTTGTGAAGATCGATGAAGACAATAGGAGAAAAACAGAGGAGCAGTGAGATGTGAGGACATCCAAGGCGGTTTAGGGATGCGAAACAAATGTGAAAAATACCGCGAGAGAGTTTACACAACGGAAAAACACAACACAATAAACCCAACATGATCGAAGATTTAACGCTGGACACACGCTCTTCCAAAAGAAGAGAAAGCACATTTGGGAAATTTTTAGAAAAGCATCTGTGAAAAGAATGAAAAAAGCCATGATAATTACATAATCTTAGAAACTTGAAAAATAAAAGCAAAGAGTACAACCGACTACTAGGATGCAAAAATTATATATTTTCCATTTTTCCTATTCACGACGGCTAGGTTGGAAGCCTTTTTGTGTATCGGACTTCCATAATTGATCCCACCTTTAGGAGTCTTTCCACTTCGTTGTTCACTGCATTAGCCCGCTCTGGTCCAAGCTTTCATCATTTTTGTTTTACTAGTTTGAAGGTTGGATCTACGTTGAGCTTGTGGCATCTGATGTTGATACCAATACCCGACGTATCCTCCGCTGCCAATGCAAATGTATTTATACTTTCCTTGAGGCAGGAAATTACCTCTGATCTAATAGATTCGTTGGTGTGTCACACCAAGGATGGAGAGCTAGAACCAGAGCCGGAAGCTGAGCTTAAGGATGTGGAACATGTAGCTGGGGATGCTGTACAAGTACCAACTAGAGCTATGACCAGGGTACAAACTAGGCAGCTTTCTCAAACACTAATTTCCTTACTTAGTAATGTTCAAAGAGGATTCAGTAACCCCTTCCTATATCGACTTTTAGTAAGGATCAATGAAGATTTAGGAGTCCCTTACTAAATGGCGATCCGCATGGCAACAAGGAGAAAAGTCAAGACCGCATGTGCACATCAGTTTAACAGTCAGTCAACATGAAACCAATTCAGTCAAGTCTTTCCATCTTTAATGTATTTTTTTCCGTGTTGTCTTGTTTTCTGTTATGCGAAACACAAACACTTTCTATATATATATTTTGTGAAACCATTGAATAAGTAAAAGTAAAGCATGATCATTGTGATTTTTTTTAAGAGTGAATCTGTGTTGTTCCTTGTGAACAAAATACCTGTTGCTTGGTCCGTCATATCCAAACAACAAACCCTTCTCTGCTCCTAATTGAGTCATATCAAAGAGTAGTGAAGGTGGGAATATCAAAGGCCTTCCGCAACCTTTGTGACACCAATCGATCCATTCCTTTCTTTATGAGAGCTAGTAGCTTAATGATATGCTCAAATTTACCCTAGAGCTACTCTCCAAATTAAGAGATTGATGTAATACTTAGGGGTCGAATTCCACAGAGACTCAAGATTCACACAATAGATTATTAGTTATCGAATTAAGCTAAACAAGAATCATCGTAATTAAAAGATAGAATGCAGTAAATCGGTTTGTAAGATCAATAAGAGAAAACGTCAAGCTCAAGGAATTCTCAGGAAATCAGAAATGCAAGCAAATCAGTCAATCAGGATTCTTCTAATGTTCTAGAACTTGAAACACAATGATAAAGTAAACCAGCCATCGCTGCGAAAACTATCTATGTCTAAAACCTAGAAAACCAAATTTCTTTGCGAGTTCTAAAGTGTAAACATGCAATAATCTCAGGTTCAATCTGTTCACAAAATCCCTAAATCAAATTCCTTTGCAGATAGGTATTTTGCTCATCTAGGGTTCTTTTCTAGCTAATTAACCAACTGTCGTTGCGAGAATCAACCTATGATCAATAATCTAACCTTTCAGTTCAGATCAAGCATTAATCACAACCTAGATGAAGAATTAGGGTTTAGAATCCTTAATTAACCAATCAACTTAGCAATCCATGAAATCCCTAATGAGAAACCCTAAACCTAACTAGCAAACTACTCAGACATGGAAATTGAAACAATAAACATGATTGAATAGAATTGCATAAAAGAAATAAGAATAGAATTAATGGAGTTCTGAATCTTCTCTGAAGGAGTCTGAATTCTTCTCTCCAAAAGCTCTCTCTCTAGAATACTTGATAGGATAAAGATAGGTCTAAACAATGACCTGAAAATAATATAAATATCCTAAAAACTTGAATAGGGACTTATTTGCAAATAAGGAAAAGTCTGGGCAAATTTCCTTTTCTTCAAAAATCTTCAAAACTGGCGCAGAAAATTGTATGTCTGATGGGTGTCGACCGACACCAAGTGTGGTGTCGACCGACACCATCTCTAAAAGTGGTTTCCGGCTTGAATTCTTCTGCACAACTTCCTGATTAACTCCAGAATGATCCATAATCTCCAAATAAGCTCCAAACGTACCTAAACCTGCAAATGACTCTAAAAGACTCCAAAAACACTAAAAAAGACTCTATAAACATGACTTATATCATGGCTAAAAATCATAAAAACCATGATATATCACTTAATTGAGTTCAAAGCTTATCCAAATCCAACTTCAAAGTGCAATCCGTGGGATAGGATCCTCGTATCAAGTGGTATCAGAGCCATTTTTAAGTTTAGTATCTATTTCCTTTCATCTTTCTCACCTCTTCATCCTCTTCAATCGAAAATATTTTCTGTCTATCTGTTCTCTGGGTGAGCCGCCTATTATTTTTATTTCTAAGAAGTGTTTAAGAAACCAGGAGAAATCGGTTTCAAGGGTTGGTTAATCATCCAGAACCAAAAATCTTGCAATCTATCTATCTACCCTTTCATCTATTTTGGTTGTTTGGATAGATTCGTTGAGTTAGACAGATTTTTTCTATTGGAACTCTTCAGATTTGACCGAGGAAATATTTCTTGTGAAAGAAACAACAAAGAGAGAAAAATACTTGTGACGAAGAGGGGTGTTACTGATTTGTTTGCTTAAAGTGCTTGCAGGAAGGTTCATGAGGGAGAACCAGCATTTGAAGAGTTACTTTTGTCTTTAATTTGTTTGTTCTTGTTCTTAGGAAATGATGTCCGACAGAAGCCTTGAAGAGCAGGAGGATAATCAGAACACTGGCCTTTCAAATATTTAAATGAGGGCCGTGGTGGGAGAAATGAAAAGGATGATGAGGATAGAGTTTGAGGAGATCAACAACAGGCTTGATCGAGTCCAAGAAGACACCCAAACCAGATCACCACGAGAGGTAGCAACTAGTAGGTCACGAATCATACAAAGGCGTCCTAAGCCAATGAAGAAGAGTTCTATGAACACTTCTCTATTGATAGCCAAAGAAGGAGTAGAAGGCCAAGAGAGACCCGGGGAAGACGAGATGATAACCTAGGAGGCCTTAAGTTGAAAGTTCTACCATTCTATGTTAAAAACAATCCAGATGCTTACCTAGAGTGGGAGACGAAAATAGAACTGGTCTTTGATTTCCAGAACTATTCAGAACTTAAAAAGGTAAGGTTGGCCGCAACTGAATTCTATGGATATGCGATTAATTGGTGGGATCAACTTGTGACCAACAGGGGGAGAACAGGTGAAAGACCCGTTGTTACATGGGATGAGATGATCACTCTCATGAGAAAATGATTTGTGCCCAGTCACTACAACAGTAATCTGCAGCAGAGACTTAGGAGATTAGTTCAAGGAACTAAAAGCGTTGAGGATTACTTTCAAGAGATGGATACGCTAATGATCAAAGCAGATGCTGATGAAGATCCTGAATCAACAATGGTTAGATTTCTAGGAGGACTTAACCATGACATCTAAGATAGGTTGCAGATGCAAGAGTACGAGTGCCTAGAAGAGATGCTACACAAGGCGATCTTGCTTGAGCAGCAGGTTAAGAGAAGGAGTCTACCTAAGTCCACTTACACACCGGTTGCCAAGTACGACTACCAAGACAAAAGTAAAGCTCTAACCAAACCTATTTCCGATTTTAAAACTAATCCATCTTCTAGTAGTGTCAAGGAAAAGGTAGAAGCTCCTATTGCACGAGCTAAGGATATAAGGTGCTTCATATGCCAGGGGCTTGGTCACTATGCTAAGGAATGCACCAATAAGCGAGTCATGATTGTTCTGGAGAACGGAGACATAGAATCTGAGGAAGACATGCCGCATACAGATTCTAAGGAAGAGTAAGTAGATTATCCTGCTCACAAGGAGCTTATGGTTACTATGAGGACATTGAGAGCACAACTTAAACACAAGGAGCATGAGCAGAGAAAAATCCTCTTTCACACTAGATGCTATGTCAAGGACAAAGTATGTAGCCTGATCGTGGATGGAAGCAGTTGCACTGATGTGGCTAGCGAGACATTGGTCAAGAAACTCGGCTTGAGTACGAGGAAACACCCTCGGCCGTATTCTCTTCAATGGCTTAGTGAAACGGGAGAGATGAAGGTGAGCAACCAAGTCCTAGTTCCAATCACCATTGGAAGGTACAAGGATGAGATAATTTGTTATGTTCTTTCTATGGAGGCCGGTCACGTTCTTTTGGGAAGGCCTTGACAGTATGACAAAAGGGTCACACGTGATGGATACACAAACCGTCACACCTTTGAACACCAAGGAAAGAAGATTATGCTGGCACCACTGTCACCTCAAGAGGTACATCAGGATCAAATGCTTTTAAAGGAAAGAAGAGCTCAAGCCAAGCGAGATCAAGAATCCAAATCATCCAAAGAAAGCGATTCCAAACATGTAAGGCATTCCAATTTCTTTGCTAAAACTGGTGAGATCAAGAAAGCTCTGTTTTCTAACCAACCAATGCTTTTGCTAGTTTTTAAAGATACATTAATGTCTTCTTCTAACTATGCACTGGAGTTTCCAAGTGAATTTGAATCTCTTTTGAAATGTTTTAAGCATGTTTTTCCTGATGAAACCCCAGATGTTCTACCTCCAATCAGAGGCATTGAGCACCAGATTGATTTCATACCAGGCGCTTTTCTTCCAAACATACCAGCATGTAGGACAAATCCTGTTGCAACAAAAGAGCTACAAAAACAAATCAATGAGCTAATGGAGAAAGGATACATCAGAGAAAGCATGAGTCCATGTGCAGTTCCAGTTCTCCTTGTGCCAAAGAAAGATGACAGTTGGCGTATGTGTGTGGATTGTAGAGTAATCAACAATATAACAATTAAGTACAGACATCCCATCCCTAGATTAGATGATATGTTGGATGAACTTCATGGGTCATGCTTCTTTTCTAAAATTGATTTGAAAAGTGGATATCATCAAATTAGGTTGAAGGAAGGGGATGAATGGATACTCGCTTTTAAAACTAAGCTATGTTTGTATGAATGGTTAGTTATGTCTTTTGGTTTAACCAATACACCTAGTACTTTCATGAGGTTGATGAATCATGTCCTAAGAGCTTTTATAGGAGTTTTGTTGTTGTGTACTTCAATGATATACTTGTCTACAAAAAAAAACTTATGAGCACATAGATCATCTAAAATAGGTTTTGGAACTGCTTAGGAAGGAAAAACTCTATGCTAACTTGAAGAAATGCACTTTTGGGCCAGATAATCTCGTATTTTTGGGTTTTGTTTTTAGTGATGATGGCAATAAAGTGGATGAGGAAAAGGTTACAGCTATTAGAGAATGGCCAAGTCCTAAACCCGTGGGGGAAGTCAGAAGCTTTCATGGACTCGCAGGCTTCTATAGAAGGTTTGTTAAGGACTTCAGCACAATAGCAGGCCCTCTCACGGAAGTCATCAAGAAGAATGTGAGATACAAATGGGAGCAAGCACAAGAAGACTCATTCCAGACATTAAAAGGAAAGTTTACTAATGCACCCCTACTTGTTTTGCCTGATTTTCTAAAAACTTTTGAGATTGAGTGTGATACCTCAGGAGTTGGAATTGGTGCTGTATTAATGCAGGATAGGAAACTGATTTCTTACTTCAAAGAGAAGCTAGAAGGAGGCACTCTCAATTACCCCACATATGACAAGGAACTCTATGCACTAGTGAGAGTTTTGCAAACTCGGCAACATTATCTATGGCGTCAGGAGTTTGTGGTGCATACTGATCATGAGACTCTCAAGCACTTGAAAGGAAAACACAAGCTCAACAAAAGACATGTCAGATGGATATAATTCATTGAAACCTTTCCCTATGTCATTCGGTATAAGAAAGGTAAAGAAAATTTGTGGTTGATGCTTTGTCTAGAAGGTATGTGCTCATCTCTAATCTAGATGCTAAGTTTCTCGGATTTGAGAAAGTAAAAGAGTTAGACTTCAAAGAACCATTTCTTGCTTGTTCTAGAACCGCAAGTGGCAAGTTCTATAGGAATGATGGTTACTTGTTTTATGCAAATCGTTTATGCATTCCTAACTATTCCTTGAGAGAGTTACTTGTAAGGGAAGCCCATGGAGGAGGATTGATGGGCCATTTTGGGATAGCAAAGACTCTGAAGGTAGTGCAAGAACATTTCTATTGGCCGCATTTGCAAAGGGATGTTCAAAGGATCTGTGGCAGGTGTATTACTTGTAAACAGTCTTAAGTCCAAAGTGCAGCCTAATGGGATGTATACTCCATTGCCTATTCATACTCACCCGTGGAATGACATATCTATGGATTTTGTGTTTGGCTTGCCTCGAACTAGAACAAGAAATGATTCATTCTTTGTGGTTGTAGATAGTTTTTCTAAGATGGCTCATTTTATCCCATATCACAAAACTGATGATGCATTGCATGCTGCTAATATGTTCTTTAGAGAGATCATTTGTCTGCATGGCATACCTAGAACAATCGTTTCTAATAGGGACACTAAGTTCTTGAGTTACTTCTGAAAAACTCTTTGGTCTAAGTTATGTACAAAGTTGTTGTTTTAAACTACATGTCACCCGTAAACCGATGGACTACCAGAAGTAGTCAATAGGACTTTGTTAACTATGTTAAGGGCTGTCATTAAAAAGAACCTTAGAACTTGGGAAGAGTACATACCACATGTTGAGTTTGCATACAATCATGCAGTTCATTAGGCTACTAAGTACTCTCCATTTGAGATCGTTTATGGTTTCTATCCTTTGTCTAATTTGGATATAATCGCTCTACTTTTGAGTGAAAAAACTAGTTTGGATGGCGAGAAGAAAGCTAAACTTGTTAAACAGATCCATGAGAAAGCAATGATCAACATTGAGGAGAAGACCAAGCAGTATGCTAAGCAAGCTAACAAGGGCTGACGCGAGCTAGACTTATGCCTAGGGTTGATGGACCATTTAAGATAGTCAAGCGGATCAAACCAATGCATATCAAGTTGATTTGCAAGGTAAGTACCAAGTTAGTTCAATCTTTAATATTTCGGACTTAACTTCTTTTTTGGCATATGATCAAGATTTCAGGTCAAATATTTTTCAACCGGGAAAGGATGATGTGATCAAGGCTGGCACCAAGGATGGAGAGCTTGAACCAGATCCGGAAGTTGAGCTTAAGGATGTGGAACATGTAGCTTAGGATGCTTTACAAGGATCAGCTGGAGCTATGACCAGGGCACGGACCAGACAGCTTTCTCAAACACTAAGTTCCTTATTTAGTTCTACCAATGTTCAGTTCAACCTTACGGAGGGAGATGTGCACACATGAATTAAGTAATGTTAAAAGAGGACTCAGGAACCCCTTCCTACATCGACTTTTAGTAAGGATCAATGAAGATTTAGGGGTCCCTTACTAAATGGTGATTCGCATGGAAACAAGGAGAAAAGTCAAGACCGCGTGTGCACATCAGTTGAAGAGTCAGTCAACATGGAACCAATTCAGTTAAGTCTTTCCATCATTAATGTTTTGCTTTTCGTGTTGTCTTGGTTTCTATTTTGTTAAACATGAACACTTTCTTTATAAGTGTTTTGCGAAACCATTGAATAAGAAGAAGTAAAACTTTATGATTTCGATTATTTTGAGAGTGAATCTCTGTTGTTCATTGTGAAAAAAAGTCCATGTTGCTTGGTGAGTCATATCCAAACAGCAAACCCTTTTCTGCTGTCTAAGTGAGTCATATCTTAGAGTAGTGAAGGTTGGAATATCAAAGGCCTTCCACAACCTTTGTGAGACCAATCGATCCATTCCTTTGTTCTTGAGAGCTAGTAGCTTAATTGAGTTCAAAGCTAATCCAAATCCAACTACGAAGTGCAATCCGTTGGATAGGATCCTCGTATCATTCGTCTAGGTTGGCTTCGATTTCTACGCACCTTTATGGATTTGCTTCATCTATGCAGACCAAGACTACTAGTTTGTAAGGTGATTGATACACGAGCGTTGCAGTTTTTGATTTACCTTCGACTTTTTGTGCTTCATCTTAGCGTCTGACTCGGTCACTTGGTTTCTTAATGTTTTTTTGGTTACGAAGCAAGCTTGTGATTCCTTTTGTTCTCCCCAGATTGTCTTGATTCTGTTGGGAGTTGGAAAATTGAGGAAAAAGATGGTAAGCTGAGGGGATTATGAGTTTAACTATGGTGTGCTTATGATGACGTTGTAAATCATCGGATGATCGACTACTGAGAATTCGATTTCCTTTTTCACTCCTTCTGCTTCGATAGGTAGTTGGATTGTCCCGATGGTCATCTCATTCTTTCAGAGAAACCAGTCAACGGTTTGGATGTATTGTGACCTTGGAAATGTTGATGCCCATCCTCTGAAAGGTTTCCAAGAAGATGATGTCTACCAAGCTGCCAATAACGGTTAGGACCATTTCCAGTTCATGATCCTTATGATCAACGTGATGAAGAGAGGGTCGTTGTAGGGTCGATCAATTCCCAAGGTTTCATTTTTTATGAACGAGATCTCGTTGTTAGGTTGTCCCGAGGTTTGGTACCAGTCTATCAGTGTTTTGGCTCCACACTGGAATGCTTTGATTGAGGACACCGTGTCTTGATAGTATTGGGATCCTCCGATTATCATGTTAACTTTCGTTTCTTTCTGCACGAGAGCGTCTCAGTCAGGTCATCCTCCTTTGTTGATAGTGTCACCCGGTCTTCCTCCTACTCCTCGGAGCCTCCGATTCATTGTGTTTCTCTCCTCTCTGGTTGTTCCATTCACCATCTCTTTCCATCTCGTGTTTTCTTTTCTCTTAACAGTTAGGAAATTTTGACTTCTCGCAAATGGCGCTAAGTTGTGGGAGTCAAAACTCGCACAATCAAAAAACTCAAGAACAAAGATCTAAATAGAGATTTTCTTGGTTACTCTTCTTAGTAAGTTTTGATACATGGAATAGTAAAAACATAATGTCTTACAAGACGAGAATTCTAAGTATCAAGATGTAAATATGTAAATCCTAAATATCATTCCCGGTATATACTAGAGGCTGAGAGCTTTGGAGAACTATTTTAGCAATGTGAGATGTAGTTACTTTTTTATGTGCACCAACTTCGGAAGATTCTTCGAGAATCTTAGAAAAACTTCGGCTCCACCCAATCGTGACTTGGTACGGTATGTCTTGCGATTTAACTTGGTTTGGTTTATAATGTATCATGTCTCTGATTGGCCAAGGCAGCTCACTTATTATAGGATGGATGGGTACCTGCTCACAACTTAGTAGGTAAGGCAGCCACTCACGGGCTGGCTTGCGACTTACCCTTTGTCTGATCGGCAAGCTCACTTGACTGGGAAGGTAACTTGGAGCTGGCTTGCGACTTATACCCCTTCCGTCTGGCCGCCTTGTTCAATTGGGAAGATAACTCGCGAGTTGGCTTGCAATTTATCGACCATATGTTTTGTCGGCTCGCTTTATTGGGGAGATAACTTGGGAGCCGAGACAGCACGTGCAAATCATCCGGCTTATTGGTTCGATACTCTGCAGCAGGTTAGCTCACTTATGGGAGTAATCAGCATGTCATCTCGCATTTCCGGAAGTGTAGCAGGTTGGACAACACAAGGATAAGTCTTCCATCCTGATAGAATGTACATAACATTTGAGATTCCAAATTTGATCAATGAAATAATTTTTTTCTTTGGATGTAATCGTGTTCTTTTAGTTGTAGATGACATTGGAAGTTGCATATGTACCAATTTCGGGATCAAAACACCTCGTAATTTAATGAATCTCCCTTTGTAAATTTAAACCACACAAAAACATTCAATTATCTAATTTGTTGGGCTTCTCAGTTTGCAAAAATTAACGATTTCATTTTCAACCTTGGAATGCTCGTTCTTTAGATCGATTTTTTTTCTTCTTAACAACTATGACTACTATCAGCTGTGGGAATTGATGCACTAATGATGAGCTGAAGGCAATGCTCTCACTAAGTTTAGCGATGGCGTTGCCTTTTTTAATTTATAAATTTTTATATAAAATTTGAATTTTTTATTCTTTTCAAAATGCATTTGGAGTTTCGGTAAACATTAAATTTGATAATTTATTTACTTTTAATTTTCTTTCATTTATTTCTAATACATCACATAATGGTTTCTATATTTGTTGATATTTTATTTATGTTTAAATATTAATACATTTTTTGTCACATATTGAATTCATAAAATATATATTATATATTTTTGTAATTCTAATATTTCTTAAATTTTCATTAAGAATTCATTTGTTCTCGTACAAATTTTGTAGTAGTTCTTACTTTGGTAACTTTTAAGTAGATAAATTTGTGTAAAGAATATAAATCATAATATAAGTTATCGATGTAAGTTTTTAACAAAGATAAACTATGGTTTGAGGGAAACACCTTTATGACACAACTATTTTAAGAGTTACGATTTTTTAACAAATACTAACAAAATGAATTCTCACGTGATTCACATTATCAACTATTTTTATTATTAATATTAAATATAGGTACATGAAATTTTAATTCATCAAATGATACAAAATTTAGATATAAAACACAAGCATTAAAAAAATAAAGAATTTGCACTCTCAAACTTTGTAGTTACTGACATATCCAACTAAATCTGTAGCAAAACCTTTCTATAGGATTATGATAAGTTTCAGGATCGACCTTGTATCCCCCATTCTGAATTCCCTTACAAATTATTTTGCAAGGATTCTTACATATCGCTGGAGTGGCTTTTTTAGATGCTCTCATGCACTGATTTATGATACAGTTTTTTACGCACATACTTATCCATGTGGAATTAGCAACTTGCATTGAAAACATCATGGTACATAAAGTTAAAATAATGAAGACACTGCAAATTTTCTTTGATACTTGAGCTGCCATAACCCAATTTCTATGAATATGCAAACTTCAAACTGCAAAACTTTTTTATTATTATTATGTTGTGAAACGAGATGATTTAGTGAGAACGGGTTAATCGAAATGGTTTATATAGTAAAAAGAGTTTACCAGATTCTAGAAGTTACTTATTGTTAGAAAGTAAATTTGTTTTTTTCCCCTTAATTAAGTAAATGTTTTTATTGACTTTTTGAAAATTTAGGTGTGTTACAAATTTTGATCATCTAAACAGCTATTTTCATGGATTAAAATAACTAATTGGTCGTGTTGTCAATGTTAGCATTGTCAATTTTAGAATACACAACACATATACAAGTTGTATTTTGTTTTTACAACTTGTATTCAGGTTTTTTTTTTAAAAAAAAAAATTTATATTTCAATTCATAATACACACGATCACATTAGAATTTCTTCTTTTTTATTAGTATATTTATTATAACATAAATATACATCATAAATATATATTACATGATAAATTTTGTGCTTATTGAATAGAAAATCATCAATTTTAATGTGGCATAATGAGAAACTCAATTATTCTATGTGAAATAATGTTGTGTCTTTCAAACGGACATATTAAAAGAACTTTATGATAAAGTTAAATTAATAATTGAGTGGTGATCACAGTGTAGGGTGTGTGGCGACCCAGATTTTGATAGATCCATCTAGCGAATGATTGCCTTGCATTCTGATCGAAGTGATGCGGTTCCGAACATTCTTGTCGATCGACTTAATAAGTTGATGTCGTGTTTTTGCAGTTTCACCGTGTCGTCTGCGACCATTTTCTCGCCACACATGATAAGCTGCTGCGTGGAGACAATATCTGATGACGAAGTTTTTTAAGTTGCAGAACTCTGATTTATGAGCCATGTTGATCAGAGTGTTCCACTCTGTGGTAAAATGAGTTCCAAGTAGGTTGAGAGCCAGTTTTCCCCATATGTCTGCCGTAAATCTGCATGAGAAAAAAGAGATGGTTTCTCGTTTCCTCTTCCATGTTACAGAAGACACAATTACCCTGTTGACCTCCCGTCCATGCCTTAGTCCTGTTTTGAGTGGAAAGTCTGTTTTTTGTAGCCAACCACATGAAGAATGAGTACTTTGGGTAGCATTGGAGAACCAGACCCCTTTGTACCAGTCTACTAGTGGCTGCACTTCTTGAATCAGGTTTAATGTGGTTCTCGTAAAGAACATTTTCTTAAACTTATCACTTGCAGTTCTCCATAGAGGGATGTCCCATTCATCTTGATTCCTATTTTGCTTTGCTTTCTCAATCTCCTCTTCAATCTCATTCAGATGAAGGAGTCGATGAGCTCTTCTGCGGTGCGAGTTCAGTGCGGAGGCTACAGAAGAGTCAGATGTGATACCCATGTCTATGAATCCCCTTGGACCTGCAATATCTATCAAACGACCGAGGGAAGACCAGCGATCGTGCCAGAATGATGTGTCCGCTCCATTTCTTACATCAATTCTGTGGAATATTTTTGCCTTCTCTCTATATTTCAGAATTTTGTTCCACATCCATGAACCTTTAACTGAGTAGTTTTTCTCTGTCCATATTGACCCACTTCTGATATTTCTGCTCCAAATCCACTGTACCCATAGTGTTGGTTGCTTTGATAATACCCGCCATAATAATTTTAAGCAGCACACAATGTTTGTATCTTTAAGAGATCCTAAACCTAGTCCTCCTTCTTTTTTCCGGCAAACATCTATCCATGCGACTTTGGCTTCTTTTAGTTTAGGTCCGGGCCCGACCACAGAAAAGCAGAGCACATCTGTTCTATCGTTTTGATGCATTTACTCGTAAGCCTGAAAGCTGAGGTCCAGAAGTTTGTGAGACTGAGTATCACTGACCAGAGAAGTTGCAGACGACCTGCAAAAGAGAGGAACCGCGCTCTCCACGAGCTTATCCTGGTCCGAATCTTTTCAATTAGAGGGGCATAGTCATTGGTGGTCATCCCCTTCGTCATGAGAGGTAGTCCAAGGTTTCGTACAGGAAATTGTCCCTTGTTGAAAGGGAAAGTTGAGGTGATGTTCTCTTTGGTGTGATTCGTCATTCCTGCCAAGAACAATGATGATTTTTCCAAGCTAATTTGAAGACCCGACAAGATAGCAAAGTCATCAAAACATTTTATGGTGCCTTCAATTGATTATTTACTTCCATCAACAAAAACCATCAAATCGTCTGCAAAACACAGATGTGTCAGCTGCAATTGCTTACAGTCAGGGTGATAGCCAATTTTCTTCTCACGTGCTGCTTTGTCAATGAGTTTGGACAGGACATTCATACATATAACAAACAGATAGGGTGAAAGTGAACAACCTTGTCTCAGGCCTCTGAAGCTTTGGAAAAAACCTGCGAGTTCACCATTTGTCTGAACAGAGAAAGATGCTGAGGTAATACATAATTTGATCCAGTGAATGTATTGCTTAGGGAAGTTCAGTGCTGATAATGTGTTAAGAAGGAATGTCTATTGAACTGAATCAAAAGCTTTTGATATGTCAATTTTCATTGCACCTCTAGGTGAGATCTTCTCTGTGTGATAGTCCTTCACAATTTCAGATGCTATAAGGACATTCTCCATTAGGAGTCTTTCCTTCACGAAAGCTGATTGATTATGTGCAATGAACTTCGGAAGCAGTATTTTCAGTCGGTTTGCAAGGATTTTTTGTATGACTTTGTATAAGACATTGCAGCAGGAGATGGCCGGTAGTCTCGCATCTCCTTTGCTTCTTCCTTTTTTTTGGTATTAGAGCAAGGATAGTTGCGTTGAGGCCCTTAGGGAGAAAACCTTTTGAGAAGAAGGATGGGATAGCCGCTATGCAGTCCTTTCCAATTATATTCCAGGAAGCTTTTAAGAACTCACTCGTAAACCCATCAGGTCATGGGGATTTATCATTTGGCATTGCAAAGAAATTTTTTTTTATCTCTTCATCATTGACATTCCTAATGAGCTGTTCTCTTTCAAAATCAGAGCATCGGAAGGCGAGAATGTCCTGTAACTGATCCACAGTGAGAGTTTGAAAGTTCTCAGGAGAATGATTCAAAAATTCTTCAAAGAATTTCGTTGCTTCCTTCTTAATAGAGTCACCTTCTGTGAGCCTCTGCCCATCTGAATCTAATATCTCTCGAATGCCATTCCGCATCGTTCTAGATTGTGCTGTCTTGTGCAAGAACTTATTGTTACCATCGCCCACATTAAGCCAGTGAATCTTTTCGTTTTGTTTGAGAAACCCCTCTTCTAGTTCAGCTAGATGTTGCCATTTACGATATATTGCAGCTTCTTCTTCAATAGCAGCTTTAGTGGGGTTTGCAAGCGTTGCAGCCTGTTTTGAGCATAGAAGTTCATATGCTTCTTTTGTTCGCTTCAGTAGATCTCCTAACCTATGTTTACCTATATTCCTTATGATTGGTTTTAGAGACTTCAACTTCTTTGATAGACGAAATAGAGCTGAGGTCGATTCAAACAGGGGATTTGTAGCATCCCAATAACTCTCTATCTCCGGTAGGAAATCAGGGAGAGTGGTTAGGACGTTTATGAATTTGAATGGTTTTATTCCTTTCTCCTTCTCTGCTTCAAGTCTAAATCGGCATCGAGCATGATCAGAACAACCACTGGTTTCAAATACGCTGTATGATCTTGAATATTTAGTGAGCCACTCATCATTGATCAGCAATTTATCCAATTTCTTACATATCAGCCATACTTCTCTCTTCTTACTCAAAGTAAACCTTGGTCCTTGATATAACAAGTCCTGAAGAGCACAATATCCAGCAGTTTCCTTAAAGTCTCTTGTTCTTGATGAGATTAGTGTGGAATTGGTGTCGTTTGAATGCTCATCCCCGGCCAACACCTCATTAAAATCTCCTCAAATAATCCATGCTTTGTTTCTGAAAATAGGGGAATCACTATGGATTTTGATATCTTCCCACATGAGCTTATGTTCTTCCATCATATTAAATGTGTAAACAAAACTACAGAAGAATTCTTCTGTTTTCCCTTCCAAGAGAACGGAGCATGTAATCATCTGTCCACTCTTAAACACTGGAGTCTGTCTCACATTCTCTTTCCAAAGAACCCAGATACGACCCAAGCTGTTGAACTCATAATTAGATATCCACGACCAACCATGAAAAATTGATGAAACTATATTTGACGCATTGTTTTCGTGAACCCACGTCTCTAGAACTCCTCCAAAATTCAAAGAACAACTATTTACGCAGTTACGGATTATAGAATACTTTGTGGACTTGTTAAGTCCCCTTACATTCCAAAAGAAACCTGACATTTAAGTTTTTTTCTTACGGCCCCTTTTACTCGATACACTCAGGATGGAATCATTTGTGGTACAAGCAATAGAGTGTTGAATAGTCTTATGATCCGTTTTTTATGCGCGAGGTAGAGAAGGAAGAGGTTCATTGTCTGATGCGATGATTTCCGCATTAAGGGTCTCTTCCTCGCGAATTTCCCCCTCTTCTGACTCAGCAATTGTTTCTTCCTCATGTGCACTAGAGCCGAGAACAGAAAATCTAGAAGGAGAAATTATGCTCTCTTCCAGTTCGTATTTGTCCATTAACGAAGTGTGTTTCCATATTTTCGTAGGAGAAACAGAGTGCCATTCCTCCTCTTGAACTGCACTATCCGTTTCCTGTGTTTTTCCGTGTTCCTTATCCTTTTCCCATGTACCTTGTAAATCTGGCAGAAAGTCCAAATCTTTTGGTAGCTCTATTGCTGTTTCCAATTCTTTCTGCGGCATAGTCTCAACCAATTTTCTTTTGTTACTCTCCTCTGTCTTTTCTGGGCTGTAGTGTTTTTTTCCTACCAAACATGACTCTTTTGTATGGGCCCATTTAGAGCAGGTATCACACTTAGTTGGTAACCTTGAGTATATGTATTCCACCACTGTATCGATTCCTTTTTTCGATTTGAAATGATAGGAAACGGGGAGTTCTTTCGAGATATCTGCTTCAACGAAAACCTTTGCTTCTTAGAAATTTTTGCAGAGTTCTGTATCCGGATGTAGTCTCTTTGGGTGCCCTACTGGGCTAGCAAAGAATCCTAAACCTTCCCAAGAGTACATTGTATGCGGAACATTCTTGATAATCACCCATAAAGGAACAGTTGTTCTTACCGGTTATGTATCTTCTTTGAGTGGTGACCGTTGTGAGACAACCATGGGTATATTTGCTATATTCCACATACCTCTTTTCAGAACCCTAGCTCGCATGGAGCTGTCACGTATTCTGAAATTAATGGTGTTTGCATTAACCTCATAGGCATCAATCTTCATTGTTTTATCACCAAGGGTCCATATTTTGTTAACAATAACATGAACCTTTGCGATATGTGGAGCCGTAGATAGGAATTTTCTGATAATGAAATCTTCCTATAGAGGTACGGTTGCTTCAATTACTTCATCAGGGATTTCCACAACTGGAGATCCATCAATGAGAGTTACATTGAAGTTATGCTTCACCAGACATTTATTCACCACCGAGACCCATGACTTCGTTATGGAGGTGGATGATTCCTTTCCCCTTGGAGAAACATCTTGAGATTCCGGTGTAGTTTCATTGAGTGAAACGGCTACCGGAGCCGCCTGCATGACGTGAATAACGTGAAGCAGGGAGAACCCAAAAATCGCTTCAAACTCGCCTTGCCATGTCAACCTAAATCTATTTTTTTTTTTAACTAAAGCTTTATTCTTGTAATAAATAATTAAAAGTTGATCGTTTATTCAAATGTTTATATAAATATGGTGGTGAAAGTTGAAAAAAAAGGCTGAATGTCTACATGGGGAGGATGAATTCGTTATCTTGTCATCATTTGAGAAGTAGTTCAGCTGAGAATATTGTTGGCATGTAAATTCTGTCTCCGTAAATTAAGCCAATCAAGGAGAGAGCTGAAAGACGAAAGAGAAGTAAAGCAGCGAGCCCAAAATAACTTGGAGTGGGTCATAAAGTCAAGTAACAAATTCAAATTCAAATTCAACTCCAATGTGAATATAAATCTTGTTGAAACCAGCAAATCAAACAAGAATAAATACAATCGACAACAAATCAAACACAGTAAGTGAGGAATTTGAACACAGACTCGGGATATAAAACAAGAAGAGGATTACGGGAAAATACAACACATCCTGACCATAGTGCCGGCCTTTGAGGGAAAGCAAAATAAACATTTGCTTACACCCCTCAATAGTAATTTCCAACCTTAAATTTAAAGAAAGGTCTTAGTATAGTGGTTTAGGTTTCACCCGGTTATAAGAAGATAAAAATTAAGTTAAAGGAAATTATTCTATTTTATTTAAATTAAAAAATATGTTACTGAAAAAAAAGGAACATATCCAAATTCTAAACCATCATTATCATCATTTTATTCTTATTTATACCAGCAGCATTAGTTATTTAACAATTAGAGCCAACTAAAATTCTTTTTAATCTCCTCATTTCTTTCGCTAAATCAAATTCATCTTCCTTTTATATATCACTTCATCAAGTTTTGGTTTAAAAATTTCCGGCTAGCATCTATTAAAGTTTGTCAACCAAATATAATTTTCAGCCTTCACAATCTAAATTTAAAATATTGTTAGTTAATTGTTTAATTAAATATAAGTTATGTGATTGAGTCATGTGGACATTGCGCCATGTGTTTTGACTTCTCCACCAAATAAACTTGATAAGCCTTCATATGAATCTTTAGAATGGAGGAAATTGTTTACAAAATAAAAATAGTTATATTTTTTTTTATTATTTGTATTTTATTTTGTGATGATACATCTATTTACTGATTATTTTAATTATAGCCCAATGTTTTCAAAATGAAGAAAATTATGTTGGGAGGTGCAGCAAAAGCAAACAAAAGAAAGAGACACGAAACATTAACAAAATCATTAGCTGTTCCATGTTGAAGTATGTAAAAAAATCTAAACTTTTTGAAGTTTATGAATCTTAAGAAGAAGATATCAACAAAAACAGTGAAGAAGCTGGTGGTTCAGAACATGGTCAAGCTGAAAACAGTGGTGAACATGGGAATGATCATGAATGTAATAAGAATGAGAATATAGATGAGAATGAAGAGGATAAAGCAGATCATGTTAAGGAATATCAAATAGATGGAGATATAAATAATCCTGGAAATTAGAAAAAAAAATTGATAATAGAATGAGAGATTCTATGGTTGAAAAAAGTCTAACGACAAGACCCCCTATTGATTATCATTTTCCAAGAGATTATTTAGGTAGATGTTTTTCTCATTCGTCTTATACAAGAGAAATAAGGAATGGAGAAAAACAAGATAGACGATGGTCACTTACTCAAATGTAAAAGACAAAATCTTTTGTTTTTACTGAAAGTTATTCACTGAAGACAAGTATATGAACTATTGGCAACTACTGGATCCGATGACTGAAGAAATGTCTCAAAAATACTTAATGAACATGAAAAAGGTCATAAGCATATCACATGCATGATTTAGTGGGTGGAGTTGGAAATGAGACCGCCAAAGAATCAGACAACTGATAAGCATATTCAAGAAGAGATTAACAAAGAGGAAAAACATTGGAGAAATATGTTATTGAGGATAATTGCATTGGTAAAGGATATTGCTAAACAAAATGTTGCATTTTGTGGAAGTAGTGATGAGGTTTATGAAGATGGTAATGGAAATTTTTTTGGTATGATTGAAGTATTTGCAGATTTTGATCCAGTGATGAAAAAACATATTAGACGAATTGATAAGCGTGAAACTCATTATCATTATCTCAGTCATAGGATTCAGAATGAGTTGATAGAGATGCTTAGGAATGAGATCAAGCAAATGATCTTAAAGAATATTCGATGTGCTAAAATAATTTTAGTTATTCTTGACAGCACTCCTGATATCAGTCATTGGGAACATATGTCCCTAATTATCCGATGTGTGGGTATTTCTGAGACTGCACCAAAGATTAAATTTTTTTTTTTTTTTGACATTCTTGAAGGTTAAAGAAAAATCCGGAGTAGGGCTTTTTGACACCCTTCAAGATGCAGTGCATAATCTTGGGTTGAATATGGATGACATTAGAAGGTAAGGTTATAATAATGGATCAAATATGAAAGGGGAAAATAAACCAGTACCTAAGAGGTTGCTTGAGATTAATCCCAGAGCTGTCTACACACTATGTAGTTGTCATAGTTTGGATATGGTTCTTTCAGATATCGCTTCCTCATCATCGATAGCAGTATCATTTTTTGGAATTATTCAGCGCATCTATTCTGTGTTTTCCTCTTCTACTAATAATTTTGAAGTTTTGAGACAGATTGTTAATGGCATTACAGTAAAACCGTTATCACAAACTTGTCAAGAGAGCCTCATCAAAAACATTAAAGCAATACGATTTCAGGCTCCTCAAATACGAGACGCTTTGTTTCACTTGGTTGAAAACAGTGAACCCCCAGGAACAAGAAGTGAAGCTGAGTCTGTTGCATTGAGTGAAATTTATAGACTTGGAAGCTTTGAGTTTGTGTTTGGAATGATTATTTGGTATAAGCTTTTATTTCCTGTTAACAAAGTAAGCAAGATCTTCCAATTAAAAGACATGGATATTGATATTGCTATTGCTATTACTCAAGTGAAAGGTCTTATTTCAATTTTGTAAAGAGTATATAGAAACAGGTTTCCAAGCAGAAAAAATAGAAGCTGAACAAATTGCTATTGATATGGGAATTGATCATGTATACTCTGTGAAAGCAAAACTTTTCATCCAAAAGAAATAATATCATGATGAAGAGGCTGAAAAAGATAAAGAATATGTGATATTTATAGCTGAAGAAAATTTCAGGATCAATTACTTCATTACAATTGTGGATCAAGGTTTGGTTTCTTTGAGACAAGGTTTGATCAACTCCAAACTTATGAAAAGATTTTTGGATTTTTACTTGATTTCAAAAAGATGAAGTTACCAAGTCAAAGTGATGATGAATTGATGGTTTCTTGTACAGACCTTGAAATGTTTTTCAAGCATGGTAATAATTCTGATTTTGATGGTAATGAATTATTTTTGGAGTTAAAGCTCTAATGAGGGACTTTACAAAAAGATTTTCAGAAGATTATCAATCTACTAGATTTTCTGAGAAATGTGGAAACTTGTTTTTCAAATACATGGACAGCATACCACATAATGATGACAATTCTAGTTTCAGATTCTTTGGCGGAAAGAAGTTTTTCGAAGTTAAAACTTATAAAATCTTATCTATAGTCGAGTATGTCTCAAGAGAGAATAAATGGGTTGGCAATCATATCAATTGAAAAGGGCATGGCTGAAAAATTGGACTATACAAATCTGATGAATGAATTCACAACTAGGAATGCAAGAAGAATCATTTTTCAAAAGTAATGTATTTATCTTTATTTTTAAAACATTTACGATTAATATTTAACATTGAATCAGTTTTTATGATTATATTGAAAATATTTTTTTTAATAAAAATGTATAAAGCAATATATTATTTTTCTAAAATAGATCTGGCATACGGATACCATCAGATTTCTATTGCCCCCAAGGATATCAGGAAGACCGCGTTTAGGACCAGGTATGGCCATTATGAGTTTGTTGTCATGTCATTTGGCCTTACCAATGCTCATGCGGCCTTAATGAAAATGATGAATGAGGTTTTTCGGGATTGTCTCGACAAGTCCATGATCATCTTCGCTGATGACATACATGTCTATTCAAAAACGGAAGACGGTCATCAGAAACATCTGAGGGTGGTGCTGGAAAGGTTAAGAGAGCACAAGCTCTATGCCAAGCTGAGTAAATGCAGCTTCTGGCAGAGGACCATCGGGTTCTTGGGACATATAGTCTTGGAACAAGGTGTGTCAGTAGATCCGGATAAAGTTAAGGCCATTAAGGAATGGCCCAGACCGAAAACCGTCACGGGAGTAAGGAGCTTCCTGGGGCTGGCCGGATATTATAGGAAGTTTGTGAATGGTTTTGCAAGTATGGCAAAGGCCATGACAGTGCTAACCGGAAAGGGAGTTAAATTCGTGTGGTCGGAAACATGTGAGAAGAGTTTTACGAAACTTAAGGACATGCTGACCAGAGCACCGGTCTTGGCCCTACCAGAGGCCAATGAACCGTATACGGTGTAGACGGATGCTTCCATCACAGACTTGGCGTGTGTCTTAATGCAGAAAGATCGAGTGACTGCTTATGCATCAAGGCAACTCCGGAAACATGAGGGAAACTACCCTCCACATGACTTGGAGATGGCGGCAGTGGTGTTTGCCTTAAAGATTTGGTGATCCTATCTCTACGGGGCCAAGGTACAAATCTTCACCAACCATAAAAGTTTGAAATATATGTTCATGCAATTTAAGGCAGAGGAGTTGGATGGAATTGGTGGCTGACTATGATCTACACAAAGCCTATCATCCGGGGATAGCTAACTCTGAGGCCGATGCGTTAAGCAGGAGAAGAACAGAGGTGGAAGTCAGGAAAGATGCGGAGGTTCTGGTCAATATGATCGGAACTCTCAATCTGAATGCCTTGTCCACCGATGTTGAACCTCTAGGCCTAGGAGCAGCTGACCAGGCCGATTTGCTAACACGAATTAGATTTCTTAAGAGAAGGATGAGAATCTTAAGAAGGTGTTAAACAATGACAAGGCCGAGTACCAAACTTCTAACAATGGGACTATAGTGGTCCATGGAAGAGTTTGTGTACCGGATGATAATCGGTTCTGGGCATACAATAGAGTGCGATTGAACGGTTGCGAGGGTCGGGCCGCGTAATGCGCTCGGATCATGGATGTGTGCCGATCTGGGATGAATCCATAAAGGATCCCTCGGCCGCATGTGTCACGTCCGGGTGCCTATGAACAGTTGTGAACCAGAAACTGCTGGTTGCCTATGGGAATCGTCTGGATTGGAATGATTCCAGACAGAATGGTCAGTTGGGCCTATGGTCGGACAGACACGACCTGGGTACCTTCGTGACTGTTCTGCAAGTTGCACCTTTTGGAGCAATAGGCCTTATGGTCGGTCGCAAATGGATAGGGTAAACCGGTGCGAGTGCGTAAGCGTACCTTGGGCATGCTAAGGTGTGTCCTTGGCCGGTAAAACCTTTTCGGTCGGTGAACCTGGTCCGTTTGCGAACCATTGCGACTGTTAGGCGAATTGCACCCTTTGGGTCAATAGCCATCACAGGTGATTCCCAACTTGGACCCGCAGAACCGATGTGAGTGTTGGCATTCCATGGACGTGTTGGAACATGTCTTTGGGTGATCGAACCTCTACAGTCAGTACAAGTGGTCCGATTGTGAGAATTCGGAGAAGTGTCGCGGTCTGCCGAAAGGCTGATACGTGCCAAGGAGTGCCACGGTCTTTGGCTGATGGTTCCTCCGGACAAACGGTCCGTCCATTGTCCCTAAGGCTACCTAGCTGTTACTTGGTCAGTGGGGTGGTTGGTTGAATAACTAAGTACATCTGGAGAGTCTTAGGATAAGTGAGGATAGGCTTCGGCTATACTAACGAGGCATAAGGGTTCTGGAAAGCATATGCATAGTTCGGTTACGGAGTAGTCCGAATACTGACATGCTTATATCTTTTCAGGACATGTGGTTGGTCCGAGTATGGACCAAGCATAGGTGCACGGTCCGGTGGCCCCCTGATGATGTGTGGTGTGTGTTAGGAGCTCTGGATAGAATATGATCGGTCCATGTAAAGCCTTCGGGAAAACTATAGCATGTTGTATTGAATCCTTATTATATCAATAAGAGTTTTCCTTTTATCTATCTCATTTAGTTCCGTAAAAATGGTAGATAGAGGAACCTCTTGGAATAGTTTGTTAAGTTGTTTGGATAGGGGATTCGTCTCATGGAGACTAAGAAGTGGGACACCCGTCTCGGGTCATAGTATCCGGGTCGGGGTGTTTCACTACTGATCTTCCTTGATCTGTCATATTCAGGAGACTTATTGCTAGAACTTGCAGCCAAGTTCTCAATCAATTCAAAAACACCCTTCTTGGCAGGATTCAGAGAATTCCTGTAATCTCAATCAACACCATCATAAAATCATCATTGCTGGCAGGATTCAGAGCATTCCTGTAATCTCAATCAACACCATCATAGAAGGTGGCCAGAATTTGATAATCAGTGAACCCATGATGAGGACACTCTCTTCTGTACTCCTTAAACCTCTCTTAAGCCTCACAAAAGGCATCTCTGGAATGTTGCTGGAATGAGGATATCTTGTTCCTCAAAGTTGCAGTCTTAGACTTGGTGTAAAAGTGATCCAAGAATGTTGATCTACACTCAGCCCATGTTGTCAAAGACCCATGTGACATTGACTTAAGCCAGCGTGAAGCTTTGTCCGCCGAAGAGAATGAGAACAACTTAGACTTCAGAAAGTCGCGAGGCACTTCATTTGAACCAGTTGTGCTGCAGATTTCTTCAAAAATTTTGATGTGGTCCATCGGTATTTCTTATGGCAACCCATGGAATAAATGCTGCTTCACTAAAGTAATCACTTGAGGCTTGATCTCAAAATCTTGCCTCTGAATAGTGGGTGGGACAATTGCAGCTCTGTTTTGATATAAGGCATGTTGATTGTCCTTATTTCCAATCGTAGGTTGTTGCTGCCGCGGTTGTCTTAGTTGCTCCATCTCTTGAAGAAGTCTTTGCAGCACAGCTGCCATTTCAGCATTGCCTCTGTTGCCCATATCCACAGTATTAGGAACTCGGACAGGTGCAGAGATAGGAGTAGTATCGGTAGTAGGAACAGGAACAGGAGCAAGCACTGGTGCGGCTCGGTTTTGCCTGTTTTTCTCATTATTATCTCGACAACTCTTTGTTGTTTAGGATGATGAGATTTTCGGATTTCTTGCTGATACACAGAGTTTTAACCCTATAGAAAGCTACTGCAAATGCACAGCAAAGAAGTAGTACTTAGAGGTCGAATTCCACAAGGACCAAGGTTACTCTATAAGATTATAAGATTGAAGCTAATCTAAGATATAAATAATAAGTTTTTGGAAAGAATCAATAAGTAAAAGATTACAATAAAGGAAAAGTGCTATAAAAGATTTTTGGAAAGAAAATAAGTAAATATTACAATTTAATTCAATAAAAGAAAATTGCAAATAAAGAGAAATGGAAAGAATACAAAATAGCAAAGATTACGATTTAATTCAAATAAGGAAAATTGCAAATAACGACCCACTTTCTCAGGCCCAGCAAGACCCAATAAGTCTGCAAGAAACCCTAGGTATTTATCCCTATAAATAGATTGTGCCTCCTTTGCTTTCCTTCAGAAAGCCTAACAGCGTCGAAACTCTGCAGAAATCAAATCTTCGGGAAGCGTTAAGACCCTTGTGCCTCAGCAATCTCATAGTCCTTCTAGCCCTGCATCGGATCTGAGTGAAAGGTATTCTCATAAACTGTTTTCCATTGTTTTGCCTTCAAGCCGACCAGTACATCGCCCATAACTTTTTAACCGTGTGGAATTTTGCAAATCCAAGACCACCATCGGATTCAGCATGACGAGACGAAGCCGTAGAGCCAAAGATCAGCCCGATCCGCCGCCGGACGCGCTCTCACGCGCCGTCAGAAGCTCGCGCATGTGCCTCACGCGCCGCCGCCTCTCCGCCGTCGCCGCCGCCGCCGCCGGTGACTTTTCCGGTAAGCCGTCGCCATCTTGACTCGTCGGTGACTTGCTGAGTTGACTCACTCGGTCTGGTCCAGTTTAGCCGGTTTAATCTGGTTTGGTCCGGTTTGGTCTGTCTGGTCCGGTTTGGTTCGATTGAGTCCGGTTTGACTTTGACTGGTCCGACCGTTGACTTTGACCGTTGACCGCTGACTTTGACCGTTGACTTTGACCAGGTTGACCAGTTGACCGTTTTTCGCCGTTCTCACTCGATTTTTCGTGCTGATTTCAGATTTAGCATCCGTTTTAGCATCCGGAGTGCAGAAGTAGCAGTTAAGCTCCGTTTTTGCTAAGGTGAGGTTTTTTTCGTAGAATTCCGTACTTCCTTCTAGGACGCGTTAGATGGAATTAAGTTTAAATGTGATCCGTCTTCTCTGATCGAGTCTAGGTAGTTTTGTTTGTAATTTTACTTAGAATTATAGAGGATTCAACCCATTGTATGTGCACTAAAATGATGATTGTTCTTTTAAACATGTTTAATTATATAGTTATTTAAGTGGTTAGACGATAGGATTGCGGGGGTACAGAGACGTGACTTCTGTACTTGCGTCGCGTGTTGTGTGCGTAGTGGTGCTGACAGCTCAGTCGATCTGTTGTCTAGTACCATTAGAGATCGATAAATCGTCTTCGGGCGGTGCAGTTGGACACTGATTCCATATTGTCCTCTTCGGGGGGTGTCGGCGGTCACTGGAGCTGTCAATAGGACCGTTGTTTGTTGATTGGGTACTTTAGGTGCCGTGGTTGCTCATGTTTAGTCTTGTTCTGTTTTTGGAGTGCTATGATCGGAACTGTGTTTTCTGTGATTAGCATCCCAACCTCACTGAGTAACACCCCTGTTACTCACCCCTCTTTTTCCTTCCTTTCAGGTGAGACGGACGAGTAGTGGATGTGTGTCGGACCTGGTGCTATTTATTTTGGGATTTTCACGTTTTTCTTCGTATTTTATTTTTAGACTTTGGTTTTATGATTTATTCGATATATTTTAGTTGTGGATTTATTTAAGGATTTCCGGAAATCAAGTCGTATTTAATAAAGTGGAGTATTTGAGTTTTAAGATGTGTTAGTGGCATGCTGTTCTCGAGTGAGGATGAGACGGGTGTTACATTTTGGTATCAGAGCAGGTTTGTCGTCCCGGTTCTGACCCGGGAGACGGTAATAGAAAGAATTTTTATAAATTCGGTTTTCAATGGTTTTCAACTTTTTCTGGGGCTTGGGGATTTTTTTAAAAAAATATATATATAGCACCCGTTATGTCTGATACTAATCTATTATTCGTTAATCTCAGTTCCAATAGAAGTTTAATCATCTCTTTCCTCCTTGTTTCAGATGCCACCGAAGAGAGGTCGCCCCCAAGCCAGGGCTATTGATCGTGAAGAAACAGCGCAGAACAGCCAGGCTGCAGGCAACCAAGTTGATGTTACTCAGACCGTCATTCAGCAACAAGTCAATGAGGATGCAGTCAGGCAGATTGCACAGGAGGCAGCCAGGCAAGCTGCTCAGGAGGCAGTGCAGCGCATTGCCCAGGAGACTGCTCGGGTAGCTGCGCAGGAGGCTGCTCGGGTAGCTGCGCAGGAGGCTGCTCGGGTAGCCGTTCAGGAGATTGCTCGCCAGTTCGCTCTTCAGGCTGAGCAAGCAGCTGCTGCCGCACCACCACCACCACCGGCACCAGCGGGTAATGCTCAGGGTGTTGATCTTCCACCACCACCACCACCACCGGCCAAAGTCAGAGAGGGACCCACGTATTGGGAGATGATGAAGCAGATGTGGGAGATGGGTTTGGTTCAGTTCACTGGAGCTGTAGATGCTGCCACCGCAGACAGTTGGAGGAGGATGCTGAACCGCAACCAAGATCGCATGAGGTGTCCAGAGGAGTTCCGGTTGGACTTGGCTACTCAGTATCTGAGAGATGACGCTCTTCACTGGTGGGATGGAGTTGTTGAGGGTAGTCGCGGCCGTCATGTTCTGACTTTCAAGCATTTCCAGAGGGAGTTCGATAGGAAGTTCTTTCCGCGAGAAGTCAGGCACTCGAATGCCAATGCTTTTGAGCACCTTTCTCAGGGCAATTTGAGTGTCAGGGAGTATGAGCGAGAGTTCAGTCGTCTGTGCCGATTTTCTGGGAGTATCTTAGATGAGGAGGACTTGATCAGGAGGTTCCTGAATGGTTTTCGAGTGGAGATCCGCAACCGTTGTGCTATTCGAGACTACACCAGCTTGATCGATCTGGTCGAGAAGGCTGCTATTCAAGAGGCAGGGATAGCTGAGGAGCAGAAAATCATTAAGTTTACTCTTCCCAGGCCTGGGAAGGCCCCAGAGACTCAGAGGAGGACGTCAGATCAGTCGGGGCTACCACTTTGTTCTCGCTGCCGACGTCATCATACCGGGGAGTGCCCTAAGCGCTATTATTGTGGGCAGATAGGACATCTTTCGAGGGCATGCCGGGTTACGCCAGTCATTGCACCAGTCATCAGGCAGATCGCAGCACCACCAGCACCAGCACTTGCACCGAGGGTCTGCTTTAGTTGTAACCAGCCGGGTCACCTTTCCAGAGATTGTCTGAGGAAAGTGCAGACATTGCCTCCGCCGCCAGCCAAGCGTCAAGCGATTGCTCCGCGTGTTTTTGCTGTGTGAGACCATGAGGGAGTCGAGCCGATAGCCGGTACGCGTCTTTATTCTAGATTCATTTCCATGTTCTTTTAAGTATTTTGTTATCGTAGAGAAATTTTTGGTTAGATAGTATGTATGTGTAGGATCGGTTTTAGTTGGAGGTGATGCAGCTTATACCTTATTCGATTCGGGAGCTACGCATAGTTTCGTGAGTCCGAAATTGGCCAAGCGTTGGTCATTTCAAGGAGTGTTCGAGCCAAAGATCAAGCGGATTGAGACAGTCGGCACAGAGAAGTTGGGAGTTACAGGCGTTCATCGAGAGGTGCCAGTTGTAGTCAGAGAAGTCGAGTTCAACGGGGATTTATCGCAGATGGAGATAAACCACTACGACGTAATTTTGGGGATGGATTGGTTAGCAAGACACCATGTGACGCTAGATTGCCATAAGGCAAGAGTTCATATTCCGAGAGCAGAGGGGATGATCACCTTCCAGGGTATTAAGTTGAACATGGGAGTTTCCATCATCTCTATGTTGCATGCGGAGGAGTTGTTGGAGAGAGGAGCTGAGGGGTTCTTAGCCACTATTGTTATGGCCCCAGCAGATGGAGAGGGTGAGTTGCGAGATATACCCGTCGCTGCGGAGTTTGAGGATGTTTTCAAGCCTTTGACAGGGCCACCGCCAGCTAGAGGAGACGCCCTTACTATTGAGTTGGTGCCAGGGACGACTCCAGTTTCCCGAGCACCGTATCGCTTAGCTCCAGCAGAAATGGCTGAGCTGAAAAAGCAATTGGAGGAGTTGACGGATAAGGGATTTATCAGGCCGAGCAGTTCACCTTGGGGAGCTCCAGTATTGTTTGTTAAGAAAAAGGATGGGAGTTTCATGCTTTGCATTGACTACCGAGGCTTGAATAAGGTGACTATCAAGAATAAATATCCATTGCCGCGGATTGATGAGTTGTTGGATCAGTTACAAGGGGCTTCATGGTTCTCTAAGATCGATTTGGCATCAGGGTATCATCAGATTGCGATAGCTGAGGAGGATGTACGTAAGACAGCTTTTCGGACACGTTATGGGCACTATGAGTTTGTGGTGATGCCGTTCGGGTTGACGAACGCACCAGCAGCATTTATGAAGCTGATGAATGATGTGTTTCGTGAGTACCTAGACCAGTGTGTGATTGTCTTCATCGATGACATCTTGATTTATTCCCGGAGCAGAGATGAGCATGCAGAGCATTTGAGGATGGTGCTGGAGAGGCTCAGAGAACAGATGTTGTTTGCCAAGCGGAGTAAGTGCAGATTTTGGCAGAGGCGGATTGGATTTCTGGGTCACGTGGTTTCAGAAGCAGGAGTTGAGGTAGATCCGGAGAAGATCACATCCATTACCGAGTGGCCCACGCCTAGGAATGCTACTGAGATTTGCAGTTTCTTGGGTCTAGCAGGATATTACCGGAAGTTCGTCAATGGATTTGCCAGTATAGCGAAGCCGATGACACAGCTGACAGGCAAGGATGTCAAGTTTGAGTGGACAGATGCTTGTTCTCAGAGTTTCACCGAGCTGAAGAGGCTTTTGACGAGGACACCAGTATTGGTACTTCCGCGGCCAGGAGTACCATATGCAGTGTACACTGATGCGTCTGGATCTGGTTTGGGGTGTGTTTTGATGCAGGAGGGTAAGGTCATTGCATATGCATCTCGTCAATTGAGGCCCCATGAGGCTAACTATCCCACTCATGACCTAGAGTTGGCAGTTGTGGTTTTTGCCCTTAAGATTTGGAGAACTTATCTTTATGGAGAGCAGGTGCAGATTCTCACTGATCACCAGAGTCTGAAGTACATCTTTACTCAGGCAGATTTGAATTTGAGGCAGCGCAGATGGATCGAGTTGTTAGCAGATTATAATCTGGAGATCACTTACCACCCCGGAAAAGTTAATCAGGTGGCAGATGCTTTGAGTAGGCGCAGGAGTGATGTATCAGGGACCAAAGAGGTCCAGGAGCTGACTGGGATGATTGTTAGTCTCAGATTGTGTGCAGTTACTGCAGATGATGATACTGTTGGTCTTCAGGCATTGGATCATGCAGATCTGTTGTGGATGATAAGACATGCACAGAAGAGGGATGAGGCTTTGTGTAAGCAGTTCGAGAAGAAGATTGACAGCTACGATACTGCAACAAATGGGATGTTTCTGTATAGAAACCGAGTGTGTGTACCAGATGATGAGCAGTTAAGGAGAGAGATCTTGCAGCAGGCACATCATTCGCGTTTCTCCATTCACCCAGGAAATACCAAGATGTACCGGGATCTTAAGCGATATTATCATTGGGCTGGTATGAAGAGGGATGTGGCTACATTTGTATCGTGTTGTCAGACATGTCAGATGGTTAAGGCAGAACATCAGGTACCTAGTGGATTGTTGCAGAATCTGCCACTACCAGAGTGGAAATGGGACATGGTGACCATGGACTTCATCACAGGATTACCGACAGCAGTTGGCGGGAATAATGCCATTTGGGTTATTGTGGATCGACTCACCAAGTCAGCTCATTTCTTGGCGATTAAGAAAACCGATGGAGCAGATCAGTTAGCGCGTAAGTACATCGCCGAGATTGTGAGGTTGCATGGAGTGCCAGTCAGTATAGTGTCAGATCGTGACACGAAGTTCACTTTCACTTTTTGGCGAGCCTTTCAGAATGCATTGGGGACTCAGGTTCATATGAGTACAGCTTATCATCCGCAGACAGATGGTCAGTCAGAGAGGACTATTCAGACTTTGGAGGACATGCTCAGAGCTTGTGTTTTGGATTGGGAGGGGAGTTGGGTCCGATACTTACCGTTGGCAGAGTTCGCCTACAACAATAGCTACCATTCGAGTATTGAGATGGCACCGTATGAGGCTCTTTATAGTAGACCGTGTCGTACACCACTTTGTTGGACAGAGGTGGGAGAGCACCGAGGCATAGAACCAACAATGGTTCAAGAGACAGTTGAGCAAGTAGAAATGCTCAAGAGACGGCTTAAAGAAGCCCATGATCGTCAGAAGAGTTATGCAGATAAGCGCAGAAGAGATTTGGAGTTTGAGGTGGGTGACTTAGTATATATGAAGATGAGGACTTTTCAGGGAGGAGGCTCTAAGACCTGAAAGCTGAAGAAGCTTAAGCCGAGATATATGGGACCTTATCTTATTACTGAGCGGATTGGGACAGTAGCGTATCGCCTGGCATTATCAGAGGAGTTGTCCAACTTCCACGACGTTTTTCATGTGTCAGTTCTGAGGAAAGTTGTTCGGGAGCCAGAGCTCATTTTGCAGCAGCCACCGAGTGATATCAGTAAGGATTTGTCTTCGCTTTGCCAGCCAGTGGCAATTCTTGAGCGGCAAGCCAAGGAAGTTCAGGGGGTAGTGACGGAGATGGTCAGAGTTTGCTGGGAGAGAGACGGGATCCAGGAGGAGACCCGGGAGTCCGAGTCGCAGATGCAGTTAGACTACCCCGAGCTTTTTCAGGATGTGATTGAGCAGGCAGGTCAGGATTTGAATTCGGGGACGAATTCCTCGTTAGTGGGGGAGAATTGTAACGACCCACTTTCTCAGGCCCAGCAAGGCCCAATAAGTCTGCAAGAAACCCTAGGTATTTATCCCTATAAATAGATTGTGCCTCCTTTGTTTTCCTTCAGAAAGCCTAACAGCATCGAAACTCTGCAGAAATCAAATCTTCGGGAAGCGTTAAGCCCCTTGTGCCTCAGCAATTTCATAGTCATTCTAGCCCTGCATCGGATCTGAGTAAAAGGTATTCTCAAAAACCCGTTTTCCATTGTTTTGCCTTCAAGCCAACCAGTAAATCACCCATAACTTTTTAACCGTGTGGAATTTTGCAAATCCAAGACCACCATCGGATTCAGCACGACGAGACAAAACCGTAGAGCCAAAGATCAGCCCGATCCGCCGCCGGACGCGCTCTCACGCGCCGTCAGAAGCTCGCGCGTGTGCCTCACGTGCCGCCGCCTCTCCGCCGTCGCCGCCGGTGACTTTTCCGGTAAGCCGTCGCCGTCTTGACTGGCCGGTGACTCGCTGAGTCAACTCGGTCTGGTCCGGTTTAGCCGGTTTAATCTGGTTTGGTCCGGTTTGGTCTGTCTGGTCCGGTTTGGTTTGATTGAGTCCGGTTTGACTTTGACTGGTCTGACCGTTGACTTTGACCGTTGACCGTTGACTTTGACCATTGACCGTTGACTTTGACCTTGTTGACCAGTTGACCGTTTCTCGCCGTTCGAAAGCCGTTCTCACTCGATTTTTCGTGCTGATTTCAGATTTAGCATCCGTTTTAGCATCCGGAGTGCAGAAGTAGCAGTTAAGCTCCGTTTTTGCTAAGGTGAGGGTTTTTTCGCAGAATTATGTACTTCCTTCCAGGACGCCTTAGATGGAATTAAGTTTAAATGTGATCCGTCTTCTCTGATCGAGTCTAGGTAGTTTTGTTTGTAATTTGACTTAGTATTATAGAGGATTCAACCCATTGTATGTGCACTAAAATGATAATTGTTCTTTTAAACATGTTTAATTATATAGTTATTTAAGTGGTTAGACGATAGGATTGCGGGGGTACAAAGGCGTGACTTATGTACTTGCGTTGCATGTTGTGTGCGTAGTGGTGCTGACAGCTCAGTCAATCTGTTGTCTAGTACCATTAGAGATTGATAAATCGTCTTCGGGCGGTGCCGTTGGACACTGATTCCATATTGTCCTCTTCGGGGGGTGTCGGTGGTCACTGGAGCCGTCAATAGGACCGTTGTTTGTTGATTAGGTACTTTAGGTGCCGTGGTTGCTCATGTTTAGTCTTGTTCTGTTTTTGGAGTGCTATGATCGGAACTGCGTTTTCTGTGATTAGCATCCCCAACCTCACTGAGTAACACCCCTGTTACTCATCCCTCTTTTTCCTTCCTTTCAGGTGAGACGGACGAGTAGTGGATGTGTGTCGGACCTGGTGCTATTTATTTTGGGATTTTCACGTTTTTCTTCGTATTTTATTTTTAGACTTTGGTTTTATGATTTATTCGAGATATTTTAGTTGTAGATTTATTTAAGGATTTCCGAAAATAAAGTCGTATTTAATAAAGTGGAGTATTTGAGTTTTAAGATGTGTTAGTGGCACGCTGTTCTCGAGTGAGGATGAGACGGGTGTTACATTTTGGTATCAGAGCAGGTTTGTCGTCCCGGTTCTGACTCGGGAGACGGTAATAGAAAGAATTTTTATAAATTCGGTTTTCAATGGTTTTCAACTTTTTCTAGGGCTGGGGGATTTTTAAAAAAATATATATATATAGCACCCGTTATGTCTGATGAAAGACATGATAGAATAAATAGATAAATAAAAGAGGTTCAGAATTCTTCTCCAAAAGGTTGTAGGGACTTCTTCTCCCCAATCTTCCAAAAGCCAAAAACTCTAAGAAAAGTAGCTATTGAAAACTTTTTTTGATCTAAAACTTATGAAAGCTATAGTATATATATAAGATTGGCGACGGCTAGGGTTTAAGGTTCCTGACGCCTAGGGTTTCCAAAATTTCGGGCTTGATAGAGGCACAATAGATGACTTGGCTTGGACTGGTTTCTTTAAACTGGATAAAGCCTTATACGTCTGGTCATGATGAGTGTCGGGCGACACTAGCAAAGGGTACTGGGCGACACCAAGCTCCTTTTTGCACACTTTAGGTGGATTTTGTTCTTTGAACTCCAATCTTCGCTTTTGTCATCTTTGTACCTAATAATGACTTAATAAAATTAAAAGACTCGATATATACTCAAAAATAGCTTAGAAAAGATAGTTAAAAAGCATCAAAAATACAATATATCAACTCCCCCAGACTTATCTTTTGCTTGCCCTCAAGCAAAACAGGAAACTAAAGCTGAAGAAGAGGTTTGAAAACACGAGAACTCACCTTATCCTTGGAGAATTTCACTGACCAATTGAGACTTAAAATCCACATAATGCAAGATCAGTTCATAATCGAACCATCATGTACTTCTTCGTAGGCATTCAAAGCATTCCAAAATTCAACCCACAACTTCACAACATAGCCTATAAACCTTCATCGCCGGGTCTCATCAATAATTCCAGTGCCAAAGACCTTCTAGACTCATTCCCATACTATACTATAGCATAACAACTTTATTTCCACTTTTTGGTACTCTTTCTCTCCCCCAAACTTACTTCTTTTCTTTTCTTTTCATTTTTTTCTTTTTTTCTTTTTTTTAAATAGGCAAAGATGTGACGAATAGTGGGGTCGAAGGAAATTTACCTATCCCTCGTTTCCATCTTTGTGTGATCATTACTTTCAAAGTAGAATAGTGGGGTCGACGGAAATTTTCCTATCCCTCTACTCAAAAGGAAATCATTTCATCTTTTCACTTTATTAAATATTCAGGGAGAGGAGTATCAATACTTATATATGAAAGTTGTGTCTGCCAAGTATGAATGAGAAGTCAAGCCTTATATACACTAGTCTTATTAATGAGGTAAAAGAAAAAGTAGGGAAATTGGCTCGCGCTTACTAGGTTCTATTGGAAGTGAAGACGTGTCTAGTCAGCCAATCAGCCTTTGGATTTTTCATTAGTCGGATATGAACTGGTTCTGCAAGAATGGTCACTCGAAAACAAACAGTCAATATAACAAACCAAGATAAGGATCATAATTCCCAACAAAGTTTTGACTCAAGAAAAACACCAAAAAGAAACTCAAAACAAGACAAAAGAAAGTAAGTTACGATAAACACCTCCCCCATACTTACTTCACACCGTCCCCGGTGTGAAAATAAATCAAGAGAAAGGATCTGGGTGTCGAGCAACACCAAGGTGGGTATCGGTCGACACCATATGTGGTTGACTCTTCCTTCGTTTCCTACAATCTCTTTCCTGCCGTCTAAGAAAACCAAAAGCAAAAGAAATTAAAACAAAGTATATACACTTACCAGTGGCTTGCCTCCCACCAAGCGCTTGGTTTAAGTCATTAGCTTGACTTTGATACCATGTATCATTCAGGTTGGGCTTGAGAGCGTGTCTCAAAACAAGCTCCACAATCAAACATCTTCAGCTTCAGAACATTACACAGCATACCATTCACCACATCCTTACCCTTCTCTTTCAACTCTAAGGAGAGAATAGCTCTAACTTTAGAGAAAGGCTTAGAGGTACTTTTGCACTTCACCTTATACTCAATTGTGTCTCCATCACATCCCTGAGGGATCAAAGTCATTTTAGGACCACCCTTTATTCTTTTGCTCTCCACTTTTTCTTGCACATTTGCCTTCTCCCTGAATTTCTTGTGCCAGATGTGAGGATCTCCATCCAAGACTTCTTTGAACTCATTCTTATCACAAGACTTCTTCGTAGAATCAACTTTCAACTTCTCAATAGGCACTACTGAGATGCAAGAGGCATGTTGGATGAGACAAGTAGTTGGAATGGCTTTGTAGAAAACATTCTTGCCAATGTTGGAGAAAGAGACTCTCTTATTGGGCATATCAATGACTGCACCCACTGTGGCCATAAATGGTCTTCCAGGAATCAAAGGTATAGCAGATTCGTTTTTCATCTCT
The DNA here is from genome assembly GCA_900108845.1 of Iljinskaea planisiliqua. NCBI lineage: Eukaryota > Viridiplantae > Streptophyta > Magnoliopsida > Brassicales > Brassicaceae > Iljinskaea > Iljinskaea planisiliqua. The sequence goes on along the minus strand of FNXX01000015.1, from coordinate 308,432 downwards.
ACAACCTGAAAATCAGCATGAACTAGACAATCTCCCACTCTAACCTGCAAGTCCGGAATGGTACCAAATGGAGTTGTGGTGGAAGAGTTTGCAAAGGCGATAGTCATCGCAGGATGACTCATATCAGTGATTTGCAGTTGGTCCACAATGGCTTTTGACATGAGGTTCACACTAGATCCAGAGTCACAAAAATACTTTAAACTCAACTCCTGCAATAGAGCATGAGACAGCAAACTTTCCAGGATCCTCAATCTTAGGCAATATCCTTAATGGTGGTAGTGTGCTTCTTGCTTCAACAAAGTGTGCTTTAATTTCTTCTTCAGTCTCTTTGCAGATCCAAAAGAAATCGTATATAGGGCGACTTTCCAAGGCTTCCTCAAAAGAGATTTCTTTAGGAATCTTTCTCACCATTTTGTTAAAACAAGCCAACTTTTCTGCACTGATAGGCTTCCTTAGATCTCTAGGTGGAACGGGGTAAGGCACCTTGGGAACATAAACCCGAGAAGAACGCATTGCAGGTTTTGTTGCAGGTTCTGGATCAACTAATTAAGGAATTTTCGACTCTTTGAACACTTGTTCTACAGTTTCTGGCTCCATCCATGATTGGTGTCGCTCGACACCAAGAGGGTGTCGATCGACATTGACTTCAAAAGTCGATCATTTCATCTCTTCTTCTGCAGATTCTGCTGCAACATCAGACGTCCTTCCACTAGTCAGAGTAATGGCATTCACATGCTCAAGTCTGGGATTCTGTTCCACCTTTCCAGGGAGAGTTCCTGGTGTTCTCTTAATTGCTTCGGCAGTTTGAGCAACTTGAATATCCAGCTTCTTTATGTGAGCGGACACTGCTTCATACTTGCTATTGAGATCGGTGTACATGCTGTTCATATCGACAGCTGTCTTCTGCTGACCAACAAGAAATTGTTTCATCATTGCCTTCAGCTCATCTTGGGGGTTGGGTGCTGTAACCGCTGGAGCTTGAAACGGAACTGTCGGGAGTTTCTGGAAGTTTATAGCTTGAGGGATGAACTTATTTCCGTTCTGGTATCGATTATGCCCTTGGTTCTGTAAAAGCGGTTTCTCTTGGAAGTTCTGGGAGGAATTTTTCTGAAAGCCAGAGTTCTTCATTCCATCCTGACCGGTGAATCCTTGAAATTGTCTTCCCGGTGGCTGTGGGTAAACCTGATCTTGAGGATTCTCGACATTAGTGCTTCTGTAGGAGAGGTTCGGATGGTTTCTGTAGTTGGAGTTGAAGCCGTGACTTTGCTGGAAACCTTGATCATTCATGTAGTTGATCTCATGTGGTTCTTCCTTGTCTATGTTGAATAACTCTTGATGAAAATCTGCGTCTCGGGTTTCACCAACAGCTTGTATGTTCCGTGTATTTCCCTTCAGCAACAGACTCACCTTGGCAGCAATTTCGTCAATCATCTGTGAATCGATGATGTGGATCTTCCGAGATCTATCGTACTCTGGAGATCTTTCACTAGAACTTACAGCCAAGTTCTCAATCAGCTCATATGCTCCCTGGACAGTTTTTGTCATGAAGTTCCCATTGCTGGCGACGTTGAGAGCGTTCTTGTAGTCCCAGTCGACTCCATCGTAGAAAATTCCCAGAATCTGTTCGTCAGAATAACCGTGGTGTGGGAAGACCCTGCGATACTCAGCGAATCGCTCCCATGCTTCGCAAAAGGCCTCCCCCGGATGTTGACAGAAGGTGGTGATCTTACTCCTCAGAGTGGCTGTCTTAGTTTTTGTGTAGAAGTGGTCTATAAAGGTGGACCGACCCATCGCCCATGAGGTGATAGATCCAGCGGGTAGCGATTTCAGCCACTGCTGCGCTTTATCCGCCAAAGTGAACGGAAAAAGCTTGCACTTGAGAAAATCGGGAGGTACTCCATTCGCCTTGGTCGTACTGCACATCTCCTCGAAAGTCTCGATGTGATCCATTGGGATCATCTGAGGCTTGATTTCATAATCTTGCCTCTGGATTTCCGGTGGGCAAATTGCAGACTGGTTCTGGTAGAAAGCGTGCTGCGTGTCTATGTCTCCAATGGTACGCTGCTGCTGTCGCTGATGCAATTGATCCATCTGCTGTTGAAGCCTCTGGAGCGCAGCAGCCATCTCGCCTTCCGCTTGGTTGTCGTTCTCGCCCATGGTGGCTGGGTTCGACTTCTTTTTCTTGTTCCTTCGCTCGGACCTTGCTAGTTCCTGGTTGCAGACATCAATTGGTCCCCGGCAACGGCGCCAAAAACTTGATACACAGAGTTTTAACCATATATAAAGCTACTGCAAGTGCACAACAAAGAAGTAGTACTTAGGAGTCGAATACCACAAGGACCAAGGTTACTCTATAAGATTATAAGATTGAAGCTAAGCTAAGATATAAATAATAAGTTTTTGGAAAGAATCAATTAGTAAAAGATTACAATAAAGGAAAAGTGCTATAAAAGATTTTTGGAAAGAAATTAAGTAAGTAAATATTATGATTTAATTCAATAAAAGAAAATTGCAAATAAAGAGAAATGGAAAGAATACAAAATAGCAAAGATTACGATTTAATTCAAATAAGGAAAATTGCAAATAAAGGTTTGTGGAAAGAATACAAAATAGCAAGATTATATTTAATTCAAATAAGGAGAACGCTAGGTTTAGGGTATTCGCAGGAATTCAGATTCAAGAACCAAACAATTATTCAGGGAACAAATTTCAAACAAGTCTCAAACTCAAACATAAATATAATATCAATATACTTCTGTAGCCTTGACAACTTTATCTAGCAACTTAGTATTCTAAACTTCCGTTTGAACCTAAAATTCTAGACAAGCATTAAGAATAGGTTTGATAAGTTCACAAATCGCTTTAACATCAACTTCCGCAGGTTAAAGACAATTTGCTCATCTAGGTTATTTCTAGCAACCTATTAACTTCTGCTAAATAGGTTAAACCTAAATTCAATAGATTAATTGATCAGATTAACCTAAGCATTAAGAACAACTCAAGATGAAGACATCAACAGAATAAAACCCTATTTATGTTTAGCTCATTGAACTCTAAAATTTCTTTGAACCCTAAACCTAACTAATGAAACTACTCAGACATAGAAAAGAAGAACACAAAAATAATGATGAAAGACATGATAGAATAAATAGATAAATAAAAGAGGTTCAGAATTCTTCTCCAAAAGGTTGTAGAAACTTTTTCTCCCCAATCTTACAAAAGCCAAAAACTCTAAGAAAAGTAGCTATTGAAAACTTGTTTTGATCTAAAACTTATGAAAACTATAATATATATATAAGATTGGCGACGGCTAGGGTTTAAGGTTGTCGACGCCTAGGGTTTCCAAAATTTCGGGCTTGATAGAGGCCCAATAGATGACTTGGCTTGGACTGGTTTCTTTAAACTGGATAAAGCCTTATACGTCTGGTCACGATGAGTGTCGGGCGGCACTAGCAAAGGGTATCGGGCGACACCAAGATCCTTTTTGCACACTAGGTGGATTTTGTTCTTTGAACTCCAATCTTCGCTTTTGTCATCTTTGTACCTAATAATGACTTAATAAAACTAAAAGACTCGATATATACTCAAAAATAGCTTAGAAAAGATAGTTAAAAAGCATCAAAAATACAATATATCACTTGCTCCTTGTGGCTCTTGTGGTCATACTCCTGAAACACACACAAGAGAGAAGAAGATAAACAAATTAGAAAGATCTTATACTAAAATTCAAACCAAGAAACAGAGGTAACGAATTGGCTCCCGTCGCAACGGCGTCAAAAACTTGATTCACTGGGTTTAGTGCTTTTGTTGTACTGCAAATGCACAGCTTATAATTGTAATACAAAAAAGTTCGATTTCCATAGAACTTGTGGTACACTTTGTATTTTTATGGAATTGAAAAGAAGTTAAGCAAGCAAGTTAGTTTGTTGTTTCAGTAATAAGTAACATAATTAAACAATGATTTAAACTCAATAAAAACAAATGTTATACCAAAGAACTTTCACAGGAAATTTAGAGCAAAGGACCAAACAACTATCCACAGGACATTTAGGCGCAAGTCTTGAGCTCAAATATAAAGATAATATCAATCCATTGTCGTGGCATCAACAACTTTATCTAACAACCTAAAATCGATGTCAAAAAAAAAAAATCTAACAACCTAAAATCCTAAAATGTCGTTTGGTCCTAAAATCGCAGACAAGCATTATTGCACAGGTTTGATATGCTCACGGTTTGCATTAACATCAACTGTCGTTGGTTAAGGACAAATCGTTCACCAAAGTCTATTCTAGCAACCTATTACACTTTTGATGAATAGATTAACCTAAAATCATGAATTAAGTGATCAGTTCAATCGAGGCATTAAGACTAACAAATGGTGAAGACAATCTCAAATCTCTATTTGTGTTCAACTCATCAACTCATGAATACCATTGAAACCCTTGATCTAACTAAAGGATCTACTCAGACATAGAAGAAGAGAACACAACAATAAGTGAAAAGGAATCCATGAAATATAAAATAGAGATGACAAATGTTCAGAATTCTTCTCAAGTGTTGCAGAGATTCTTCTCCAAATCTTACAAGTAGAAACTCTCAAAAACTCTTATGAAAAAGGTCTAGGTCACGAAAAGCTCTCAAAGTGTGTATAAAAGATGATAGAATCAAAGATAAAAAAGATTAGATCATCTAGTTGGCGACGGCTTCCCTCTTTTCTTCCTTCCTCGCGTCCCAAAACTAGGTAAGTGAAGTTTCCATATCTGCTTCGGACGGATGGAGCATGTGCTGTGAAGGGGAGCATGTGCTCTGAAGGGGAGCATGTGCTCTGAAGGGGAGCATGTGCTCTGAAGGGGAGCAGGTGCTCCATTGTATGATATTCTTCAAATTCAGGTCATTTTCCTTCATTTCGACTCTTTTTGCTCCAGACGCTCCAGTTCATCATATCTTCGTTTATTGCTCCTTAGTAACCTGAAACGACTCAATAAAAACTAAAAAGACTCAATAAAAAGCTGCAAAACGAATGTTAGAATGAAGTAAAAACGTCTCATATCAGCTACAGAAATATAGGTTCCTGAAGAATATATATATATAATAGAAAGAGAAAGCACAACATATATGAATTTCCAAAAATAGTTATACTCATAAACAATGTCTAGGAGACGGAGAATCAATATCCATGAACCCATACAACTTATAGCTGGCCAAGGATAGCCTAATGGACGGAGAATAAGAATCTCCTGTTGTTCTTTATTCACGTCATACTTGGGATATGATTCTTATTATAATGGCGTCAAATCAAACCAGACATGAAAAGTACAGAGTTAAAGAAGAAAGAGGGCCAAATTCTGTATCAGAAAATGAAACCATATGATCATGATGTTGATCAGTAGGAAACTGAAGAAACTTGCTTCTTAAGTGAGAACATTTATCCTTCTTCGAATGAATACTTTGAATCTTTACTCGCTTATTTGAAAGAGAAGAGAAGTTGTTAGGGTCCGAACCTTCTAAAACTTATCGTAGATGTGTACCAGGTTGGTCCTCCTGAAGATTAGATCTTTATCTTTTTGACCATCCATTGTCCCACTTCATTTTTTCTTGTTCTCAAATATGTTGCAAGGTTTTCCCCTTTTTCTCTTTTGTAGACCCTTCCTCAGATATCAAGAGATCGTTAAAGAAAAAAAGGAAGTGTTCCACGAGGAGTAAAGACTTTTCACATGGGTAAGAACCATTTTTGAAGGCTAAGCTAGTTAGTATATAACTACAACATGCATAGAACTTAGCACACATCAATTTTTCGTAATTAGTAGCTTAGGAATTAGACTTATACTTTTTTCTTACGAAATTTGTACGAAAAGGCTTATCGAAACAGCTAATCAATAGAATCTTTTTTCGATCTCAGTTCTCGAGTTTTTCTTATAAAATTTGATGCTTAAAAATTACTTTCTAAATTTAGTTGTGCGAGTTTCGATTCCCAGAATTTTTACTTAGAACATGAGAGCACAAGATCAGAAGAGATGTCTACCGATGGAGGCGGAGAAAGCACATGTAACACCAACAATTACTGGAACAATACAAATCAGCAGACGCACAGCACCAGCGATACGGAGGCAGTTGCAACTTCAATGATGGAGTTAAAAAACATGCTGGATGCATTATTTAAGTAGATGGAGGAGCAGGAGAACCTCAACAGTTTGTTGACGCAGCAGATGGAGGCTATACGAAAAGAAACGAGATGAGGGGCCTTCACTTTGGAGGAAACGCTTCAGCATCAATTCCACTACGAGCAAGATGACTCAACTTTGCAACTCCTCGAGACTCCTCAAGGATAACTGTGAGAAAAGGCCTCAAAAACAGGCAGACCAGCGAACTGCGTCGGCACAAAGAATGAATCCCTTCGAATCACTACCGCTTTATCGAACAACACGATCAACTCAACACATTGATGGAACGGTTTCAACTGTCACCGTCGATGAAGCTGAATGCAGAGATTGAGATGATACATCCCCCAGAACGTGGAGGACAACTCAATAGCCAACAAGAACATCAATTTCAATACAAAGGAGATGAATAACATTCTTGATGAGAGAATTACAAGCTTGGATGGAAATCTTTCCAAGAACACCTCAACACCATTGCCATAATAGGTCACAAAACTAAGAAGGAGCTCAGAGAAATCGGAATCTAAGAGAGGAAACCCTATTCAGCCATACAAGTCTTGACATAAGGGAAAATGCAATCTACGGTGCCACTTGAAACTCTTTGTTTTACTGTAAATAGACGTTTTCATGACCTATTGGGAAGAAAATGAAATTAGAAGAGAAGACTAATGAGTTTCCTAAGAATATCCAAGCACTTGACAGTCTTTTGATAAGTTTGGAGAACACAATTCACCTTTCTAGTATATCAGACTTGAGAAAAACTACAAAACGTTTTATTAAGTTCTGCAGTGCAATTGCTGTTTTTGATGGAGAGAATACTACTCCAGCACCTATCTAAGGGGTGGAGAAGGCCTCCAAATCATGCGTTGAAGCTCGAGATGAAAAACAATACAATAAGGATTAGAGGCAAGAGTTCACCATAAAGATTGATGTTTGCTTCTGGACTAAAACCGATCTGATCAACACTTGGGGAAGAATTACATACCAATAAGCAAGAAGAAGCTCAATTAATTCAACATTTTGGTTGGAACACTTCCTCTCAACACTTCATTTAGAAAAGCATGGAATCACTATCTACCTTAAAGAGAGTGTTTCTCTGAAAGCTATGAAAAGAGTTTTGAAATTGAAACATTATTTGACAAATCAAGAGAGGCATTTCTCAAGCTTAATTATGACACTGCAAAATAAATTAAGATCCAGGTTTTTCTTAGTTACATGTTCAATCAAGAATAATTAATATTGAAGAGGCTTTGTGTGATTCAAGAATACACAACAACATAATAACGGTAGTGGCTGTGCAACAATTGGGGTTCAACAAAACAATGTGCCCTCCTAGATTGAGAGTTGAACCTGCTTATGGATCATTTGTTACACCATTTGGTGAAGTTTTCCATGTCCCACTCACCTTGCAGAATTGCAGAGTTCCGACTAACTTTCAAGACATAAAAACTGACAATCCACATGATGGTCCAATACTCTTTGGAAGAACATTTTAAGCAACAACAGTAGCAGATATTGATTGGTCCAACAGAATAATTTCACTTACAAACATTGATAAGGAATTTTCCAATCTCTTGACACCGCTAGGAACTAGAGAAAACCCAATTTGATATGTTCTTGGAAACTAGAAGGGGTGTTCATACAAGAGATATGGTGGCTACTTTTCCGGAAACGAAGAAGAGTTTGAGGACACACCCAAAAGACTTATTACATGTTCCGGGGGACACATGAGTTCTCCAAATCCATCAAATTCATCTAAATCATAAGGAGTTAAGCAAAAGACTTAAATCAAGTACTTTATGAGAGATAGCCCATATTTTTATTTTTTATTTGTTTTCAGTTTCTAAAATTTTCACAAGTACTACATCGTTTGTTGTGCATTTGCAGCTATGGTTTCTTCTCAAAGTTTATACGTATAACTATTTAATTCAATTCATCCTGCACCAAATAGTTATTTTCAAAAATAACAAATAAGAAACGGTTTTCACACAGAACAGGAGATGCCACCACTTAGGATTAATATAGGAGAGGTCAACACACAAACTGGCCGAAATGGTTCTCAAATTCCCTCAGTAGATAAAAAGTTATGAGCTGAAACCTAACCAACCTTGCAACACAGGATTAACAGAAAAACATTTTGAAGCAACTTTTAAATAGTTGTGAGCCAAAAAAAAAAAAAAAAAAATTTACCAATAGTTGTTGAATACCATAATGGTTGATCAAAATATTTTGCATGGATCAAAAGTTATTTAATTCGACCCATCCAACCAACCACATTGGCCACCGCTAGACAATGGAGCAGACCAGAGCCATTCTTTCAAGGCCAGATAATTCAAAGCAACTAGAAGAACCCAAATAAGATTTTGGTCAAGCAAATTTACACTTGCTTAATCAAAAGTTCGTCGATGCACCTATCCAAGGACAAAACAAATCCTTCCTCGACCACTTACCAAACTCGACTAGCGCAACCATGAACAAGGCTGAATCCCTCCCAACCCTAGACCATGTCGTGCAAAAGGAGGTGACGAAAGACACACCTAAAACAACTTCTGGATATCTGATTTTTCTAAAATATGACCGGTAACATCATTCTACAACTCTATCATTTCATCACTTTTGTTTCTTCTCTTAATCTGATTTTATTTCCAGTGGGACGGTGTAAGTTAAGTCTTAGAGAATTTATATTGATCATTGATGAGATTATTCGTTTATTTATTTTTCTTACAAAAAAATTTGTTTCAGAAAGAAAAACCGTTTTATTGAATCAATATAGTTTATAAGGAAAAAATCTTATGATGTATCCAACCATTACATTCTAATAATTAAAATTTTCTTATAACAATTTCTATAGGATTTGTGCTAATCATGAAATATATATACATATTGCAATTTCCGACTTCTTCCATAGGATTTTAGTTTGCAAAAATTTGTATTCGATATGAAAGTGACTCTCCTTTCTTTGAATTTAATATTAATTTATTATTTTCTCAATGAATGTATTAGAACAAAGAAATGAGACACGTCATTAAGGACTTCTTATTCCATTTTTACCACTCACTGATCCTGAATAACAAATTCACTTTTAGTTGGATACCGTCTTAAATCTTATCTCCTTTCAGACCTCATTCTTTCATTTTTCTTTTGTTTCATGTACAAATATGTGCATAAACTTAATAGAGAGAGGAATGACACATTTTTCCAGTCATTGAAGACTCAGAATATGAAAAAAAATAAAGAGGGTAACAAAAGTTAATCAGAGACGATTTCAATTGGTTCTACACCCAATAAAGTATTAATTTACGTGCCTCGAGATATCTGTAGCATATAACCATTCTCATAAAAAATAAAAGAGTTTTACAAGAAGAATGGGAATTGGTTGAAATGAAAAGAATCTCTATGCTAGAATAAGTCTCTAGGAGACAATAGGATTGATAAGAATAATTTTAGAATAGTTCCCTTAGAAAAAAAAGTAAGTCTTGGGGAGTTAGATACAAAGAGAAGTGGCTGGAGAAATGTGGATATCAATTGCTCTATTCTCTCTTGCGGTTTTGCATAATATCTTACACTTCCTAGAGAGTTTGGTAACCCTTAAATATTCTTAGTCTCATCACTAAATGGTGCTTAAATACGTAGACTCGTCTACTTTGAATGATGATTTTAATGGGAAATCACTGAAACCTTATATGAATATGTACAAGAGTTAGTTGATTTTAATGCAATATATTCAAGGGCAAATCTCCAAAATAATATATATTTATATTTATGTGACCAAAATAAATTAGGAAGGGAAAAATGACCAAAATATTTTCGTTAAAGAAGAAAATTGACTATTTTATCCCACTTTTATATATTTAAATTAAAAAATTATTATTCAATATCATTTTTTTATTAGAAAATCCATTTTCGAATTTTTTTTTCAAATTTTTTTTTTCAAAATTTTTTTTTTTCGAAAATTTTTTTTTTTCAAAATTTTTTTTTTTCAATTTTTTTCCCAAAAATCTTTTTTTAGAAAACTGTTTTAGGTACCCTTTACTAAACATATGTAAACAATTCCTAAAAATTATTATACATTTCCTACCGTTTTAAGAACATTATTAATCTTTCAAACATTTCATATATAATTAATATATCATTTTTAAAAAGTTAAAAAAAAATAAAATGATTTTCTAGATGTTAAACCTATTTTATATATTTATTAAAGTCTTAGGAACTCTTTTCTAAAAGTGTGTAAACTATTCCTATATATTAGTATATCCATTCTAAAATTTCAATAACATATTTTCATGTATTAAAGTATTAAAAAACATTTTCCTAAAAATATGTAAAAGAAATCTAAATATTACTATACATTTTAAAACATTACCGAGACTGACTTCTTCTTACTTAGTTTCTCTTTGAGGTGATAGATTATCGGCTGCCTTCGCTTTCAGTTTCTGCTTCAGTTCTTCAACTTCCTCATTTTATCTTCTTCGTGTGGCTTCTCTGTTTTCTCTTCTATTTCTTACAACTCGCCTGCTTTTCCTCTATATAACTTCTCATATCCTCTTTAAAAAGAAAAAAAACGAGAATATGAGATTCTGCAAGTGATGATCAAGGGCCATTGATGAATGCAGAAGACGACCCGCCACCACACTGTTCAACCTCGGATTAACAGAGATAATGTTGGCAACTAATATACAAAACAGACGCAAAATTGCGCAGAAGATGACCCGCCACCACACTGTTCTATCGCTGCAAAAACCAATCACCACTTTTCATACATAGAATGTTGCTACTTTTTGAGATACAAAAATCATGTTTAATATATAGTAATTCTTGAATTTAAATATTATAAAACCCTAACACAAAACTGGGAAGATGGTTTAACTTTATAGTCTCTGGTTTCTTATATATAACCTTCAAATTAGCAATTTTGTTTTTCCAATTCAGCTAATTAAGGCATCGATGATGATCAAATAGAAAACAGTGCAATCAACTTCCAAACTCGATGGCCATGATTATTAACTCATTACCGAAACTTTCTTCTTCTTCTTCCTTAGTTGCTTTTTGAGGTAATCTATCATCTGATCCTTCGCTTTGAGTTTCTGCTTCAGTTCTTCATTTTCCTTTATTACATCATCTTCAGTTACCTTCTCTGGTTTCTCCTTTGTCTTTTCGTATCCGCAATGGTTGACATCTGCTTCTCTGGTCTCCTCAGAATCATATTCTCTCTTCTGTTTCTTACCAGTCACGTTCTTCTCCTCCGGGTAACTTTTCTTTGCTGCAGACATTTCGTCAACAGAATCATATTCTCTTTTCTCTTTCTTACCAGTCACCTTCTTCTCCTCCGGGTAACTTCTCTTTGCTGCAGATATTTCTTCAACAGAATCATCTTCAACCATTTTACGAACTTGAAAGTATAATCTAGGTCCTGAGCCTGAAGTTGGCTTTAGAAAAACCTGCTTTTGCGGCAAACCCGCTGAATCCTGTAAGAAAAAGGCGTGGAAACTTATTACAAATATCACACATCTGCTTCATATCCTGAAAATGAGTAGAGAGATGATGCAAAAAAAAAAAAAACCTTTCCCAAGTCTCCAGCAATGTTTTCAAAAGCTTGATTTGCTTCTGCCGGGCTATTAAAAACAACAATCGCACTATAGTAGCAACCTCCTTGTCTTTTCAATGGCTTGGCAAACAAGAAACAAAAACAAATCCTCGTGAACAAAAAAAAAAAGGAAATATGAAAGTGTACAAGTTGGGGGATCCATACCTTAATTATGGGTGTGAAATCCCTGGAAATAACTTCAATCAACTCTTCAGATGTTACACTGTGAGGGATTCTATGAAGGTAGAGTCTTGACTTCTCAGTTTCCATCATCTATGTTAATTTTCAAAAAAGAAAAAAAAAAGTATTTGTTTATAACAATTTTATAAGGAACTAAGTTTAAAAAAAATCCGCGTTACCTCTTTAGTAACTGGTATAGAGGTTTCTACTCCTTTCTCTACTATAGCAAGTACAAGTTTCATAGCAGCCTCTGCGTCATGAACACAATTGTGGGGAAGACCTTCCTTCTGCACTTCATATCCCAATATAGACTTTGAAACAGACAAAAACAATGTGATTTATCTGTCATTTACATATTCCGGATTTGATTTCTCAACAAGTGCAGAGAAATTAAGCTTTCACAGGCTTACCTTGCACAGATAATTTAAAGAAGGTCTTTGAAGTCTTCGAGGCTTTCTTGCACCGGGATACTTATACTTAAACACGAGTGAAGTATCGATTACTCTTGCATGGTCTATCTTCAATACTGAGAGCAAACAAAGTGAACCGTAAGAAAGCAGGGTTTAAGAAAATATTAGGAGCACTTTTTAGTTACCTTTCAGATCATTGTTCAAACTTTGACCGACCAAAATAGTATCCTCAGAAACAAACATCTGCAATTTTTCCTGCAGAATTATTCATTTAGATGGCATCAGAACAATGTGTGTTGAAACTTGAAACCGCAAAAAATATCTATATATATACACGATGTACCTGTATATCTACCAAAGATAGAGTAGTAGCATTTTCCAGATCCTCAGCAGTAAGTCCAGTAATATCGGTCCTATAGTCAAGAATTGGTTGATTCGGTTTCACAAATTCGTCAAGAATAACCTGATTCATGACTTATCATCACATTAAAAAAACAAGACGGTTTCCTTATAAAAAAAATGTTCTCACTGAATATAAAAGATTAAGACCTTTAAATGACGGTCAACTGCAGCAACTCTGACAAGAGAGTCACTCCCATCTTCACACAGAACCATCTCACAATCAATAGCAACCATTTCGATTTTGGTCGATTTCATGGCTTCTGACTTATTCTTTCCAATCCCCGTTACCAACCAGTCCTGTTTACGCAATTCAAAAGCTTCACTTTAATAATTAGCTTCTCCAGTCAGATAATATATTGGATGAAACACACAAACAAACCTCAGCATTAGAGGGGAACAAATAGTCTAAAAGGTACTCATTATCCGTGATAGTCATACGAACTAGCCTCTGCAATACCAATAACATTTATGGTTAAACTAATTGCATTCCACAACCCAAAACTTATGTATAATATTATTACTTGTCACCTGCTCAGCAGTCTCATCTCGAGGTTTCTTTTTAAATTCCTCAACCAGATAAGAGTTGGGTTTCAGAAGCGTAGCCAATAGCTGCGCCATAACAAAATATTAAACAAATATCTAAGTTAGATTAAAATATTGAAACAATTGATAATGAAACAAAGTGAGTGTGTGCTTGTCTGAAACAAAGTGTGTGTGTGCTTTGTCTTATTACAACCTGCAAATCTTGTTTCTTGTCGAGTGTGGTAAGGAAAGCAACAAGGACACCTTTGGACCGCCTCGAAGGATCACTCAAGCTCGATCCTGCCTGTTTGTCGTAAACATTTAAAAATTCCTTCCATCCTCCGTTTTTGCCTTCCAAACGTCGCTTCTGCACTAGTTTCACCAGCTTTACCAGTACCTTAAAAACGAAAATTGACCCTCAAATCCAGAAATTCTACTGACGGCGTATTGAGGAAAGAGACTTACTTTTTTCTCAGCTGTGGCTAGAATGTGCTCCATATCTCAATCTGATATCAGAAAGTAGCTTCTAACGGCGGCGGAAGACCGTGAAACGAGAGCTAGGGTATTCGCGTGGCCTTTGGTACCGAAATTTTTTTTTTTTTTTTGAACCAATTTACAAAATATTTTTGGAGCCATTGAGCATTTTTTTCATCATTCTTTACAAAATATGCACTTTCCTTTTCCTTGTTTGGATGTAAGATTGTGTATGTGATTTATCTATTTTATTTTTATTAATTTCTTTTTTCTCTTACATTTTTATTTTATTATCATTTCATTGATTTGATTATTTCATATTTTTAAGAAACATAAATATTTTATAATAAAAATTATAGTTTTTTCTATATTTTGATATACATTTTGATATATTTTAAGTATTTATAGAAAAAAATTTGTGGACATGAATATAAGATTAATCCATTTGGTAGTGTCCGCTTATACTTGTCCATTCGGATTATCCTAAAATTATCAAGTGAAAATGCAATACTTTGTTCATTATAATATGTTCATGATCACCTTTCTTTGATGGAGATAATGCATTTAGACAACTCTATGTAGATATCATTATTCACGATTATGTGTACCAAATTGCTAAATAACATTGGAAATAATGATTGTTTTAGAATGTGTGAATTGATGATTGTGTTGGTATCCACATGGGGTCATCCACATACATTATTTCCATGAATGAAGCTTACTCAGTCATAACATGTTATAATAGACAAGATATTGTATGTTCAATTTATAATTTCAAGAAAAATTATCAATCTGGAATGTCCAAGGAAGATTGTCCACAAAAGTTTGGTTTCTAAATCATGATCGTCCTCGTCTCCATACTCTTTCTTCACCTCCACACTCCGCTTTCGCCTCTGTCTCCGTATAAATCCTTAACCAATAATTTTATTAATTTACTCTTATTCAACACAAATTATTTTCTAACAACTAAAATTGAGAATGAATAAGTGTTTTTTAAAAAGACAAACTTTTGTTGCTATTAAAGTTAGAGACAAAAAAAAAAGAATCATCAAATTTATTTAGGGTTAATTTAAAATTTTCATAAATACAATACAAAGTGTTTCGGTACTTTGAAGTGCTTCTTTATGTAATGTCCATATTATTAAGTGTCTTATTAAGTAATTATCTCTAACTAAAAATACAAGTATAATCCCTTTTACTTAATACTCCAACCACGTCACCCTCCGGTTCGAATTCATCTATGGATCTTGTTGACCAACGTCGGAAGATAATGCTCGTCGATGTAACACGGCGGCCGACAGTGATCCTCGAAGACGGCGTAATACTGGCGATCAGAGACGATCCTGGCGGCGACTCTCCGTGAGATCTCGAACCACTGGTTTCCTTGGGAGCATTTTGGGGCTGTAATGACCTCGGCCCATGGGCCTTGGGTCGTCGAAAGAGCCGATGAAAGAGCGAGTGAGGTAAGTGTAGACTGTGGTCAAGTTGAAGAGTGGGATGCAAGTCGGACGAAGCAGGCGTTAGAAGGCTCTTGAAGCGCGTGAGATAGAAGACGCCTCAGTGCTTTCATCATTGACGATCTTCCCCATCCAACGGGCTGCAATTTTTCACAATATTAAATATGGTGCAAATTTGCAAAATATGTCCACACCTTGCTTGGTTTTGGTACACTGAAGATTCCGAAGAGATATGAACGTAAATGGAATAAAAGTCTTGGTGGCCTTGGAATACTTAGGAAAATATTCACGCAAAATACTTAGGATTGATATAGCAAGAAACTGTAAGCGATTTCAGGAAGCAGATTTATGTAGAAAATAGCCATGTCACATAAAGCTAGGGGTTCCCTTTAGCAAGAAATTTTTGACAATTTGGCATTCAGTTGAGTATAGTCTTTGACAATGAAAATGATATAAGGAAAAAAGGTATTGCACTCACTTGAAGAGGGCCTCCCGTAACAGCTTGTCCATATGAAATTCATAAGCTAGATCAAGATCTTTCAAGGTGGTCTTCTCTTGGATTTTTGTCCTTTCAGTAAATATCCCTTGAGTTGAGCCCTTAAGATCATAACGACGATGAATTTTCAATTCTGTGCAAAACATATTCCCCATGACCACAAAGTGTACCTATCAAAAGAGCAAAAAAGTTCATGCTAAAATATGTGGAAACGCAAGGGAACTTAAGCTATAAAAGGGACCAGAGAAGTTCTTGCCTTTTTCCCTCACTTCAGTATTATTCTGTGAACTCCAACGAATTTGGTTACAAGTGTGTTTTCATGGTCCCCTACATGTTCATAGTACCTAGGCAACATTTTGAGTAGAATCTAGAAGGCAAAAAAAGCTGGATGATTATTTTATTGTAAATTGTAATATTGACATTTAGAATGTTACCACTGCAAACTAAAGAGTTAGCAATTTACTAAGAAAAATTTATGTGACATATTAAGAAAGGGCTTACAATATCACCCTAAGCCACTATTATGAGTAAAGATGAGCAAGAATCATGATGTATGCTCGTCATGAGTCACTGTGTCCCCTGCGCTTAGCGGGCTACAAATACATTCCGGAGATATGCTCCGATAAATTTAGGAAAGGTCAACTCATGATGTATGGAGTTTTAGATTTTATTTTGAAAATATTTTGAATGCAAAGATCACACATCTTTTTAATAAATAAAACACAACGTTAAATTTGAGGTTGTGGTTGAGTTTGTAGAACCACTAAAAACCCGAATGAGAAAATGTGATTTAAACAATAACTCTAAACAATTTTAAACAGTAACAAATAATAATAAATTCTATGAGTATAAAACGATATCGAAAATAAATAAATTAATAAAGGAAAACGATATGGAAAACTGAGATGAAATACGATATGGTTTTGAAAACAATAGTAAAACCGTAAAACGTTGAGGCGAGATATGATATCTCTTTCCTTAACTCAAATAAATCGCCCGTAAGTGTGACGGTTCTATGCGATTTTGGAGACCGATTCACAACACTCGAAATCGGAATCTGCGAACTTAATATACTACTATATATTCTCGAAAAACTAAAACTTAAGAAACTAAGAAAACTATAGGGGGAGAGAGGATTTTTCTTTGATTAAAAGTGAGTGAGTGAAAAGTGAAGGGAGACGCTGCTATTTATAGCTGAGGGGAGAACGTCACACCTCGTATTCCCGAAGAATATTCCTGAATATTTCCAAAGAATATTCCTGAATATTCCCGAATATTCTCTCCCTTTCCAATGTGGGACTTTTCCCAACATTTCATTCTTTAGTTTCAAGGCTTTTTCATTTAAGCCCAAACCCATTTCTTTTCACAGCAAATTAAATTTTTCGTTTGGGCCCTAAGGCCCATTAAATTGATGCAACAATCCCCTACATGAATAGAAATAACTCTAAACATACGAAGACTAAACAGACTCTTTTTATTGACTTGACTGAGTAGACTAACTAGACTTACTAGATAGACTGACTTTCCGAGAATATATGCGAAATTAATTGTGTCTGAGTAGGTAGCATTTTCCAGCTTTGAACCACTCATTGTTAATATATGTCGGGTTTACTTGGCCAGGAGGTGAACATGATGTCTTGAACCACCCGGATTTTAATGTAAACCGAGACAACAGCTATAACCCAGCTTCATTTCTAGTAGAACTAAGTTCTCTATTGTGTTCATTTTGCCCTTGAACATGCCTGGTTATTCATGAGTGAACTTGGAGAATATAACCTTACTTTCATTCTCCTAGAAACAGCCTCATTTCACACTCACTAGGTGATCTGCCTTTAGCTTGTATTTTAAGAAGTATCCTGTAATACTCCACATATCTTACAAAGCTATGGAATCATTAAAAACCATTGTTTAACCTTAACACGTACAGGTAGCACTGTTTTATCATCTTAGGAGCTGGGTAGAGACATAGTCTCACAGTACTCTTAGCAGATTCAGTTTGATTTAGTTGTCCCCTTGAACTTAGATCTTGGGATCTCCAGTCACATAAGTAGGGTTTCCACCAAACATCTTCTTTAAATTACAGGCTTTAAACACATTCCTCTTGATGATTTTAGAACTTGATCTCTTGCCAAACCTTTTGTAAATGGATCCGCTAGGTTGTCAGCTGACTTAACATAATCAATGGTGATCACACCAGTTGAGATCAAATGTCTTATGGTTTTATGTCGTCTTCTGATATGACGAGATTTACCATTATAGAGATTATTTAGTGCCCAAGCGATGGCCGCTTGGTTATCACAGTGTACACGTATTGCTGGCACTGGTTTCTCCCACATTGGAATATCTTCCAACCAATTCCGAAGCCATTCTGCTTCCTCTCCGGCTTTATCAAGCGCTATAAACTCAGATTCCATCGTGGATCTAGCTAGTAGAGTTTGTTTGCCAGATTTCCAGGACACTGCTGCACCTCCTATCATAAAGACATATCCACTTGTAGATTTTGAGTTCTTTGAGTCAGAAATCCAGTTAGCATCACTGTATACTTCTAGAACTCCTGGTTCTTTACCATAGTGCAGACCATAGTCTTTGGTATAACGAAGATAATTTAATACCCTTGTTATAGCTTTCCAATGTGTATGTTCTGGATTGCTAGTATAGCGACTCAGTACATTGACTGAGTGTGCTAAGTCAGGTCTAGTACAATTTGTTAAGTACATCAGTCTGCCTATAACTCTTGCATACTCCATTTGTGACACTGCTTCACCCGTGTTTTTCGTCAAGTGAAGAAGAGAGTCTACATGAGTTTTTGCTGTACCATTTGAGTAGGTTTTGAACCTCTCAAGTATCTTTTCAGCATAATGAGATTGAGTCAGGATATATCCCTCAGAGTTCCTAATGATTTTAATCCCTAGAATTACGTCTGATAATCCCATATCTTTCATCTCAAACTTGCTTTTAAGCATGTTTTTAGTTTTATTGATTATGTCTTTATTGCTTCCAAGTATGAGCATATCATCGACATACAAGCATAGCAATATATACCCATGTGAGGTACTTTTAAAGTAGAGACACTTATCACATTCATTAATGTTGAACCTATTTGACATCATTATATTGTCAAATTTTTCGTGCCATTTTTTTGGAGCTTGTTTAAGTCCGTACAAAGATTTCACAAGTCGGCAAACCTTGTGTTCTTGTCCAGGGATAACAAACCCCTCAGGTTGTTTCATGTAAATCTCCTCTTCTAAATCTCCATTTAGAAAAGCAGTTTTAACATCCATTTGATGGATCTCTAGGTTTCTTAATGCTGTTATACCAACCAACATTCTTAATGAAGTTATTCTTGTTACTGGAGAATATGTGTCAAAGAAATTCAATCCTTCTTTTTGTCTGAATCCTTGCACCACAAGTCTGGCCTTGTACTTATCAATTGATCCATCCATTTTCAATTTTGTTTTAAAAATCCATTTACACCCTAAAGCTTTAAACCCTTCAGGTAGATCAGTGATGTATCATGTGTGAGTTTGTTTAATAGAGTCTATCTCATTATTGACAGCTTCCTTCCAGAAAGGTGTGTCTGGTATAGACATAGCTTCGGTATAGGTTCTTGGTTCATTTTCTAAAAGAAGAACCATTAAGAAATCATCCCCAAAAGATTTTACCTTACGAGCCCGTTTGTTGTGTCTAGGTTCAACTTCAATGGTTTTTTGAAGTTCCAGAGGTGCTAGCTTCATTTTTAGAAGAGCTTGCTTCTCTTTGTTCAAAAGTTCTTTTGTTAGATTGTTTATCCTTGCACAGAAACACATTTTCGAAAAAGGATGCATTTCTTGATTCCATTATTGTATTTACATGAATATCTGGTATTTCTGATTTATGAACCAGAAATCGATAAGCACTACTATTGTGTGCATATCCAATGAAAATGCAATCCACGGTTTTTGGTCCAATTGTGACCTTTTTAGGAGGTGGCACTGCGACTTTTTCTAAGCACCCCCACACTTTCAAGTATTTATACGATGGTGCATTACCTTTCCAAAGTTCATAGGGAGTCTTTCCTGTGACTTTGTGTGGTATTTTGTTGAGGATGTAGTTTGTAGTAAGCAAAGCTTCCCCCCCCCCCACATGTTCTGGGGTAACCCTGATTCCTGCAACATTGCATTCATCATTTCTTTTAGAGTTTGGTTTTTGCGTTCCGCAACTCCATTAGATTCTGGTGAATAAGGAGCAGTTGTTTGATGGATAATCCCTTGTTCTTGACAAAAGACATTAAAACGTCCATCATATTCCCCTCCTCTATTACTTCTAACTATTTTAATAGTTTTGTTAAGTTGGTTTTCAACTTCTCGTTTGTATTCCTTGAACTTATCCAAAGTTTCATCTTTGCTATGTAACAAATATACATAACAATATTTTGTGTGATCATCTATGAATGTCACAAAGTATTTCTTACCCCCTCTAGTTTGTACGAATTTTAAATCGCATAAGTCTGTGTGTATTAAACCTAGAGGTTTAGTTGTTCTTTCAACTTTGGGTGATGGAGTTTTACTGAGTTTTGCCTGTACGCACACTTCACATTTCTCTTTTCTTGCTTTGCATTTTGGAATTAAGTTTAGGTTCATCAATCTTTGTATAGATTTATTATTCACATGTCCTAATCTTTCATGTCAAATATTAAAAGACTCAAGCAAATAAGCAACTGGATTATTCTCATTAATCGAAATGTTTGCAACAGAGGCTACAACATTTGAAACAGAAACAACATCAGAAACATCAGAAACAACAACATTTGCAACATTATTGTCACGAGGGACTGCCATAACACACATCTTGACAAGTCCATTCTTCACAAATCCCCTGCCTACAAACACCCCAAACTTCTTCAACACCAGCTTGTCTGCCTCAAGGTGAGTTGAAAATCCGGCCTTGCTTAAGAGAGTGCCAGAGATCAGATTCTTCCTCATGTCGGGGACATGCTTCACATTGTTGAGGGTGACTTCTTTTCCAGAGGTCATTTTCAACACCACTTTTCCACGACCAACGATCTGGGAGATTGCAGAATTTCCCATGAACAGCTGCTCCTGGGATTTGCACTTCTGATAGGTGCTGAACATGGCTCCATTAGTGCAAATGTGGGTTGTGGCACCAGTGTCATACCACCACTCCATTTGATTGTCTTCAATCATGTTGACTTCCGAGACCACAGCACAAAGGTCTTCTTCAGTCAAGTTGGCTTGAGCTTTCCCATTATCTTTGGGTTTGCTGCGACACACATTTGCCTTGTGACCAATCTTGTTGCAGTTGTGACACTTTCCTTTGAACTTATTTTCTGAGGCTCCCTGCTTCTTGAAGTTCGTGGAGGATGTGGGCTTCAGAGATGGTTTTTCGAAAACCTTAGCCTTTCCCTTTCCCTTGTGGATAGCCATGTTCGCATTGTGTTCGCGAACCTGGGGGTTGTTTTGGTTGCGGTTTCTGTCCTCCATTCGCAACCTGGTGATGAGATCTTCAAGAGACATTGCCTTTCGCTTGTGTTTGAGATATGCCTTGAATTCCGCCCAACTTGGAGATAGCTTTTCGATGAAGGAGTTGGTTTTGAAGATCTCATCAATGGGCATTCCTTCCTCTGCTATCTCATAGCAAATCAGCTGCAGTTGCTCCACTTGATCCATGATTGGTTTGGAGTCCACCATTTTGAAGTCAAGAAACTTCGCAGTTGCAAACTTCTGGCATCCAGCATCTTCTGATTTGTACTGCTTCTCCAAGGACATCCACAAAGCCTTAGAAGATTTCGCCTGACTGTAGACACCATACAGTTTTTCAGCAAGGCGGCCCAAAATCCATCCTCTGCACAGGAAATCACCGTGGATCCAGGATTCAACACTTGCAAGAGTGCGAACATCAGTCTTTCCAGCTGGAATGGTGGGTTTGTCCTCTGTCAGGTACTTGTCAAACTTCAAGTTGGTGAGGGCAAATAACATCTTTTGTTGCCAATTTTTGAAGCCTTTCCCTTCGAACTTTTCCGGCATGAGTCCTTGAGTGACTGCTGACGGAATTTCACTGTGGACTTCATTGGGAGTAGTCACCGGAGGGATGGGGTTAGCCACCGGAGGAAGACCAGAGTTGAAGAGAGCTCTTCTTGTCATCTCTTCGGTAGTGTCACCGATCTGGATCACAGTTGGTGTCGCAGCAACAGCTACATCCGGACCCACCACATTTGGAGTCTCAGTGTTATCGTTAGAGATCTGATCACAATTAAAGAACAAATATCAGTATTTTGAACACAAAAAGTTCAAATGATTTATTTTAAATAAATCAAATATTTTGTTTAGCAAACTCGCTATTAAAGCGTTCGCTGAAACGTTCGAAATGGTTAAAGCGTTTTGCAAACTCGCTAAAAAACGTTCGCAGAAACCTTCACCTTTAAGTTATAATTATTATTTTTATATTAAAAATGTTTCGTGGAATCACTATAAAGTGTTCACAAAACCGTTTGTAACAGGAAAACGTTTATAGAAAATCGTTTAATGAAAACCGCAAAACTCTCAATCCGATTGTAGCTTATAGTGCTATAATGGATTTATTTGAGTTAAGATTGTAGAACCACAAAAAAAAACGAATGAGAAAATGCGATTTAAACAATAACTATAAACAATTTTAAACAGTAACAAATAGTAATAAACTCTATGAATATAAAGCGATATCGAAAATAAATAAATCAATAAAGGAAAGCGATATGGAAAACCGAGATGAAATACGATATGGTTTTGAAAACAATAGTAAAACCGTAAAACGTTGAGGCGAGATATGATATCTATTTCCTTAACTCAAA
This sequence comes from Iljinskaea planisiliqua, assembly GCA_900108845.1. Lineage (NCBI taxonomy): Eukaryota > Viridiplantae > Streptophyta > Magnoliopsida > Brassicales > Brassicaceae > Iljinskaea > Iljinskaea planisiliqua. The sequence goes on along the minus strand of FNXX01000015.1, from coordinate 285,923 downwards.
TAAATCGCCCGTAAGTGTGATGATTCTGTGCGATTTTCGAGTCCCAGGATACAACACGTTGGAGACCGATTCGCAACACTCAAAATTGGAATCTGCGAACTTAATATACTACTATATATTCTCGGAAAACTAAAACTTACTCTAGTAGAAGAAACTAAGAAAACTTTTTCTTAGGGGGAGAGAGGATTTTTATTTGATGAAAAGTGAGTGAGTGAAAAGTGAAGAAAGACGCTGCTATTTATAGCTGAGGGGAGAACGTCACACCTCGTATTCTCGAAGAATATTCCTGAATATTCCCATAGAATATTCTCTCCCTTTCCAATGTGAGACTTTTCCTAACATTCCATTATTTAGTTTCAAGGCTTTTTCATTTAAGCTCAAACCCTTTTTTTAACAGCAAATTAAATTTTTCGTTTGGGCCCTAAGGCCCATTAAATTGATCCAACAGAGTTACGGGGTTTCAGGTGAGAAAGATGGTGGCTGATGGAAGACGTTGCGTGCAAAAAAAAACAAAACAGAAGAAAAGACTTTATGGGATGCAAACCACCCCAAAAAAGGAACTTACGCGTTGCAGTGATAAAGAAAAAAAAGGCGAAGAAGACCAACTTAAGCATTTTTGTCTCCATTTGTTTTTTGTTTTTTGATTTTTGTTTTTTGTAGAGTGAAAAATAATTCTTATTTACGGAGGTGGTTGCACTTATAGGGAGAAAACAAAAAAAATCGTGCCAATTTAATGAGTTTTTTCCTCATGTAACCAAAATATATGGTTGTGCTAACATACTACGTACTTTACTCTTTATTTTCTGTCTGTCAAATCTGTAAATTTTGAAAATTCTGAATCAAAAGAAAATTATCAGTAAACATTGAATACATAATTATCAAAACTAGCATAAATTTTGAACTTCCCTTCACTGTCATAAATTAGAAGAAAACTATATATTTTTCTCCGTATGGGCAGGTTTATTTTCATTTTCTTTGCTTTTATTTATTTCATATTTTTAATTAGTTGCATAATTTTAGTTATAATTAGTTGCATAATTTTATTTTTAGCGTGACTATTTATTTTCATTTCTTTTTTAGTTTTTTTTTTCTTTTTATATAGTTCTAATAATTTTTATGTATTTTACTAATATTTTGTCTTCCACTAGTTCATTTATAAATTCATTAGGTTTAATATTAGTTATAATCATTTTTTTTTAATGTTGTGAAGTTATAATTTTTATCAGTCAAAATATTATGTTTGTATATATGAGATTTTGCTTCTCATCTCATTTTCCGTGTCAAAGATGTAAAGTTGTACGATAACATTTTTAGGCAAAATATCTAAATATATGGTCATTTTTGTTGTGCATTATGTAATGAAAGATCCTCTCTTTAAGAATGGGAATTTTCTTTTCATTTTTTAGTTATTTTTGAATAAGATGGATTTATAAATTTAAAAATTTAATATATGCTAAAAGTTTTACTTTTTTATAAATATTTTTAATATTTTTAATATGTTTTGAAAGTGGATAATATTTCTTTTTGTATTAATTTTTTTCATTTTATTATTAGTTGAAATATGTTGAAAAATAGATTTACTAATGTTGTTTTATATGTATGTTTATCAAATTTTATTTTATGATTTGTAAAAAATAATTAATTTACTAAATTATTTAATTTTATTTATTATTTTATTTTTCAATTTAATATATATGTTTTTGTTTTTATTTTCGTTTTTCATTAATTATGGAAGTAAAACCAATTATTTTTAGATTGTTTGGATACATGTTTAATTATTGTATTTTTTGAAAATATATTTAGTAGAGATGTGGTTAATTTTCATAATTATTTAGAGAGATTTAATGATTGTTTAAAAAATATATCTAAGGATTTTTTAAGATTTTTTAATGATTTAGTTTTGATTTAAATTTTAATCATAATTGCAATATATCATATGACTAAATACCATTAATGAACATTTAAAAAAACACTAAAAATCAGTGGTACATTTTGAATATATAATTTTGAAAACTAGCATAAATTTTGACTTTTTATAATGTTTCCTATTTTAATAATATAGATTACAGAAAAAATTCTTAAAGCTTCTTCTTTTCGTTAAAAGATTTCTTAAAACTTTTACATTCTATGGTTTAAAACTCTGTCCTATCAGTACATTTTGAATATATAATTTTGAAAACTAGCATAAATTTTGAACTTTCCATCATTGCCATAAATCATTCAAATAATTTTTTTTAGTCAAATATGTAATTTTGAAAATTTCATTTTAAGAAAAAATTTCTGAATCAGTATCACTTATCAGTATATATTGTATATACAGTGTAATTTTGAAAACTAGCATAAATTTTGAACTTTCCATCACTGCCATAAATCAAAAGAAATTTCTAATAATAATTTAGTAATTACATAAAAACTTCTTAAAACTTTTTTCTTTTGGCCAAAAAGTTTCTTTTAAATTTTAGATTCTACTATTTAATTTTTTTTTTCTGAATCAGTTTTCAGTATACATTGAATATATAATTTTGAAAAGTAGCATAAATTTTGAAATATTAAGCATTGCCATAAATCATTTAAAGAAAATTATAATAACTATTTGACTAAATTCTATAATTTGAAAAATTAATTTCTATCTCTTTGTGCTGTGGCTCCGTGCTCAACAGCTTTTTATTTATTCCTTTTAGAAAAGTATATATATATATATATATATATATATATATATTACCATTTTTCACCTCCTTAAAAATAATTGCATAGTCTAGTGCTATGATACTGCTTGTACGATTTTGAACTAAAGAAAAATATCTTGCCATAACACACTCAATCTTGAAGAAAAAGTCGCAAATGAACATCAACACGATTTTATTTTTAGTAGTTCTCCAATTTTTCACGGGGATATCTCGGTAAGTACTCCTGCCTGCAACTTTTACTATGATATTGAACGGTTTAAAATGGTTGATTATCTCTGCATGTTGTTGATTTACAGCTGAAAAAGTTGCAAAGCAAGAAGAAAAGAAAACGGCTATCACTGCTCTGTTTCTTTTGCTTGCTCTTAAACCATACCCCACTCTCATTCAGCAGAATAACTGCTTTTGGGTTTCACAAGACCAAATAACAACACTTTTCAGCCCACCCAAACCATAACTCAACTCAACCAGTTAACATCATTCTAATGCCTGAAAACCAAAGAGTAAAACAGAACCATATTGTATTTTCAAAATTTTCATGTGCCATATTTTCGGATTAGTAAAGAAGAATAACATCAAAATATTAGGATACTGTACAAACAAACCAATTTGCTTTTATAGTATGTTATCACAGTCACATATATAAGAAAAGAATCTGAAAATTATGTAGGACCATAAATATCTATGATATAGCAAACTGATTAATTATTAAAAAAAAATGATACAAACATAATAAAAAAATACATTGATTGATACCAAAAATTGTGATGAATGAAGAACGGTTTGTGGGGAGTCGAAACGCTATTTCCTTAGTTCTTTAATTGCATGTAGTGTGACAGTGTTTATACAATCCCATTCCACGTGTTTTAAACCCTAAACCTTACATACTAAATCCTAAACCCTAAATAATAAACCTTAAGCCCTAAATACTAAACCCAAACCCAAATATTTTATATATTGTTATAGTATAGTATATAACATTTTATATTTTTCTATACTATTATGTAAAATTTATAGGAAAATTTCTAAAATTCTATACATTTATATACTATATTTATGGGGTAAAAAGAATAAATAGAAAGAATGACAATTTTATGGTCTGGAAAATTTATAGGTTGAAAAAGAAATAGAAAGAAGAAGAAATTTATGGATTGTGGAAAAATCGAAAAAACATAAACAACAAAAGAAATATGCAAAGAGAGAGAAAAAAGTGAAAAGGGAAAAAGGAAAAAAAAACAATTATATCAACACACGCTTCTTTGCTCAAGGCATACGGTAATGGTGTTTTAGTAAATATTACATATATTACACAATATATCATAATCAAAGTTTCCTTATGGTTACTTTATACATTATAATATTTTTTATTGTTATACATTCAAATTACTCTAGTATTTTTAATCGGTTTTGAAATTTTTTTGTTGGGCTTTAGGCGCCAAAATAGTACGAGCTGGGTCTGGGTCCATTCCACGTGTTTGAGCAAGTCAACAACACTGTTTACAAACTCGAGTTGCCATGTGAGTTGAACATTTTGCTTACATTTAATGTTGATGATCTATCTCCTTTTCTTGCATATGTACCTCTTATAAGACCAAAACTTTTTCAAGAGTCGAGAATGATGAAGACAAGCTCAGCCGAGACTGAGGAAGAGGTCAACATATTAGTCATGAGACAAACACCAAAGACGAGGTAAGGAACAAAGAGCTTAACAGAAAAGTTCAACAAGTCACTAAAGAGCCTAACCATACTCTTGGAGCACAAATAACTCAAAGTGGGCACTAAAGAGATCATGCAAGAAACTCCAACCGGTCCACAAAAAGAAATACACATCCTCAAGCTTGAAGACTTGGAGAATAATCACGATCTCAACTATGTTGAACTTAAAGCACATCAAAAAGACAATACCAGTAAGGGAGTCTACTACAATACTTGCTTATAACTCAAAGCTCAACATATGTCGTTCTTATCAGTTCTACATGGAAGCAACTTATAATCTAGAACACCTTCATAGAGCATCCAAATACTTTAAACACTTAAATGTGGTATCACTTCCAACTCCAACAATCAGAAGGTAATTGTTTAAATTTGAATTGATAACGAGTTTTCTTTTTTTAGCATCTTTTTCAAAAAGTTTTAAAATACTACAGTTGTAATTGCAAAGAATTTTTGTTTCCTTTTTTGTTATTTTCAACCCTAAAAGATCATAGCTGTTGGAATATTTAATATAAGTCCATTTTCAGTTCTGTGAACACAACTTTTACCTAATCAATAGAATAAGAATTGCTTGGTCAAAAAAAAAAAAAAAACAGCTGCTTCTAGACTTCTTGTGTGCGATTCGATGAAACTTTGGAGTTTTAGACTTTTCACAGAGTTCATCATCCACTATGTGGTATCTCTCATTCCATCTGGTTACTTATTCATCATCCACCTATTGAATCCTTCAAAGACAGCCGTATGGCCTGTTGATTTATTTTCCATCTCATTCCACTCGATCCATAATTCTATATGCTGATTAGGCCAGGAATATCATATGACCAATTGTATCGTCCCATCAACCATCTTGTGGAACAGTCAGTTCTATTCGTATATCACCAGTGAAAGCCAAAGCCGACTGTGATTGGGAATACGATCATACGAGTGTGCTTCAATCTCTATCAGCATCTATCGTGACAAGCATGTTAGCAATTACAATTTTACATTCTCGTTATCACAATTTTTAGTTGTTCATATTATCGCCATCCAGCATATATAGAAACACGCTTATGAAGAAAAAAGAATTTCAAGACCGATGGGTTGAATGGTCTAGTCGTTGAGTAACGTCGTCAGAAACATCTCAATTTGACTATTGAGCCAATTTCTCTAATCTTTAGGGACACTAAAACATCAACTACATGTTGATAGGCGACTAATATACATACATAACGTTTAACTTTAGTTGTTGTATCTCTCTCTCTCTCTAATATGTACCACACTTTTCAGCTTTTAAGAATCTAGATGCAAATCCACGTTAAGTACATCTGTTTAACAATAACACGAAAACGACATCGTTGCAATAACCAAACTAAACAGAGATGATTGAAGAAAAACGTGGCCAACAACATTTTCATTTCACCAGTTCACCTACCCAATAATCGCCCTTTTTAACGGTCACATTTTCTTCAATTTTTCTTAATTAAACTTCCATCATTCACACACGCACACACAAAAAAAGTTTTTTTTTTCTTTTTTGACAGCTTGTTCTTCAATCTCTCTTCTGATTCCGATTTTCATTATGATTGCCGCCGGAGCAAAATCGATACTAGGGCTTTCAATTGCATCTCCCAAAGGGATTTCGGATAGCAATTCGAGATCTGTTGGTGTTCTTCGTGCTTGTGTTTCCATGGAAGGATCTCAAACGATGAGTCATAACAAAAATGGATCTATTCCTGAACTGAAATCAATTAATGGTCATACAGGTATACAAGATTCGTTTCTTGTTTTCTTTTTCGAGTTTCATAGATTTTGATTTGATTCCCTGAGCAAAAAAAATAATACGATTATCTAAGCGATTTTAGATTTGATTTGGTGAAAAAAATGTTGAGAGTAATTCAGTTTCTCAACTGGGTCGCGAATTTTGAGGAAAACGGATTTTACTTTCTTTGTCGTTCGTTTGCATTAAGACAAGACAAGAACACGTTATATTGTCTACATTAGGACAATCTTTCAATGATTTTTAGTTTTGATTTATTAAGAAATAGGTTTAAATTGGTCTGAGTAAATTCAAATCGTTTATACACATATCAAATATTCAAATAGGGTTGCGAATTTTGAGGGAAAGGATTTTACTTTCCTTGTCGTTCGTTTGCATTAAGACAGGACAAGAACACGTTCTATTGTCTACATTAGGACAATCTTTCAATGATTTTTTAGTTTTGATTTGTTAAGAATTTGGTTGAAATTGGTCTGAGTAAATTCAAATTGTTTATACACATTTCACCAATATTTATATATTTGATGTTCTCAACTTTATGGTTTTGGATTAGGACATAAGCAAGGACCATTGTCTACGGTCGGAAACTCCACGAACATAAAGTGGCATGAATGTCCTGTTGAGAAAGTTGATAGACAAAGATTGCTAGATCAGAAAGGATGTGTGATTTGGGTCACTGGTCTTAGTGGTTCAGGTTCGTGTATCAACCAATATATTCGAAACATCAAGTTTAAAAGTCTATGTGAAATCTAAACATTATTGTGTTTATAGGGAAGAGTACTTTGGCTTGTGCTTTGAACCAGAAGTTGTACCAAAAGGGAAAGCTTTGTTATATTCTTGATGGGGATAACGTAAGGCACGGCTTAAACCGTGATCTCAGCTTTAAAGCGGAAGATCGTGCTGAGAACATTCGTAGAGTTGGTGAGCTTAACAAATCTCCTTAACCAATCGTTAGGTTGTTTTTTTTTGTTTTTGAGTCTTGACATTATGTTCTTTATTGCTTTTGTTTAGGAGAGGTTGCCAAGCTTTTTGCTGATGCGGGAATCATCTGCATTGCAAGTTTAATATCTCCATACAGAAGAGATAGGGACACTTGTCGAAGTTTGCTCCCTGAGGGAGATTTTGTTGAGGTATTTGAGAAGAAGGGCGAGGTTTTGTAGTGTCTATGCTATTTGAAAGATTTCAAGCTTTGAGTAATTTTGGTGTTGACAAAATAGGTGTTCATGGATGTATCGCTCGAAGTTTGTGAAGCGAGAGATCCCAAGGGTCTGTACAAGCTTGCTCGTGCAGGAAAAATTAAAGGTTTATCTCGTGCAGTCATGTTGATATTTATGGGACTTGTTCTTGTCTTAATGAGATCCCGAAATAATATTATTGTTTGAAATGTTATTTTTTTCCCAGGTTTTACCGGGATTGATGACCCTTACGAAGCACCTTTGAATTGCGAGGTAATTGTTAATAATATTTGACGTTTTATTCCATTTTGTAAAGAGAACAGGAAGCTGCAATAGAAAAAAAACATTACTTCATTCTCTTGTCTTACATATATGTTCTTGTTTATCTTGTCATGTGAAGATTACTCTAGGACACGAAGGAACAGGAACTTCTCCCATCGAAATGGCTGAAACAGTCGTTGCATATTTAGAACACAAGGGATATCTTCATGCATAAAATGAGGGTTACCTTCATACGCACACATTTGTTATTCAACAGTCATAGTTCTATTTTACAAGCCAGAGTGCAAAATATTAAGCAAATCGATGGCTGTTTTTATGGAATCACGAGTATGAAAAAATAAATACAATCTCATAATTTATCTTGTCCGTTTTGTATTGTAAACCTTCATGTTATGGCTCTGTATATAATATGAGTGAAGAGCTAAGCCTACTCAACATGTCTATATCTATATATCCTCCATAATTTTGTATGCCCTAATGAAACCAAGACTTCATGGCTTATAGTATTTTAAGTTTTGTGGGAAACGGAATTTCGGAAATTTTTTTTGTGGGAAATGCTTTGAAATGTTTGTGTAGCGTGAAATGAAAATGAAGAACTTGGCGATGAATGGATTCTTGCAAGCATCTAATGTTTGAATGGATCCTAGTGGGAAGGATTTTGATCACTTATCAGTCTTGTCACTCAACAATAATGCTAAATATATTGTACTTCAAAGTGACTTGGAGGACCCTTTTCATCTTGGTTGTCCCACATAACTTATCCAAATTGTATATAATGGACATGGAAACACATGAAAGTGGTTTTGTTTTACCAGTTCGGGAGAAATCACGGATTGACCTCCAAGTTATTTCTTTGCACCGACATTGGTTGAATGCTAATTTGGTTCCTATAGTTGGTCGCTGCATCCAAGTTCTCTAGAGGGCCCTTTAAGATTCAGGATCCTTAATTAGGTTGTGGTTCAATTACGATAAGATTTTTTTTTGTTTTTGTTTTTTAAACTTTTTGTTAATGAATAATGACTAAGTGAGTTGTCACGTGGGGAAGTGGATGTTGACTATTTCGGTTTTGATTTTTCATACACGTCTTTTAGCTCTCGTCTTTTTCGTTTTCTTATTTGTTCTTTCTGAATTCTTCCAAGTAGACCTGCGACTTCTGTTTTATTTGGGTTATTCGGTATTCGATTAATTTGGATAAGGAAAATTATGCTGATATAAACCGAATAAATGTTTAATTCGGTTCGGTTTGGCAGTTGGTTATTTTGGTTCGGTTAAAAAAAAACTAAATTATACATATTTTGGGCAAAAATAATTGAAGTAAACGGTAGTGTGTACATACATTTCATAGCCCAAACCATAGCTTCTAATTTCACATGAAGCGAAGAGAGGCTACATTGTATATTACGAGTGCCCATCATAATATCTGCCCGACCATCTTTACAGCAAACCAACCCTGACCGGAGAAAATATCTAAAGCTTTCCAGGCTCCATCAACAAAACACCACCAGTCTTCAGACTGATCGAAATTACTGATCATCCTGTCAACCACTCCTGAGGGACCTGTATCCATCAATTGAGCATCCTCCCATACCCGACTAAATGATGTACAAACAAGAAGATTATATTATTTCTTAATATCAACTTTCTGTTGGTTAAATGGAATAATTCATTTACTTTTTAATTTTTTTTGTTATATATATAAAGTGATGCACATCAATTTTTTTTCTTACCATTAATTATACCATGAAAAAATCACAAATATTCTGTGGTCGGGTTGACCTCAACATGACCATCGGTTACTTTTGGGCCGGACACACACATTAGAAGTTGTTATTGGGCCAGAACAACTGAAGCTCAAATACTGGTGAACTATAAAAGACGGAAGGCCCAGGACATCATCTTCGTTGTTCACCTGAAACAAGAAGAATAATCAGAACTTAAGCTTCGATCGAATCACAAAGGAGAAAGAGAGAGATCAAGAGAGTTTTTCAATAAGTTTTTATCTTTCTTTGATTTACCTCTGTATCAAGTGCGAAGGAGAGAGAGAGTTAGTAGCTCATAATGTATTGTTCTTTTCTTCTTCGTTGTATTGAACCTTGAATAAAGCTACGGGTTGTGTAGCTGGTGAACCTTTCTAAGAAAATAGTGGATGTTTGGGAAGTGGATCTCTCACGAGATGTAGCGATCTGTTTAGATCGTGAACTCGTTAAAGTCTCCTATGCTCCATACAATCATTGCTTCGGTTTAACTTCCGAAAGAGAAGAATCTTTTTGGCTGATTCGGAAACTGTAAGAATCTACAAGTGGTATCAGAGCTTCCATGTTAATTCCGATAAAAGAGAAGGAGTAAGTCGAATAAGAAAAAGGGAGAAAAGTACAAGTCATGTATCTCTTCTTAAGCATTCATGGAGCCAACTCAAGGGAGGTTCGTCGAGATGGACAAGTTCGATGGAAAAGGTGACTTAGGCATGTGGAAATATAAGCTGTTAGGTCAACTTGAGATTCAAGGATTGGCCTCCGTTCTTGATGACAATGGCACATTATATGTGGATTCGGAGAAACAAGAAGAGGGTGAAGAACCAGTCTTAGACAAGATGAAAGTTGCAAAGGATACTCGAGTCAAGAATCTTTTAGGTATATGCTTAACATATCTCATCTTAAGAAAGGCTATGCATGAACCTACAACGTATGGGATGTGGAAGGCACTTGAATGAGATTATCAAACTAAAACCTTTTCAAATAGAATATATCTCAAGCAACAGTTTGCAAGCTATAAGGTGGAGGAAGGATCGAGCATAGAAGAGAATCTTGAAAACTTTCTTAAGCTCATTGTCGATCTCGCTAGCCTAAACATCAACGTTAGTGATAAAGACCAGGCCATACAATTTCTCACAAGTCTTCTGCCGCAATATGAGCCACTCATTCATACGCTCAAGTATGGCACTGAAAAAGAAACCCTAACTGTAAGAGAAGTCAATACCTCGACTTATTCTAAAGAGACCGAGTTGAGACAAAGAGGCTTGTTGAATAAGTCAAAGTCAAATGCATAAAATCTATACGTTGAATCACGTGGCAGATCAAAGGAAAGGTCAAGTCGAAATGGAAACCACCAACAGTTTAGGAAACGGTCAAAGTCTAAAAATGGCAAATCAAGGTCCTCAAACATGTTTAACGGTGAGCTTAAAGGTGCAAGTTTCATTTGCGGGAAGAATGGACACTGGAAACGCGAATGTCCCGAGAGAGGACAGAGGAAAAGAGACCTGGATTCAGCTAATACTGTCTCATCTACTAAGGAACCACTTATCCTAACTGCTAGTGTTCAAGACACAAAGGACACATGGATTATGGACTCGAGATGCACGTTTCACATCACTCCTAACATAGATGTTCTATTCGATTTCAAAGAATTAGATGGAGGAAAGGTTCTAACGGCGAATAACTCCTACTGTGAAGTGAAGAGCATTGGAAAGCTTTGAATCATAAACAAGGATGGAATAGTGGTCATTCTCACTGATGTAAGGTACATGCCAGATATTGGTAGAAACCTAATTTCTTATGGTATGTTGGAAAAATCAAGATGCAGGTACAAAGGGGAAGATTATGTGATACAGTTCTACAAAGGTGGAAGAAAAGTATTAACAAGAAAGTATGATCAAGGTTTATACTATCTACAAGGAACCGTGACACGAGGTGAGGTAAACCGTGACACAAGGTGAGGTAAACCTTATAACTTCAAAGGATAAAATGACTAATCTATGTCATTCTAGGTTAGGTCATATGATCGCCAAAAATATGAAAGTTCTTGTGAATAATGGTTACTTATCTAGTTCTGAAATTGGAGACTTAGGCTTTTGCAAGAACTGTGTGTTAGGAAAGTCACATAAGCAAAAAATTTATGTTGCAAAACATACTACAAAAGGTGGTTTAGATATTATATTCATTTTGACTTATGGGGTTTACCATCTACACCAGAAAGTCTTAGTGAATGTAAATATTTTGTGAGTTTTATTGACAATTTTTCTAAGAAGGTTTGGGTGTACTTTCTACGGACAAAGGATGAAGCCTTCATGAAATTTAAGGAATGGAAACAAGAGTTTGAAAATCAGAAAGGCAAGAAGATCAGATATCCTCGGACAGAAAATGGTTTGGAGTTCTGCAATTATTCTCAGTTCGATAATTTCTGTAAACAAGCGAGTATCAAGAGGCATATGACATGCACTTATACTCCATAACATAATGGGGTTTGATCAGAATGTATGAATAGGACGATTATGGACAGAGTTATAAGCATGTTAGCAGAAACAGGATTGGGAAAAGAGTTTTGGGCAAAAGCTACAACAACAGCTGTTTATCTGATTAATAGATCTCTTAATTCTATTCTTGATTTCAAGCTATCGGAATAAGTGTTGTCGGACCACAAACCAGATTTAAATCACCTTCGTAAACTTGGTTGCTTAGCCTATGGTCATGTGTTTCAAGATAAAACCATTCCTAGGGCGATAAAAGACATTTTTCTTGTCTATCCATTTGGCACAAAAGGTTAGAGGGTCTGGATTGCTGAGGAAAGAAAGTGTGTTAAGTCGGAATGTTGTGTTTCATGAGAAACAAGTATTTAAGGATATTAAGATAGGTGAAGAGAAATTCGAGAATTATGAAACTGAAAAGAAAAAAGCTATTAAGAAAGGCAAGAGGGTCACTACAAAAAAGCAGCAACTTTGTGAGGGGTAGAAACGTCGCAAATCTATCACAAACAATGATGTGATACTGGACAAACCATGGAGCTTGGAGCATGGAAAGGAGTCTATGGAGCAGCTTGAACCAGAGCTAGGAGGAGATGAAGCTTTGATTGTGCCTACCGGTCCAATGACTAGATCAAAGACTAAGCTATTTAATCAAGCTGTTGGAGGACTTCTCAATCATACCTTGAAGCCAGATGATCAAGACATCAAACAGGAAGGTATAACTTGTCAAAACACTTTGGTTTTGATTCAAGTTATATAGTTTTAACATTTGGGAAAAGTGTTGGGTTTATACTCTTTTTCCCTTGTCAAGTTTTGTCCCACTGGGTTTTCTTGACAAGGTTTTTAATGAGGTATTCCCAGCACTTCACAATGGCCCAAATTGTTAAAACTGAAGCCCAAGGCCTGGAAGCCACGTCCAGGAAGCAAGATGAGGCCTTTGGGAAACTCCCAACTGTATTTTAAATGCTTTTGTTATTTTCTAGACTCTGCATAAAGAGGAAATTCGAATTTGAACTTTAATTAAGTGTTTTGTTTAGTTCCAAGGTCATTTAATGCTTGCTGTGCATGCAAGCCTTGTTTGACCTCTACTTAAACTTCATGTACTCCCATTTTCGAAACTATCTATCTTCTTTTATCAAAAACCTTTTGAATTTAGATCACTGTTTATTGGTGTGTCATATCCAGTAAACAAATCCGAATTCTTGTGTGTCATATCAAGAATTCAACCTGGTTTGCTTGAGGAAATTCCGCAGCCTCTTAGCAAAGCCATTCAATCCATCTCATATTCCATTCTTCACAGTTATGTTCCATCCGTTCCAGAATCTTTTCAACTTCAGACTGGGTGATTCAAGGGAGGTTATATTAAGTGGTATCAGAGCAAACCAGCCTGCAAGTTAAGTTTTCTTTCTATTTTTTTTGAGTGTCTGTTTTTATCTTCTCATGCACAGATCTGCTTGTTTTAGAACCAGAAAGTGTAGATCTGTTAGCTGTGACTTCTTTAAAACATATTAGGCCTATAGATCTGTTAGTTTCGAACCCTAAGAGCTACAGATCTGTGTTCTGCAATTTCTAGGCTTGAATATGACTGTTCATCTTCCAAATCCAGAAGTGTGTTAATCTGCAGAAAAATTGTTTAAGCACCTGTCTGGCCTAGTTTAATTTCTTTTCTTTTAAGAAGTTGTTTCTTTGGAACTCTTTACTGGTAGATTTGTGTTTTCTATTTCAGAGAACATGTCTGGAACAGAGGATGAGGAAGAATCCAGCAACAACAGAAACAACAAACTGCTGATTGAGGCTATGACAAAGATGATGGATGCTAAACTAAATGCTTTGCGCCAAGAGCTTCGTCCTAACAATGAACCAGAAGAAACTCAGTCAAAGAAAGGAAGAGAACAAAGAGGATCTCGTGATCAGACTGCAGAAACAAGGGGTGATGATACTGACAGCTACTACAGCAACAGAAGCAATGGATCTCAAAACAGTCAGAGAAGGCGCAATAGGATTGCAAGAGAAGGCAGAGAACGTTTGCAAGATAATCTTGGAGGACTCAAGCTTAAAATTCCTCCATTCCATGGGAAGAATGATCCAGATGCATATTTGGAATGAGAGAAGAAGATTGAGCTAGTATTCAATGTTCAGCACTACACAGAGATCAACAGAGTTAGAGTTGCTGCTACTGAATTTTATGACTATGCTCTCAGCTGGTGGGATCAGTTAGTCACTTCAAGGAGGAGAAATCAAGAGTATCCAGTGGAGACTTGGACAGAAATGAAGAGGATTATGAGAAAGAGGTTTGTTCCTAGTCATTACCACAGAGAGTTACACCTAAGACTGAGGAGACTCACACAAGGAAACCGGTCTGTTGAGGAGTATTATCAAGAAATGGAGACTTTGATGCTGCGTGCTGACATTTCAGAAGATAGAGAAGCAACAATGTCTAGGTTTCTTGGAGGTTTAAACCGTGAAATTCAAGACAGGCTTGAAACTCAGCACTATATAGATATAGAAGAGATGCTGCACAAAGCCATTCTGTTTGAGCAGCAGGTGAAGAGGAAAGGTTTTTCAAGATCTAGTTACAATCCAGGAGCAAATGCTAGCAAGTCTAATTTTCGCAGAGAAGAGAGACCAAGTTATTCAAGAGACATCAAGCAGCCTGCAAATCCTAGAGAGGAAAACAAGCCATATACTGCCATTCAAGACATCAAGGGCAAAGCTGTTGCTGATGCTTCCAGAACTCATGATGTGAAGTGTTTCAAGTGTCAAGGCAGAGGGCATTATGCCAATGAATGCATTAACAAGAAGGTTATGATTCTGCTTGATAATGGAGAGTTTGAATCTGAAGATGAGGAATCAGAAGCTGAGATACTTTCAGATGAACATAAAGAAGAACCAGTCAAAGGAGAACTACTAGTAGCCAGAAGGTCTTTGAGTCTGCAATCAAGTCAAGAAAAGCAAGAACAGAGAGAGAACCTGTTTCATACTCGTTGCAAGGTTCAGGGCAAGGTCTGCAGCTTGATCATTGATGGAGGCAGCTGCACCAATGTGGCAAGTGATTTGATGGTCAAGAAGCTGGGATTGAAAGTCAGAAAGCATCCAAAGCCATACAAGCTTCAGTGGCTCAATGACAGTGGGGAAATGAAAGTAAACAGTCAAGTGGTGGTTCCCTTAGCTATTGGCAAGTATGAGGATGAGGTCTTGTGTGACATTTTGCCTATGGAGGCAGGACACATTCTGCTTGGGAGACCTTGGCAATCTGATCGAAAAGTGATTCATGATGGTTATACTAATCGTCATACCTTTGAGTTTAATGGCAGAAAGACCACACTACTTCCTATGACGCCAAGTGAGGTTTATGCAGACCAAATACATCTCAAACGCAAGGAAGAGCAGGTATCAAAACATTCTAACTTCTTTGTTAAGGCTAATGTTGTTAAGAAAGCTTTATTTGCAAAGAAACCAATGTTGCTGTTTGTTTATAAAGAAGCTCTTATGAGCTTAACTGACCTTGCACCGGTGCTGCCGAGTGAGATGATTTCTCTTTTGCAGAACTATGAGGACGTGTTCCCTGAAGATAATCCAGTGGGATTACCACCTATAAGAGGCATTGAACATCAAATTGATTTCATCCCTGGAGCTTCTCTTCCAAACCGTCCAGCATACAGAACAAACCCTGTGGAGACAAAAGAGCTGCAGAAACAAGTAGAAGAACTAATGGAGAAGGGACATATAAGAGAAAGCATGAGTCCTTGTGCTGTACCTGTTCTACTTGTGCCTAAGAAAGATGGTAATTGGCGCATGTGTGTGGATTGCAGAACCATCAATAATATCACGGTGAAGTATCGACATCCTATACCTAGATTAGATGACATGCTAGATGAGTTGCATGGTTCCTGCATCTTTTCTAAAATTGATTTAAAGAGTGGATATCACCAAATTAGAATGAAAGAAGGTGATGAGTGGAAAACAGCCTTTAAAACTAAGCATGGGCTGTATGAATGGTTAGTTATGCCATTTGGGCTGACAAATGCACCTAGTACTTTCATGAGACTGATGAATCATGTTCTTAGGTCATTCATAGGAGAGTTTGTTGTTGTTTACTTTGATGATATTTTGGTTTACAGCAAAAGCCTAAATGAACATGTTGAGCATCTGAATTCTGTTTTAAGTGTGCTTAGAAGGGAAAAGCTTTATGCTAATCTTAAGAAATGCACATTCTGCACAGATAACCTTGTGTTTCTAGGTTTTGTTGTAAGTGCAGATGGTGTTAAAGTGGATGAAGCAAAAGTTAAAGCAATCAGCGATTGGCCAAGTCCAAAGACAGTAGGCGAGGTGAGGAGTTTCCATGGCCTTGCTGGATTTTACAGGAGATTTGTGAAGGACTTTAGCACGCTGGCAGCTCCCCTCACTGAGGTTATAAAGAAGGACGTGGGTTTTAAATGGGAGCAAGCACAGGAAGATGCATTTCAATCCCTTAAAGAGAAGCTTACTCATGCCCCTGTCTTAACCTTACCAGATTTTCTTAAAACTTTTGAGATAGAATGTGATGCCTATGGTATAGGTATTGGAGCTGTTCTGATGCAGGATAAGAAGCCCATAGCATTTTTCAGTGAGAAGCTTGGAGGAGCAATGCTAAACTATCCTACTTATGATAAGGAGCTGTATGCTTTGGTGAGAGCTTTACAAACATGGCAGCACTATCTCTGGCCTAAGGAGTTCGTCATACACTCTGATCATGAGTCCCTTAAGCATCTCAAAGGTCAGCAGAAGCTAAACAAGAGACATGCCAGGTGGGTTGAATTCATAGAAACCTTCCCCTATGTCATCAAGTACAAACAAGGTAAGGACAATGTAGTGGCAGATGCATTGTCTCGGAGGTATGTTTTAATCTCAACTCTTGATGCCAAACTGTTGGGTTTTGAACAACTTAAGCATTTATATGAGACTGACCCTAATTTTAAGGAAGTTTATAAGTCTTGTGAGAAGTTTTCTTCAGGACATTACTTTAGGCAAGATGGTTTTTTTTTCTTTGATAATCGCTTGTGTGTGCCTAACTGTTCTGTTAGAGACTTGTTCATAAGGGAAGCTCACGGTGGAGGCCTGATGGGGCACTTTGGTATTGCTAAAACACTTAAAGTGATGCAGGATCACTTCCATTGGCCTCACATGAAAAGAGATGTGGAAAGGATCTGTGGCAGATGTGCAACATGTAAACAAGCTAAGTCTAAGGTCCAGCCTCACGGTTTGTACACTCCTCTGCCTATTCCTTCTCATCCCTGGACTGATATCTCTATGGACTTTGTGCTTGGATTGCCTAGAACTAGGACTGGAAAAGATTCTATTTTTGTGGTAGTTGATAGGTTTTCTAAGATGGCACATTTCATTGCTTGTCATAAAACAGATGATGCATCTCATGTAGCAGACTTGTTCTTTAAGGAAATCATTCGTTTACATGGCATGCCCAGAACCATTGTTTCTGATAGAGATACCAAGTTTCTTAGCTATTTTTGGAAAACATTGTGGTCTAAGCTAGGAACTAAGCTATTGTTTTCAACCACATGTCATCCCCAAACAGATGGACAAACAGAAGTTGTTAATCGCACTCTAGGAACTCTATTGTGTGCACTGATTAAAAAGAACCTAAAAACTTGGGAAAATTGCTTGCCTCATATAGAATTTGCATATAATCATGCTATGCATTCTGCTTCTAAGTTTTCTCCATTTCAGATTGTTTATGGCTTTAACCCATTATCACCTTTGGATCTAATGCCTTTACCTTTGAGTGAAAGAGCTAGCATAGATGGGAAAAAGAAAGCTGAATTGGTTAAACAGATTCATGAGAAAGCCAAGAAGAACATAGAAGAGAAAACAAAGCAGTATGTCAAACAAGCTAACAAAGGCAGGCGTGGCATGATCTTTGAAGTTGGTGACCAGGTCTGGGTTCATTTGAGGAAGGAACGATTCCCTGCTGAGAGAAAGTCTAAGCTAATGCCAAAGATCGATGGCCCTTTCACAGTCACAAGGAGAATAAGCGACAATGCTTATCAGCTGGATCTCCAAGGTAAGTATAATGTAAGCTCTAGCTTTAATGTTTCTGACCTTATTCCTTATATTGCAGATGAAACGGATTTGAGGTCAAATCCTTGTCAAGTAGGAGAGGATGATGTGATACTGGACAAATCATGGAGCTTGGAGCATGGAAAGGAGTCTATGGAGCAGCTTGAACCAGAGCTAGGAGGAGATGAAGCTTTGATTGTGCCTACCGGTCCAATGACTAGATCAAAGACTAAGCTATTCAATCAAGCTGTTGGAGGACTTCTCAATCATACCTTGAAGCCAGATGATCAAGACATCAAACAGGAAGGTATAACTTGTCAAAACACTTTGGTTTTGATTCAAGTTATATAGTTTTAACATTTGGGAAAAGTGTTGGGTTTATACTCTTTTTCCCTTGTCAAGTTTTGTCCCACTGGGTTTTCTTGACAAGGTTTTTAATGAGGTATTCCCAGCACTTCACAATGACCCAAATTGTTAAAACTGAAGCCCAAGGCCTGGAAGCCACGTCCAGGAAGCAAGATGAGGCCTTTGGGAAACTCCCAACTGTATTTTAAATGCTTTTGTTATTTTCTAGACTCTGCATGAAGAGGAAATTCGAATTTGAACTTTAATTAAGTGTTTTGTTTATTTCCAAGGTCATTTAATGCTTGCTGTGCATGCAAGCCTTGTTTGACCTCTACTTAAACTTCATGTACTCCCATTTTCGAAACTATCTATCTTCTTTTATCAAAAACCTTTTGAATTTAGATCACTGTTTATTGGTGTGTCATATCCAGTAAACAAACCCGAATTCTTGTGTGTCATATCAAGAATTCAACCTGGTTTGCTTGAGGAAATTCCGCAGCCTCTTAGCAAAACCATTCAATCCATCTCATAT
The DNA here is from genome assembly GCA_900108845.1 of Iljinskaea planisiliqua. Taxonomy (NCBI): domain Eukaryota; kingdom Viridiplantae; phylum Streptophyta; class Magnoliopsida; order Brassicales; family Brassicaceae; genus Iljinskaea; species Iljinskaea planisiliqua. The sequence goes on along the minus strand of FNXX01000015.1, from coordinate 267,145 downwards.
TCCATTCTTCACAGTTCTGTTCCATCCGTTCCAGAATCTTAACTTCAGACTGAGTGATTCAAGGGAGGTTATATTAACCAGTTGCGACGGATCTGCAGCGTACATAATTCCATTGCTATACAAGTATCGTAAATGTCAATCCGTCGTAAAACCGTCGCAACATTTGCGACAGAAAAACAACCAAAGTTAGTTCGTTGCAAACTGCTATGACCCGTATCCGTCGCAAACTGCGATGGAATACGTCGCTACAAATAACGACGGTTTTTCTCCATCGCAAAATCGTTGCAGATTTGTCGTTGCAATATCTTTGCAATATGTACGACAGATATGAGACAACGGCCCTACGACGGAATATTGTGGTCGCAAATAACGACGTGTTTCTTCCATTGCAAACTCGTTATAGATTTGACATCGCATATTTGTGACGGATTCACGACTCCTGTTTTTCGGGTCGTTGCAACACCGTAGCAAATATGCGACAGGCTTGCGACGAATATTTTTCAGGCATTGTAATCTTTGCGACAGATTTTCAACGGTACGAAAAAATTAGTTAAAAAGTATTTTAAATAAATAAAATAAAATTAAAAGAAAATATTTTAACAAACAAAAACTTGGCGATTTTCATAAAATATAAAAATATATAAAAATTCAAAAATTTTCAAAAACTTTCATAAAATTTCATGAAATCTAAAAATCTTAATTACAAAACATTCATAAAATCTATAAATCTTAATTACAAAACCAACTTCTAAAATCTGTAAAATCTAATCAAAATTTATAATGAACTTATAAATTTCTTCTAAAATCCATTCACATAAATCTAAATTTCAGCAAGTAAATCTAAAATTCATAAATCACATAAAAAAACATAAATTTCTAAAATCTAATCAAGTAAATAATAAAATATAATTCACATAAAATTATAAATTTTAAAGTAAAACTAAATTTCTCAAACAATTCAACAAACAATTCCGTAAATCTAATCGACTAACGAAAATCTAAAATCATCTAAAATCTAATAAAATTGGTTTTGAAAAAAAAATGGCGGCCGCGAGGAGCCAGCGACGATGAGAAAACCTGCGGCTGAGAGAGAGAGAGATAGTTCGAGAAAGTGAGAGAGAAGAACTTACCTCCGACGGCGTTGACATGAGTGAGGCGCGGGGGAGAGAGAGAGAGAGAGAGAGAGAGAGAGAGAGAGAGAGAGAGAGAGAGAGAGAGAGAGAGAGAGAGAGAGAGAGAGAGAGAGAGAGAGAGAGAGAGAGAGAGATTTTTAATTATATACTCATATATATTGAAAAATTTCAAATATATTTTGGAACTCATTGTATATACTATACTTTTTCCCCAAAATTTTTAGATTAGATTTTTTTTGTTTTTGTTTGTTTGGATATTCATGTAAAAGCCGTTATTTTGGATAAAATCGTTTTTTGTGATAAAATTCATATCAAAACAAACCTATTAAAAATTTTGTTCGCTAATGGTTATTATTATAAATCACATAACCAAACCTTAATCGGGAACTACCCGTACAAAGCCGAACCGGACTGGGTTCAATTCTCGCATATAACCTGAAATCCGGTAGATAAGTTGATAGATCGGGGATGCGCTGCATCGATTTTGTACTAACTTATTATCTGATTGGGCCTAGCTCTAATAAGGATTTTTTTTTTAATGAAAAACAGATGATTAAGAGGTAAATAACACCACTTTCTTCCTCAATAATGGATTCATAGTAAACAAAATTGTTTTGTGTTATCTTATTTTTAAAACACACTCAACACATATAAATTGTGATTTATAGTCATTGATCACGTTTGCATGCAATTGGAAAACGTGAAATCTAATGTAAATTTCTCACAAGAATTTACTCATCTCCATAATAAAAAGATTCTTATTAGAGTGTAATAATAAGTAAATCTCAATAAGGGTGTAATAATTGAATTGATATTAAGGTACAAGTAACCATTGTCACTCATTTTAGTGAAGTTTTTTTTTTCCTTTCTTGTAATAAAAAAATTCAGTCGTCATTTTGAGATATTGCTCAATCAATTTCACATGCCCCAGAACCACTTTGTTCAATGATATGTTAAACGTTTTTTGTTAATTAATAAAAATCATTTTGAAAAATAAAAGAAAAAAATAGATATCATTCTCACTTGCTCGAGAAAATTTTGTGATTTGTCTATAAAAAACGGTTTGATACTCAAGTAATTTCACAAAAAAAAAAAAAAAAAAACAAAAAATGTCTGAATCAAAGTCTTGCGAAGAGCTCAAAGCCCTCCTCCACCAGATGATGAAAAACTGTACCCCCAACCCTAAGGATCCACGTGCCGTTCACTAGAAAAAAAAATTGTGAAATTTATTTTTTGAAAAATGAACTGATCGCAAATTCGTCGCAAAATTGCAACACTCACCAGTTTTACGACGTCTCTGCGACGGATTGACGAGAAACCAACAGTCGTCACAAATCCGTCGCAATATTACGATGGATGTGCGAGAAGTTTACCAATCCGAAATTAGGTACAACACGTGGGAAGTGTGTTGTACCTAATTTATTGCGACGAATTCCCACTCACATGTTTGTCGCAAATCCATCGCAAAAACCTCGCAAATCCATCGCTATATATGTTACGTCGCAATTATTGCGTAAATCAATCGCAAAATTTTTTCATACCCTATAAATAGGTGATGTCACATACATTTGTAAACACAATAACAAAACTTACAAAACACTTACAAAAAAAAAGAGATAAATATACTGAGTGAGAATCCTGAAAATAGCTATGAATGTCTATTCAATAAAGAAATAGATGTACAAGCATAAAAACATATATAAGGATTTTGCGACGAAATTACAATAGTCTTACAAAAAACGGGTTGTCGCAATATCCTTATATATATGTTTTTTATGTTTGTAAATTAATTCCCTTAATGCATAGACACTTGAAGTTTTTTTTCAGGACTCTCATTTTGTATATTTATATTTTTTTTTGTAAGTGTTTTGCAAGTTTTGTTATTGTGTTTACAAATATATGTGACTTCACCTATTTATAGGGTATGAAAAAAATTTGCGACTGATTTATGACAGAAAATTACAACATAATTGCGACGTAACATATATAGCAATGGATTTGTAAGGTTCTTGCGATGGGTTTTTGACGAACATGTTAGTGGGAATTCGTCACAACACACTTCCCACGTGTTGTACATAATTTCGGGTTGGTTAACTTCTCGCACATCCATCGGATTATTGCAACGGATTTGCGACGACTGTCGGTTTCTCGTCAATCCGTCGCAGAGGCGTCGCAAATATTGCGATGAGAAACATGAATAACTAATCTGTCGCAATCTACAACGACTTTGCAAAGAACATCTTTTTCGTCGCGAATCTCTTGTAAATCTGCCGCCAAACTGCGACAGAAATTGAGCGTTGCAATTTTGCGATTGATTTGCGACCAGTTCATTTTTTCACAAATTCGTCGCAAATTTGCGACAATTAATTTCTGTCGCAGACCGCATGATATCTTGTAGTGGGTGTCTTTCAGCTCAGACTTAGTAAAATGATCTACTACTTCAAAAGTTTCTAGCTCAAGTGGGGCAGCTATGTCAGAGAACGAATCCAAAGTTTCAGATAGTCATACGACTGAAAATATAGAAGAAAGATCTTCAGAAACGATAGAACCAGCGTTTGATGACTAATTACTAGCTAGAGATAGAAATCGCAGAGAAAACATCAGATCACCTTCAAGGTATAAAGATGCAAACCTAGTAGCTTATACTCTAGCTGTTGTAAAAGAGCTTGAACTGGATGAACCTAATTAATACTACGAAGCTATGAGATGCAGTAAAAGGAAAGTCTAGTAATGCTGCAGATGAGAAAATGTGTTCTTTAAAGAATATTGTAACATCCCTATCCCAACCGATCTCATTTTAATTATTTATTTTGCTCAATTCAAGCCCAATTAAAATAAAAAGCCCAAAAACTTTTTTTTAACAACGTCCCACATTGGAAGTTTATGATTTTTACCTCTCTCTTCCTTCCCTATTTAAGGAGCTTCATCCCTTCTCTTTTCTTCACTAAGTCAAAGTAGTGCTTTGCCCAGTGGTCAGTTATTGTCGGATCATCCGACGACCAATCACTGGTAAATCTTTTTAGTGGTTTTTTTTTCCGGCGAGTTCTGCTAAGTTTCCGGCGAGCTTCCAGTCAAGTTTCCGGAAAGTTCTTGCGGGCCTTTTAGTAAGTTTTTCATCTCCTTCCTCTTTCTGTTCTTTTCCTTATCTAGATTTGTTCGGTTTTAGTTTAGTCTAGGTCGGTTTAGGTAGATTGAATAGGTTCAGGTTTCCGAGTCTGGGTCTGGGTCTGGGTCGGGTCCAGTCACCGGTTTAACCGTTGACTTTGACCATTGACTTTGATCAGTTGACTAGTTAACCAATGACCGCTGTTCAAAGGCCGTTATCACTCGATTTTTCGTGATGATTTCAGTTTTAGCATCCGTTTGAGCATTCAGAGTTCAGAAGCCGCAGTTATCATCCGTTTTGGCCAAGGTGAGGGCTTTTCCGCAGACTACCGTGTTTTTCGTTAAGAAGCGCCATAGATGGAATCTAGTACTAAATGTGTTCCGTTTTTCTTGATCGAGTCTAGGTAGTTTTGCTTGTAAATTGGACCTAGGAATATAGATGATTCAACCCATTGATTGTGTATTAAATTGTTAATTGAGTCTTTTAAACTTCCTAGAGCTAGGATTAGTCGACTATGTGAGTCGATAGGATTATGGGGGTACAGAGACGTACCTTCTGTACTTGCGTCGCGTGTTGTGTGCGTAGTGGTGCTGGCAGCTCAGTCGATCTGTTGTCTAGTACCATTAGAGATCGATAAATCGTCTTTGGGCGGTGTGATTGGGCACTATCCCATAAGTTGTCCTTCTGGGAGGAGGATGCCGCCGGTCACTGGATCCGGTAGTAGGACATTGACTGTTCTTTGGGTACTTTATGTACCGTGTTTGTGCATGTTTAGTCTGTTTTCCGTGTTTGGAGTGCTATGACCAGATTGTGTTTTCTATGATTAGCATCCCATACCTCACTGAGTAACTCCCCTATTACTCACCCCTCTTTCTTCCCTTTTCAGGTGAGACCGACGAGTAGATATATGCTTATGACGATACGGGTGCTTCTTTGGGATTTTACGTTTTCTTCATATTTTATTTTATACATTAAGCATTTGAGGTATTTGAGCTATGAGACATTGAGGATTAGAGTTATTGAGTTATGTGATGTGGTTAGTGGCACACCGTTCTCGAGTGTCGATGAGACGGGTGTTACATTTTGGTATCAGAGCCTAGGTTTTGTCGTCCCGGTTCTGACCCGGGAGACAGTAGTAAGAAGCATGATTGCATATTCGGTTTTCAACAGTTTTTTTTTAACAAAAAAAAAAAAAAAATTATGGGGCTGGGGTTTGAAAAAAAAAAAAAAATTACAAAGGGGCACCCATTCTGTCTGGTATTAATCTATTATAAGTTTGTCTCAGTTTCAGCTGCAGTTTAACCAGGTTGTTCCTTTTCAGTTGCCATCGAGGAGAGTTAATTGTTTCGCACCAGGTTTGCCAGTTCGTTTCTCAGCAGGCTAATCAGGATGTCGTCAATCAGATCGCTCAAGAGGCAGTTAGGTTATTTGCTCAGGAAGCCGATTGTAGGACATGCTGAATTGTTGAAGGGGCTTCAGAGGTACCGCAAGAGGTGCGGACATCAGCATGCTCCATATGGTTGTGATCTTCCGCCAGCACCGGCACCACCAGTATCTGCAAGAGAAAGAGAGGGACCCGCGTATTGGAAGCTAATGAGAAAGATGCAGGACTTGGGTTGGGATCAATTTGGGAGGACGCTGGATACCACCACCGTAAACGATTGGAGGAAGCAACTGAACCGTGACTTGGAGCATACGAGATGCTCAGCGGAGTACCATTTAGACTTGCCACCCAGTATTTGAGAGATGAAACCTTATCTAGGTGGGAGGGAGATGAAGATGCAGCGCACAACCATTATCTGTTGAGCAGAAATAACTTCTAAAGGGAGTTCGATAGGACGTTATTTCCTCGTGAAGTCAGGCACATGAATGCCAATTCTTTTGATCACATTTCCTAAGGAACTGGGACCATCAGGGAGTTCGAGTAAGAGTTTAGTCATCTGCACAGATTTGTTGGGGGTTTCACAGCCGATAAGGACTTGGTCAGGAGGTTTTTGAATGGTCTGCGAGTGGATATTTGCAAGTGTTATGTAGCGCCAGACTACACTGACCTGACAAACTTGTTTGAGAAGACTTTTGTTCAGGAGGCAGGGATAGTGGAGAAACAGAAGTTCCACAAAGTGCTCAGTCAAAGCTTGAGAAGACTTATTCGAGACATAGGAGAGCGTCGGAGCTGTCGGGACTTACGCCTTATCGTTTTGTTATCAACATCATCATTTTAGGAGGGTCTGTGCAGTGTTGTTCACTCGGACGATTGGGCCGTGTCATAAGTAACTGTCAGTTTATGTCAGTGGATATGTCGTTTGACAGTCAGGTTGCAGCGCCAGTAGTTGGACCAAGAGTTGTTTCAGTTGTGGTCAGCAAGTTCATATTTTTTTTCAGGGATTGTTCATAGTGAGTTCAGGGTTGCTTCTGCCACCACCCAAGCGCTAAGCTATTTGTCGCGAGTATTTGTTATTGGAGACCACGAGAGAGTTGAGATTGTTTATGTTGAGATTGTGGATTTGAGTTTGTGGTTTTGAGCATGTCGCTTATGTGGGAGCCATAGATTTAGTACTTGTGTTGGTCGTTTGTCGCTTGGGGTGGGGCAGCTTATACACTATTGGATATTGGAGCTACTTATAGTTTCGTATGTTGGGCCTATTCGAGTATTGGTTATCCAGGATGTGTTCGAGCCGAAGAGTAGACAGAATCAGACAGTCAATTTACACAGGGAGCTTGAAGCATTCATCGAGTTGTACCTGTTGTATTCATGGGAGTTGTTTTTCTATCAGAAACTTAGTAGTAATGGAGATAAACCACAATGTTGTGATTTTAAGGACGGGACGATTACCATAAAATTGAGTGGAGTTGGAGAGCAAGAGTGCATATCCCAAGGGCCGATGAAATTATCGTGTTGCATGAGAGTCTTCTTTATATTCGTGTTGCATTCAAGAAGATTGTTAGAGGGCCAGAGCCAATTTTGCAGCAGCCGCCAAGTGATGTCAGAAAAAATTGTTTGTGTCTAGCCAACCAGTGGCGGTTATGGAGCGTCAGGAAATGAAAATTGAGGAGAAAATGACTTGTTGGTCAGAGTTTGTTGGGAGAGAGTCAGAACTCAGGAGGAAGTATCTGAGACCAAGACTCAGATGAGGGTTTTATACCTAGAGCTTTGAGGAGCAGATCAGCCAGTCGGATCAGAACTTGAATTCGAAGACGAATTCCTCGTTAGTGGGGAAAAATTGTAACATCCCTATCCCAGCCCATCTCATTTTAATTATTTATTTTGCTCAATCCAAGCCCAATTAAAATAAAAAGCCTAAAAACCTTTTTTTTAACAACGTCTCACATTGGAAGTTATGATTTTTACCTCTCTCTTCCTTCCCTATTTAAGGAGCTTCATCCCTTCTCTTTTTTGCGATTAAAGGTTATTCAGACTGAGGTTTTTCTCAGGCACGGTTTTCGATGCCCTTTTAATGTTTTCCTGCTCACCTTGGCCTCGCTGCACCTACCTGTACTGCACAGTGGCGTCCACCGCAACTACTTTCCGGTGAGATAATTTTCATCTGTTTCGGGGTGCCCCCTTGTTTTCCTTCGGGGTTTTTGCCTGGACCATGCCTCTCCACCTTTCATTGCCTGCTTCACTCTCCAATTCCTCCCTACTCCTGTCTCAAACCCTAACGTGGGTCTAAGGGAGTGGTCTTTTCTCCCCAGAAGTGCTAAGGCCGTTCCCGTCGTCTACGGTTCTTTACTCCAGTTACCCTCTGTTAGGGTTTTACCTCGCTGTTGAGGTTATTTTCTTCTCCTCAGGCTTCTTCTCCACAGTTTTCTTTTTTTCTCATATTTAGCTTCTCCAATGACAAGCCGGTATTCAAGAGGCACAAAGGAGAAGTGGATCTTGGGAGCTCACTGTTCCCGGCATAAATCCCCCGTTAGAATTCCGGAGTCTGATATCTCGGAGCTCATTGAAGCTAAAAAATTTACCCTCATTGGTAGGGTCACAAATCCAGCAGTTAAGAAGACTCGAGCTCTTGTGGACTTTTTCTTACAACATTGGAATGTGGCTGGTCGTATCACTGGCAGAGATCTTGGTCCTCACTTGTTTCAGTTCAAGTTAGGCTCGGAACAGGATCTACAAGCTAATCTTACTAAGGCTCCTTTTCACTTCAAGAAATGGATGCTCATTCTTTAATGATGGGAACTTATTGTCTCCGATAGCTTCCCAGCTTTAATCCCTTTTTGGGTTACCATCCACGGTATTCCTCTCCACTTTTTGACAGATCAAACCATCCGTATGATAGGCTTTGAACTGGGGCAATTAGAGGCCAGAGACGTGGAAAAAGGAAGAATTCGAGTCCAAGTTAATGGGCTAAATCCTTTAGAAATGAGTATGGAGATTCAACTTCCCACAGACTACATTAAAGTTGTGGAGTTTGAATATGAGAAATTGGAAAAACATTGCTTTATCTGCTTCTCTATCCTTCATGAAGATAAAGATTGTCCGGCACGCAAGGTTGCCTCTGCTTCTAGTTCTTCCCCGCGTTCGCTAAGGCACCAGGGTATAAATCAAAGCAAAACGTTAGACATTTTAGAGGCCTATAGAAGGAAGGCCGATGAGAGAAAATTAAGACTCTCAGGCTCTGGAGCACCCTATCAAGCATGTTGGCCAAATTTCTAACATGAACCACATAGAGAACTCTCTTGGGTGGAAAGAAAAGTCCAACCTAGTCGTTCTTTTCAGAGTGTCCATCAGACGGTTTCCCGTCCTGAAGGTGGTGAACCCTCCTATGTAGACAAAGAAAGGTCTGACCCCTATAAACGGTCCATTGACCGGTCTCCCCCTCCTGGTCGGGATAGATCCTCTTCCCACCTCGTTCCGAACAGACTCCCTCTCGATGGGTCTGTTGCTAATGCATCCTCTCGGGAGCTTAGAGATGAAGGGAGAACACCTTGAATGACTCGTAAATCAAACTCTTCACACTCTCATGCCTCCTTTGCCTCTCATACTCCATCTCCCAAACCGAGCAGAGAAGCTATTCACTCTAAATCTATTACTGTTGAGGGCAGTAGTTCCTCACAAGAGAGACACCCTGCTAAAGAGCGACTTTCATTACCCTCTCCTAGGGATGCTTTACGCCTTCAAGTAAGTCGGACTTCTGATTCAGACCGTTTGCAGGATGTTGAAGTTCGCTACCTTGAAGAAACGATGCAGGACCAACTGTTGCAGAGTGCTTCCCGACCTTCTTCTTTTAAGGTTACCACGCCTGGTTCAGGTGGTTTAGCTCAGGTTTCTCCTATCCGATCTCTTAGTGAGGAACGTCATGTGTTTACTCGACTAGGTCCTCTGTCATCTTCAATTCCAACATCTGACTCAGTTCAGACTGATGCTAAAGAGGGTCAAGGATTGTCAATGGTAGCTGCAAGTAAGAAAAAAGCGGGTAAAGCTTATAAAGTTTCTTACAAGAAATGTGTGCTGTGAAAAGCCCTTTATCAGGTGTGAGATTCAAAAAGAGGAGAGAGTCTAAAACATAAAGTTCACCTAGGAGGAAGCTCCTTGCAGACAACCCCCCTCCGTCGAATACAGGGGAAACTTCGAGGTCTCTTGCTAATGCCTGTTCCACTATGTCGGTCATACCCCTCATTCCAGCCATCACTAAGAAAGGTAAGGGGGAGGATTTCCGGGCCCCTCCAAATCCTCTTCCTTAGTAAGCTGGAACTATCAAGGGATTGGAAACACCCTGATAGTCCAGCGTATCCGGGAGTTTCGATCGCAACTCTCCCCCAATATCTTGTTTCTAATGGAGACCAAAAATGATGAGGACATCGAACCGGACCCACAGCCACCAACGGTCTAGGAAGGTCCCATGACTCGTTCCAAATCCAAACAGCTGAGGAAGAGATTCAACGCAACCATACTGCACCAAATCAACTTGCTAGAACCACAGGAACTCGGATGGGATGGATAGGAACCCGAAACGGCCGGAGAGGAACCAAACTTGACCGGAACGGAACCCCATGACCAAAACAATGGGACTGAAGAGTTTCCTCGACCAGCTGACCCCTATCAAGAGATGGATCGAGGCCAAATCCAAAAGAAGCGAACAGAACGTGAAATGGATGATACCAGCCCACCCGGGGAACTTCGACCGACCACGGCCACTAGAGAATCGGCCGACCGCAACTCCCGAACAGGACAGTAAACCAATGACCTTCGTCGACCAACTGACCCTTGTCAAGAGATGGGTCATCTCCAAACCTTGAAATACAAGCGACTGACGTAGGGGTTGAATTTAGCACGCTCGGAAGCTGCCTACCGACCGCGACCATTCAAGACTTAGCTAAGGATTTCAGCCAGATCAATCTGAGCCAAGGAGCTGCAACTGAAGTACCAAAAGGAGAACTTCAAGAACAGGACAGTGACCGCTCCAAGGACTACGTCTTCGAAGAGGTCCAAACACACATCCAAACGACCGTCTGACCAGGTAAGCTTTATAATTGCTATCACATCTATGCAGTTGGAGTCAACACGCACCCCAACTATTTCCAAGCTATTTTTCTTTACTTTTTACGCGAAACCTTAAACTTTCCTTATTTGGTTTATTGAGCTCCATGTTAGATGCTCCATTGTTTTTGTTTATTTTTCCTTTTAAACGTCCTGTTGTTTCGAGTCAAGTCTTGCTATTTTTCTTGCGTCGAACCCTAGAAGGTTCAAGCTGATGGACTATTTAATAAAGTCCCACCGCAGCTTTGTAGTCACCTTTTTGCACAATATCAATAAAATATCACACTTTCTTCTAAGTGTTCCGAGAGTGATTCTCCCTGTCTTGCTTGTTTGAGAGATTCATATAAGCGAGAGTTTGCACCGTATCAAAGGAGTTGCCACCACCTTTGTGTCGTGTTTCAATCCATCCTCTGTTCCATCTTGACGATCCTACACGAGAGAAGCGACCGCCATCGTGTCAGATCGATCCATTTAAGCACACCGACCTTATCCGACCAAGATATAATCTCACCACTGAGTCTTATATTATTTTGGTATCAGAGCCAAAGGTTCCACCTTTGGTTTTTCTATCCTTGCCTTTTGTATTTCGGTTAAACATCTGCCTTAACGCGTCTAGAGCTAGATTTGTTTGCATAAAAGAAAACCCTAGAAATTTAGTTTTGTCTCGTTTATTCTTTTTCCCTTGCATTGTCTTGTGATTCTTGCATCGTGAACTTGCCGCAAACTTAGCCGCCACCTATTTGACTGTTTACTAGGTTTAGCCGAGAACCACCAAAGTTGCATATTTCCTTTTTCGAAAAAAAAAAAAAAAAACTTAGACTAGTAAACTTTCCTTTCTTGTTTAGTTCCAACCCCGCGTGGTATTTGTAACCCTTTTGCTGTTTGTGTCGAGTGCAAGAGAAACACAGGAAAGAGGAGACCATGGGCGATCTTGGAGGCAACGCTGGCGATCCCATGAACCAGATGCTGGCCGCCTTTAGGGAAGAAATGCGGACCCTAGGACAACAACTCGGTGCTTGCTTAGAACGACTAGAACAACAGCCAAGGAGAGAACCTTTGCAAAATGTCCATGTCAGGCAGGGAGCTGACCGAGAAGAAGAAACGGACGAGGACATGCCAGAACTTGAGGAAGACCCACCCGACCGGAGATACAACCGACACCCCAGACGACCAGACCCCCTCCGAGGGAACCGAGACCGAGAGGTAGCCCGTAGAGAAAGAAACCACGAGATTAAACTAACCCCACCTACGTTTGCAGGAAAGGCCAACCCGGAGGTGTACCTAGACTGGGAGAGACGGCTTGAATACATATTTGAATGTTATGGGTACAATGAAGGCAAGAAGGTTGCCGTGGCCGCCGCCTAACTCACCGAGAACACCCTGGCTTGGTGGGATATGACGCTAGCTGAGAGGAGGAGGCAACGGTTCGACCCGATCACCAGGTGGAGCGACATGAAATACCTCCTAAGACTAAGGTATGTGCCAGAACATTACCATAGAGATTTTCAAAAACGGTTTCGCAAGTTGGCGCAGGGAACCAGAACGGTTGATGAGTACTTCGAGGAATTTGAGAAGCTGATGAACTCACTGGAGTTAGAGGAGTCGGAAGAGGCCCTGATGGCCCAGTTTGTAGACGGGTTGCATGACCGGATTGCACGTAAGGTGGAATGAGCTCAGTACCACAACCTACATGAGCTCCTTCATCTAGCAGTCCAAGTGGAGCAGCAGATTAAGCGGAAAATGTCATACACCAACCGCAACCGGAACAACCAACCATGGACGTCTGGTAGCAGCCGGCCCATGGACAAAGGGAAGTCCCTTGACACGACCCCCGGGCCAAGGAAAGGATCAACGAGGCGACCAAACACAACCGCCCCAAACCAGGTAAGCTCCCTAACCCTAACCCCGCTAGGACTCGTGACGTTGTGTGCTTTAAGTGTCAAGGCAGGGGACATTACACCCGAGACTGTTCGAACCGACGAGTAATGGTTATTACTGCGACGGGGGGATATGAGCCCCAAGACGAGGAAGAGGAGACTGGAGGAGGTTCGGAAGAGGAAGTAGAGTACCCGGACGTGGGAGAGATGCTAGTCACCAGGCGAGTGTTAAGTGAACTAGTCCATCCCGAAGAGAAGGCCCAACGAGAGAACTTGTTCCACACACGTTGCACCATACTAGACAAGGTATGTAACCTCATAATAGATGGGGGCTCTTGTGCTAATGTCGCTAGCAAGTACATGGTGGACAGGCTAGGTCTTGAAAGGCACAAACATCCAAGGCCCTACAAGCTGCAATGGCTTAACAACACGACAGAGCTTAAAGTCACCGAGCAAGTGACTGTGCCATTCAGTGGTGGCAAGTACAAAGATCAAGTTCTTTGTGACGTGGTATCCATGCAAGCAGGACACCTCTGACTAGGGAGGCCCTGGCAATTTGACCAGTCCACTATTCATGACGGCCGAACCAATTACTACTCGTTCACCCACGAGGACCGCAAATTCAACCTCGCCCCTTTGAGTCCATCCGAGGTACATGAGCTCCAAAAGAAAGCAAACCACGAGGGCCAGGTAAGTAAGCCTAGTCTCTACATCTGATATGCTCAAAAATACCCTAGAGCTACTCTCCAAATTATGAGATCGATTATAGTACTAAGGGGTCGAATTCCACAGAGACTCAAGATCACACAATAGATTATTGGTTTTCGAATTAAGCTAAACAAGAAATAATGTAATGAAAGCAGTGCAATAAAATCGGTTGTAAATCGGATGGGAAAAACGTCAGGCTCAGGAAATTCTCAGGAAATTAGGAATGCAAGTTAATCAGTCAATCAGGGTTCTGCTATGTTCTAGAACTCGAAACACAATGATAAAGTTAACCAGCCGTCGCTGCGAAAACTATCTATGTCTAAAACCTAGAAAACCAAATTTCTTTGCGAGTTCTAAAGTATAAACATGCAATAATCTCAGGTTCGATAAGTTCACAAAATCCCTAAATCAAATTCCTTTGCAGATAGGTATTTTGCTCATCTAAGGTTCTTTCTAGCTAATTAACCAACTTTCGTTGCGAGAATCAACCTATGATCAATAATCTAACTGGTCAGTTCAGATCAAACATTAATCACACCCTAGATAAAGAACTAGTGTTCCAGAATCCTTAACTAACCAATCAACTTAATAATCCATCAAATCCCTAATGAGAAACCCTAAACCTAACTAGCAAACTACTCAGACATGGAGATTGAAACAATAAACATGATTGAATAAGATTGCATAAAAGAAATCAATAGAGAGTAAAAGGAGTTCTGAATCTTCTCTGAAGGAGTCTGAATTCTTCTCTCCCAACACTCTGCTACAAATCTCTCTCAAATAAAATAAAGCTTAGATAAAAGATAGGTCTAAACAATGACCTTAAAATAATATAAATATACTAAAAACTCGAATAGGGACTTATTTGCAAATAAAGAAAAGTCTGGGCAAATTTCATTTTCTTCAAAAATCTTCAAAACTGGCGCAGAAAATTGTCTGTCTGATGGGTGTCGACCGACACCAAGTATAGTGTCGACCGACACCATCTCCAAAAGTGGTTTCTGACTTGAATTCTTCTGCACAACTTCCTACTTAAGACACTGAAGGGAAAAGAGAGGGAAATCATAATCACAGACTAATCCTATCAGACCTGAACAAGGATTCCAATTCAAAGTATACCAAGCCCCAAGATGAGAGAAATTAAGTTCATTATGTGTAGACCAGCTTTAGATCATTCAAACACTCAAACAAATATGGAGATATTGGTAGATCAATTTACCTTTAGAAGTTCCTTTTAGTAGGATCCGCTGTCAATGACTGTAAGAATGGTCACTAAAGTGGTTGCTAAAACAGCTTTTTTCAAGAATAGTTCAAAATTCCAAACTAAATTTTGACTCAATAAAAGGACACAACTGACTCAAAACAAAACAAAGCAAAATACATTAGTATTTTCCTCCCCCAGACTTAAGTAACACTGTCCCCAGTGTTATCAAACCATAAGATGAGAAAGAAACCAAGGTGAAAACAAATGAACAAGAAAAAATAAAAATACGTACCTGGTCGGGTGGTGTCGGGCGTCACTGGAAATGGGTGTCGGTCGACACCAAATTTCTTTTTTTTTTTCTGACACAAGAAAAGCAAAACTAAAAATGAGCAAAAATCAAACGAAATTCAAAGAAAATCCAACGTAAAAGTGGGTTGCCTCCCACTAAGCGCTTATTTTCAGTCATTAGCTTGACTGTGTCGGGGCTCAGACATCTGGTGGATCAGAGAGTGGCAAGGAATGCCTCTGGGAAGAACATCTCATCATCCAAGGTGGTGTATAGGCAGTCTGTGCATGAGATTGACCAAGGAATGAAGGAACAACTGCAGGGTGAGACTTATGTGTGGGTGGTCCACTTCTTTTTCCTGCAAAGTCATCAAAAGAGATACCAAACTCTCTACGAGAATCTTGTGGCTTGCATAAGTGTGAAGTAGATGGAAGTGTATGACTGATGATATCAGGTGGTTTAGAATTGGGAACATGAAGTACATACCTTTTCTTTCTCCTAGGTGTATGGAGTGTGAGATGTGGAGCTTTCTGTGTAGCAACAGTTGTCAAACTTGCAGAATTAGAAACCTCCTGAAAACTGTGTGTTGTAGTTGTTTCTGGGTTGGTCTGTGGAGGGTATCGACCGACACCAAGAGTGGTGTCGACCGACACTGAACCTGCAACCCGAATTTCTGCACTTTTTCTGCAATTCAGCTCTGCAATCATTGTCTCCATCACAAAAGGGTCTTCCTCCAGCAACTTGTCTTTGACTGGACCCTCATCTTTAAGCCTAGTCCTGAAGAGATGATCTCCACTCCAATCCTCAACCCCAACAGCTTTCTTAGAAGTCTCAACTAATTCCTTTTTAACATTCAGCTTGTTCACTTGCTCAGTAACCTCCAGCTCCTTGACATACCCAGCAGTAATATCATCTGACTCCTCATCCATGACAACTTCTACAGAAAAGGTTTGACCATCAATGGTAGGTTTCCTCAGTTTATCCATGTCAAAGTTCATAACCTTATCACCCAAATCAAGCTCTATCTGCCCTTCTCTGACATCAATAATAGCGCCTGTTGTAGCTAAGAAAGATCTTCCCAGAAGAAGAGAATCCTGAGGTTCTTCACCATACTCCAAAACCACAAAGTCTGTGGGGATAGTGCAACATGCAATCTGAAGTGGAACATCTTCTAAAACACCTTCTAGAATTCTCTTAGAACGATCAACAAGGATAAGATGAATCCTTGTAGGCTTGAAGTCAGTCAACCCAAGTCTTACAGCAACTGAATAAGGCATCAGGTTAATGCTTGAGCCAAGGTCACAGCGAGTGAGGAAACCTTCCTGTTGAGATGTAACAGTCTAGCACAAAACTTCCTAGGTCATGTAACTTTTTTGGAATCCTACTCTGAATCATAACACTGACCTGTTCAGAGACTTTCACCTTCCTCTCTTTCCTTAATACTGACTTTTTCAAGAGGATTGCACTGATGTCCTTTGTGAGTAAAGCTGCTTCCTCAGGGCTTACCCCAATCACAACCATCCTCTTAACATATCTCTTAAGTGCAGGTGAAAGTTTGACTGCATCAACTAATGATATCTCAATCAGCACCTTGTCCATTATTGCCTTGAATCTGGCCTCTTCCACCTCTTGTTTAGACATTTTGGGTGTCGGGTAAGGTATCTTAGGTTTGTAGGCCCTCTCTTCAGTAGGTAATGGTGTTTTGGGACGATCAACACGCTCTTCTGATGGCAATTGAAAAATACAGCTAGAGTGTCAATCGACACCCTCATCTGGTGTCGCTCGACACTCAAAATTTTTGTCGAAATGCATCGATTTTTGTTCGTCTGGACTCGAGAAATCGCGATTTTTCGCTAGTGTCGACCGACACACCTCCTGGGTGTCGACCGGCACCAGATTTGGTGTCGACCTCTTCAATTTGGTGTCGTGAGGCATGGTCGACAACAGTTCGTCAGGACTCGATTTTTCGAGAATTTTGGTTGGTGTCGACCGACACTCCCCCTTGGTGTCGACCGACACCAGGTCTGTGGCTCCAAATTTTTCATCAAACTCTGCAGACCCCACAAAATTTTCTTCCCTTCTCACCATGATAGCATTAACATGATGCCTTGAGTTAATATCAGTCTTTCCTGGAAGAAATCCTTCTTGCCTTTTTATGGAATCAGCAGTTTGAACAACCTGAATATCCAACTTCTTAACATGAGCACCCAAAGATTCAATCTTCCCATTCAGATCAGTATACAAAGCATCCAGCTTCCCATTGAAGTTCACAGTCATCTTTGTCTGACTTTCCAAAACCTGCTCCAATATAGATTCCATCTTGTTATTCTGTTCAGGTTTCTGGTAAGAAGAAGAACCATAAGTTCTTGTGTAGTTGTTGTTCTGAAAAGACTTCTGGTAAGAAGACCATAACCTTGTTGATTTCCAAATCTCTGACCTTGAAAACCAACTCCATTGATGAAATTTACATCCTCTTCTTCTGGTTCAAAGGTTTCAATTTCTGCAGCAAACTGAACTTGCTTCTTTCTCACAAGGAGATTGTGGATAGAATCAAGTTTTGCTTTCACTTCAGCACTCTGAGCACCATCCATGTTTCCAGCCAGCCTCTTCCTATCATAGTCTGTATTCTTGGTACTATTGCTAGATGTCAAGTTCTCAATAAGCTTTTTGGCTTCCTCTGGGCTTCTGGTATTGAAGTTTCCTTCACTTGCAGCATCTAAAGCCATCTGGTACTTCCAATCTATGCCTCTGAAGAAAATACCCAGCAGCTGAACATCACTGAAGCCATGGTGTGGACAATCCCTCTGATATGCTCTGAACCTCAACCAAGAAGCTTTGAATGCTTCAGCAGGTCCCTGAGAGAATGTAGAAATCTTTGTCCTTAACTCCTCAGACCTTGCATCATCAAAGAAGTTGTTGAGAAATGAATTCTTTGTATCAACCCAGGTGGTTAGAGATCCTGGTTGCAACTGCTTCAGCCAGTAGGAAGCATCCCCAGCAAGAGAATAGGGGAAAAGCTTGCAGAAGAGATAGTCATAAGACACCCCATTGCACTTGATGCTAGACACCAAATCTTCAAACTTTTCTATGTGGTCCATAGGATGCTCATGAGGAAGACCATAGAAAAGATGCTGACCCACAAGAGTGTAGTAGGCAGGTTTCAGCTCAAAATCAGCTCTCTGAAAACCCGGAGGGTTAATGGCAGACCTGTTTGCATAGAATTGATCAGGCCTGTTGTAGTCAGCAAGGGTTCTCCCTCGGATAGGTGGTGCTCCGGCGATCTGGGCGTCTCTATTTTCTGCAGCTGCTACTTCTTGGACGACATTTCCCTGATCATCGATTTGGTCACCATTGTCATTGTATGCATGACCCTCTTGGTCTCGTAGGACTCCAGCAGCATCAGGTCGAATGATTGTTCTCCTCATGTCTGCTGACCTCCTTCCTTGGCGGTTTGTACGTTCTAACTCTCTCAGCTCCTGATTCGTGAGATTCACAAGCTGAGTTCCCTTGTTACTTCTGGTACTGCGATTATGCATACACCTGAAACACAAGAAAAGAGAAAGAACGATGTAAGTAAACGAAAAGTAAAATGTTTAGACTAAATTCTATTCCAAATCTAATGGCGAATTCAATGAATCCCCGACAACGGCACCAAAATTTGATATGCTCAAAAATTCCCTAGAGCTACTCTCCAAATTAAGAGATCGATTATAGTACTAAGGGGTCGAATTCCACAGAGACTCAAGATCACACAATAGATTATTGGTTTTCGAATTAAGCTAAACAAGAAATAATGTAATGAAAGCAGTGCAATAAAATCGGTTGTAAATCAGATGGGAAAAACGTCAGGCTCAGGGAATTCTCAGGAAATCAGGAATGCAAGTTAATCAGTCAATCAGGGTTCTGAATCTTCTCTGAAGGAGTCTGAATTCTTCTCTCCCAAAACTCTGCTACAAATCTCTCTCAAATAAAATAAAGCTTACAGAAAAGATAGATCTAAACAATGACCTTAAAATAATATAAATATCCTAAAAACTCGAATAGGGACTTATTTGCAAATAAAGAAAAGTCTGGGCAAATTTCCTTTTCTTCAAAAATCTTCAAAACTGGCGCAGAATATTGTCTGTCTGATGGGTGTCGACCGACACCATCTCCAAAAGTTGTTTCTGACTTGAATTCTTTTGTACAACTTCCTACTTAGCTCCAGAATGATCCATAATCTCCAAATAATCTCAAAACGTACATAAACCTGCAAATGACTCTAAAAGACTCCTTTGTAGAAACCTTTCCCTACGTGATAAAGTACAAGAAAGGGAAGGAGAATGTGGTTGCCGACGCTTTGTCAAGACGCCATAACCTCATCGCAACAATGGAGGCCAAAGTTTTAGGCTTCGAGCATATCAAGGAGCTCTACCAAGAAGACCCTGAACTAGGAGAGTGCTACAAGGAACACGGCAAAGGGAGTTACTCTGCCTTCTATTTACATGATGGTTTCTTGTTTAGGAATAAACGGTTGTGTATTCCACAGGGGTCCATGCGTGAGCTAATATTAAATGAGGTACATAGTGGAGAACTTATGGGGCATTTCGGAGTGGACAAGACACTAGCCATAGTGGTCGACCATTTCTATTGGTCTCACCTCAAGAAGGATGTGGAGCGATTCTGTGCAAGATGTGTTCAATGCCACAAAGCCAAATCCAGGTCACACCCCCACAGCCTTTATATACCTCTACCTATTCCTAACGCCCCATGGGAGGATGTTTCTATGGATTTTGTCTTAGGGTTGCTAAAGATCAGGCACAATGACTCAATCTTTGTCGTGGTGGACCAATTTTCAAAAATATCCCACTTCATTCCATGTGAGAGACCAACGACGCGACCCAAATTGCAAACTTATACTTTAAAGAGATAGTGCGTCTGCATGGGATACCAAGGACGATCATATACGACCGGGACACCAAATTTCTGAACCACTTCTGGAGGACCTTGTGGAGAAATCTGGGAACTAAGCTCCTTTTCTCCACTACCTGTCACCCACAAACGGATGGCCATACCGAATTGGTAAACCGTACCCTTTTCACTTTACTTAGAGCTACACTTGGGAAGAATATGAACACTTGGCTTGATTGCATCTCATTCATTGAATTCGCATACAATAGAGCAAGACACTCGGCCACAAAATTTTCACCGTTTGAGATTGTTTATGGCACTAACCCCCTATCGCCAATAGACCTAGTTTCTATTCCTCAAGCTGAACAGGTTAGCCAAGACGGAATTAAACGAGGGGAACTCATCAAGAAGTTACATGAGATGGCAAGAGCCAATATGAGAAGAAATCCGAGGAGTATAAGAGGAATGCTGACAAAGGAAGGCGACAACAAACCTTCAAACCAGGCGACTGGGTGTGGTTACACATGAGGCCGGAGAGGTTCCGAACCAAAAGGGCGTCCAAACTTGCACCAAGAGGAGACAGACCATTCAAAGTCTTAACCAAAATCAATGAAAACGCCTACCATCTAGACCTACTGGGTGAGTTTAATATATCCCACACTTTCAATGTTGCTTACTTATCTTCTTATGATGCAGGAGAATCGATTTTGGGGTCAAAACCTCTTAAAGGGGGAGGGAATGATGAGGACATCGAACCGGACCCACAGACACTGACGGTCCAGGAAGGTCCCATGACTCGTTCCAAATCCAAACAGCTGAGGAAGAGATTCAACGCAGCCATACAGAACCAAATCAACTTGCTAGAACCACAGGAACTTGGATGGGGCGGACAAGAACCCGGAACGGCCGGAGAGGAACCCAACTTGACCGGAACGAAACCCCATGACCAAAACAATGGGACTGAAGAGTTTCCTCGACCAACTGGCCCCTATCAAGAGATGGATCAAGGCCAAATCCAAAAGAAGCGAACAGAACGTGAAATGGACAATACCAGCCCACCCGGCACCCTTTGACCGGCCAGGGCCACTAGAGAATCGGCCGACCGCAACTCCCGACCATCTGACGAAACCAAGGACCTTCGTCGACCAACTGACCCTTGTCAAGAGATGGGTCATCTCCAAACCTTGAAAAGACAAGCGACTGACATAGGGGTCGAATTTAGCACGCACGGGAGCTGCCTACCGACCGCGACCATCCAAGACTTAGCTAAGGACTTCAGCCAGATCAATCTGAGTCAAGGAGCTGGAACTGAAGTACCAAAAGGAGAACTTCAAGAACAGGACAGTGACTGCTCCAAGGACCACGTCTTCGAAGAGGTCCATACACACATCCAAACGAACGTCCGACCAGGTAAGCTTTATAATTGCTATCGTATCTATGCAGGTGGAGTCAACACGCACCCCAACTAGTTCCAAGCTATTTTTCTTTACTTTTTACGCGAAACCTTAAACTTTTCTTATTTGGTTTATTGAGCTCCATGTTGGACGCTTCGTTGTTTTTGTTTCTTTTTCCTTTTAAACGTCTTGTTGCTTCGAGTCAAGTCTTGCTGTTTTTCTTGTATCGAACCCTAGAAGGTTCAAGCTGATGGACTATTTAATAAAGTCCCACCGCAGCTTTGTAGTCACCTTTTTGCACCATATCGATAAAATATCACACTTTCTTCTAAGTGTTCCGAGAGTGATTCTCCCTGTCTTGCTTGTTTACGAGATTCATATAAGCGAGAGTTTGCACCATATCAAAGGAGTTGCCACCACCTTTGTGTCGTGTTTCAATCCATCCTCCGTTCCATCTTGCCAATCCTACACGAGAGAAGCGACCGCAATCGTGTCAGATCGTTCCATCTAAGCACACCGACCTTATCCGACCAAGATATAATCTCACCACCGAGTCTTATATCAAAAAATGAAGAGGACTCGGTGCTCCGTTTGTTCCAAAAAAGCGCTTACTCTAACCACTTCCTTGTGCCCCCAGAGGGTCTTAGCGGTGGCCTTGCTCTTCCCTGGAAAGATGATGTGCAGCTTGAGGTTCTCTTCTCTTTGGAAAATATCATTGATGTCTGCATAACCTTTTGAAACCAGATTTCTTATATTTAATTTGTGTATGGTGCCCCAAATCGAGAAAACCGGTCGCAGTTTTGGACAAAGTTAAATAAAATAGGTTCCTCGCGTAATGAGGCTTGGTTAGTCACCGGCGATTTTAATGACCTCCTGGACAACTCTGAGAAATTAAATTGGTGGTTTGGTACGTTGGGAAGGTTCTTTTCTCTCCTTCAGGAGTTTTGTCTCTCAGAATGGCTTTTGGGACCTACAACATTCTGACAATTCCTTTTCCTGGTGGAGAACAAGGTACACTCATTTTTTTCAATTTCGTCTCGACCAGTCTATGTGCAACGTTGAGTGGTCTGAGAAATTCCCTGTGGGGAGATGTGAATATTTACGTTTTGAGGGATCAGATCACCGCCCTGTGGTTACATTTTTCGATGATACAGTTAAAAAAAAAGAGGTGTTTTTCGTTTTGACCGACGCCTTAAAGACAAGAAGGAGATCAGAGAGTTGGTTGATTCCATCTGGGATTTCACTCGTCCTGAATCTGTTATTTCTAAGTTTTGTCGTGTCAGGAGAAATCTTGTGGATTGGACTAAGCTTCAAAGCATAAATAGATCAACCTCCATCCGACTTTTGCAAGCAGATTTGGAAACTGCTTTATCTTATCCGGCTCCAGATTGCGATATCATTGGCATGCTCACAAATCAATTGGAACTCCCCTATAAGGATGAAGAACTCTTTTGGAAACAGAGGAGCAGAATTCAGTGGCTTCAAGAAGGAGACAGGAATACAGGGTTTTTGCATGCAGCCACTAGAGGTAGGAGATTTAAATACATTTGCTGTCATTGAAGATAGTGCGGGACAAGCTGTCTTCGAGGAGGAGAAAATAGCTCAGGTCATCGCCTCTTATTTCAAGGAAATTTTCACCTCCTCGCCTACAAATTCTCTGCAGATTGTGGAGGATGCCATTCTCCCGATTGTTTCCCCTGAAGTAAACGCTCAGCTGAGTTCCATCTCCGATGATGAGGAAATTCGTAAGGCGGTTTTTTTTATTCATCCTGATAAAGCTCCTGGTTCTGATGGTTTCTCAGCTTCCTTTTACCATTCTTTTTGGGACATTATTGGTACGGATGTTTGTCGTGACATTCGAGTTTTCTTTCAAACAAATTCTCTGCACCAAAGACAAAATGAGACTCATGTCCGCCTCATCCCTAAGGGCTTGAATCCTAAGAAGGTCTCCGACTACAAACCCATTGCTCTTTGCTCTACTCATTACAAGATCATTGCCAAAATTCTGACTTCACGACTGTAACCTCTTCTTCCGACCCTGATATCGCAGCACCAAACAGCTTTTGTCCCAGGTAGGGCCGTCTTAGATAATGTGCTGATTACTCATGAGATACTGCACAGCATCCGTCTCTCAAGTGCAAAAGTTAGATGCTCAATGGCTGTTAAGTCGGACATGAGTAAAGCATATGACAGAATTGAGTGGGATATCCTTCGTGCGGTCCTTATCCAATTTGGCTTTCATGAAGTCTGGGTCTCCTGGATCATGGAATGTGTTTGCTCAGTTAGCTACTCATTTATCCTTGATGGGGCGGTGTATGGCCGAGTAATCCCTGCTCGAGGTTTACGACAAGGGGATACGCTATCCCCCTATCTTTTCATTTTCTGCACTGAGGTTCTCTCCATTCTTTGTCGAAAAGCCAAAATTAATGGAGAGATGGCTGGAATAAAGGTTGCTCGGAATTGCCCTCCTGTAAATCACCTTTTGTTTGCTGATGATACTATGTTTTTAGCAGGACTGACCCGACTAGTATTGACACTCTTGTGTTAATTTTACAACGTTATGAGGAAGGTTCGAGACAGTGTATCAACTTATCAAAATCTGCCATTTCCTTTTCGGCTACGACCCCCCACTGATGTGAAGCTGCGTGTTAAACAACATCTCCAAATTCAGAATGAAGGAGTCGGGAAGTATCTTGGATTACCGGAACACTTTAATAGACGGAAACACGATATTTTCGTAAGTATTGTGGACACGATACGACAACGTGCACATAGTTGGACTTCGAAATTCCTCTTCAGTGCTGGTAAACAGGTCCTTTTGAAGTCGGTTCTAGCTGTTATGCCTAGTTATGCTATGTCATGTTTAAATTGCCACTGTCTCTTTGCATACAAATTTAATCTGTTCTTACTCAATTTTGGTGGGACCTTACACCAGTACCAAGAAGATGAACTGGGTCTCTTGGAGTAAACTCACCTTGCCTAGGGGTGCGGGAGGCCTGGGTTTCAGAGATATCGAGCAATTTAATGATGCCATGTTGGCTAAGCTTGCCTGAAGAATCCTCAAAGATCCGTCTTTTTTATTGGCGCAAATCCTTCTGGGAAAGTATTGCTCCCTTTCATCTTTCCTGGAGATCTCTCCGGCGGGTTCCTCCTCGCATGGATAGTGTGGAATCCTTGTGGGCCATAATGTCCTTCGGTGAGGCCTCGGATGGGTGGTAGGTTCAGGAACGAGTATCAGAGTGTGGAGCAACCCTTGGCTCTCACCGATTAAGCCTCTTACGCGTATTGGCCCCCCACCATGGAATCAGCTCATATGTTGGTTTGTGATCTTCTTCTCCCACGTACAATTGAATAGAATGTTCCCCTTATTCAGATAATATTACCTCAGTATGAGGATTAAGTTCAAAAAATCATTCTGAGCTCCTTCATGATGTCAGATGAGTTGGTTTGGCTCATGGGGACCTCTGGTCATTACTCTGTGAAAACAGGGTATGCATTATCTAAGCTGTTCTCTAGTGAGAAGGAACCGGGAGACTTTAACTGGAATGTGACTGGCAGGTTCAGACCTCTCCAAAACTCAAGCACTTTCTTTGGAGAACAATGAATAAGGCGTTACCGGTTGGGGCTGCCTTAGCGGCTAGGGCAATGGACGTCACTACAGCATGTAAGCATTGTGGAGCTCTGGAATCCGAACTCCACGTGTTGTTTCAGTACCCTTATACCGTCAGAGTGTGGAACTTGACCCCGGTCTTGTTCAAACATTTACTACACCAGGTTACCTCTACAGCGGCTCTGTTATGAACCTGCTGACGGATAGTTAATCTTCCACCTACCGGTTTGGGTTCTACTCGTCTATACCCTTGGATTTTGTGGACCTTGTGGAAAAATAGGAACAATTTTCTCTATGCGGATAAAGTTTACTCTGAGGAGGAAACAACTCTCAAATGTATCCAGGATGCTAGTAGTTGGAGGGCGGCTCAGGGGATACAAAACCCCCCATTTTCAGTCCATATTTACGGCTCCTACTGCTCCTCCTCATGACCAGTCTTTGTGGCCCGCTCCCATCATCCGTTGCTACTCGGACACTGCCTGGGACTCTGTTTCGAGTTCGTTCGGACTGGGCTGGCATCTCCGGGATCAGTCCGGATTAGACACGGCTCTCTCCTTCTCAAACTGTTGCTTTGTTTCTTCGGCTCTTGTGTCTGAAGCACTGGCGGTAAAAGCTGATGTGAATAGTGCAGCTGGTTTTGGCATTCGTTCACCATTTGCTTCTCGGATTCCAAGAATCTGGTCTCTTTCTTGCAGTCTGGTTCTGCTGCAGTCGAAATTCAGAGCATTCTCTATGATATTTGTATCATCTGTAGTGGCTTTGATTTTGTTCACTTTGATTTTATCCCAAGATTGGAAAACGTTGTAGCTGATACTTTGGCTAAATCTGTACTGTTTTCGGTGAATACTTCTCCTCTTCAGGGGTGCTAGTGTTTCTCTTTTATAAATTGATGGTTTGACCCAAAAAAAAAAAGGTTATTCAGACTCATACTGTGCAACATGTTTAAATAAGTGAAGGTCAGTTTCAGATATTGTGTTTAGAGTTGGAGTAAATACGGTTTTGTGGAAATCGTGTTTACAATCTGTCGTAGCTCTTTCGAAAACCGAGGCAGAGTATATGGCTCTTACCTAGTGCTAGGAAGCTGGTCAAATCCGCCCCGTTTGACCCGCCCCACATTGGAGTGAAAAAGTTCTCAACCTGCGAAACCCGCAGAAGAAAATAATATATATGCACCCGCACCACTTAATTTTGCGAGTTATCTGCGGGACCCACAAATATTTTAAAATTAATAAAAAAAAAATTAAATTTTTTTAGTTATAATTTTGTTTTTAACAATAGAAAATAAATATTTTTAAAAAATAATGGATACTCTTAGAAATTAATATATATATATATATATATATATTATATAATATTTTTTACTAAAAATTAGAGAAATATTCATAATTGATAAATTTTTGATTTTTCTTTTTGTTTTTTTTTTTAATTGCGGGTACCCGCAAACCCGTGTATCGACCCGCATCCGCTCCGCATTTGAAAATGTCAACCCGCACGTTCCCCGCACCGACTCGGATTTGAAAATTTTGACCAGCACCCGACCCACTGCGGTTTAGTGGGGCGGGTCACGTGGATATTAACTCAAATTCCCAGCTTTACTCTTACAATGGCTACGAAAGAAGTTATTTGGTTAAAAGGGATTTGTAATGAATCGGGTTTTAATCCAGGCAGTGTAAAGGTACACTGTGATTCCCAGAGTGCTATCGCACTATCTAAGAACCTGATACATCACGAAAGGACTAAACACATGGACACACAATTTTATTTCATCAGAGATATAATTGCTCAAGGGGATATCTACCTAAGAAAGATTCATTCATCTGTAAATCCGGCTGATTTTCTAACTAAGACCGTACCTGGAAACAAGTTTCAGCTGTGATGTGAACTCAGAAATGTTTGCTGGAAACGTCCTTTGGCTCCAGGTAACTCCAAGGAAATCGGAAAAAGTGGTGTTACCTATTAAGGAGCCGATACGACTTCATTGGTTGACTGGTTCTTTTTTTCAGAGAAGTTGGAGCATGGTCAAAGCAATCTTAACCGGGTGAGGCAATGCGTTAACGTTCTTCCGTGAGTTCCAGGGTCGAGGTGGAGCTTACCGGAAAAGATAATAAACCATGGAATAAGAAGGAGAAACTTGAAAGGTTCGACTTCGTTTCTCTTCTAAATTTCTTTTAAGAAATCGAGTGGGTTCTCTTTGATCTTTGCAGAAGAAGTATAGAGAGACGGACTAAGGAAGCTTAGGTTACCTGAGGAGAGTTGATAATGGAGAGGGTGATTTGTTCTCAAGGTGGTTGTCTTCCAGGATAAAGAGAAAGATTGACTTTAGCATTGGAATAAGGTAGCTTCGATGAGTACCTTGGTGAAGGTGGAGCATGCATGCAGAGGAAGACCAAAAGGAACAAAAGGAGATGAAAGGTTATTCTTCATCGTTGTTTAAATTTCTAGAGAAAATTGGTATCTTTCTTGATCTCGATGCAGATGATATAAAGAAGGAAGAGTTTACCTAGAGGATTCACCGGAGGCGGTAATTGGATCGCCACGGCTAACGATGGAGAAAGGTTTCGTCGGTTCAACTTTTCTGGAGAGAAAGAGATGTAAGAGTGTGCGGATTTTTGGAGGTTATGTCTGAAGGTCAAAGGTGGAGTTTGTGGTCGGGTAGACCTCAACATGACCATCAGTTACTTCTGGGTCGGACAGACACATTAGAAGTTGTTATTGGGCTAGAACGACTAATGCCCAAATACTGGTGAACTATAAAAGATGGAAGGCTCAGGACATCATCTTCGTCGTTCACCTAAAATAAGAAGAAGAATCAGAGCTTAAGCTTTGATCGAATCGCAAAGGAGAAAGAGAGAGATCAAGAGAGTTTTCCAATAAGTTTTTATCTTTCTTTGATTTACCTTTGTATCAAATGCGAGAGCGAGAAAGAAAGAGTTAGTAGCTTATGGTGTTTTGTTCATGTCTTCTTCGTTGTATCGAACCTTATATAAAGCTACGGGTTGTGTAGCTGGTGATCCTTTCTCCAGAAATAGTGGATGTATGGGAGGTGGATCTCCCTGAGTTATAGCGATCTGTTTAGATCGTGAACTCGTTAAAGTCTTATGTGCTCCATACAATCATTGCTTCGGTTTACCTTCCGCAAGGTAAGCATCTTTTTGGCTGAGTCGGAAACTGTAAGAACCTATTTATTCTACCCTAAAAATCATTAACCATTGATCAATACACACTAATGATCTACCCTAAGAATAATTAAAAGGAGTTAAGAGGAATGGAAGACAACATCATTAAAAATGTCACATCTCAAGCTAAAATCCAATAAAAAAATGAACAAGGCCGTGAAATTTTGGTTCATATAGAGAAAGTCCTAGTGTTTTCCACTCCCTCATCTATAAAAAGGAGGCGGCCCTTACTCATTTCTCCACAAAAGCAAAGGGAAGCGAAGCTTGGCCATTCAAAGACACAGCTGCCACCGACCATACATGTGTGGGTTGGGAGTATGGGTTAGGTTGAGGTTTGAAGCCTATATGTGCCGATGTAGAGGATTCCAAACGATGCATCATTTCTTGTTGGTTGACACGGGTACGGGGTGAGGTGGTGTGAATTCATCTGTAGAAACCCGATCTCCAATGATCCTTGAATACTTCTTCGTTGAATCTTTGTGAACAGGACGAAGTTTGGTAACCCAGTTCACAACCGCAGTTGCTACGTCTGGGGAAGAGACGGCACTCTTCAACAATCCACTATCGTTACCAGAAACAGCCTCCAGCGTGGCAAGTACAAAACCCGAAACAATTACAAGATAAGGTAACTCTTAAAACCTCAGCTAAAAGTTTCCTCTCTCTCTCTCTCGTACTCTGTTTCTCACTCTTCTGTATTTGTTGCAGGTTGTTCGCGGGAGGAAGACGAAGACTATATATACTCGGGCTGTTGGGCTTAAGTTAAGTCTTAATAAAGACGCGGCCCAATAATCCCAACAGGCCCAGTCCAGTTGATGACGACTGAAGACACAAAGCCCACAATCTGCACCTTGTCTTTATCGAAACTCAACACCTTTCCGACACAACTCTGAAAACCTAGCCACCAACACCGTGATACCGAAACTCTTCAGCTCCCTGTCTCTTCACCGTCTCTTCTTCCTTGTTTCACCACCTCCGGTGAAACTCTTCTTCGTTCTTCGCCTCTGATGAACAAGCTACAAGTACATCTCTATCTGGCGTAGGACTTCCTCAGAGATACGAACTTTCCTGTTCGTCTTCCTCGAGTTTTCCAGGTAACAGATCCTCCCTGAAACCTTAAATAACTTTGCCGATTACTTTATTTAGAAGAAGAAGAAGAAGAAAGCTAACCTCTGATCTCTTCTTTTCTTTCTCTGCGAGGTGGCTGAATCGACAACTCCACCTCGAGACTGAGAGATGAACAGTCACTCAAGAACTTTGATCAAAGTCAAAGTCCTCTCCAGAGTCTTTCCAGGTACGCCTTTAGTTAGCATGTCTGCTATATTTAGAGTCGTATGAACCTTCATAGCAGTAGCATCTCCTTATGCAATTACATCTCGAATAAAATTGACCCTAGTGTGGATATGTTTAGTTCTCTTGTGAAAACCACCATTCTTAGCTAGGCCAATTGCTGATTGATTATCGCAAAAGATTTTAACTGCACCCTGTTCATAACCTAAATCTTCACACATGCCTTTGAGCCATAAGGTTTCTTTAGTGGCTTCGGCTAAGGCCATATACTCAGCCTCAGTTGTAGAGAGCGCAACAATAGGTTGGAGACTCGATCTCCAGCTTATTGTATTGCCTCCTACCTGAAAAATATAACCAGTAACTGATCTTCTACGATCAAGGTCAATAGCATAATCCGTATCACAATAACCTTCAACCTTAAAGTCTAAACCTGTAGTAAAAGTTAAACTGTAATCAACGATACCTTGAATATACCTCATAATCCATTTAACAGCTTCCTAATGGTCTCGACCTAGATTTCCCGTAAACCTGCTCACCAGTCCCACTGCGTGAGCAATGTCTGGTCGAGAACCTACCATTGCATACATTAAACTTCCGACTGCACTAGCATAAGGAACTCCAACCATTAATTCTCTCTCAGCTTCAATCTCCTCCTCACTTAAACTTTTTAGTTTAAAGTGTGAGCCAATTGGAGTTGATACTGCTTTACACAAAGACATCTCAAAAGTATTTAAAACTTGTTTCAAATCTAAATCTTCATTAACAACCAAAGACAACATTAATCTGATCGAAACATGTTTAACAACAGGAGCAAAAACTTCATTATAATCGATTCCTTCAACCTGTGAAAAACCTTTTGCCATGAGTCTTTCTTTCAATCTAGGTTGTTCAACACCAGGAATTCCTGGTTTCCTTTTGTAGACCCATTTGCATCCAATAACCTTCTTGTTATCTGGTCTTTCCACAAGATTCCATGTCTCGTTCTTCTTTAGTGAAACCATTTCTTCAACACTAGCCAAGTTCCATCCATCTCTGTCTACACATCTCATAGCCTCACTGTAGGATTGTGGTTCGTCAATATCAATCTCTTGAGCTGCTAATAGTGCAAATGCTGCCACATCGTAGTTATCAAACTTGGATGGGAATTTAGGATTCCTTCGTACTCTATCTCTTGCCAAAATATAATCATCAAGGCTCTCCTGATTTGTGTTAATGGTTTCCTGTTCGGCTCTTTGCTTCTCAGTACCTGATTCTGAACCTGATAGTGTAGCTCCACCTGAAACTGATGATCCTGCTTGATCAACACTCTCAGATGTAGATGGACCTTGAATTAAGTTTGGATCGAAAGAGACCCTCTTCCCTTCCTTCCTTTTAATATAGTATTCACTAACATCTTCATGACTCGTTTCTTTCTTTGAGTCTTTGAATGTTTCTTCCTCATAAAACATCATGTTTCTGCTCACTGTACACTTTCTTTCCTCTGGTAACCATACACGAAAGCCTTTAGTTCCTTGTGGATAACCTACAAAGTATCCTTTTGTAGCTCTATGACTTGTCTTTGCTTGTGAAGTGTGTACATAGGCTACACAACCGAACCTTCTGAGATGCGAAATAACTGGTTTTGAACCTGTCCAAAGTTCTTCTGGTAACTTAAAATCAATAGACGAACTAGGTGATCTGTTGATTAAGTACACTGCTGTTGAAGCTGCTTCAGCCCAAAACTCCTCATCCATTCCACTCTCGAAAAGTATGCATCTCACCTTTTCCATTATGGTCTGATTCATCCTTTCAGAAACTCCATTCTGCTGTGGGGTATAGACACATGTTCTATGTCTTTTGATTCCTGATTCCTTACACAGTTCATCAAACTTCACATTGCAGTACTCAAGACCATTGTCAGTCCTTAAACACTTCACCTTCCTTTCAGTCTGATTTTCAACTTGCGATTTCCATTCTTTAAACTTTGAGAATGCCTCATCTTTAGTTTTAAGAAAGAAAATCCAAACTTTTCTTGAGTAATCATCGATGAATGTGATGAAATACTGATTTTCTACTAGACTTGGTGTTACTGAAGGTGCCCCCCATAGGTCTGAGTGAACATACTCTAAAACCTCTCTAGATGTATGTTTTCCTTTCTTGAAGCTTTTCTTGTGTGATTTTCCCATTACACAACTCTCGCAGAAGTCTAAACTCTTTATGTCTCTAGACTGAAAATAACCATCTTTGACTAAGCATTATAATCTTCTTTTACTCATATGCCCGAGTCTTGAAGAATTTTATCTTGAAATCTTCTCCTGCATACTTGCAGCCGGATCTTTCTAAGCAACCATAAGATATTAAGCTTCTACCCATTTTTGGCATATACTTAACGTCAGTCAGGATCACGATTGATCCATCTGGTTTCTTGATTCTGATTTTCCCGATGCCTTGAATCTCACAGATTGTGTCATTTCCCATTAACACGTTTCCTCCATTTGACTCTTGAAAATCAAACAAAAGATCTTGGTTAGGTGTAATATGGTAGCTGCTTCCTGAGTCCATGACCCATTCACCTTTTTTTCTCTTAGTACTAGTAACCAGAATCATAGGTTGATCGATATGTTTTGCAACATTAACCGATTTAGCATTTTTGTTCTTGCCTCTTTCTGGACAATCTTTCTTCCAATGTCCATCTTTTCCACAAATGAAACATCCTTTGTTTTGCTTGTTTGAGTTTGCCTTAGACTTTCCTTTTCCTCGACTTTTTGATCTGTTTCGAGAAGTCTGATCATCTCTTTTATCAGACCTGCCTCTTTCACCTACGTACAAGCCTTCTGCCTCTCCTCTTCTTGCTTGTAACTGATCTTTTTCTCTGAGTTCTGTTTCTTTTGAGTAAGCTGCTGTTACCACATCATTAACGGTAAGAGTATCCTTTCCACTACCATATTTCAAGGTATGAACCAAAGGTTCAAACTTAGATGGTAGACCAGTGAGAATCTGGATGGTTTGATCCTCATCTGGTATATTGATGTTCAAGCTTTCGAGATCATTTACAAGCTTAAGGAAGGTATCAAGATTCTGCTCTATGGTTCTTTGTTCGTCCATCTTGTAACTTGCAAATCTCTGCTTGAGGTAGATACGATTCGGCAAGGACTTGGTCTGGTAATCACTCTCCAGTGGCTTCCAGATTCCTAGCGAGGTTGTTTTTATCATTACTTTTCTAATGATTTGATCGCTAAGGCTTATCTTGATCAAACTCCTGACTCTCTTATCTTTTGCAGCCCATTTCGGATCGACTGGCTCTGAAACTCCTTCCTCTAGTTTCTCAAAACCATCACCTGGTATCGAGTTCTCCTCAAGAACTGAATCCAGACCCAAAATCTCTAAGGCGCACAACATCTTATGTTTCCATATACCAAAATCTCCTTGTCCATCAAACTTTTCAACATCGAAACGTCCATGAGTAGGCTCCATACTAATCTTGTATCGTCTTGCTTTGATTTCAGGATACAGACTCAAAATCGCAGCAAGAAAATGAGACCTAAGACGCTACACGATCGCAGCAACACCCCTGTACCTGAAGAACAACAACAAAGAGGCCAAACGCAACACACACAGATTAATCAGATAAGTTTTGAACCTTAAAAGATCTTTCTTACTTGCGATGTGCGATTTGCTGTTGATTTGAACTTGGTTGCTTTCGATTCGTTTGATTCAAGATTTCGCGGAATAGACTAGAGAACCATGACTCTGATACCACTTGTAGAAACCCGATCTCCAATGATCCTTGAATACTTCTTCGTTGAATCTTTGTGAACAGGACGAAGTTTAGTAACCCAGTTCACAACCGCAGTTGCTATGTCTGGGGAAGAGACGACACTCTTCAACGATCCACTATTGTTACCGGAAACAGCCTCCAGCGTGGCGATTACAAAACCCGAAACAATTACAAGATAAGGTAATTCTTAAAACCTCAGCTAAAAGTTTCCTCTCTCTCTCGTACTCTGTTTCTCACTCTTCTGTATGTGTTGCAGGTTGTTCGCGGGAGGAAGACGAAGACTATATATACTCGGGCTGTTGGACTTAAGTTAAGTCTTAATAAAGACGCGGCCCAATAAGCCCAACAGGCCCAGTCCAGTTGATGACGACTGAAGACACAAAGCCCACATCATCACTGAAAGGAGTAAGCATTAAGCCTGAGGGAGAAGCGTGGACATGGAGGTTCGATAGGTGGGCATGGATGCGTTGAGACACTAGTGTTGGTAGGCGCGGGTCACGGTGAGACACTGGCATGGGTTTAGCCACGGTCTTTAATGTTTACTGGTTATGAATCTTAGATGTGATGTGTGTTGTTTCATGATGGTTGATTATAGCTTTTCGCACTGAGTATTTTTCGAGATGCTCACTTCCTTTCTTTTCAAATGAGTTCAACGAAATGCATGTGGAGTTGTCTTGTCTTGGTGCACGGTTTTTGGTTTTTTTTTTTTTTTCCTTAAAATTTTTTATAACGTTATTTGAGCATTTTTCCCTCTTTTTAAACGGTTATGTAAGACTTTTGGGATTCAGTCCTTGGAAATAAAGACTTGCACTGGCTTTTTTAGTGTTTTTGGCAGTTCAAGGCAAAAGTAATGTAAATACATGTCATCTCCGTTAATTAAAAGACGAACGTGCGAAGTGGTATGAGAACCTAGTGTACCAATCCTAACTTTGGAGTCAGTAAAGTGGGGGTTTGGTTTTTACTTCGGTTTTATCATCCATTTTGGCCTTAGAATTTGATAATTTTATTTGAGTGTTTTTTTACCTTTTTAAAATGGTCTTGTAAAAATTTTCGGGTTTGATTTTTGGAAATAAAGATTTGTATTGGTCTTTTAACTGTTTTTCACAGATGAATATATAGTCTCGGTTAAGTAAAAGGCGGGTGTGACATAATGAGTAATGAGATATGTAAAAAATTCGAAAAATGTATAAGTGAAAATCAGTCTGGACAAGTGACCGACCGGTCCTGGTTCTTCTTACCCTCAAATTTGCCCCCTTGACACGTCTTTAGGTCTAAATGTGGTAAAAAATTATATTCTTTTAAGCAAACGACATTAAGCGCCTAAGATATTCAATTATTACGTGTATAACGTAAACACATCCATTTGTCAACCCCAAAAATGAATAAAGTAAATGAATCCATTATCAAAAGATGTCGTACGCCAATTTGTCAAGACTCACAAAAATGTTGGGCATAACTCGACTTGTACAATGATGAAAATAAGTTTGGAGTATATAACGTCAAATGCGACTCTCCATTTCTTGCGTATTTAACATCCTACTTGAGCTTGTAATCAAACTCGTAAGAGGAAAGAAAACTTTTACACTTCAGGTTATTCATATATATATTATATATAAATAAGAATTAAAATCCGAAGCTCTCTCTTGAATCATATGAGTGAGTTAAGTTTCATATCAAGGCCAATGTCCATCCCGTTATAAGCAATGGGTGCGTACATCCATAGATCATCAGAGCTCAACAACTGCAACATATTATAAATAATATTTAGATTCTCTACCTTTATTAAGCCATTATTTCGGTATAATTGTTTATATAATATTATGTATGACTTCATCAAATCATTGAAAACCTAACGTACTTTAATTTGGAGCTGCAGAAATTTGACGTATTGTACTGCTTCCTCCAACATCGTGCTAATATCGACCTGTAACATATTTAACGCATTCATCTTCTTAGTAAAGATACGAAAATCGAGTAAATTGATGTTGTCACGTAGTAATTTCATTTAAATATTACCTTGGTTCCATTTGGGACGAGGTTTTGCAAAATCCTTAGCCGCTCGTTTATCCTCTCTCTTCTTTTCTGCACCATCATAAGATTGGACTTTTATATTTCACCCTTGCGTAATAATTACATAATGCATATATATATCTTATGTTGCACAAGAAATACTCATCTCGATTGTTTATAATGCGTTTAAGAATTAAAACCGAAGCCTAAATATATAAACATATGTAATACTTACCCTTGCGTATAGGCTTTGAGGATCGGTGGCAGCGCCGCGGCTAGCCCTAGTCTTGCCGTTGAGGTTGAGAGCTTTTATGTCCTCGCCACCTTCTTTGCAGGAGGAAGTGTCACCACCGTTTGATTCGTCATCCGAACAACAAGTCTTCTGCAGCTTAAGTGGTTTGGTCTTTCTCTTCGCTGCAGCCTTAACGGTCTGTTCTTCTTCGCCGCTATTGTTATTATCGTCACTCATCTCCATGTTTTTCTGAGTCCTCCGTGCCTTGATGGCTCTCTTGTTCTTCTGATTTGTTTATAAGAACAAAACAAATATATAATTATAACCGCAAATTTTAAAAACTAGTATTTGAGATCACTCCGGATCGTGCATATGGTACGTCTATATTTAGAAACATTTAGAAACATACATGTCTTCTCAAAGGTAGGAACTGAATAGAGACTAAAACAATATTTTGGAACAAAATTACGCAAGAATTTGAAAACGTTCTGTCAAACGTGTTAGCACTTATATTTGTTTTTTCCCTTAAAATTTTCCACAGAGCCTTTATAAATGTAAGCGATGTTTTGATCACCTAGCTATATGAAACAAAATATATATATGCGACTTACATCAGCTGGTGTGGCACGCGACCGTTTCTTGGAACCATCGCATGCGTTGATCATTTTCTGATCATCCCTCGTCGCCAATGAGATGTCAGAGTGCAGGATATTATCATCCTGATTCTCTTCGGCAGTCTCCAAAGGCAAAACGCTCTTACCGGAGTATTCCCCAACGTCACATTGACTCGTCTCCTCGCCTACGAGATACAAGTTCGTGTTGATCGTCACATCCTCCATCTCATTGTTTTGTCCTTCTCTAGGTGGCATCACCGTGTAGTAGCCACTATGCCCTGCGCTGTAGCTACTGCTCTCCTGGGAGAAGCAGAAGCCGCCAGTCCAATGAGTGTTTTGGCGGTGGTATGCTGCGACTGTGGCGGTTGTCTCTGAGGAAGAACCGCCATAGGGTTGATCATAAGAGGCAAGGAGCTGATTCATAAAGTCAGCTTCCTCTGTATACATCCCGCCTAAGCCGGTGCTCCATTCTCCCATGGCTTCCATTTTTTGAGAAGTAAAGTACTAAACGCCTTTATCAAGAGATCAATATTTATCTCAAAACAGATTTAGTGACGTGAATTGAAGGAATGATTGAGAGGAGATTGATGATGTGTGTATATATAGGATCATGAGAAGTAATGGATATAATTAATATGTCAACCAATCAAACATTATAATCATCTTTGGAATAAAGTATTTTTGTAACCAGGTCTTGATACCCTTAGATATCAACAGCTAATTATTGAGCTTAAAGAAACTTGTGTCTTTCTCTAAATTTTTAAAGCTTGAGTTAATATATTTGCCCTATAGTCATTGGTAACTCAATACATCCTCCAGTATTTTTATTGGATAAGCATGTTTTTCATATTTGGTATGATTTTTTAAAATAATAAAGTTATAGGAAGAAGATCATAACTAGATACATCCGTCGGGGATGAATCCGAATTCAAATGTACCTGTGATACTATTAATAAATACTGGTGAAGAAAATAATGAATGTATGAAAAAATAACTACATAGGAGAATAAATCATTCTGATGTATCCATCTGATGTATCCATCCCAAAATAATGGACTTATACAAAATGTTTTATCTATAATTAGTGTGTATAGTTGTATCGAGGAATTGTTTGAGCAAGTCTACAGTTAGAAAAAAAAATTCGAAGTAGTTAAATACAATCGTATATGTTACGTAAATAATCACACCTAAAAAAATAGTTATATACATGTAGATATATATAAATTTAAAAATATGTGTTAAAATTGATATTGATCTAATGCTGATACGATCTGTTAGGATTTGGATCATAATTTTTGTCATGAAAAAAATTGAAGATGCTGATATTTCACGTAGATGTTGTGCAAACAAGAAAACTATCTATTGGGTATAATAATGTATGGAAAAACATCATATCATATGCTTCAACACAATTAAGAGAACTTTTAGCAAAATGATTTTTGGGTTTTTTGTATGCAAGCAAACACTAAATGGCTAAATGATTTCATTGAGAGGTTCTTGGATTAGAAATTTTCTGAATCTCCTTTGATTTCTTATTATTTATTTATGAGTTCTTCATCATATCTTATTGTGCATGTTTTCTGCTTCTATGTATGAGTAGTCCTATATGTTTAGAGACTTCAAGAGAATTTATAAATCATTTAATTGAACATATATATATTGACTATTCACTGATTGTTTTCATCTAAAGTCAATATTATCGTCTATTTTAAACTGATCACTTAGCCTATATAATTATGTTGAATATATTCATCAAAAATGTAATAGGTTTTTTTAAAATATTTAGGCGAATGATTTGTCCTCAACCAACAAAAGTTAATGGTGTGTAAATTATGAACATATCAAAATTGCTCATTAATACTTGTCTATAATTCTAGATTGAAACGACAGTTTAGAACTCTAAATCGTTAGATAAAATTGTTGATTCTATTATAGTGGATCAATCTTAACTAGTGTTTGAGTTTGAAACTTGCTTATTAATTGTTTCCTGAATAATTGTGTGACTCATGATATCTTAATTCCTGAGAATCACCCTAAGCCACATCATAAGTAACATTGCTATTTGTTATTTCACTTGTTACTTTTCATACACAAAAACCACATCTTCTTCTTACCTTAATTTCACTCCAATAGAAACATAGTATGACATTAGTTTTTTGGAGATCATACATTTTTATATTGTTGTATTTGGTGTGCACTTATAGAAAAAAAAGATATAAATTTAGAGAATCATTAGTGCCAATGTACTTTTGTCTAGACAAATAACTTAATGACATGTGTTTAACTTAAATCTTGGTCCTTTACGCCGGTTTTAAAGATAACTAGGTATAATTTTACAAAGCTTGGACAATTTAGCGGATAATACTACGTATATATTGGTTGGACTCTTTGTGCACATAGTGCATCCACTCTATCTATCAGAAGAAGCATTAGTAGTTAGCAATTAGCAGGGTCCTTACAACAAGTTTCCCCATCCCTTATTATTATCCACACTAGGTACATCACTAATATATTCTTTGGAGGTTCCGAGGTATTAATAAGATGACAAGATTTTAATACTTAATGCATTTTAAGCTCTTTCACATGAAAACTCTTCAAAACTTGAATTGATCTTAAGAAATGATATAAGAATAAGTTAGTTATTGTAAATTAGGTCGAATCAATTATAAAATAAATAAATAAAAATTAGAGAAAATTAATTATTGCGAAATATCTGCTTAGGATTGTTTTTTCATTAGTCTGTAAATAAATAATCACAACCTGGATTTTGTATTTATAATATCTCAAACACTGATTTCCCATTCTATTTAGTAAAAATGATTTTTCCTAAACCAAATAGAATTCCGTACCGATACTCCCGAAGCTGTGTTTGCTTGTGACTTTATCTTTTTTTTTTTTTTTGGAAACAAGCCAGCAAGTATCGGTCTATTACATTCCTTTGTTCGCTCAAAGAGGCCCTTAGCATATTTCTATTAAGCTAACTTGTAGCGATTGTTAAGACAAAAGAGATATAAACACAACTGTACATAAAGCAAAAATAACCATATTCACCTCTCCCTCTCCCACCCTTGCCACGCGGCTAGGGATTTGTTTTTAAAAATAGAGTTATTTACATGAGATGACACTTTATACATTACTAATTACATAAATAGGCATTTTGTGCTTGTTGAGCACTTTCTGAAGAGGAGAAGTCTATTTTGCCATTTTTCCTATCTCTCCTCTCTCTTTCTTTATTCTCTTATCTCTCCTCTCTCTTGTTTCTTTTTATTGTCAGATCTTTCTCTGTGATCGATTTGGGTGACTCTTCACCTTCTCCTCACTGTCCACATTTTACTGTCCATCCACCATTATTTATTACATAATCCACATGGACACCCTCTCGTGGACAGACCCCAATGGACAGCATCTACCAATCTCTTTTCCACCAATCTCTTGTTCACCAATCTTCTGTCCACCACTCCTGTCCACCAATCTAATGTCCACCACTCCTGTCCACCAATCTTCTGTCCACATGGAAATTGTCTTATGGACATTCACTTTCCATCATCCACTGAATGACAATTCCTAATGATATTATAATGAACATCATTATTCATTTAATCCACCAATTTTCTGCCCACCAATCTCCTCTCTCTTGTTTCCTAATGACATTATAATGAACATCATTATTCATTTAATCCACCAATTTTCTGTCCACCAATCTCCTGTCCATCAATTTTTTATCCACCATTTTTGTCCATCAATCTCTTGTCCACCACTCATGTCTACCAATCTCCTGTCCACATGGAAGTTGAGTTATGGACATTCTAATTTCCATCATCCACTGAATGACAATTCCTAATGACATTATAATGAACATCATAATTCATTTAATCCACCAAGCTCTTGTTCACCAATCTCTTGTTCACCAATCTTCGCTGTCATGTGGTCATTAACTTTCCATCATCCACTGAATGATAATTCCTAATGACATTATAATGAACATCATCATTCATTTAATCTACCAATTTTCTGTCCACCCATCTCTTGTCCACCAATCTCCTGTACACATGGAAGTTGTCTTATGGGCATTCTATTTTCCATCATCCACTAACTGACAATTTCTAATGACATTATAATGAACATCATAATTCATTTAATCCATCAATCTCATCATGTCCACCAATCTCTTGTTCACCAATCTCTTTTCCATAAATATGTGTCCACTAAAACATATCAATGATACTTTGTCCACAAATACCTATCCACAACATACTAATTGATCATATCCACCAACTCATATCCACCATCTCGTGTCCATGACGGAGAGAAAGAGAGAGAGAGAGAGAGAGAGAGAGAGAGAGAGAGAGAGAGAGAGAGAGAGAGAGAGAGAGAGAGAGAGAGAGAGAGAGAGAGTCATGATTTAAAATGAGAAAAAAGTAAGGAAAAAGTAGGAAAGATAAAATGGTAAAATGAGATTTAAATTTTTTGACCTCCAATATTTACCCAACATGCAAAAAGTGCTTTTTTTGTAAGAAGAAAATTATAAATGCCTATATATGTAAATCACTCTTAAGAATATATGTTAAAAGTGATAAAGTGATAAAAGTAAGTAAAAATAATCGAGAGCAATAAACTAATTTAGGATATGTTTATGCTATTAAAGTTGCCCTTTTTTCATTTGGAAAGGATTTGATTTTGCATTTACAATATAATTTGATTTTGTGTTTACAACAAATTTTGTTTTGTGTTTACAACAGTTTTTTTTTTTGTTTATAAACAAGTAATAGAGAATGTTTAGAACGATAATAATATGAACTCTAAAAAGAATCTATTGGAGTTTCAGGATTTTCTCCTTGCTATATGATAGATTCTATTTCTTTCATTTAAAAAATTTTAGCAAAAATTTCTAATTTTATCTATAAACTTAGTTTCAATATGACCTTAATTCGTTATATCGACTTTAATTCGTTATATCAATCTTTAGCAGCTAAGTTCATCAAATTTTGTCTTTCTATTTAAGGTTTGTGAAAATGGAAATGGTCTCATATTCAAATATATGAAAAAATAATTTTTAAGTAATATTTTTCACCTACTCAGTCTTTTGGTGATAAATTTTATCATGTAAAATAAAGAAAGAAAAAACTTATAATAGATAAATTTAAAAAAAAAACAAAAGTATAATTGAAGGTAAAACAATAATATAATTTTTATCTTAAAAAATAATATTTATTAGAATGTTTCTATTTTCTTTTATTTATTTGTTTATAATTAGTATCGGTATTTTCAGGGACAAAAGTCCATGCATATTTTTGATATAAAAAATAAAAAAAAAATTCTTTTTCAAGTGAAATAAAATTAGGAAACAAAATTTAATATTTTGTTGGAGGAATCCATATTTGCCAACACTCCAAGACCCACTTGAAGATGATTTATTTTATCTCTGTTTTATTTTTATTATTTAACATTTTATATGATTTGTTCGTTAAAATTAGATCATGTTTTCAAAATTTAATGTAAAATTTATTAATTTTTATGTTTTATGTTCATTTTTATTCTGTAATTTATTTTACTATTAATTGAATTGTGTTTAGATAAATAATTAATAATGTTTTTGTTTAGAAAAATTAAAATGTTAAATATTTTTTTTAATATATTTGTTTAATCCTAAAAAGTCAAGTAACAAAAAATGGACTAAGTATTTTCTTGAAAAAAGAATTTCTTGCACGTATTAAAAACTATCATTCGCTTAAATTTTAAATTAGTATAAATTAATGATCTACCACTTTAAATGAAGTTCATGCATACAAATTTTGAGTAAACAAATTTGGTGAGTTTATGTATCATTTAAGGTAGACTAAAAAGGGTTTGATGATGTGAGTTCGAACAAGAGTTTTTAAATAACTCTAATGTTTTGGGGGCTCGAAAATGAGAGATGTGAAGAGGAGACTCGGTTGTTGAACGTGACAGTTATTGTTGATATTAGTAATTATTAATGACTAATTATAAGCTGACAAATAAAAACCCAACCAGATTTGATTAGGTTTAAGTCAATGAACGGACGGCTGATCGTGCGCGTGGAAATGCCAAAGCTCATTTTTATCAAAATACACTATCTTCAGATTCAAAAAATAAAAATAAAATAACACTATCTTTCTAAGTAATTAAAAAGGATCTGTGTAAGTAAATGGTTTTCACAAGAAAAAATATAATTACAAGTGGAGTTTTCTGGCAAAAAAAAGAGTAGAAAATTAAATTGAAGAGAGACACTGGTTACAATATTGTAAAAATGGCGGGACAGGTTTGAATGAGTAGTGACAGTCGTTCCAACTTAATTTACCAGCAGCCACCCTTTCATTGCACCCGCATCATTGATAAAGTTGTTTTATCCCTGCATAACAAAAATTCTCTAGACCATGCAATACTTTTTTCGAGATAAGGTTATGTTATGTTGAATGTCATGTGATAAATTGTGTCGGAATAAAAAAAATTGCGGATTTGATTTCCAGGAAATTAAAGATTTTATTATAGTTTTGTTGGCAAAATAATTATAATGATTAATAGATAAATCAAATTCTTTATTTGTAAAGATTTTTGAATGATGGTATTATTAAAAACCGGATCGGTTGAATCCAATTAGATCATATTCTCTGTTTTATAGATGAAAAAGTACAATCTCTGCTAGATATATGGTTGAAAAATGACTAATAAAAATGTAGAATTAGGGACATCTATTTCAGTGTGGAATGATCTTTGAATCTCTGTCCTTCGCCTGAGATCAGCAACATGCAATTTTAACACCTACCCCCCTCTTATTATCAATAACTTGATTGATCCATCTACTCATATATGGAACATGCCACCGATTGAGGCAATTATTTATCCTTAGGACACATCTATTATCCGGAAAATGTGGATTAGTCGTATGATGAAACTAGATACTTATAGGTGGTATTTCACCAAATGTGGAAAACATACAGTTAAATCGGGTTATAAAACTGAACAGGTATACCCGGACACAAGTATGTCGGGTATTTATTATGGGCCAGATGTAAAGGAAATTTTGGCTCATTCATGGTGAATTAAATGTCCTCCAAAACTAAGACATTTTTGTGGCAAGTGGCTTCTGGATATATCTCGGTTATAAAAAGAATTTATGTTCTTGGGAAATTCAGTGTGATTCACAATGTATGAGATGTGGAGCAGAAGAGGAACTATAAGCCATGTTCTCTTTGAATGTTCCCCGGCGGTACAGACGTAGGGCCTTTCTAAGGTATCATCCAACCAGATTATGTTTCCTATGCAGTTGGTTTATGCAAATCTGGTTTTTTTTTTTTTTTTTGAGACTTCCAAAAGATATTATGAATAACTACTTTCCATGGATTATATGGTACCTCTGGAAAACTTGTAATGATTAAGTTTTAATAATAAGGATCAGAATCCTCAAAATCTTTTGCATATGGCAGAAACAGAAGGTCGTTTATTGGAAGAGCATATGTAGTAGATAATAGTTTATTAGTGATGGAAAATGACATGATAATGGATTTTGGTCTGTCTGGGAGTTGGTGGTGTTTAGTGGATGGAGCCTGGAAAGACACATATATTTATTTGGGGCAGGGATGGTATCGTAGAGGAAGGTCGGACGGACCCCATGATGGGGATCCATAGTATCCGGTGTAGTGTCTCTCACCTCTACATGCAGAATTTGAAACGTTTATTTAGGCTATGGAATGTATGTATACTCAGGTTGTATTCGCGGTAGATTGCTTTGACTTTTTTCTCTAGACCATGCAAAAATTCTCTAGACCATGCAACACTTTTTTCGAGATAAGGTTATGTTATGTTGAATGTCATGTGATAAATTGTGTCGGAATAAAAAAAATTGTGGATTTGGTTTCCAGGAAATTAAGGATTTTATTATAGTTTTGTTGGCAAAATAATTATAATGATTAATAGATAAATCAAATTCTTTATTTGTAAAGATTTTTGAATGATGGTATTATTAAAAACCGGATCGGTTGAATCCTATTAGATCATATTCTCTGTTTTATAGATGAAAAAGTACAATCTCTGCTAGATATCTGGTTGAAAAATGACTAATAAAAATGTAGAATTAGGGACATCTATTTCAGTGTGGAATGATCTTTGAATCTCTGTCCTTCGCCTGAGATCAGCAACATGCAATTTTAACACCTACCCCCTCTTATTATCAATAACTTGATTGATCCATCTACTCATATATGGAACATGCCACCGATTGAGGCAATTATTTATCCTTAGGACACATCTATTATCCGGAAAATGTGGATTAGTCGTATGATGAAACTAGATACTTATAGGTGGTATTTCACCAAATGTGGAAAACATACAGTTAAATCGGGTTATAAAACT
Source organism: Iljinskaea planisiliqua (assembly GCA_900108845.1). Classification (NCBI taxonomy): domain Eukaryota; kingdom Viridiplantae; phylum Streptophyta; class Magnoliopsida; order Brassicales; family Brassicaceae; genus Iljinskaea; species Iljinskaea planisiliqua. The sequence goes on along the minus strand of FNXX01000015.1, from coordinate 223,010 downwards.
GAACAGGTATACCCGGACACAAGTATGTCGGGTATTTATTATGGGCCAGATGTAAAGTAAATTTTGGCTCATTCATGGTGAATTAAATGTCCTCCAAAACTAAGACATTTTTGTGGCAAGTGGCTTCTGGATATATCTCGGTTATAAAAAGAATTTATGTTCTTGGGAAATTCAGTGTGATTCACAATGTATGAGATGTGGAGCAGAAGAGGAACTATAAGCCATGTTCTCTTTGAATGTTCCCCGGCGGTACAGACGTAGGGCCTTTCTAAGGTATCATCCAACCAGATTATGTTTCCTATGCAGTTGGTTTATGCAAATCTGGTTTTTTTTTTTTTTTTTTTGAGACTTCCAAAAGATATTATGAATAACTACTTTCCATGGATTATATGGTACCTCTGGAAAACTTGGAATGATTAAGTTTTAATAATAAGGATCAGAATCCTCAAAATCTTTTGCATATGGCAGAAACAGAAGGTCGTTTATTGGAAGAGCGTATGTAGTAGATAATAGTTTATTAGTGATGGAAAATGACATGATAATGGATTTTGGTCTGTCTGGGAGTTGGTGGTGTTTAGTGGATGGAGCCTGGAAAGACTCATATATTTATTTGGGGCAGGGATGGTATCGTAGAGGAAGGTCGGACGGACCCCATGATGGGGATCCATAGTATCCGGTGTAGTGTCTCTCACCTCTACATGCAGAATTTGAAACGTTTATTTAGGCTATGGAATGTATGTATACTCAGGTTGTATTCGCGGTAGATTTCTTTGACTTTTTTCTCTAGACCATGCAAAAATTCTCTAGACCATGCAACACTTTTTTCGAGATAAGGTTATGTTATGTTGAATGTCATGTGATAAATTGTGTCGGAACAAAAAAAATTGTGGATTTGGTTTCCAGGAAATTAAGGATTTTATTATAGTTTTGTTGGCAAAATAATTATAATGATTAATAGATAAATCAAATTCTTTATTTGTAAAGATTTTTGAATGATGGTATTATTAAAAACCGGATCGGTTGAATCCTATTAGATCATATTCTCTGTTTTATAGATGAAAAAGTACAATCTCTGCTAGATATCTGGTTGAAAAATGACTAATAAAAATGTAGAATTAGGGACATCTATTTCAGTGTGGAATGATCTTTGAATCTCTGTCCTTCGCCTGAGATCAGCAACATGCAATTTTAACACCTACCCCCCTCTTATTATCAATAACTTGATTGATCCATCTACTCATATATGGAACATGCCACCGATTGAGGCAATTATTTATCCTTAGGACACATCTATTATCCGGAAAATGTGGATTAGTCGTATGATGAAACTAGATACTTATAGGTGGTATTTCACCAAATGTGGAAAACATACAGTTAAATCGGGTTATAAAACTGAACAGGTATACCCGGACACAAGTATGTCGGGTATTTATTATGGGCCAGATGTAAAGTAAATTTTGGCTCATTCATGGTGAATTAAATGTCCTCCAAAACTAAGACATTTTTGTGGCAAGTGGCTTCTGGATATATCTCGGTTATAAAAAGAATTTATGTTCTTGGGAAATTCAGTGTGATTCACAATGTATGAGATGTGGAGCAGAAGAGGAACTATAAGCCATGTTCTCTTTGAATGTTCCCCGGCGGTACAGACGTAGGGCCTTTCTAAGGTATCATCCAACCAGATTATGTTTCCTATGCAGTTGGTTTATGCAAATCTGGTTTTTTTTTTTTTTTTTTGAGACTTCCAAAAGATATTATGAATAACTACTTTCCATGGATTATATGGTACCTCTGGAAAACTTGGAATGATTAAGTTTTAATAATAAGGATCAGAATCCTCAAAATCTTTTGCATATGGCAGAAACAGAAGGTCGTTTATTGGAAGAGCGTATGTAGTAGATAATAGTTTATTAGTGATGGAAAATGACATGATAATGGATTTTGGTCTGTCTGGGAGTTGGTGGTGTTTAGTGGATGGAGCCTGGAAAGACTCATATATTTATTTGGGGCAGGGATGGTATCGTAGAGGAAGGTCGGACGGACCCCATGATGGGGATCCATAGTATCCGGTGTAGTGTCTCTCACCTCTACATGCAGAATTTGAAACGTTTATTTAGGCTATGGAATGTATGTATACTCAGGTTGTATTCGCGGTAGATTTCTTTGACTTTTTTCTCTAGACCATGCAAAAATTCTCTAGACCATGCAACACTTTTTTCGAGATAAGGTTATGTTATGTTGAATGTCATGTGATAAATTGTGTCGGAACAAAAAAAATTGTGGATTTGGTTTCCAGGAAATTAAGGATTTTATTATAGTTTTGTTGGCAAAATAATTATAATGATTAATAGATAAATCAAATTCTTTATTTGTAAAGATTTTTGAATGATGGTATTATTAAAAACCGGATCGGTTGAATCCTATTAGATCATATTCTCTGTTTTATAGATGAAAAAGTACAATCTCTGCTAGATATCTGGTTGAAAAATGACTAATAAAAATGTAGAATTAGGGACATCTATTTCAGTGTGGAATGATCTTTGAATCTCTGTCCTTCGCCTGAGATCAGCAACATGCAATTTTAACACCTACCCCCCTCTTATTATCAATAACTTGATTGATCCATCTACTCATATATGGAACATGCCACCGATTGAGGCAATTATTTATCCTTAGGACACATCTATTATCCGGAAAATGTGGATTAGTCGTATGATGAAACTAGATACTTATAGGTGGTATTTCACCAAATGTGGAAAACATACAGTTAAATCGGGTTATAAAACTGAACAGGTATACCCGGACACAAGTATGTCGGGTATTTATTATGGGCCAGATGTAAAGTAAATTTTGGCTCATTCATGGTGAATTAAATGTCCTCCAAAACTAAGACATTTTTGTGGCAAGTGGCTTCTGGATATATCTCGGTTATAAAAAGAATTTATGTTCTTGGGAAATTCAGTATGATTCACAATGTATGAGATGTGGAGCAGAAGAGGAACTATAAGCCATGTTCTCTTTGACTGTTCCCCGGCGGTACAGACGTAGGGCCTTTCTAAGGTATCATCCAACCAGATTATGTTTCCTATGCAGTTGGTTTATGCAAATCTGGTTTTTTTTTTTTTTTTTTGAGACTTCCAAAAGATATTATGAATAACTACTTTCCATGGATTATATGGTACCTCTGGAAAACTTGGAATGATTAAGTTTTAATAATAAGGATCAGAATCCTCAAAATCTTTTGCATATGGCAGAAACAGAAGGTCGTTTATTGGAAGAGCGTATGTAGTAGATAATAGTTTATTAGTGATGGAAAATGACATGATAATGGATTTTGGTCTGTCTGGGAGTTGGTGGTGTTTAGTGGATGGAGCCTGGAAAGACTCATATATTTATTTGGGGCAGGGATGGTATCGTAGAGGAAGGTCGGACGGACCCCATGATGGGGATCCATAGTATCCGGTGTAGTGTCTCTCACCTCTACATGCAGAATTTGAAACGTTTATTTAGGCTATGGAATGTATGTATACTCAGGTTGTATTCGCGGTAGATTGCTTTGACTTGGTTAAGATCATATCTTTCCCTTTGTAATGGTCGGCTTTTCAACACACATGGAAGAGTTTAAGAGCTGGAAGGAGCTTCTCAACAATTTTCACATCAAGTTTATTCTCCGGAAGAAGAATGTGAAGGTAGCCAAGTTTACTCGAAATATTAGGAATCAGCCCTTTGAATTTGTCTACATCAATTCAGTACCTCCAACTAGGCTAGCGGATGAATTGTAAATAGTTTCATTTTTTTTGTTGACAATAAAAATATTATGGTATGATTAACTGAATTTTTTTATAATATAGTAATTCATATTGTGAAAAAATGCAAAATTTCAAAACAATTTTTTTTCTTTTCTGATGAGGATATGTTATGGCGACTTAATTCATTATCATTATCTTTTGTTCACTTCTTATCTTTTTGTAAATAAGTATTATTTTGTTGATTCAAAAAACTTAACATTCAAACAATTAAATAACAAGAGTTAATTTGGTAAAAAAACGTCATATGGTAAAAAAAGTATGGGCTTAAATTTGATGTGATATTTGTGCGTAAATTTATTGAATGTATTTTTAAAAACAATTCATTTTAGAAGGTATATTTAATCTAATATTTGAATGGATTTTGTTAATATTAGATAATTTGGTTGAATTAAGAAAATTATTTTATTTTTTAATAAAAATTTATTAATATTTTATTTGAAATAGTGGATCTGAACTTTTATATATTTAACTATAAAAATCCATAAAAAACACATTAAAATCACAATTCTTTAAATCTAGTACTTCAAATATTTTAAATAACATTAAATTTAAAAAAATATATTTTCATATCATTAATTTAATAACATTGAATTTCTTTTAATCTTTATTTATGTTTGAATAATATCTAAGTTTTTCTTTTGAAATATAATTCAATTTCGCAGGTTGTGGGTGAATCTTCCAAGATTCATCATCAACTATTATCGATCACGGTTTTATGTCCTAATTTCATATCTCCTTTTCACTAATGGCTGAAGCTTTAGCGCTGTGTGCTGCTCTTCTCCACACCAAGGATCATACCATATTCAAAATTTGGATTTAAATAGATTCTCAACTGTTCGTCAGAGCCATCAATTCGTCTCAAGTAAATTTTTTTGGCAAAAGCTGCATTGTGTAATAGTTACTGGGTAAATTTGTGCCTAATTTTCTCTTTTTAAAAAAAAGAATGTAATGGTTGATAAGAAATAAAATTCAATTCAAAATATATATATCTTTCTTTGTACTTTTGTAAGTTGATGTAACACTATTTAACAATCTAAATATTAGTGTATTACCTGAAAAATAGTTATGTATATGAAAAAAAAAATCAAAGACTATTAGTTTTGTAAATTACATGTCTAAATAAAATTATAAAGTGGTGTTTGTCGATTTTTTGTTTGCTTTAATAATATAAGTAACTTAAAACAATTCGAATAGTCAAATTAGTGGTAAAAAATCCAGATGAAAAATATATATCATTTAAATATGAGCACTCTTTACCAATTTATCCTTTTTTGTGTTATTAGTGAATGGAATAAGTAAAACAGTGAAGACGTTGGAGTACTCATTCCATCTTTAAAATTTCTCTAGATGAATTGAGAATGCTGACCGTTTTTGTGGTTCCAACACAATCTTTACAATTTCTGAACAGTCTATTGTGAAAAAGATACTTCATTATTAACATAATATGCATTCATATATTCCATATGCCAAATAAAAGCTTCAAATTCATAATGAGATGGGGATGAACTACTTCTTATGTTCTTAGCCCCATAAAGAAATCATCCACTCCCTCTTGACTGCTGAACAATCTTTACCCTGAACACATATCGGCGTTTTTCCATATACCATCTATGATGTACAATCATCCATTTTAAATGAAATTAGGGGATCTTGAATATTCCACTGATTGATGGATATGTGGTAGATAACTAATCCTGATCAATATTACCATAAATTTTATCATTCTTAAACCTCGATTCTCTTTCCTAGCTTATGGCCAAACCAAATCAGCTATGGGCCCCGACCTAATGATTACCTGATGGAAATCATATGAGAAGGGAAATACCCAAACGTGCAGCTCCCCACCTTGCTTCCCTTCGGATGACACCAACACATCGAAAAAAAAACCACTAATTCGTTTACAACCACAAAGCTAAGAAGACTATATGCGCCAATCTCAAGGCGGATGGATCCAGTAGACAACATGGATGAACGATTCAGCTATACCAGCCAAACTTTAGGAATCACCCATACTATTTCCTTACGTCCGTGAATGAAAGGAATATGGATAGTACGTCTGCAAAGTAATCGTACGGGGAGTAGGCTGGAAGTGCGATGCTGCACGAATATGGGAGGGATTCTGGATGCATATCTCACACTTCCTAGAAGATTTTTCTAGAGCCTGAGGTCATAGGAAGATCTCAGAGAGCCATGCAGATCCTGTACGCCCCCGAGACCCCAAAGTAAGGCAATCCTGGGGCGAACACAGACTTTTGGAAGACAATGGATATCTTGTGACCATGGCACATAGACAACATGTCAAATGTGGTAAGTTCTCTATTATTAGCGCGAATTCCACTCCGGATGAAGCAGGCACATGAAATATAAAAGAAGAAAGTAAGGAATGCAAGTAATTGAAAGAAAAAAGATTTTTATTCATTCGTACAAGATTAATAGCAAATTTGTTTGCTCGGAGAAATATTATACAGGGACAACTTGCTGATACAGATCTTGTGTTCGCAAAAAGACGAAAAGTAAACAAAGTCTTCTCACCATCTTCAACTTCCCGTAAGAGGAATTGTGATGATGTAATAATGAATATGGCTTCCACCGAGATGCCTGCATACACAGGACTTCTCAGAAAAGAATTTTGGGCCATACATACCAAACCAGAACACAAACTTCCGCATGACATAGCAAAAGAAGGGCATGGGCCTCGGCCCAATCACTGCAGCGGCCGCCTTTCCAACTACTCACTTGCCTATGAAACTTTGTCAAAATAATTTCATCCACCAACAGAGCTGCATCCCAGCCCACACAAGTACTTGTGCTCTATATATTGGATCCTTGTCCGGGGTTCACTGCTTGGCTGTCACCTCGTAATTGAAGGTCTGAAGACTCTCCACTTGCAGAACGTTCCTCTCCATATTATTCATTAGATTGCGCATGATGTACCAGTGTTCATCTGCATCATCGAATTTAGGTGCCGGGGCACTCCTTAGACGAACCAAGTATTCAGGCTGGACAGCTCAGCCTAACAAGGTCACGATTCGGCTATGGAGGATCTGTTTTGTTTTTTGTTTTTTTACTGGATAAACCCTGACATTGCTTTTAAACCTACAAATGGCACGTAGGACGGTGTGCTCGGAGCGCAATTGGGAACTCATAGACATCTCAGCCATCATCAAATCACTAGATGAAATCCCCAACACGACCGATGGAACAAAGGTGCATGCACACAATCTCAGAGATTACCTCCTGAATATGAGACCTCTGCAGGAGATGAAAGAACTAAGCCAATGGATCAGTGTCAGCTGGCGCTAACCGGACGAATAGCTGGACGGTTAGTGGGAAGGCTAAACTGTGGAGGAAGGAACCATTATTTTCCATAAACCTTTTTTGTTCATTTTGAGAGGATAACTATTATTAGTAATAATAATATGATTCTGTGTTTTCCCTCTACTAAACGCAAATCCGCCAAATATATGATTTTATGTTTTCATGTCAAAATTATGATTCCCTATTTTCATGTAAAAAATATTCACGTTTTTCATCAACGATATGACTTTCTGTTTTTATGACAAATTTAATTATGTAATTTCTCGTCAAAAAGTATTTTCACAATTTTAGACTTTAAGAAAAAGTTTGATTTTTAAGCTCTTACGAAAATTTTACACCATAAGATATAATTTTCTTGTATTTTCTACTTTTATAATCATTTTAGGTCAAAAAAATAAAAAACACAAAAGGAACAAAAGAGCACTAAATCATGACCAAACTATATTCACAAGTCAAAAGACCGGATCCATGACCAAATGACCCAAAAACTGAAGATTTTTTTCAACTGAAAAGATCTTATATACTAGAAGTCAAGCCCATGGCGGAACCTTTATAAGAACTTTCTTCGGATGATTATTGGTGGAGATAAAACCTTTTGAATTAGCTTTTATATGCAAGTAGAATAAAGTGATTTTAATTTCTGGTTGGAGAATTATACAAATTTTAGTGAAGACATATCAGTCCAGCGGTCAAGAAGAAAAAGCAAAGAAACCAGAGCCCAAGTCTCAGGCATACGCCGGAACCTAGGCGTAGCCGAGCCTCATGTGGTAGAGGCTTCCTTCTTCCCCATTTGAAGTGGCTAAGCTTGACCAAACATCAATCCTCGGCCAAGCCACCTCCTTTGGCTGAGGACGGCCCATCTAAGACTTTTTCTTCTTTACAATTAAAACCTAAACATAATCGACCTAAGAACTCTCTAAAACCATAAGTACTTTTTTATATCCTTATTAGAAACACAAACCCCTATATCAATGAACACACGTCCCATATTAGTTTTAGGTGACATATTATTTTTTCTTTTATTTTTTTAAAGAGATTTAAGAGAGTTTTCTCAACATTTGTTCAAGGAGTTAGGGGAGATCTTCTATACCTTTCTCTTTGATAATATTTATGAATTTTTCTTTGATTTTCTGTGTTGTTTATGAAACACCCCGATCTAGATACTACGACCTGAGATGGTCGTTCCACTTCTTAGTCTCAAGGAGACTAAGATTCTATCCAACATTCTAACAAACTATTCTAGGAGGTTCATTTATCTACCATTTAGAGCATCTCCAACCCAAACACTAAATTTGGTGTTGAACATACACCAAATTTGATGTTTTGGTGTTCAATTATTTTTTTCATCTCTAACCACAACACCAAATCTTACACTAAAAAAATAATTATCTTATTATATTATTAAATTCAAGTTTTGTTTAATATTTAATATTTTCGATTAATATTAATTTATCACATAAATTATAACTGATTATATATAAGCTAATAATAATATCACAATTGATAAACTAAAAATAGTAAAAAAATTAAATAATTCTAATTAAAATTTTCTATCTTTAAAAATTCTAATTACGATTTTATATTATTACTCTTATAAAAATTATATTAAAAATGAAAAACATAAAAATACTAATGTTATATTTTTTTTAGTTGATAAACAACAATTTATATATATTATTAAATGACAAATAAGAATAAAATTTGGTGTGACACTATTCATAAAACACTAAAATAGAGTTTTAAAACTACCGATAGTGTTGCTCGGGAGTTTTCGTTCCTTTGGCTTAAAAGCATACGTACTTGCTTCAGAATGCACTGGAGTCCCCGTTTAGAACAAAAGTGTGAAATTTGCAGTTGGGTTGAAGAGGTTTTTGCACCAAATTTGGTGTTTTGGTGTTGGGTTGGAGATGCCCTTATGCGGAACTAAAGGATATAGATAAAATGAGAACTCTTATTGATATAATAAGGATTCGATACAACATGCTAAAGTTTGCCCGAAGGCTTTACATGGACCGATCATATTCTATCCAGAACTCCTAACGCACACCACACATCATCAGGGGGGCCACCGGACCGTGCACCTAGGCTTGGTCCGTATTTGGACCAACCTCGTGTCCTGAAAAGAGATAAGCATATCAGTATTCGGACTAGTCCGTAACCGAACTATGCATATGCTTCCCAGAACCCTTATGCCCCATTAGTATAGCCGTATCATAACTTATCCTAAAACTTTCCCCAGTTGTACTTAGTCATTCAACCAACCACCCCACTGACCAAGTAACAACTAGGTAACCTTAGGGATAATCAGACGAACCGTTTATCCGGAGGAACCATCAGCCAAAGACTGTGGCACTCCTTAGCACGTATCAGTCTTTTGGCAGACCGCGGCACTGCTCCAGATTTAACACAACCGGACCACTTGTATTGACGATAGAGGTTCGATCACCCATAAACATGTTACAACATGTCCATAGCATGCCAACATTCACACCGGTTCTTTTGATCCCAGTTAGAATCCGGCCGTGAAGGCTAATTGACCCAAAAGGTGCAACTCGCTGAACGGTCATGAAGGTTACACAGCCGGACAAGGTTTACTGACCGAAGAGGTCTTACCGGCCGAGGACACGCCTTAACATGTCCACGGTACGCTTACACACTCGTACCGGTTCACCCGATCCATTTGCTACCGACCGAAAGACTTATTGCCCCAAAGGGTGCAAATTTTCGAACAGTCACGAAGGTACCCAGGTAGGGTCTATCCCACCACAGGCCTAACCGACCATTCAGTCTTGGATCATTCCGATCCAGACTAATCTCATAGGCAACCAACAGTTCCCAGTTCACAACCATTCATGGCACCCGGACATGACACATGCGGCCGAGGGGTCCTTTATGGATTCATCCCGGATTGGCACACATCCATGATCCAAGCGCATTACGCGACCCGAACCTCGCAACCGTTCAATCACACTCTATGGTATGCCCAAAACCGATTGCTAAACCCAGAATAACTGCTTTCTCATGAGTCTGGCCGAGACCAAAGACCCATAGATCAACCGTAAAAGAAAGGTAGAGAAGGAGAATAAGACAAAGGTTGTGAGACACGGTCCAGTCACTCCGGTTCCGGGATCACAACGGTTGCCACCAGTGATCCTGGACCACGGTTAGATAAGGGTTGGTAAAGACATACCTTTGAGACATTATCAGGGTCAACAGGGTCTTTCCCCTTGTCTATGGCCGGAACTTCTTCCACACCGGACATACTCCTGGTCGCAGTCTCTCTCTTTCTCACTTTTCCGATCAAGATCGGTTTATCTCTCTTTCTTTCTTTCTCACGGTTTTTCCTCTGCAGGAACTGATGATGAAACAGGCGTGGGGGGGGGGGAGATCTGGTATTTATAGGCCATGGTTTGGCCTCTCTAACAGGCACAAGCGAATGGTTGCATCCATCCGGGAAGGGTTGCCTTAGTTCGTGGTGACCCTTCGACCAGGCACCCTTTCTCCATGCCCTTTCACGCCCCCACCCCTTCCCCTGTCGCACCAGCTCACCTCCGGGGGTAACTGGCACTCACCGGCCACTAGCTGACCCAACTAGCTCACTAGGCCACCAGATGGTCCCAGCTACGGGTCACTCCCTCCAGCTGGCCGAGCTTGCCGTGAGCTGAACCAGCTGACCCAGCTGGAGTGTCACTGTCCATACTGGACCGTGAGCTGCCCCAGCTGTCCTCAGCTGGTGTTTCACTCGGGTTTAGCTCTTTCGCTCCTTGTTTAGCTCGGACAAGACTCTCGTCTTTGCCGGTTATCCCTTTATGGACCATTTCCCTTATGACCGATCTCTCTCGACCCGATTTTTTTCTTTGGGCCTTATGGTCCATCCTCAGAGCTTTAGTGGGAGTTGGGGATGTTACACCATATATAAATTGATGTATAGTTTGTTGAAACTTCAATAAATACATCGGTTTTAATTGATGATTTCATGCTGAATCAAAAAAATGCAAAAATGAAAAAAAAAATTATTAGATGAATTGAAGAAAGAAAAAAAATAGAAATATATGTTTCTAATTATTCCTCATCAAATTTAATTTTGAGAAAGAAAATATTTTTTCATTAATTCACTAAACATTTTTTCATTAATTCACTAAAACATAAGAAAAAAATAAAATGGTGTGAATCTATATCTAAAAAAAAGGACAATTTTTTTTTCTTAATTGGAACAAATTTTGAGAAATAAAAAAATATATCTTAATTATTTTTCTAAAATATGGTTACCAATTGAAGGTGATATACTTTTTTGTAAACAAATTCATTGATAATGTTTTTATAGGTTGTGAAAATTTTAAAGACGATTTTTAAAGCTTTAAATTTTTTTTAAAAATTTTAAATCAAAGAAATTTAAAGATTTTATAATTAAACTAAAAATTCAACAGCAATTAAAATTAAAATGTCAATCTAGCTGTTAACATCCTTAATTATTACACATTTTCGCCAAATATGATATTTTGTTAAATTACTAGTTTTTTCATAGGGTTCTTGTACTCGACAAAATTCTTGCACGCACGACCAAATATTATTACAAATAGAATAGGAATTAATATGGATATAGATTATTACTAGTACAATTTATGTATTGGGTTGATAGCTGTCAATATGATGCCCCCTTACGCCTTAAGATAGCCACACGACCTCTCTCTTGTTGTTTGAGTTAGCATCCACGCTAACTTGTATTTAATCCTCTCTTTCTTTCTTTTTTCTTTCAATATTTACTTATTTACTTATAGGTTTCTTTTCTCCTTATTTTGTCAACTGTAGAGAGAATATTTCCCTTCATAATGACAACACGGTTGGAGATGAAGGCGCCACGTGTGTCGGATATTCCCAAGCAAAGATTATAGAATGAAACAAATTGAATCAATTAACAATATATTTATTGCATATATAACCCGACAATATCAGTTAAGCTTCCCTGGAGGCTTCCCTGGTCAAATATGTAACGTCAGATTCTATTAGGGTCAACTACTATCATTTTAACCTCATAGGTCATAACTTGACTTCTTCATGGCGATACTCTTGGAAGATCCATATTTTAGTGACTAATGAAGTAGTAGTGCGGTGGTTAGTTTTCGGTGGATTGTCATGGGCTTAATAAAAGTGAGTGCGTTGGTAGCTAGATCGCTACTCAAACATGGTGCAAATACATAAATTGGAAGGATAAATAAAAATCGTCTTCTCTATGACGAAGTACAAATGTGACACTTTTTCTCTGAATTTTGTGAAATAAAAAACTTCAATAAACTATAAAATATATTTATGATAGATATAAATTTAACCGATATTCTTTGTAATAAAGCTTTACTCATTAAATAAAGTCTATAAAAGAGTTACTGAGAGATATTCATCACCAAAAAAAGACTATACTGAAGTAGAGAAATACGAAACAAAGTTAAGTCTCGGTTTTATATCTAACAGAGTGAATAACGCGGTTGTAACTTAGTTAAACTATCTGTGGACACTAAAAGTGAGCCAGTGACTAATTAATAAAAGAACAAATATGATGTGACTCTTAATGACTGAATCTACAAGAGTAAAAACTTATAAATGCAGAATCTAGCAGAGTAAATGAGAGACAATAAACATGTATTCAAACTATAAAAATAGGAATAGAGATCAAATAAATGGACGGACAATTCTACACACTCATTCTTACTGCATTTCTCAACTCGTTTTCTCTTTGAAATTTTATCTCAATTACTGTAAAAACGCTTTAAAATCATCACTACTAAAGCTTGTTTAGTCCTATATATCTCTCATTTTTCCGCTTCATTTCGCTATTCAGTTTACTCATCACAAATCTTGAATATATGTTTTGAAACCATTTGCTTTTCTTCTATGTCCCAAGAAATTTTTGTGTCCCAAGATGACTCCTATTACAAATTTTGATTGTTGTAATTTATACTATAATAGTTTAGCGCTAGAAGAAAGGTGTTGGAAAGTTTAAACTTCAACACGGGTAGACAATGACTGACAGCCAAGGTATTCAAGAGATCATCTTCAAGTTTGTTAAAGGGCAGCAAAAGGTCATTGAAGACGAGAATGAAAGAATCAACAATGTTATGACGACCGTTACTCAGCAAATTGATAGGGGTTTCGGCGAACAAATAACCTTGTCAAAGTAATCACCAAGCTATGGTCAGGAGTAGCACGTGTCCCTCACCTAATATCTCAAAGCGTGTCACCAGCTCATATCCTAAGAAACTTACCAAGTTCAATATACCACCAAAAGTGCAGAAAAAATCTTGGTCAGTACAAATACACTTTCTTCCATAGGAAATGATAAACCTTAACCACAACAACGGCCTACATAAGCTTTGATTTGGTGCCTCTAATCCACGGTCAAGGGAGCCACAGTAAGGTCTCCTCGTCAGTAAGTGGCCAAAGGAGTAATACATGGTTCCTCCACTTATATATGGCCAAGGAAACCACATAATAGCACCACCATAAATGGATTGCCAAAGGAGCCAAAATTTGTTTCCTCCCTCTACAAATGGTTAGGGAAGCCACAACATGGAGCCCCCATCGCCAGGACAGGGATATCCAAAATTCTCTCCCTCATCATCAAGAATTCCTCCCTCTTTTCTGTTCTTAAAACCGGATAAGAGAAGGATTCTAACACCAAAATCCGGAGGTAAGAGTGTTCTAACTTAGTGTGGGCCGAATCGATTGATCCTTAATCAACGATCGTTCTAAAAATCTCTACAATCTATTTAAGATGAGATCTGAAGCACAAAAATGACTCAAGGATGTGAAATCTAGGATTTATCATGTCACGACGGCAGCTCCTGAGATCAAGCATGTAGTCGAAGAAACTATGAGGACTCCATTATGGGACAGAATTGAAAATACTCAAGTAAGAGATGTTGGAAAGCTACGGCTTCCTATCTACGAAGGGAAAACTGACCCTAGGTCACACCTCATTGTGTACTGCATCATAGTCAGGGGAACACAATTTAGTGAGTATGAAAAAGATGCATGCTTGTGCAAGATAGTTGCTGAATATCTTTCGGGATTCGCTATCAATTGGTTTATATTCCTAGAAGAAAATTGATTGATAGCTCCGCACAGTTATCTATCAATTTCTAAAGTAATACTCAGTCTTCATCAAGAAGACGGCTTTTAGAGCAGAATTTTGGGCCCTCACATAAGGATCAAAAGATTCACATCAGTCTTATATAACCAAATTTAAACAACTAATCACAAGAATGTCGCTGATCCATGATGATACAGCCTTGCCAGCGCCAAAAAATAGGTTGTCTCTCAAATCAAGGTTCAAATAAGATCTCACAATCAACCAATCAGCTACAATCCCAGATGCACTCTACTGAGAAAAAAGTTAGTCAATAATTGAACAATAAGCAAATATTCTCTAAATGGTACAAAACTACCAAGCCTATGGTAATAGGTCACTCCTTTATACCGCGAATTTACAGGAACGATCGTAGATATCACAAAAGTCATTCCTGAGGATCTTAGTCTTACACAGTTCGAACGAGACTAAAACTAGAAGAAAACAATGAAACAATCTTGCTCGCCCAAGACAAGGAAGTCTTCTGCGATTATCAAAAAGCAAATGGTCACTCGACTGAAAATTGCTTCAAGTTAAAAGACGTTTTGATGTATTTGTACCAAAAAAGGTGACTTAGGATATTTTGAGATTGAATAATAGGTGACTTCAGCCTCAAGTGAAGATACACAAGAAAAATCGAAACCGGATCATCAATCTAAGAAGAAACGAATAAACGAGATCATTGGAGGATAAAATCTCTATGGAGAATCAACAAGATATATCAAGAAGCACCTGAGACGCACTCATACAGAAAAGGCCAATGGAGAAATCATGTTTTCAGAATCAGAGATCGTTTTCTCCGAAGAGGATCAGACCGATTCAAACAACGACTCAACTCTCATTGTTAGTTTAGATATTGGCGCAAATTATGAAGTCTCACACATTTTTGTTGACACAGAAAGTTCAGCCGACATTATATTCATGAGAACTTTGCAAAAAAATGGGAATAAATAAGTTGAGAATCCAATGTGTGACATTGTTCCTTACTGGGTTCAATGGAGACACCACAACCTTGATAAGAACAATAAAACTTTTGGTGCATCCAGCGGAGTGATAAAAATGGTTAACTTCACCGCCATAGATCACAAAGCTCCATACAACGTCATCTTGGGAACGTCGTGGCTAAAATTGAAGAGAGTAGTTCCATCAACTTACCATCAGAGTGTAAAATTCCTTACGCTGGAAGAAGTCTGAGTCTTAAGAAAGAGAAAATTAATCTTAAGGTCAAGCACTCCCAAGTCAAATGCATCACAAAATTGTTTTGCGATAATGAAGAAAGATAAACTAGGATTCTTATGCACTCCTAAGATACAAAAAAATAAGATCATTGTACTACGGAGTGACTTGATATCATAACGGGTACATAGGAAACTTGAGAAATCGAGTACAGCTACTGCAAATACTACTATGACTACAGGGCGACGAAGTAGAGGAAAAAGAAAAGTCCTTTCAATGCCAGGTACATACTCTCTGGATAAACAAACAATCGCTAACAAGCTATGTGTGAAGATCTATTGGGAGAACAGGGACAAATGAAAGATTAAAATACAGGATTGTGAAAACTCATGCTCCAAATATCTCAACCTTTATAGAGATCATGAGAAGCTCGAGCCCGCAGATTTCACCTCCTCCTCCACCCGAGGGTCATACTCATCAGCCTTGAACCAAAGTTTGTCTTAGGAGAACTGAGACAGTATCCTTAAACAGCCTAGAAGAATAATAAACAAACAAAATGAGGACGAAGAACCACCGAAGGAAAGAAGATCAGGAGAAAAGGTTCTTACCAATCTGTTGAGGATGAACCATAGCCAACAGCTTGATGACATGATGTAGAAACATTCTATAGAATAAAAGAACAATATCTTTTAACCATAACTGTTTCACATAAGGGTTCTAGATTCTCTGCGTGAGACGAACCCCAATGTCATAAAATCTCACTTCAGACTCCGGTTAAAGATAGAATCAAGTCTTTCTCACCTACTCCTCCAGTAAAAGGTAGAGACAAACCTACTGAGAGCACACCTCGTACTCCGAAAGGTTGAAATATCTCAAAGGTTAAAGTTACTTTGTCACAGCTGAAGTAGGAAGTTATTCAATTGAAAAATATCCACAACATGCTAACTCCTATAGTAAAAGAGAGTAAAAAATCTTGATAACTTACTTCACCCACTTATTAAAGGTGGAGTGCCTTAAAATTCAAATTTTCTTCGCTACAACCGAAGAAAGAGGTTATTTTGAGCGACAAATTTCCACAAAATATTTTGAGAACTTTTACCTCACATTCAGATAAAAAAAAAAAAAAGAGAGAGCAAAGAATCTCATTTAGAGAAATTATTACCTTACACTCCGCTTAGAAAAAGAAAGTGAAGGATCTCAAACTTGAATGAACTATGGCCTTACAACTTCAGTTACAAGAAAAAGGATATTTAATTTGAAAACTTTGGTTAATACAATTAGAGGCTTTTACCTTATGTCAAAAAGTCCTTAGAGAAAGAGCTACGGAAAAGAAAAATTCAAATTATCGGAAAAACGTGAAATCCAAGTTACTCAAATCAAAGGAGAGATTATCAATCTTCTTCATCTCTGCCTTGTACTCGTCAATCCTAGCCTTCAACTCAGTAGCCTTTTCTCCAAGTCCGTGATTTTGCCACTTTGAAAATCCTGCAACTGCTCCAAATTCACTATGCCCCATAGTGCCAAAAAACTTGAGAAACCTTGTTCATAATAGAAATATGAGCCAATCTTGGATGAACGCAGTCTTGAAGTAAGCAGAAATATAGTCTCTTACATAATCAAAGGAATTTACCTTCAATTAGAATCAACCTCTCAACTTCAACGACATGCTTCTCTCTCTCTAATGCAAGATCGCACTCAAGCATAGACATCTACAGTCAGGAAGAAGAAAGCTCCTCCTTAAGGATAGCTTCAGATCTAAGAAGGGAATCTCTCTCATCTCGAAGAGAGGAGATTTCATCCTCCATAATGCTAAGGTTAGCCCGTGGAACAAACTACGCCTCACAGTCACCAAAACAATTAGCCGCAGCAAAACAAACTAAAACGCAAGACAAATTTAAAAGAAAAGACGCAGGAAAAATATTACTACCAAAAAGGGAGAGAAGAGAGGTACCTGGTGGAAGGAGTCACCAGTAGCTTAGCTTGAACCCACCTTTTTAGATACCATCAAGGTTTATTGAGTCCCAAGAATCAACATTAAATTGGCTCAAAGAAAAGGTATAAAGGTTTAGCTCAGAAAAAAAAAAGTATTCCTCAGAATCTCTTGCTCCTTGGAACCAAATGTTCCTGGAGCATTTAACGTTCATAAAAAGAGTTCATGATGAGATAATCATCTTCAGAAAGTCTGCCAAGGACTCTTCTATGGTAGAATCCTGGCTGAGATAGAAAAAAGCAGCTGCAATGCCGTGAAAAGAGGAAGTGGAAGGAGCATCCAATAAAGGATCGGACCTGCTTTTAGTTCATCGATGTTTAATGCAAGCTGAAACATCCAGAGCTTCCTTAGCTTCCTGATGAGAGGAAGAAAAGGAGAAAAAGTTGAGCCTTGGATGAGTTCATGCGATCCCTCTAGAAAGAAAACTACAAGATTCTCACGACGAAATTCTTTCCACCTTTTGTTCTCGACATGAACTTGGAAAGAAGATCTTCAAAATGAAGAACTTTGAAAGGAAATCTACTCTCAACTACAAAAACCAAAACATCATTACATAAACAAGAGCCATTCAGGAGTCTATAATAGAATAGAGGAACGAGTAATATCCACTTGAACCTTACTTCCTTGTCCATTCGGTAAAAAAGGGGATAGTCACGCTTGGTAGAGACATCGTCAACATGAAAATAAAAGTACGAAGACCCCCACGAATCGCTGGACGAAGGGAAGTCTTTGATAAATTACAGATCCGACGAAAAGACAATAGAAAAATACTAAATCGATGCAAGTTTCCCTTGATAGAGGTGAAGCAAGAGTTGTCAGAAAAAAAAACGAGAATCATTGGATATTGCAACAAGACCATGATAAAGCAAAGAAAATCAGGGAAAAGTTGTGACAAGCAAAAATCATTCTCCAAAAGATACGTTTCCAATAATGTTGGAATCGAAAATTGAAAACCACACTCATAAAAGAAATGCTCATAAGCACAAGAGTAATTGCTCTTCAACTGTTCTGGGTTCTCGCCAGAAGAATGAATATTAATTTCAACACCCTTTGAAAGATTGCATCAAGAGCGAAACTGGAGTACATCTAGTCGCAGGCCCTTGAGTTTTGAAATTTCTTCGAAGGAATATCAGAGCCCCATCAACGCACTGCAGTAAAAACACAGAAACAACAGGATGAACACATAAGAAGACAAAGAGACAAGAAAGATAAAAAAAAAAAACAAAATTTCTCTCCAGGATTGCGATTTTACCAAATGGCAGGTTACTTTTAATTCCTTAAGACGACTAAGGAAGTAAACCACCTTGGGAAATTGAGGGACTAACTGTTGGAAAATAAATTCTGATCCATTACATAAGGCACTTTAAGGAGTTATTGGGAGAAACCCATCACCACATAGAAGACTTTATCGAGATGGAGAATCACAAAGCAAAGTCAAGTCACGGTCTCAGACTCAACTGAGTGAATAACGCTGTTCTAACTTTATCAAACAAGTTGTCGACACCGAAGTGAGCCGACAACAAAGTCAAAAGGAAAGAATGTGATTTGATTAGGAACAAATGAATCTAAAGGAATAAAGACTCATAAATGCAGAATCCAACAGAGTAAATGGGAGACATTAAAAATGGTTGCAATGTATAAAAACAGAAGGAGAGATCAAAGAAGTGGCTGAAAAATTCTACACACACACTCTTACGCATTTCTCAACTTGTTTTCTATTCGAAATTGTATCTCAAATCCTGCAAAAAGACTCTAAAATCATCAATACTAAAGCTCGTTTATTCCTATATTTCTCTCATTTTTCAACTTCACTTCACTTTGCTTATCACAAACTCTTGAATATTTTTCTTAAATCTATTTTCTTTTTCTGTATATCCCAAGACGATCCACGTCCCCAAACAATTCCTATTTTAAAAAAGCAATCCATTACAATTTCTTCGACAACAGTTTGGCACTAGATGGAGGGGGAATAAAATATAAATTTCAACACAAAGGAGACAATGACTAATAGCCAAAGCATCCATGAGACCATCTTCAAGTTCCTTGAAGAGAGACACAAGGTGACAAAAGAACAGAATAAAAAAAAATCAACAATGTCATAGCGAAATTGACAAGGTTTCAAGTGAATAAACAACCTAGTCACTATCAGTTACCAAACTATGGTCAGAAGTAGCACATGTCCTTGACCTAATAGCTCAAGGTGTGTCAAAAACTCATATCCCATGTTTAGTACCTCCATAAGAGCTGAAAATCTAGGTGAGTACAAACACAACTTGTTTCAAAGGAAATGATAAAACCTTAACCAAAACAGCGGCAGACATAAGCTTTGGTATGGTGCCCCTAATCCATGGTCAATGGAGCCACTATAAGGTGTCCAGTCAGTGAGTAACCAAAAGAGAAACAACATGGTTCCCCACCTATCAATGGCCAAGGAAACCACAGAATGGTGCCCAAAAAAAAGGATAGTCAAAGGAGCAAAGGAGCAAATGAGCAAAGGATAGTCAAAGGAGCCACAATGTCTTTCTTCCCTCTACAAACGGTCAGGGAAGCCACAACATGGAGCCTCCATCACCAGGATGAGGATTAAACCATAGCCAAATTCTCTCCCTCCTCCTCCAAGGTTTCCTCCCTTTTTATTGTTCTTTCAACCAGATTGGAGAAAGATTGTAACACCAAAATCCAGATGTAGGAGTGGTCCAACTCAGTTTGGGTCAAATCTGATTGATCCTAATCAATCAGCGATCATTCCAAAAAATCTTGACTACATTTTGAAGATGATCTGTGAAACCCAAGAACGACTCAAGGATGTGAACTGGACGGCTAATCATGTGACGAGCACAGCCCTAGAAATTAAGTGTGTAGTTAAAGAAACCAAGAGGATTCTATTCTCAGACAGAATTGAGAACACTGATATAAAAGAAGTTCAAAAACTACCACTTCCTATCTATGAAGGAAGAAATTACCGTAGGTCACACATCATTGTGTTCTGCATCACAGTCGGGAGAACACATTTTATCGAGTATGAAAATTACGCAGGGTTAAGCAAGCTACTTGCTCAATATTTTTTAGGATCCTTTCTTGATTGGTTTTTAAGCCATGAAGAAAAATCGGTTGATAGTTTCACACATTTATCTGTCAATTATTTAAAGAAATACTCAGTCTTCATCCAGAAGATGGCTTCCAGAGCAAAACTTTGGACCCTCCCACAAAGACCAACAAATTCACTTCAGTCTTATATAATCAAGTTCAAACAAGTAATCACAAGAATACATGTGATCCATGATGATACAGCCTTGCCAGCACTAAAGAATGGACTGTCGCACAAACAAAAGTTCAAACAAGATCTCAATGTCGACATACCATCTACAATCCACAATGCACTCCACCGCGACACAAGTTAGACAAAAATTGAAGAGGAAAGGCAAATCTTCCCTGAACTGTACAAAAACACCAAGCCTCTGGTGGCAAGTCACTCCTCAGTACTGCGAAATGACATGAACAATCGTGAAGATTACAAAAGTCACTCCTGAAGATCACACTCGTACGCTATTCAGAAGGACTCCACTCCTAAAGAAAACTATGAGACTCAAAACCAGAAGGAGAAGAGGAACCAATCTTTCTTGGTTGAGACAAGGAAGCCTTCTGCAATCACAAAGCAAACAGTCACTCGATTGAAAACTGCATCAGGTTAAAGGATGCTTTGATGGAATTGTACAAAAAAGGTGACTTATGAGATTTTGAGATTGTATAATTGGTGACTTTGGTTCGAGTACAATAACCAATGCAACATTACATAAACAAGGATCATCTGGGAGTGTACAATAGAAAAGAGGAACGAGAAAGATCGACTTGAACCTGACTTTGTTGTCAATTGTGTAAAAAAAAAGAAAGGAAACGTCACTCTTGGTAAAGACATCGTCAACATGAAAATAGAAGTACGAAGACCACCACGACTTGCTGGACGAAGGGAAGTCTTTGATAAATTATCGATCCAGCAAAAAGATAATAGAAAGAATACCAGATCAATGCAAGTTTCCTGAATAGAGCCGAAGCAAGAGATGTCATCAGAAAAAGGCCAAGACATACATCATTAGATATTGCAATAAGACCAATGACATAGTGAAGAAAATCAAAGAAAAGTTGTGACAAACAAAGATAGTTCCCCAAAAGATACTTTGCCAAGAGTGTTAGTATCGAAAATGAAGACCATACTCATAGAAGAAATGCTCATAAGCACAACATTACCCACTGCTCGACCATTATGGATTCTTGTCAGAAGAAGGAACAAGAATTTCTCAACCTTCCTGAAGATTGAGCGGAACTCAAGAATTGAATCTGGATACATCTTGTTGCAGGCCAGTAAGTTTTCGAAATTTTTTTGATAGAATATTGGAGAAATAAGAGGATGAACAGTAAATACGACAAAGAGACAAGAAACAAGAAAAATAAACTTTCTCGTCAACATTACGATTTTACCAAATGGCTAAGAAAATAATCACCTTAAGAAATTGGAGGCGCTAATTGTTGGGGAATAAATTTTGGCCCATTAAATAAAGCACTGTAAGGAATTATTCAGAGAAATCCATTACCAAATATAATAATTTACCGAAATGGATAAGCACAAAGCAAAATCAAGTCGCGGCCACACACTCAATGAAGTGAATAACATGGTTCTGAGTTGGTCAAACATGTTTTCAATAAAAGTGATTCGACGACAAATTCAAAAGAAATGACTGCCGTTTGACTAGTAACAGCTGAATCTACTGGAGTAAAGGCTTATAAATGCAGAATCCAGTGGAGTAAATGAGAAACATTAAACATTATTTCAAGCTATAAACACAGGGGGAGATATCAAAGAAGTGGACAGACTACACACACACACTTACTGCATTTCTCAACTCGTGTTCTCTCTGAAATTGTATCTCCTGTAAAAACATTCTTAAATCATCCATACTAAAGCTCGTTTACTCCTATATTTCTCTCATTTTCAGCTTTCCTTTTCTCATCACAACTACTTGAATGTTTTTCTTGGATCCATTTACTTTTTCTTTGTTTTCCAAGGCGATCCCGGTCCCCAAACTATATTAATTTACAAATTTTGACCGCTTTAGTTTCTACTACAATATACTTATAAGAGGCATATTACTATATTTGAGAAAATCTGAAAAGATCATATTCTTACATACATGAATCAATTGATTAGTGATGTATTGTGTTTTTAATGGTTTTAACCACATATGTTAGCTCATGCTAACCTGTTTGCTTACATTTTAGGCATTATGAAGAGTTGTATACATGTATTTATTTATAGTCTGTCTTAAGATGGCTATTTTGGAGATTTAGGAGCTATGGGAGAGGTTTGAAAGCCAAGAAGCATGAAGTTTGCATCAAGGGAGAGTGAGAAGTAAGATTGAGGAGCACCCAGATCATCCAGTGGTACATAGAGTTTTAACCCTATTAAACTATTGTCAATGCACAATAAGTGTTGTAGTGATTCAGGGACTAAATTCCACAATGACCAAATATTACACAATGATTATTTGAGAACAAAGCAGAGGTAAAACATCGAGTTGGTTTTCTGATATGAGGCGATGTTACCTCATTCTCACATTCCTTTTGCAGTTTTTATCGAGTCTTTTTAGTCTTTATCGAGTCGTTTCAGCTTACTAAGGAGCTATAAACGAAGATATGAGGAACTGGAGCCTCTGGAGCAAAAAGGAGTCGAAATGAAGGAAAAGAACCCGAGTTTGAAGAATATTATACGATGGAGCACCTGCTCCACTTTAGAGCACATGCTCCACCCGTCCGGAACAGATATGAAAACTTCACTTACCTAGTTTTGGGACGCGAGGAAGGAAGAAAAGAGATAGCTGTCGCCATCTACATCATCTTATCTTTCATCTTCGATTCTCTAGCTTCTTGCACACATACTTTTTGAGAGCTTTTGTCGCCTAGACCTTTTTGAGAAGAGTTTTTGAGAGTTTCTACTTGTAAGATTTGGAGAAGAATCTCTGCCACACTTGAGAAGAATTCTAAACCTTTGTAATTTCTATTTTCTATTTCATGGATTCTCTTTCACTTGTTGTTGTGTTCCCTGCTTTCATATCTGAGTAGATCTTCTAGTTAGATCAAGGATTTCAATGGTATTCATGAGTTGATGGGTTGAACACAGATAGGGATTTGAATAGATTGTCTTCACCATTTGTTAGTTTGAATGTCTGGATTGAACTGATCACTTAATTCATGATTTTAGGTTAATCTATTCATCAAAAGTGTAATAGGTTGCTAGAAGAGACTTTGGTGAGCAATTTGTCCTTAGCCAACGACAGTTGATGTTAAGGCAAATTGTGAGCATATCAAACTTGTGCAATAAAGCTTGTCTGCAATTTTAGGACCAAATGACAGTTTAGGATTCTAGGTTGTTAGATAAAGTTGTTGATGTTATGACAGTGGATCGATATTATCTCTGTGTTTGAGCTCTAGACTTGCGCCTAAATGTCCCCTGAATAGTTGTCCGACCATTTACTCTGAATTTCCTACGAAAGTTCCTTGGTCTAACGCTTGTTTTATTTGAGTTTAAATCATTGTTTAATTTCGTCACTTGTTTCGCAAACAACAAAACCAACTTGCTTACTTAGCTTCCTTTCAATATCTTATAGATACAAAGTGTAACACTGGTCCTCTGGAAATCGAACTTTTCTTTATTACAATCATAAGCTGTGCACTTGCAGTAGAATAAAAGGATTGAATCCACCGTATCAAGTTTTTGCGCCGTTGCGACGGGGACCAATTCGTGACCTCTGTTTCTTGGTTTGAATTTTAGTCTAAGATCTTTCTAATTTGTTCTTCTTCTTCTCTCTTGTGTGTATTTCAGGTGCATGACCACAAGAACCACAAGGAGTAAGAAATCAAAAAATCTCGTCATCCTAACCAACAAAGAATTGTCGAGAAGAGAACGAGAAAACACGCAAAACCGAGCTGCACCAGTGCTTGCTCCTGTTCCTGTTCCTACTACTGATACTACTCCTATCTCTGCACCTGTCCGAGTTCCTGATACTGTGGACATGGGTGACAGGGGCAATGCTGAAATGGCAGCTGAGATGCAAAGAATTCGTCAAGAGATGGAGCAACTGAAACAACCGCGGCAGCAACAACATGCGATTGGAGATAAGGACAATCTGCATGCCTTTTATCAAAATAGAGCTGTGATTGTCCCACCCACAATTCAGAGGCAAGACTTTGAGATAAAGCCTCAAATGATCACTTTGGTGAAGCAGCATTTACTCCATGGGTTGCCTGCATAAATTCCTATGGACCACATCAAAAATTTTGAAGAAATCTGCAGCACGACTGGTTCAATGCCTCACTACTTTCTGAAGTGTAAGCTGTTCCCATTCTCTTTGGCGGAAAAAACTTCACGCTGGCTTAAGTCATTGCCACCTGAGTCTTTGACAACATGGGCTGAGTGTAGATCAGCATTCTTGGATCACTTCTACACCAAGACTGCAGCTTTGAGGAACAAGATATCCTCATTTCAGCAACATTCCGGAGAAGCCTTTTGTGAGGCTTGGGAAAGGTTTAAGGAGTACAGATGAGTGTGTCCTCATCATGGGTTCACTGATGAACAAATTCTGGACACCTTCTATGATGGTGTTGATTGGGACTACATGAATGCTCTGAATGCTGCCAGTAATGGCGATTTTATGACAAAGTCCAAAGAGGGTGCTTTTGAACTGATTGAGAATTTGGCTGCGAGTTCCAGCAGCAAGTCTCCTGAATATGACAGAACAAAGAATGTTAGTAGTGTGAAAGCTCAAAAGATTGATGAGCTCACAGCTAAGGTGAACCTTTTGCTAAAGGGGAACCAAAAGACTGTCCATTTTGTTGATGAGAATGAAGAAACACCTTTATCTAAGGAGTTTGTAGATGAACAAGATGATAATCAGCTGGAGGTCAACAATGTGAATGGGCAAGGGTTTATGCAAAACCGAGGGTTCAACCAAGCTTATAGAAGCCACCCCAACTTGTCCTAAAGGAGTACCAATGTGGAGAATCCACAAGATCAAGTATACCCACAACAACAAGGAAGCCAGAATCAGCTGTCTCAGAATGTGGCGTTTCAGAAAAGCTATTCCAACAATTTCCAAGGGAAGCAGTTCGTCACAAACCAGGGGCAGAATCGCTTCCAAGGAGGACAACAAAAGTCGCAATATACAAACATGCAGCCTTCTTCAAGTTCTGCAAACACCTCCCAAGATGATTTGAAGAACCTTATGCAGCAGCTGCTAATTAATCAGCAGAAGTCATCTTCTGAAATAAATGCTAAGGTTGATCACATGTACAATGATATGAATCGCAAGTATGAGGCTGTGTGGACTCATATGAAGAAATTAGATGTTCAGGTTGCACAAACTGCAAAAGCTGTCAAGAGAATACTTGAAACTCTTCCTGGGAAACCAGAAAATTCAAGGGATGAGTACATTAACGCCATTGAATTGAGAAGTGGAAAGACATTTCAAGTTGCTGCAGCACCAACTCAGAAATCGGAAAAGAGGAAAGAGATAGCTGAGGAGCACCTGCTACATGAAGAACAGCATACTCCAGGCGAAGAAAATTCGAAAGAGCATCCCTCAACATCTGGAGCACCTGCTCCGATTCCATCTTAAGGTGCTCCAGGCGGATATTTTACGATGGAGCACCCCAGCCCATCGACAGAGCACATGCTCCACCAGGGTGCTCCACTCACACCTGTAGAAAAACCTGTAGCAGCTCCAGAAAGGGTTTACAAACCTAAAGTGCCCTACCAAGTCCCACCTAAGAAGTCCTGTAAAGACCTAAAAGAGGCTAAATGTAAGGAGATGCTTCAAGACATAACCATCAAACTTCCATTGGTTGATGCTGCCCAAATGATGCCTTCTTTAAAGAGGTACATAAAGGGACTGTTGGTTGGAAGATTAGCTGACGGTCAGGATGTGATGCTGGTTTCAAAAGACTGCAGTGATGTACTAATGCAAAACAAAGTACTCAGGAAGGTGGGTGATCCAGGGAGGTTTGTTCTATCTGTGCAAATCGGACCCAATACCTTTGCTTGCTCCCTCTAAGATCTGGGTTCAAGTGTAAATTTTATGTCATACTCTGTGGCTAAGAGATTGGGTTTCACCAAGTTCAAGTCGACAAGGATCTCTCTAGTTTTTGCTGACAGATCAACAAAGCTGCCTGTAGGAATTTTTGAGGATTTGCATGTGAGGATAGGGAACACTCTAATCCCTGCAGATTTCGTGGTTTTGGAACTTGATGAAGAACCAAAAGACCCTCTTATTTTGGGTAGACCATTCCTCTACACAGCAGGTGCAATAATTGATGTAAGGAATGGGGTGATTGATCTCCAACTGGGAGATATTGTGGTGAAGTTCGAAATGGATAAGCTGCTGAAAAGACCCATGCTGGATGGGCAGACTTTCACCATTGAAAGTGATGATGCAATCTCAGAACAAGTGGTTGAAGAGATTCTATCTAATGATCCGTTGGAGGTTGCATTGACTATGGCCGAAGGAAAACATGGTTTTCTGAGCGAGGATGCTGATGGGTTTGCAAAGATGTTGGATTCAAGCCTCAGAGTGGAAATGATGGTAGCCTACATGAGTCTATAAGAAGGGCAGAACTCGACTGCAGAACTCAACAATGGAGCACCTGCTCCGAATTTAGGAGCATTTGCTCTGAAGTCTAGTCTTGTTGATGGCCCTTGGAGTGAACTGAAAGCTCCTAAACTTGAGCTGAAAACACTTCCTGCCTTGGCTAAGGAACACATTCTTTGGAACAAACTCTACTTACCATGTGATAGTAAACTCTGAGATGAACAATGTGGAAGTTTTTTTGCTTTTGTGTGAGCTAAGAAAGTATAGAAAGACATTAGGATATTCACTTGATGATATCACTGGAATCTCTCCTGATCTTTGCATGCATAGGATATATCTAGAAGATTAATCAATGAGTTCTATAGAACATAAAAGGAGGTTAACCCCGAATTTAAAAGATGTTGTTAAGAAGGAGATAATGAAACTTCTAGAGGCTGGCATGATCTATGCTATTTTCGATAGTACATGGGTTAGTCCTGTTCATGTAGTTCCTAAGAAAGGTGGAATCACAGTGATTAAAAATGATAGGAACGAACTGATACCAACTAGGACTGTAACTAGCCATTGGATATGTATAGATTATCGGAAATTGAATGCTGCAACCCGTAAAGACTATTTCCCTTTGCCTTTTATTGATGAAATGCTTGTAAGATTGGCTAACCACCCCTACTATTGCTTTCTAGATGGTTACTCTGGTTTCTTTCAGATCCCGATCCATCTGGATGACCAGGAGAAGACGACATTCACATGTCCTTATGGCACGTTCGCCTTCCAGCGAATGCCATTCGGCTTGTGCAATGCTCCGGCCACATTCCAGCAGTGCATGATGTCCATATTTACTGACCTCATCGAAGACATTATGGAGGTTTTCATGGACGATTTATGTATCTATGGAAACTCTTTTTCTGTCTGTTTGTCGAATTTGTGCAGGGTACTTCAACGATGTGAAGAGAAACATCTGGTTTTGAACTGGGAGAAGTGTCACTTTATGGTGAGGAATAGGATCGTGTTGGGCCATCAAATTTCAGAGCAGGGTATTGAGGTGGATAAGGCAAAGATAGAGGTTATGATGAGCTTGCAGCCGCCTACATCAGTCAAAGGAATTTACAGTTTTCTGGGTCATGATGGTACCTACCGAAGGTTTATCAAGGATTTCTCCAAGATATTAATACATCTTACACAGTTGTTGTGCAAGAAGATGAAGTTTGAGTTTGATAGCGCCTGCCTTGATGCTTTCCACACAATCAAAGGGGCATTGGTTAGTGCTCCCATTGTGCAACCACCAGACTGGGAGTTGCCATTCGAGATCATGACAGATGCCAGTGACTATGCAGTTGGTGCAGTTCTGGGTCAGATGAAAGACAATAAGCTGCATGTCATCTATTATGCGAACCGAACTCTGGATGGGGCTCAATGCAAATATGCCACCACAGAGAAGGAATTTCTAGTGATTGTTTTTGATTTTGAGAAGTTCATGCTGCACTTAAGTACTTACTGAATAAGAATGATGCCAAACCAAGGCTTTTAAGATCGATACTTTTGCTACAAGAATTCAATTTGGAGATTGTAGACAAGAAGGAAGTTGAGAATGGAGTTGCAGACCATCTATCTAGGATGAGAATAGAGACTGAGATGCCTATAGATGACAGCCTCCCTGAAGAGCAAGTTTATGCTATAAGTGTGTGCCAGGTCGTGGAGCACCCGCTCCATTTTGGAGCACCTGCTCCAACCAATTTCTGCAGCCAAATCGATAAGGCACTACCTTGCTGCTGAGCAAGAACCAAAAGAATTTGTGGGTAACAAGAAAAAGAAATTCTTGAAGGATGTAAGGCATTACTTTTGGGATGAGCCTTACCTCTACAATCACTGCACTGATGGAGTTTTCAGAAGATGTGTAGCTGAAGTGGAAATTCCAGAAAAATTATACCATTGTCATGGTTCCCCATATGTTGGGCATTTCGACACATTCAAAACAGTCTCAAAGGTGCTACAAGCAGGATATTTGTGGCCAACTATGTTCAGTGATGTTCAGCGATTTGTGTCTAGGTGTGACTCATACCAAAGACAAGGCAATATAACAAGAGGAATGAGATGCCATCGAACTTCATCCTGGAAGTTGAAGTTTTTGATGTGTGGAGGATTGACTTCATGGGACCATTTCCATCATCTTTTGGGAATGAGTATATCTTAGTGGTTGTGGATTATGTGTCCAGGTGGGTTGAAGATTTGGCAAGCCCCACAAATGATGCCAGAGTGGTGATCAATATGTTCAAATCAATCATCTTCCCAAGGTTCGGTGTACCTAGAGTGATAATTAGTGATGGAAGATCCCACTTCATCAAAAAGATCTTCGAAACCTTGCTGAAAAAGAATGGTGTGAAACACAAGGTTGGATCCCCCTATCATCCTCAAACCAGTGAGCAAGTCGAAATCTCTAACAGGAAAATCAAGAGTATCCTGCAGAAAACCGTAGGAACAACAAGGAAGGATTGGGCTGCCAAGTTTGATGATGCTCTTTGGGCATATAGAACTGCCCACAAGACACCCTTGGGAACAACACCATTTCACTTGGTGTATGGAAAGGTTTGTCACCTTCCTGTAGAGCTTGAGTTTAAAGCAGCATGAGCAGTGAAGATGCTGAACTTCGATATTAAGACAGCCTCAGAAAGGAGGATGATGCAGCTACACGAGTTGGAAGAAATAAGGTATCCCGCCTATGACAAATCCAAGGTCTATAAAGAGAAAACTAAGGCCTACCATGACAAGAGAATTCTCACCCGGAATTTCGCTCCAAATGATCAGGTCTTGCTGTTTAACTCCCGGTTGAAGCTGTTTCCCGGAAAGCTAAGGTCAAGATGGTCTGGGCCTTTCACAATCATGGAAGTCAAACCATATGAAGCAGTGGTGTTGCTGGACACCAATGGAGGAGAGTTTGTTGTCAACGGTCAGCGGATTAAGCCTAAATGGCTAGCCAAGTCAAACTAGAGACATAAACCAACCGCTTGATTTAAGGCAACCCACCGATATGAGTCTTTAACTTTACAATTTTTATTTTTCTCTCTATCCTAAACTTTTAAATTTAGTTTTCATCCATTCAGAATTAAAAAAAAAAAAAAAAAAAAAAAAAAAAAAAAAAAAACAGGCTACGTGTGTTTCTAGGCGATCAGATGGAAAAACAAGAAGGGAGCACCCAAACGGAGCACATGCTCCACTCTCTCCCAGGGTGCTCCAGGCGTAAATCACTCGAACAGAGCACCCCCGCCATAAACGGAGCACATGCCCCTTTGGGGTGCTCAAATTTCGCGCGACCAGGTAAATAATTTGGGCTGGTTTTAATCGGTTTAAATCAAAAATTATTTCAACTTTAATTGGGTTTCACCCTAAAACAGATCGATTTTCCCTATAAAAACTAACCCTCTCTCCCCACTCTTTCTTCTTCCTCGCGACACCACCTCCCTCTCTCTTTGGTTTTAGCTCAATTCTTAACTTCTGCAATTCTCAACCAAATTGAGTGATTTTTTAGCTTAAACCACTCGGATTTTTGGCCTGAGTCTGTTTATGCCATCGATTTCGACAACAAGCAAAGATATGAGCTCGAAACCCCCCTCTTTTAGTCGCGACCCAACTTTGGTATTTGAGGTTTTGTGCTCTCTCTCTCTCTCTCTGAATTGCTTGTGCGAACTGTCCTTAGTGTTTTTTCATGATGATTTGTGCAATTATAACTTGAATTGAGTTCGAAATTCTCACATGAAACTTTTTAGAAAAAGCTTGAATGTTCATCAATGGTGAAAATCGTGTTACATATTGAATTTGGCTAGAGATATGTGTTTAACTCCTTCAATGAGTCGCAATATACATAATATGTTTGAACATCAATGGTACAAAACCTGATTGCTGAAATTATGTGACATTCCTTCGTGTAAAGCTCATTTTAAGATGTTTCTTGTGTGTTTTGTAGAAAAATGCAGCCCAAGAACGTTTTGAGCTCCCGGATGACAGCATCCCTGTGCACTCCGATGAGAAGTGGGACCAAACGGATTGCTTCTACTACAACGCGCTGATGGGCGTGAAGATAGAGCCCACATGGTTTATGTGAACGGATACGTTGAAGTGGTTGGGAATAGAAAAGGAGGTGTCTGAAATCTTCCTCAGCGCCAAGTTCATGGGTTTTGCTCTGGAAAGCGAGGTCCTCTACCCCGAGCTCACTCACCAGTGCCTAGCGACAGTGAGGATACACTATGCCGATCCTCAGAACTCGGTTGCTGATGAAGCATCTCTCTCCTTCTTTGCTGATGGGAGGAAGTACACTATCACAATTGGAGAGATTAACGATATTTTCGGCTTCCACGCAGAAGACAAGGACCTCGTCTTCCCGAAGAGGTTCCCCATCTCCAGCCAGTTCTGGCAGGTGATCGCATCCGGCCCCTACGCTTCTCGCTCCGCGAGCCAGTCCTTGATCTGATTGTGGCGGCAAAAGATAGAGTGTGTGCTGGCGCGACAGGATAGATTGAGCGCATTGGGAGCCCCCTCACCACTCTCTTCCAGTCCTGTAAGGTACCTCTCCGATATGCCACCTGCGTTTCTCAGATTGATAGGATGGATACAGCTCACCTCATCAGTTCGAAGATCCTCCGAGACCAGGATACTTACCAATTCAAGGGTGAGAATGGCGAGGTACTTTCTGCAAGCTCCCACAGCCAGTGATCACCCGCCTCAACTCCGAGACTGATCTCCGCTTTCTGCCACATGCAGATTTCATTTGCTCTGCTCCTCTCCGGCGTACTCCATTCACTACACCTGCCATCTCTACCAGAGCACTACCGCCTCACCTAGAGGACGAGGAGACGCCCCGCACCGCTCCATGCACACTGACGCTCCCCTACCACACCACCACCACTCAGGGTGAATTCGACCTTCCCCCTATCTTTGATGAGCCTGATGTAGCTGAGTACAGGCAGTGGATGATCGCCTCTCAGCGGAAGAATAACAATCTTCTACAGCGCATCATGCAGACCATATCATGTGGTTGCTGCCACACCACGGCGGCGAGAGATGTCCACACAGAGCAGACACCGGGGCCTTCCGAGCAGCCTTCCCGAGGTAGGAAGAGCCAGGGGCGCGACAGGAGCGAGAGTCCCGATGCCACCACCCGCTGATCGCTAGTAACACCCCTCTATCACCATTGTATTAATCCACTTTTATTTGTATTTTCTTTGTGCCCCGACTTCATAGTTACTTTCACACCGGGGAGGGTGTGAAGTAAGTGTGGGGGAGGGAGTTTGTTGCTACTGATTTCCGTTTAGTTTCTTTAGTTTTTGTTTGAGTCTTGAGTCAGTTTGTGTCTCTGAGTCAGTCTGTTTTATTGAGTCAAGAACTTGGTTGGGAATTAGGACCTTAATCTATGATGAGATTGCACCATTTATGTGATTTTAATCATCTCTCTAGTGACCATTGCTGCAGAATATTGAGTACTCGGACAAGCTGGACCACCATACTCGGATCTCTCTCTTTCCAGAACATCCCACTACACTAAGGTTTCATCGGAATGACATTAAACTCTATTTTATCTGGACGTAATCTGAACTTAAAATCTTCTTGTTATGGGCATTAGACTAGGTTTATATTCAGGACTTCTTATACCTTTCGCCACTCTTGTTGATTCTGAATAGCTAGCTCATCTTTAGCTAGTACCCACCTCTAGCCTAACCTCCTTTTAGACCACTTACACTCTTGTATTTCATTTTCATATGTGCAGATATGTGCAAAAAGGTCGGAGAGAAAATGATTGACACAACCTCTAACTCACTCTTGCTGAAGAAATCGCCAGAAGATGAGAAAAATTTCCAGGAGCACCTGCTCCATATAAGAACACTCGCTCCAAGTGGCAGTGTCTGATCCAATGCACCTGCGCTAAGCCGTTAGAAGTTGAGAAAAAGTTTCGGGAGCACCTGCTCCATTCTGCCCAATGAAGAAGACAATTAAAACATATAACCTGTTGAGGTACGTGGGCCGACGGATCAACATTTTCATACTCGAGGGACACATATCTTGTAACAACCATCCTAAAAAAAAAATAAAAAAATAAAAAATAAATAAAAAAGTGAAAAATGATAAGGAGAGGAGAGTTAGTAACTCAAAGATGTGTCCTTCAGCACCTGTCAATCACAAGGGAAGAAGAACCGAGATTTGAGGAGTTAGAGTTTTGAAGAGAAGAAGAATGATCAGAGGTTGTGGAACATCAATGTGTGTCCATTCTCTCTTGCCATTTTGTGCAATATGCTGCATTCTCTACAAACTCTGGTAACCCTTTAAATACTCTAAAACTCCACCACTAAATTAATTTCTTTATTCCCTAGCATTTTTTTGGCAAGAATGTGCTACTCTTGTTCTAAAGTATGTGGTCTGCAGATTATGGTTGAATTACGTTTGCTGAGATTTTGAGAGCTCCCGCGTTTTCAAATTTCTCTCTTCCGGTGTAAGCTTGAGTTTGTTTAAGGACAAACAAAGGTCTAAGCCTATGGGAGTTGATATGAGGCGATTTTACCTCATTCTAACCTTCGTTTTGCAGCTTTTATCGAGTCTTTTTAGTCTTTATCAAGTCGTTTCAGATTACTAAGGAGCCATAAACAAAGATATGAGGAATTAGAGCCTATGGAGCATAAAGGAGTCGAAATGAAAAAAAAGACCCGAGTTTGAAGAATATCACATGATGGAGCACATGCTCCCCTTCAGAGCACATGCTCCATCCGTCCAAAGGAGATATGGAAACTTCACTTACCTAGTTTTGGGACACGAGGAAGGAAGAAAAGAGAGGGAGCCGTTGCCATCTACATATCTTATCTTTTCATCTTCGATTTTCTATCATCTTGTACACATACTTTTGAGAGCTTTTTTGTGACATAGACTTTTTGATAAGAGTTTTTGATAATTTCTACTTATAAGATAGAGAAGAATCTCTGCCACACTTGAGAAAAATTCTGAACCTTTGTCATTTCTATTTTATATTTCATGGATTCTCTTTCACTTGTTGTTGTGTTCTCTGCTTTCATGTCTGAGTAGATCCTCTAGTTAGATCAAGAATTTCAATGGTATTCATGAGTTGATGGGTTGAACACAAAATAGGGGTTTGAATAGATTGTTTTCACCATTTGTTAGTCATAATGTCTGAATTAAACTGATCACTTAATTCATGATTTTAGGTTAATCTATTCATCAAAAGTGTAATAGATTGCTAAAAGAGACTTTGGTGAGCAATTTGTCCTTAGCCAACGATAGTTGATGTTAAGGCAAATTGTGAGCATATCGAACATGTGCAATAATGTTTGTCTGCAATTTTAGGACCAAACGACAGTTTAGGATTCTAGGTTGTTAGATAAAGTTGTTGATCCCACGACAGTGGATTGATATTATCTCTATGTTTGAGTTCAAGACTTGCACCTACATGTCCCCTGAATAGTTGTCCGACTCTTTGCTCTGAATTTACTTTGAAAGTTTCTTGGTCTAACGTTTGTTTTATTTAAGTTTGAATTATTATTTAATTCTGTTACTTGTTTCTGAAACAACAAAACCAACTTGCTTGCTTAGCTTCCTTTCAATACCTTATAGATACAAAGTGTAACACTGGGCCTCTAGAAATCGAATTTTTCTATATTACAATTATAAGTTATGCACTTGCAGTAGAATAAAAGCACTGAATCCACCGTATCATTGTTTCCCAGATCCCGTTTGTAACAGAGCAGTCAAAAAACAAATGATCGCGGGACTCCAATGGATGGGAGCAGAAGACAGTCCGTGGATATAGCTGCATTCCATGTTACCATTCTATCAGCTGTAGAAAGTCTGTCTTTGATTGCTAACCATGTGATGAAAGCAAATTTAGGAGTTCCATAAATCTCTGATTTGATTCCATGTGACATTGGAATTAAACTCTGGTTAAACTGATCAGAGCCATGCCTCCATAAGTATATGTCTCTGTCCAGTGTGTTATCTGGTATTGGTTCTCTTTGAATTGTCTGTACAATCAAAGATAACGCTTCTGTGCGTTGACCACGGAATCTCCAGCCCATCCCTGCAGCCTCGGCAACCATAGCTGAGAGCGGAATCCCAAGATCATGGGCTCCCTTCAGTCCTACTATATCAATGAGCCTACTCATGCTTTAGACTTCATTTCTTTAGAGTATGCAACATTTGGAACCAGTGGTGGACCCAGCAAGGAGGAGTATGTAGCATGTGCCACATACTATTTTTTTTTTTAAAAGAAATTTATATGAAATTTATATTAACACCTTTTGATTTATGATTTTTTTATAGTGGTACCCCATATTAAATATGGTTATAGATCCGCCCCTACTTGGAACCTTATTCTTTTTTGAATAAGTGTTTTTATGCCATTCAGGTACATCAGAGTTTCAACAAGAGCCTCTTCACTAATATTCACATTCAGACTCGTAAGATCATGCACCAACTTCAAAAATACATGTAGATTCGCACAACGATTATGCTTTTCTTTTTCTTTTTCTATTGTGAAGCTGTAAACTTAAAGTTTCATATTAGTTTTATGAAGAATGGATTAAACATGGTAGTTGAATTCCTTGCCTGAGGATGATTCTGGTTTCCTCTCAAGTCTCAATTGGCTCTAACACAGAGCCGAGTCCAAGAATCTTGGATCCTTTATTTTTTTAACTACTTAACAGCTTCTTTTATGGGCTTCCTTTTGTCTCCACCCAAACTCTTATCTTTCTCTTACTATAAACTTTTGAGCCCACTAATAACTAAACCCGAGCCTTCTTTGTCATTAGGAACTACAAGTGAACTAGGAACTTTCTTTTGGTTTTGACCGGACCAGCTTTTGGAAGATGGTGACTAGTAGCTAATTAGAAAAACGTAAAGGATGACATTTCATTTAATAAACAAACTAAAGAGAAAAAAAATCAAAAGAAGAAAAGAGAAAGAGACTCGTGTGTCAGTTTTGGCGTGCCTAATCTGATAAAAAAGGTTATATGATAATGGGTACACCCATCGCTATCTTCACCAAATACTTTCAAAATCAAAGTTTGCGCACCAAAAAAAACTTTGGTGTGTAACGTCCGAAGTCCGAACCTTAAAAACGGGTTGTGTCAAAGATTCAAAAACAAACCTTGTTCGTGAAAGTATGTCGGGTTTGGAGTTATTTAGATTTCAAGGTCATTAGTCTCTTTCCTTTAATTCACTAATTTTGTTTATATTGAAATATCACTAATGGGTTCGTTAATCAGGGTTTTAGGGTTCTAAACCCTTCCAAAAGCATTTAACTTTGTGAGATTTTCTTGTAAATTTCTCAGATTTAGTTGTTGGGTCAACTTAAAATTGATCATAAGCACCTGCAATTTGCAGTTTTTGCTTTGATTATTTTTCCATTTGTTTAATTGCCAAGAAATTAATAAAAATTAAAGGATAAAAAATAAAAGATGCTTCTTGTCTACCGTTGTGGTGGTTTTCTTCTACTGATACCGAGATGCTGTTTTTTATTTGTTTTTAAATTTGCAGGTTCCCAAACTTCTACGGTTTGAATAAACTAATACCACAAACATGTGCTTCAAAGTTGGAACTTGAGACTTGAAGAAACACAACACAGTCACAACACAGGTTAAAAATCCATATTTTTTTTAATATTCTGATCTTAAACTGCATTACATTAATTGCAATTAATTAAACAAAGTACAATAAGTGATTAAGAGGGGTGGATCTTGATTCTTGATTCGGAATTGCTCTTGAGACACTTTGCTACGGTATTGTCCCCTTCGGTTGCATTGTTTGGCCGCGCTTCACGGCCATTTGCTGGTCTACAAGGAAGCAATTTACTTCTCTGATTGGCTTTTCCATTGAAAAGAGAACCTTTTTTTAATTTGATTATTCTACAAGTTAACAATTTAATAAAGAGGGAAAGAAAAGTTTCATCTTGTTGTTAATCTAATTGGTTTTAGAGTCAGTTCTCTGCATTTGAGGCTTTGTTTTCTTTCTTTTGGTTTTTTTTTTTTCCTCCTTTCTCTGTGTTTGTGCTTTTAGATCTCCAAGGGAAGAAGTTAAGTTAGTTGCATAAAAGGAACAATCTGGTCCCCACCCTCAGTTCTTGGAACATCTTTATTTCCATTTTAAGGGGAATGGTTTTGGTTATGGTTAAATAAATTTGGAAGAAGTGGAGGTTGTGATTCTTGAAGCTTTTCTTGTTCTTTACTCTTCTCTTAAAGCAATTGATCTTTAGCTCTTCAAGAGTTTTTTCCTAGGGGAAGAAAGATGAAGTTCATGAAAATTGGTTCGAAGCCAGATTCGATCAAAACTGACGGGAACAATGTCAGGTAATAACCAAATCTTGATCAAGTTTTAGCTTTTTATTGCAGTTACTGTTATGATCTATCGTTGTGTTTCTTCTTGTTCTGTTCGCTTGATTACTCATTTGTTCTTGATCTTTCTCTCATCTTGTAAAAGCTTTTTGAAATCGAGTTTTAAAGCGTGAGGCATGATCATGTTGTTGTAGAGATACAATTTAAGTGCTTGAACTTTTGTTCCTCTCATATCGAAAACAGAGTATACTAATTGATGATCTCTGACTCTAATATGGTGATTTCATCTCACGCAGGTACGTAGAAAATGAACTGGCTAGTGACATTACTGTCAATGTTGAGGGATCAACATTTTGTTTGCATAAGGTATGTACAACTTGTCTTCATATGACTTATATCCTCAATTTGTTTTGCATTCATCTGGTTACTTGAGACTCGATCAGTAATTTCATCTTTACTTCGCAAGCTTTATGTTCATAACTCTTACCAAAAGTGATTACTTTGTTTAAGAAATTTTCTGCTTTTCTTCTGAATTTCCAAGAAATCAATTCTTGAAACATCAGTTTTGCTAGAATTAGTTTTAGATGTCTTATATAACATACTTCATTAGTTTGGTGTGATGAACAAGAAAGAGTATTATAATGATAGCATTTTATATTTATACAAAGACATAATCAAGTTGTGATTCTTGAAACTGATTTTGGCTTTGAGCTTTAATGATTATTGTTTACCGTCTGCAGTTTCCTCTTCTATCTAAATGTGCTTGCCTACAAAAGTTGCTCTCAAGCACGGACAAGAACAACACAGATCAAGTTGATATTTCTGGTATACCCGGTGGACCAACTGCATTCGAGACATGTGCAAAGTTCTGTTACGGTATGACAGTAACTCTAAGTGCTTACAATGTTGTGGCAACAAGATGTGCAGCTGAGTATCTAGGAATGCATGAGACGGTCGAGAAAGGAAATCTCATCTACAAGATCGATGTGTTCCTAAACTCGAGCCTCTTCCGTAGCTGGAAAGATTCAATCATTGTTCTTCAGACCACAAAACCGTTCTTACCGCTCTCTGAGGATCTCAAACTGGTTAGCCTTTGCATTGATGCCATAGCCAGTAAAGCCTGCGTCGATGTTTCACACGTCGAGTGGTCTTATACATACAACAGGAAGAAGCTAGATGGAGAAAACAGCGGTTCGGATCAAATCAGGGCTCGAGAAGTTCCAAATGATTGGTGGGTCGAGGATTTGTGTGAGCTAGAGATTGATTTTTACAAAAGGGTTGTGATGAACATCAAAACAAAAGGTATACTTGGCGGAGAAGTAATCGGAGAAGCTTTGAAAGCTTATGGGTATAGAAGAATATCTGGTTTCAACAAAGGTGTGATGGAACAAGGAAATTTGATGAAGCATAAGACAGTCATCGAGACACTTGTTTGGTTGTTACCAGCTGAGAAAGACAGCGTCTCTTGCGGTTTCTTGCTTAAACTGTTGAAAGCAGTCACTATGGTAAACTCTGGAGAGATGGTGAAGGAACAGCTTGTAAGAAGAATAGGTCAGCAACTCGAAGAAGCTTCTGTGGCCGAACTCTTGATAAAATCGCACCAAGGAAGTGAAACATTGTACGATGTCGACTTAGTGAAGAAGATAGTTGTTGAATTCATGACAAGAGATCAAAACAGTGAGATAGAGGTTCAAGATGATGACGAGGGGTTTGAAGTTCAGGAGATGAAGAAATTTCCAGGGATTTTATCTGAAGCTTCAAAGCTAATGGTGGCGAAACTGATTGATAGCTACCTTACTGAAATAGCAAAAGATCCAAATCTTCCTGCATCTACATTCATAGATCTTGCTGAGATTGTTTCTAGCATCTCCAGGCCCGCACATGATGGACTGTACCGTGCTATTGACATGTATCTTAAGGTACCAAGATCAATCAAAAACTCTCTCTCTCTCAAATGTGCTGTTGTTACTAAACTTGGTTCTGGTCACAGGAACATGGAGGAATCACAAAGGGAGAAAAGAAAAGGATGTGCAAGCTGATGGATTGCCGGAAACTCTCGGTAGAAGCGTGCATGCACGCCGTGCAAAACGACAGGCTTCCTCTTCGAGTGGTGGTTCAAGTACTCTTCTTTGAACAAGTGAGAGCGGCGGCTTCGTCTGGAAGCAGCACACCTGACTTGCCTAAAGGGATAAGGGAACTACGCAGCTGTGGGACGTATGGGAGCTCAAGATCGGTACCAACGGTAATGGAAGACGAATGGGATGGGGTTGCGACGGAAGAGGAGATAAGATCATTGAAGAGCGAGATTGCGGCGCTGAAACTGCAGGAAGAGAGTGGGAGGAAGAGCATGGATAAAGCAGCCGTCACGGCGATGAGCAAAGTGAAAAGCTTGATAATGTCAAAGAAGATGTTCGGGAAAAAGTTGCAGTTGCAGGGAAAAGGAGGAGGAGGAGAGAAGAACAATGGAGGTGGTTGTGGTGGATCGGATTCATCGGAGAGTCTGGGATCTGTGACTGAAGAAGGAGCAAAAACGGCAACGCCTTCAAGAAACTTGACTAGGAGGGTTTCTGTTTCTTGATGAACACGTTTTTTACAAAAAAGAAAGTTTTAATGGGTTTACTTAGATTTATATGAATCAACTGTAATTTCTTTGACTGTTTTGTTTGGTCTGTCTGAAACACAGATCCTTTATTATAAGAGATATTTAGAGGTTGAGAAGGGAAATGAGAAGCTGTAATCGTATCTTTGGAAGCATACTCATAATGATATTTATGGAACAGGATTTGAGGAAGATAACGCCAAATAATTGATGATGATTTCACTATACTTTCTGTGCTGGAGATTCTTCATTTAAAACATGAAGAATACCTGTCACAAGTGTGAGATTTTGGATGAACATGAAGCTCACACTCTTCACAAAAAGAGAACAATGCTTAACTAAGCCAAACAAAGAGAAAGAAGAGTTTGAATGAGTTGTGAATGATTAAGACAAGAATGGTCAGCCCTTTAAGGGATTAACCCACAGAGTTTAACACTTTCTCTTTACATTGTGAAAGATGAAGGAAAGAGCTAAATAAAATGTGACAGAAACTTGTCTATTGATTCATTAGGTGTTTATAATGGATTACACTCTCTTTATATAGAGATTCATTGAACCTAGAAATATGATCTATTTAAAGCATAAGGAATATACTAAAACAAAAGCATAAAACAAACAACATCTTTGACTCAAAAGGTAAAGTAGACAGTTCATGCCAGCTACTTTCTTATATCTTCGAGAAGCTTCTGTGCAAGTCTCGGGGTTTGCACATCCTGGGTTTTGCACGCCCAGATTTTGCACGGACCTAGGATTTGATATTCTGGACATTGATCACAACAAGTCTTGATGGTACATCCTTCTTGTACGGATTGTACGGCTTTGTACGGCCTGTACGGCCTTTCCCGGGTTTGCACGCCCGGACTTTGCACGTTCTTTCCGGAAGTCACGCCCGGACTTTGCACGACCTCTCCGAAAGTCACGGACTTTGCACGGCCTCTCCGGAAGTCACGCCTGAACTTTGCACGGCCTCTTGGCCTCATGCCCGGATTCGGCCTCTCCGGCCTCTCTTCTTTATTTACTCTAACCACAAGATGAGTTTTTTTTTTCTGAGTAAAGGGGCAAATATTTATGTGAGGAATTTTGGCAGATGGTTGGAATCAAGTTTTAGGGTTTTATTATTAATGAGATCATGTTCAGTAGATATGTTGAGTAAACGGTTTACACTCTTCTTTATTCGGCAAGGCAAAACAAATATATGGATATCAGACTTTACAACAAAGTACAAAATCATTACCATTACATTCATGTCGCATCATCAGAAAATTCTTACTAAATAATTGTAATTCTTCTTCGGGTAACTTACTAGATTAACATAAATTAATGTTAGAATTATTAGAATGATTGTAATCTTTTGATAATTACTAAATTGTTTTTAGTACCTAAAATGTCATTTTTTATTTGAAACCAAAAATGTTATTACGAAATTGCCATTATTTTTTTTATTTAAAAATTTCGAATTTTTTACCTCAGTAAAAAAACGGGTGAAAATTTTCTAAATAAAGCTGTCATACATGAAGTGACAGATTTATTAAGATGATAGATTTTTTTAGCGAATGACAAATTTTCTAAAACAGTTTTATTTAATTACGACAGTTTTTTATATTATTTGATGATAGATTAACAGTCGAGCGACAGTTTTTTTTTTACTTGATAACAGTTTTATTGAGTTACAACAGTTTTAAAGTTCGAATGTCAGTTTTATTTTATGAAAGACAGTTTTTTTTTTTAAACGACAGTTTTTTTTTTTGAACAGTAGGTTTTTTTTGATATAATAGGCATTTTAAGTCAGTTGTAACAGTGTTTTTGAAAAGTGACAGATCTTTTATGTTTTTCAAAAATTTACACAGGTTTGTTTGACTCGGCAGAGTTTTCTAACGACACAGCAGAGTTTTTCAGATTTTCAATAAATCTATTAAATTATTTAATTACTAGATTGACAAATATGTTATAGTAGGTTTATTTTACGTTATGGCAGGTTTACATTTGTTAGTAGATTTATATTGTTATTATAGCAGGTTTTAATTTACATGTTATAGCAGATTTGTTTATTACTAAATTGACTCTTTATCATATATCTATGTTATGGCAGGTTTTTGTCAATTTTTTCAAATTTTGTTTTTTTACTGTGGGTCCCTTCCTTAATTGTAGGAACTGTTTTATTTTTTTAAAATTTTATTTCCTTAATTGTAAGTATTTGATATTCGTTTTCCATAATTATATGTAAATTAAATATTTGTTATAAATTCGTTTTTCTTAATTAAAATTTTATAAACTAAGTTTTTTTATATAAATTTTTGTTCTATAATCTTTATAATAGTTTTAGGTAATTATAAATTCGTTTTTGATGAAGTTTAAAATTTGTAAATCAAAATCGATATAGTAATTTATTTTAGGGTTATTTTACCTAATTTTAAAAATTTATAAACTATTTTTTTAAATGAAATTTGTGTTTCTATATTTGTAAAACTTATTAATTTTTAAAAAAATCGTTAACCTAAAATTTTGGTATAAAAAATCAACAATTTATTTACTTTGCAGATAATATTTGCGTTCATTGAATAAATATCCCATAAATATAGTATTTTCATTATTTAGGGTTTTCAAAACGTTGTCTTTCTTATTTATTTTTTTTTTTCTATCTGCAACACACACCTCCATGATTTTTTTTGCTTACAGAACATGAATCAATTAATTGTTGTGTCTGGTAATTGGGTGTTGGAAAAGAAAAGATGAGTTTTTGTGAATTTGGAGATTAAGTTAATTTTAGGGATGTTAAATTACTTTTCCATTTACTTTTTCTTTATTTTTTTTTAGTAAAATTAATTTACTTTTTTGAAAAAATTTACTTAAACCCTTATAAATTAATATGGTAAATGGCACACATGTAAATAGTTTTAAAATTCCAGATTTTTTTTTCTTTGATACATAAGATTAGTGTTAGTTTAGTAAACTTAGTTTTCAAGATGTTATAATAGTAAATATACTATATATTTATGTTATCTTAGTAATTCTCCCTTCTTCAAAATCAAATACCAAATATACTATATCAAGATTTTTATCTGGTGAAAATCTTTGATCTTTCAAAATACTTGATGATTCTGACAATGACTCTCTCTGGAGAATCAAACTCCAATAGGTTCATCCTGCTATGCCCCGGGCCTTTTGCTCTCCGTAGAAAAGGGTGGGCGACCTTTCATCAAAGCCAATGAATCTGTTGGAAATCTCAACAACAGAATTTGATACCAGCATCTGATCGATGATTTTTGGCCATCATTAACTAGTGTTATGAAAATGATTAGAGTTATAACCCATTTTAATTTTATAGTGGACTCATTCTCTTCTTTCTTTTTATAGATTTCAGTCTATGAATCGGTTACTACGAAACTAATATGGAAACAATATTTCCTGATTCAGTCGAATTAGTCTCCTCGTTATGTTGTTTGGCGAGACATTTAGTTCAAATTCCGTTATTAAAATTTGGTTTAAAACAAGAAAATACTTAAATAATTATCAGTTTTCAAAATATTACCCAAAAATCATTAATTTTCTTGAAGACATTAAATCTCTAATTTATATTGATTTTTTTTTTTTAATCTCACACTTATGTTGACTAACCCGAATTTAAGCCTGGGCAAAAAACCCGAACCGAACCGAATCCGAACAAAAAAAGAGGAACCGAATCTGACCCCAAACCGATGAATATTCGAACGGGGCGTAGATTTCTATATCCGAAAAATTCAAAACCGAACTAAACCGAACTGAAAACCGAATGGATATCTGAAATACAATTATATACCTAAAATATGGATTATATGTAGACTGAATTTAACTTATTTATCCAAAATTATAATTACAAATCCAAATATTTGAATTGATTTTAGATCAAAATAACTAAAATAAGTAAAATATATGAAAGTTTTTAGCTATATTTTTTCAAATTTAATTAAATTTTATTCAAAATTAAACAATTTTTATGTTTTTAATAAATTTTCGGGTATTCGAACCCAAACCGAAATTTTATAATACCTGAACGTGTCATTTATCTCTAAACCAGAAAACCCGAAAATCCGAAAAACCTAAACCGAATCCGAATGGATACCCGAATACCTAAACCTAACCGAAATCATTTACCATCATTGATATAACGT
Organism: Iljinskaea planisiliqua; assembly: GCA_900108845.1. Lineage (NCBI taxonomy): Eukaryota > Viridiplantae > Streptophyta > Magnoliopsida > Brassicales > Brassicaceae > Iljinskaea > Iljinskaea planisiliqua. The sequence goes on along the minus strand of FNXX01000015.1, from coordinate 178,896 downwards.
TTATGCTAAAACTAATTGCTTAAAACCATTAGTAACACAATATATAAATGGTTGTGATTTTTGAATTGTTGCTTCTTTCGATGGAGACTTGTTACATCTTTTAGATGACCAAGAATTTTATCGCCAATCTTTGGATCGTCGCATCCTTTTAGAGAACCTTATACATATGCTTTCTTCACTTCTCTTGGCATATTCATAGGTAAAATAGACTTGACCAAACATTTATCTCTTTGGAATTTATATTTTATCCTATTTTGCTGCCGCCTATTAGTTTTCTTCTCCGACATCTGCAGCCGCTGATTCACAGGTAAACAAGCCGACCCTCTCTATTTTCTTCTTGCCTTCTCTCTCTTTCCGTAACCCTCTCTTCCCTTTTCTGTGGGTGTTCTGCAAAAGACATGAGCATAAAATAATCACTTTTCATGCACTTTCTTCATAAAATTGATTCCATTCTTCTCATGAATCTCGTTTACTTTTGTTGAATGATGCATATTTTGTACTCAAACCAAACCAGAAAAATTAGAATAACTAAAAGGGCTATCATTTGGAATATGTGAAGATGTTAAGTGTCAGACTTGTGTTTGAGTTGCTAGTAAGTTAGGTTCTTAGCTAATGAGTGAGTTAGTGGAAGCAGTTGTAGTTGTTATTTCACTTATAAGATTGTAATCATTTGCTTTTGGAAAGGTATCAGAAAATGAAAAGTTAAGTTAACTATCTAAACTTACTCTCAATCTTTCTTAAAAGCTCACTCAATTTATGTTCAAATCAAGAGAAGAAAGCCAAACTCAGTTTTCTTATAAGAGTTTCAATAACTTTGTTATTATTCTGTATGTTAGTTTTTGTTCTTCATTCTTTTTCTGTTATCCGTTAAAGCTTATAATGCCTCAACCACTCTTACCAGTGAGTTTCCATGTCTTCTCACTAGGTCCATGGACCGGTCCATTCCTGTCCGACGGTCGGAGCGTTAACCGGGAGGTTTGAAAGGCATGATATACTGACCCTACAATCACCATGTGACCGTTCCCTGTGTTTTTGGCCTCATTTACACGGTATCGTGAATGACTTCCCGGTAGATTACCATTTCTTTGACTATTCCAGCGCAAACACGTTTAATCCTGAAGTTTTCTCCGGATGTGTGACCGAAAAGATAAATGCACTTTGATGACATAGATAGCCAAATCAATTCTTTTAACTTCTCCACATAAGTTTCCATATATAATAAAAATCGGAATGTTACAATTAAGTGAAACAAATTGACATTTTTCACAGTGATGTGGTTTTAGTTTTTTTTTATTTTGTTTTTTTATGTCTCTGTATTTAATTTGATCTAATCTCAGTCTCTCTTGGTTAGGTGATTTGGCATAGTTTAGCCAGTTATAGGGCTTGATAGCAACACACGCGTGTTTCCCGATTCCTCACGTATGTGGTTACTTGTAAAACAGCTTAATATAATGTTGTTAGGTTGTCGTCATATTACCAAGTAACGATTCAATTTCATTGTACAGGATCAAGAGAGACTAGTGAGAAAAGGGTTTGCAATCCTTGGATTGAGCTGTTCTAGAAGATTGCGGGTGTGGATCCAGCTTCTCTCACATCGACAAAGGAGGTGAACACCGAGTAAACAATCGTGTACATGCTCAATTTAAACTCTACAGCTTCAAGATGAAAGATCATCAAACAATCGATGACAATACCAGTGGCTTCACGAATATTGTAAGAGAGCTTAGTCATCTTAGCATTGAAGTGCTAGAAGAAGTTCAAACAGTGTTGCTTCTGAGTGCTCTATATACCAGTGAGGTATGATTAATTAAAAGAAACCTTAAAGTACTGTAGACATGTCATTAATGTTGAAGATATTGCAAGTTCTACCAGATCAAATGAAAAAGAGATGATATATAGCTCAGGGTCAAAGAGCTAGCTCAAAAGGTCATTATGTTTGAGAAATAACATAAAACATAAGCTATAATGGTGGAAAGTGTAGGAACAAAAAGTCAAGATCCAAGTCAACATTAAGGAAGAAGATATGTTTGATATGCAAAAAGAAAGGAAATTACAACTAACAATGCTCTAAGTACCTCGAGAAGAATAATCATAGGACTGAAGGAGAATTCACAATGGTCAGAGATGATGCTGAAGATATAGCTAGGTTGATCTCGTGTGAGGTCAACCTGTCACAAGATGCCGCTGATAAGGAAGAATGGGTCATAGACACAAGATGTTCTTTCTATATGACATCATGAAGAGATGTGTTTTGGAGTTGAAAGTATAAGATGCTGGGAAGGTTCAGATGGCTAAGACTAAGAGTATCTCTAAAAGAAACCTCAAAACCTTATTTTTGAGGTTTTGCTTACTCCAAAAACAACCTTAAAACTTTAAATTTGAGGTTTCATCTTTTTCTTTATATTTTTGTCCTTATAATTAAATAATTCATTAATTTTAACTTCCAAATATTTTATCTCATATATATTTTATAAATTTCATTTTTATATATAAATTAAATAAATAGTTTAAATGAAAATACAATCATTAATATAAAAGAAACATTATATAACATTAAAAATAAACATTATACATCAATACTATTACATTAAACACAATTAATACAAAATAAAATAACAAAAGAAATAAAATTACATAAAAACATGCATATTACAAAAATAAAATTACCCTCGTAATCTTAAAATAAAATAATAAAGAAGGTCATTTTTCACTTTGAAATGCATTGATTAATCATATTTAGAAATATTACCAAAATATATTAATTGAGTAATTTTAAAATTTAAATATAAATTAAGATTGTAATTTATATGTTTTATTTTTATGTAATTTAATACTTTCATGTAATATATTTTATGAATTGATATTGCTTATAAATGTGTGTTTTATTGTTATTTAAAATTTTTATGATATAACTTAATTATGAATGATAATAAGAATTTTATTGTAAAATTTTAAGTTTTATTTGATATTTGTATTTTGGAGACAAACAACCTCAAACTTCAAATTTGAGGTCTCTTTTGGAAAATTTCTAATAATACTAGTGCTTAGAGCATCTCCAAAAGAGACCTCAAATTTGAGGTTTTCTAAACCATAAATTTGAGGTTTGAGGTTGTCTATCTCCAAAAGACAAACGTCAAATATAACTTTAAAAAACTTTAAATTTTACAATAAAGTCTTTAATATATCATAAATTTTTTTAAATAACTACAAAATACACATTAAAATATTATAAAAGAATATCAATTCATAAAATATATTACATGAAAATATTAAATTACATAAAATAAAACATAGAAATTACAATCTTAATTTATATTTAAAATTTTAAATTACTCAATTGACCTATTTTGGTAATATTCCTACATATCATCAATCAATGCATTTCAAAGTGATAAATGAGCTTCTTTATTTTTATTTTAAGATTACGAAATAAAAATTGTTGAAATAAGGTATTTTATTTTTGTAATATTTACTTCTTTTGTTATTTTATTTTGTATTAACTGTATTTAATGTAATATTATTGATGTATAATATTTATATTTAATGTTATATAATGTTTCTTTTATATTAATAATTGTATTTTCATTTAAAATATTTCTTTACTTTATATAGAAATGAAATTTATAAAATATATATCAAATATTTATGAGATAAAATTATTTTGAAAGTTAAAATTAAAGAATTATATAACTATAAAGACCAATATGTAAAGAAAAAGAGGTTTCACTATTCAAAACCTCAAAATTTGAAGTTTTAAAGTTGCTTTTGGAGTAAGCAAAACCTCATTTTTGAGGATTTGAGATTTCTTTTGGAGATGCTCTTAGGTGAATGGTATCCGTTAAATAAGATTCATGAATCCAGACGATATTGCCTTCGTTCTTTATAAAATCATATATATATTTATTTATATGCCTACTTATTTAAAAAGGATTAAAGAGTAATTACATTTAATTAACACTGTTGAAAATGTCAATTGATTCACTTAATTTTACAATTCTCTATTTTCAATGCTATACGCAACGATAATAATTTTAAAAATAAAAGTTTGGTTTATATAATGATATTACTTTTTCGATTTTAACTTCATCAAATTTTAAAAATTAAAAATTAAACAATAATAGTAACCATCTGTAATTTTTTTTTAATTAGTTTGACAAACTTTCAATTTTATTTTATTTAAGCTTAGTTAAATTTTGGTAAACTAAGTTTGCATTGTTTAAAATAACAATTTTGTTTATATTATATTATATTTAATGACTATATTTTTTAAAAAATATATATATTTAAATATATAGATTCTAATAATTTTTGGGGTTTTCATTTGTTTTAGGTAAGGTACACTAAACCAATATTTTTAAAAAATATTTCTTAATCAAAAGAACAGACCTTCAATCGCTCAACTAAAATATTTTTACGATTAAACCCAAATATGTTTAATAATTTTTAAAACCGATTAGTCATATTTTAAAATTAATCAATAGATTTAAGTATAATTTCAAATATTTAACTATCTACAAAATTTTAACTTTTAATCTTAATTTTTTTAGTTTTGTATATGTTAAGACATATTTACAACTCATTTTGAAAATAAAGTATAAATAATTATACAAAAATTTGCTATATTTTCTATTCTAAGATGAAATAATTATTTTATTTTTAAAATTTTATAAATGGTGATATATATGAGTTATTATCATATTTTAATTTTTTTGTCATAAATGTAAATTTATATAAATTAAAATTGTTCGTATCATAATTAATTTGAAGCCATATTACATTTTTGAATATGTTATGTTATTTTGTGTGGAAATGATTGTGATAATGATATTTTATCAAGTTGCAAAATTAGTTGGTAAATAATATTTAAGGGAAAGCTGCAAGTTTTCTGAAGAGAATGAAAGGGACAGTGACGACTGATTCCTCTAATGAAAAGCGAGGAGCTGAACAGAGGAGAAGTAATTGTATGAATAAAAAAGTTGATGCAGGAAAGCCATCAGCTGGTCAGAAGCGAACAATTAGGATGAAGCCAACAGTTCAAAAGGGTAGTCCCGCAAAGAAAACCACTAGTGCCGCCTCTAAAAGAGAAGCTAGTGAAAAGGAGGAAGGTTCTTCTGTTAGCCTAAAAAAGCGTAAAAAGAGAATATAAATTATTGCGGTGCTTAGTATTTTATATAGGATCAACAGATGAACCAAAACCTTTTAGGTATCAAAACACTTCAAGTAAACACATCTAAAGGCAACTTCAAAACCCTCCAAGTATAATCTTTGTTCAAGTCACATAACTTTCAAGAAGCATACATTTTTGGAAGCATCAATAAAATTTTGTCTGAGGAAGTAGTGAATAATTGTATAAACTCATGAAGCAACAAAATGACAAATATTGATGGAAGATGAGGATAAGTACATGTAGTGAAGATTGTTCGAGCTGAATGTATGGGTAGGAAAGAGACAGTGAAGATTATTTGAGCTCGGGTTCGTTCAGTTCCGACGAATCTAAAGCTTCTTCGTCAGAAAATTAATTTTTTTTCTGAAGAAAATCGAGCTTCTTTATTGGAGGACCGGATTTGTTCGTCGGAAAATCAAGTTTTGTTGCAGCCGAGAGTAGAGTTTCTTCTCTTGCAGAAGAGATTTAGAAATATGATGATATCAAATTAATCTGTAATTATCTAATTCAAATAAGATTATTTTAGTTTTTATTATTTTTGGATAAGTTTTGTGTATCCAGATTCCCAAAAATCTCAACCACCAAAAAATCTGATTTTTTTGAATGAGTTTCAAAAACGTGTCAATGTGCATAATCTATAATATTAAAATAAGAAACATTATAGAAATTTTTTTAACCATATATTATATTATAAAAAATATCATTATGTTTTATTAGTTTTTTCAAATGTTCATTAATGATATTTTAGTAAATGATATATACCAATTATGATTAAAATTTAAATGAAAATTAAATCACATTACTTTAAATTAAATATACCATCTAATTAAATCTTAACAAAAAATCGATTGTGAAATTTTTTTTTGGTAAATACATTTAAACATACTTTAAATAATTATCTAAAATATTTAAAAATTATTTTCATGAGATTTTAGATTATGCATTTAAAAAAACATAATTAATATTAATTAATAAAATTCGTAACTAATATTAATATAATATAATAAATTAATAAATTAATTTTGATTTTTTAAGTTTAAAGATATATATTGAATTAAATATATAAAAGATCCGGTCATTAAACTGTCAGAATCTAGTTACTACTAAACGAACATCCATCTATATCTGAATTCGTTCATAACACCAAACGAACAGCTTAGTTGATTTCCAAGGTTTTGAAAAGGTGAACTATTTTCTATTCTTATTTAATACACTTTGACGAATTTCCTCAAGCGTATAAATACCTGAAATAAACGAGTCAAACAAAACTCAAAACACGATCTGAGATTATCCCAAAAACGGTGCGTTTAAAAGATTCTCGGCGTCGCCGCTTCAATCGATGGCGAACGTGGGAACGTCCTCCTCCTCCTCTCAGCCGGTAAACTTCAATCTCTCTTTATCTTCCAATATCGTCTCCCGATCTCCGTCGCTATTCTCTTAATCAAACTCTCTCTCTCTCTCAGGAAGCTGCAGATGAAACACAAGACTGGATACTCGGAGCCGGGTCGGGTTGGGTCGAAGCCCGAACATCTTGTGATCACTTGAACTCTCTCTGTCCCGATTTAGCTCGCTTGCCAAATCCTGATACTCCTTGTTCAAGGTTTTGCCCCTTGACCCCATTTACGTTTTCATGTTTTGGACTTGAAACTGTGTGATAATGGGAGACTGATTTATGAACACTTATCACTAATCAAATTGAGATATTGTGGTTTATTCTCACTCTTGAGAGATTGTCTAATTAAGACCTCTTACACCAGTTAAGTTGAAGATCTGTAATTACTCGTTTGTTTAAGATTGTTGTTACTGGAGACCCTCGAATCTTTTTGTTTGGTCTGAACTGTAAAAATGCATTCGATGAGATATTTTTCGGGATGCATAAAAGCTTCAAGCTTGTATCTGTACAAGTACTAAACTTACATGAGCATTGAGTTAATTGCATATAAGCCAATGGAATATCACATTCATGAGCATTGAGTTAAGATTTTTGAACACAGCATAACTAAACTTAGTGTCAGTTCCATTTTTGTCTCTCTGGAGTGAAGTTGAGCATAAGAAAAGATGGGGGGTGTTTTATATGTTTGATAATTAGCGAATATGTTTGGTAATTTGAATCGTAAGGAAACAATCTCAAACACTGCAATAAAGCTTTTCTGATTGTTTTGTTTTGGTAGTATATTGATTTTGACATCATTATTTTATTAACTCAAATTCTCTGACTTTCTAAGGTGCCAAAACCCGGTAGAGAACTGGTTATGCCTTTGTTGTAAAGAGGTTCTGTGCAGCCGTTTTGTGAACAGACATATGCTTATGCATCATCAACAGAGTGGTCACTGCCTTGCACTCAGCTACAGGTATATGTTTTCAATTGTTACTGCATTGACTCTTTCTTTCTTTTTTAATTTTACGACCATTGATGCTAATTCTGTGGGGGGGGACAGTGACTTATCGGTATGGTGCTTCTGCTGTGAAGCGTATCTTGATGCTCAGATCATATTACAGCTGAGACCAGTTCACCAGACTGCTTACATTCTTAAATTTGGGGAAGCACCTCCTTTACCCCAACTTTGAACTTTAAAATCTCTCTTTTTCTGACCTATTTTGCTCTTTTTAAAAAAAAATATCTGGGTGTTTAGGGAAAATGATTTGGTATATTGAGTTCCTGTTCTTTTCTCTTGTTTCATGATAGCCAAAGGGATTTATTACGATTCAATGTTAATGTGGCTGGCAATTATCAACGATCACTGGTGTAGGCAAATGATTTTCTTAGTTTCATTGCATTTTCTCTTTCTTTTGTATGGACAAACGACATAACTGTGTATAGAAACTGATTATTCATTAAAATAACACATTGTTATGTGGCTCACTGAAAAAGTGCCCACAGATCAGACATTGGATGTCTAAGTAGTACTGAAACGGGTACCTGAACAAAAAACAGGTACCGGAATTGGGACGGGAAACAGCAAAGTATCATACTTATAGATACCGGTACTTTAGGGGTACTTTAATAAATATATAAAAAATATTCTTAAATTATAAATATAAGAAAAACACTTAGTTTTAATATCTTAAAACACAACAAAAAATAAACTAATCATTGATCAAATTTATTTTCAAAATCTGAGTCATCTAATGAAAGATCTGAAAAATCCAAGAACTCTATATCTTCTATAGAATCAAACTTATCTCCACTAACATCCTATTTCTTAGTCTTTTTATCATTATATTCATCAGCATTCCTTGACATAAGACTTAGATTGTTGTGGATGTAAACCAAGTCTTGAGCACGGCTTGTAGTGAACTTGTTTCTTTTAAGTGAGTGAATGAATGAGTAAGAACTCCAATTATGCTCAGCACAAGAAGAAGAACTAGGTTGTCCAAGAACCTTAAAAGCCAAAGTTTGAAAGAGAGGAGTTTGAGCATCAAAGTTAGCCCACCAATACTTAGGTTCCATAGTAGACATCTCCGAAATGCATGTTAAATCTTCAAAATGACCACTTTTTGTCGAGAACAATGCATACTCAGTCATAACTTTAGTGTGATCCTCAATACTGGGAAACAACCTTTGAAAACACTTCATCCTCTCAGCTGAGACTTCTCCATCCTTATGAGGACCAATTCTTGTGGAATCCTCATCAAGCCATGCTTCACTATAAAATCTACAACATACAGAAGGTGATATATAAATGTCACATGTGGAAATCAAGCAGAAAAGAAGTTTATATTAGAAATCATATACCTTGGGTTTAAAGAGTGAGCTAAACAATGTAGGGGAGTGTTGTTTTTCGCCCAACGAGCCACTAAGATATCATGAACAACATCATAGAAGTGACTATAGTCAGACAATTGAAGTCTTTTCTTGTATATCTCAGACTTTACCTTCTCAATCATGGAATCCCACATCTCATAAACCAAGTGAAGACAAGGCTTGTCAGTGTCACACACCCTAATCATATCATATATGGGTCTTGTAAAACCAATAGTATAAGACACCTTTTCCCACCAATCATCATCCAAAATCTTCTCCTTAACAAATCTTGCTTTCCCTACATCATCATCTTTATAAGTAGACCACTCTTCACTTATGACCATGCTTTGAATGCCGACTTTGATAAGTTTCAATCTCTTAAAACATCACAATAATGGAAACGAAACGAGTATCGGCAACCGAAAGCAGCTTAAGAGGAGAGAACTTACTAAAGATGGATAGCCTCATGTTGTGGTTCGTGATAAAAAATTTGATGACAAGAGCATCTCCATGAATGTATGTTATCCAATTGCACGCATCATATGTTTTTGCATTTGCTTCTACATTCCTTGCTGCACAAATGTTCTTCAAAGCGAGATTGAGAGTATGAACAACACATGGTGTCCAATAGATGTAAGGATACTCACCCTCAATAATATATTTAGCCGCTTTACAGTTTGCTACATTGTCAGTGATGATTTGCACAACATTTTGATGACCAACTTCATTTATAACTTCTTTCATCAAACTAGAAATAAAGACCCCACTCTTCACTTCTCCAGAACAATCCACAACCTTGAGAAACAAAGGAACACTTCCAGAAATAGCAATGAAGTTAATGAGAGGCTTCCTTGTAGGATCACTCCAACCATCTGACACAATCGTTACCCTTTTTCCTGTCCATGTTCACTTAAGTGGTACTAAAAGCTTCTCAACATGATTTCTCTCTTTTTGTATCAAAGTAGTTCTCAATTTATTATAACCAGGGGGCACATATCCATCAAGTTTTTTGGCAGCAGCAAACTGATAAGACCTATAATAGTGAGAGTTTCTTGCAAGATTAAACATTAAACCTCCAGTGAAGAACATTCTTGCAATTTCTTGATCCAATTGATCCCTTGCTGCAATACCAAATGATCTTTCAATAGGTGAAAAAGAAGATTTCCTTTTCTTGAAGGCAGAATCCGTTTCGCAAGGCAAATACACTTCTTTTCTTCCAGACTCTTTTTTCTTCTTCTCAAATACATCATCCAATCTTTGAAATTTAACCTTCTGGCTCAGGTGAAGTGTGAGATTTAGCTGCTTCTGGCTGCCCCCGTGAAGGGTGTCGACCGACACCAGATGAGTGTCGACCGACACTGATGTCTTGTGTCGATCGATCAGAGGTAGGGGTGTTGACAGGGGTCGACATCGGTTCGTCGCGACTCGATTTTTCGAGTTCATTCTCTTGGTGTCGACTGACACTAGGTTTAGGTGTCAAGTCCTTCTCTTCAGGAGTGTCGGGCATGGTCGACATAGGTCCGTCAATACTCGATTTCTCGAGAATTTGTATTGGTGTCGACCGACACCCATCCATGGTGTCGACCGATACTGGCTCTGTGACTTCAGAATCATCTTCTTCTAACTCTTCCAGCTCCACGAGTTCATCTGCAGTGAGACCCTTTTTCAGCACTGGATTGAGTTGTTTTCCACTCCTTAGAGTAATGGCATTGACATAATGTTTCGGATTGGTATATGTTCTCCCAGGGAGGAATCTATCTTGCATTTTTACAGCTCCTGCAGTCTGTGCAACTTGAATGTCCAACTTCTTGACATGAGTGTTCAAAGCTTCAAACTTCCCATTCAGATCAGTGTACATGACATCAAACCTTCCATTAAACGCTACTGTTAGCTTTGTCTGACCTTCAAAAATTTACTCAAGCATACTCTCCATTCTGCTTCCTGAATTTGGTGGAGGAATTGGTTGGTAAGAAGATGAACCATAACTCCTTGTGAAGTTGTTATTGCTGTTGTTGTTGCTCTGAAAAGAAGGCTTCTAGAATTGAGGTTTCTGAATGTAACCAGAGGAGTTCTGATTGCTTGTGAAAGCACCCCTCTGACCATTGGCATTGAAATGTTTGTTCCCTTGTTGATTCCCAAACCTCTGATTCTGAAAACCAGTTCCACCAACAAAGTTGACATCTTCTTCCTCATATTCCTCAGCTGGTTCAAATGTCTCAATCTGCAGCAAACTGAACTTGTTTCTTACCCACAAGGAAATTGTGAACAGAATTAAGTTTGGCTTTTACTTCAGCAATCTGACCTCCCTCCATATTTCCAGCTAGTCTTTTTCTATCATAGTTTGCATTCTTGGTACTGTTGCTAGATACCAAGTTCTCAATGAGCTTTTTGGTTTCTGCTGGACTCCTGGTGTTGAAGTTTCCTTCACTTGCAGCATCCAAAACCATCTGATACCTCCAATCTATTCCCCTGAAGAAGATTCCCAGCAGCTGAACATCACTAAACTCATGGTGTGGACAATCCCTCTGATAAACTCTGAACCTCAACCAAGAAGCTTTGAATGCTTCAGCAGGTCCTTGGGAAAATGTAAAGATTTTTGTCCTCAGCTCTTCAGAGCTTGCATCATCAAAGAAGTTGTTGAGAAAGGCATTCTTTGTATCAACCCAGGTGGTGAGAGATCCTGGTTGCAACTGATTCAGCCAGTAGGAAGCGTCCCCAGCAAGAGAATATGGGAAAAGCTTGCAGAAGAGATAGTCATAGGACACCCCGTTGCACTTGATGCTAGACACCAAATCTTCAAACTTTTCTATGTGGTTCATAGGATGCTAATGAGGAAGACCATAAAAAAGATGCTGACCCACAAGAATGTAGTAGACATGTTTCAGCTCAAAATCAGCTCTCTGAATAGAATTGATCAGGCCTGTTGTAGTCAGTAAGGGTTCTCCCTCGGATAGGTGGTGCTCTGGCAATCGGGGCGTCTCTGTTTTCTGCAGCTGCTACTTCTTGGACGACATTTCCCTGATCATCGATTTGGTCACCATTGTCATTGTAAGCATGACCCTCTTGGTCTCGTAAGAATCCAGCAGCATCAGGTCGAATGATCGTTCTCCTCATGGCTGCTGACTTCCTTTCTTTGCGGTTCGTACGTTCTAACTTTCTCAACTCTTGATTCGTGAGATTCAGAAGCTGAGCTTCCTTGTTGCTTCTGGTACTGCGATTAGGCATACACCTAAAGCACAAGAAAAGAGAAAGAACAATGTAAGTAAGCGAAAAATAAAATGTTTAGACAAAATTATATTCCAAATCTAATGGCGAATTCAATGAGTCCCCAGCAATATGCTCAAAAATACTTAGAGCTACTCTCCAAATTAAGAGATCGATTATAGTACTTAGGGGTCGAATTTCCACAGAGACTCAAGATTCACACAATAGATTAATGGTTTTCGAAGTAAGCTGAACGGAAATAATTGTATTAAAAAAAAAACAAACGAATTCAGAGAAGTTGTAAGTTCGATGGGGAAAAATGCTAGACTTAGGGAGTTTCTTTTGGTAAATCAGAAATGCAAATCAGACAGAATGATGAGGGTTTAATTAAGTATCGTTCTTGAACTCGAAACACAATATCTAAATCAATCAACTTTCGTTGTAGAGATTCATATGCCTAGATCCTAGAATTCCAAATTTTTTTGCAAATTCAACAGTTTAGACATGCAATAAATTCAAGTTCGATAAGTTCACAAAATCCTTAAACCAAATTCCTTTGCGAATAAGTATTTTGCTCATCTAAGATTCTTTTCTGGAAATCAATAACACTTTCATGTCTATCAATTGTCCTATGATCTAAATTCCAAGTGATCAATTCGGAACTAGCATTAGATTCATTTTAGATGAAGACGCCATATGATTACTCTAACAATTCTATCCAGTTCAACAATTAATCATAAACCTAAAAACCCCCTAAATCTAGCAGACAAATCACTCAGACATAATTGGTAAAACACAATCATAGACTGAATAAATTGCATTAAGAAATCAAAAGAAGAAGGGAGTTCGAAATCTTCTCTCTAACAAAGTGAGTTCAGATTTGTCTCTCCAAAGCTCTATTGCAATCTCTCTCAAGGTCTCAAGATAAAAATCAAAAGTAAAGATAAACATGGCTTTTAAAACCTAATTATAATCCAAATCACGAAAAGGACTTGTTTTGCAAATAGATGGAACTTCTGTGTTGTTTCCTTAATCTTCAAAACTTGTAAAACTCGTTATAGGGCGAAATCGCGATTGGTGTCGACCGACACCAATGAGTGGTGTCGACGGACACCAACCTCAAAGATGGACTCCGAGTTGCTCTTCTCAGCTATAAAGTTCCACTTGCTCCATAATGCTCCAATATCTTCAATCAAGTCCAAACTGTACCTAAACATGCAAATGACTCAAAAAGAGTCTAAAAACACCAAAAAGACTGTAAATACATGACTAATATCATGATTAAAAGCCATAAAAACCATGATATATCAGCTTGGTGTTGTCCATGATCACCAGCTTCTTGTTTAGTTTGATTCTCTGAACCATCACTTTAGCTTAGCCTTGGACTCTTTTGACTCGATCCGTCAGCTCGATTTTCTCTAACCGTAGTCTGAGTGGTTTCTTCTTCGAGTCATCACCTTAGCTTCGCTTCTAGTCGAATGGTTCTTTGAATCTCCACCTTGGTTTTTCTCTAACCTTAGCTTTTAGGTTCTTGAATCATCAACCTCCGCTCTTTTTGGAATTGGTTTGTTTGCTTTCTTGAACCATTGCCTTTGGTCTTTCTCTAACGTCAGCCACTACAAGAAAATGTCGTAAAGATAACACATAAAGATAGTGTTTTGTACGTTTATGCTATAGTTAACATGTCTTATAATTTTAGATAGCGTTTGCGAAAGTGCAAACACTGTGGTTTGTTTTCTGAATTATATGCTTTGTAACGGTTTTTAGAAGCGTAGCTTAAATAGCACTGGTAATGTTTGAAACGCTGTGTTTAATTTAGGCGGAAAACTTTATTTCGCAGCTAAATACTTATTGGCTTCAAAAAAATTTTTGTAACAAAAAAAAAAAAAGAAAGAAACAAAATAGACATAACATTGTCTTCTTCTTCTATTTTTGTCATTTTCCCTTGCGTATTCTTTCCTTCGTCTTCCAATTTTATTTTTCTAGAAAACTTGTTCTTTGCCGTATATCTCTCTCATTTTGGCGGTATGAAGATCTGACCGCTATGCCTCCTCCTCCACCTCCTTTTGGAGAAACAGAGCATGGGACCAATCTCGATTTGGCCTTTCTATCCTCAGATGGTGAAATTAGATAGCAATTCAGCTCCAATCACAGCTCGTCCTCTCAGTCGTCTGCCTCCGAATTTGAGTAATCACTAAGATGAAGGTGGTGAGAGCTGTAACATATCTCCTTTGTGTAAATATGTTAGGTTATATTCAGTGTGTTTTATTGTATTTGGTAAGCCTCTGATTACATTTGATGGTTGATTATGCAGGGAAAACTAGTTTTGTGAAGAGACATCTTATTGGGGAGATGATAAGAAGGATGAATATCAATGAGTGCAGGAAAGCGAAACGCTTTTTTGACGTGAGAATCGAAAAGCTTAGTTACAAGAGTTCAATGAACTTAATTATCTCGACCAGCTGAAGGGAGTGAGCCGCAGCTGAGACCAGCTGGTGACCTAGTGAGCTAGCTGGGTAAGCTAGTGGCCGGGGAGTGACAGTCACCTGCGAAGGTAAGCTGGTGCGACAGGGGAAGGGGTGGGAGTGCGAAAGGGCATGGGGAAAGGGTGCCTGGTCGAAGGGTCACCATGAACTAAGGGCAACCCTTCCCGAATGGATGCAACCATTCTCTGGTGTCTGTCTGACAGGCCAAGGCCCCGCCTATAAATACCAGACCCCCCACGCCTGTTTTGGCATCAGTTCCTGCAGAGGAAAACCGTGAGAAAAAGAAAGAAAGAGAGTTAGTACCGATCTTGATCGGAAAGTGAGAAAGAGAGAGACTGCGACCGGGAAAGATGTCAGGTGTGGAAGAAGTTCCGGCTATTGACAAGGGGAAAGACCCTGTCGATCCTGATCAAGTCCCAAAGGTATGTCTGACTAACCCATGTCTAACCGTTGATCCTGGATCGCCGGTAACAACCGTTGCGATCCCGGAACTGTACTGATTGGGCCGTCTCCTAACCTTTGTCTTGTCTCCCTCTCTACCTTTCTTGTACGGCTGATCCGTGAAGTTCTGGTCTCGGCCAGACTTACGAAAAGCAGTTATCCTGGGTTTGGCGATCGGTTCTGGGCATCTCTTAGAGTGCGAATGAACGGTTGCGATGGTTGGGTCGCATAACGCGCTCGGGTCATGGCTGAGTGCCGATCCGGGAAGAATCCGTAAAAGAACCCTCGGCCGCATGGTCACATCCGGGTGCCTATGAACAGTTGTGAACTGGAACTGCCAGTTGCCTATGGGAATCGTCTGGATCGGAATGATCCCAGATGGGACGGTTGGTTGGGCCTATGGTCAAATAGACACGACCTGGGAACCATCGCGAATGTTCGGCAAGTTGCATATTTTGGAAGCAATAGGCCTTACGGTCAGTCGCAAATGGATAGGGTGAACCGGTGCGGGTGGGTAAGTGTACCTTCGGCATGCTAACGCGTGTCCTTGGCCGGTAAACCTCTTCGGTTGGTGAACCTGGTCCGCTTGCGTACCATTGCGACTGTTCAGCGAATTGCACCCTTTGGGTCAATAGCCATCACGGCCGAGTCCCAACTTGGACCCATAGAACCGGTGATGTGATCCTCAAAACTGAGTTTCACAAAGGATGGAAGATGATGGTTGAAAGCTGGACTAAGGTCACTCTCTTTCAAACCAGTTGGATGGATGATAGATAGATGTGATTGACTCTCTCAATCCTTGGAGAACTAGCCTTGCTTGAGTCACACAAGCAATCATAATCCTATAATCTATAAAATCAAATGAAACTAAAGACAATTGTTTAAACAAAGACTCTCTTTGAAATAAACTGAAACAAACTTTATGTTTTACTTGGTTGATTGAAAGGTGTCTTCAAAATGAGGGTGGTGATGAGCTTATATAATGCTCATGTACAAAGAAATTAAACACAAAAATATTCTGCATTTAATAGAAAACTAGCTGTTGGAGATAATGTGGGAAATAGGCTGAATGAGGGGGATCTGTTGACTCCTTTGAATCTTGATAGCTTGGGCAGGTAATGATGATCGTTTGGAGTGTCCAAGTTTATGGAATATAGCCTTAATTCGTAGCTGACTTCAAAATATATCTGTTGGTCTTTACCAAATGATTTCATGTTGAATGCTCTTGAGTCCAAATAAGGTAGGTTGATCCATATGCTTCTCTGTCTGATCCTGTATGGAATGGTGCTTCCTAAGGTGTTGTAGAGTTCTTCTAGAAGAGTATTAATGTCTCCTGATAGCCATAAATAATTCTGGGAGCTCTTAAACCGAATTGGTCTAGACATTTCCTCAAATAGAACCAAGTTGTCCAGTTTTGGAGAATGGATGATAACTTGGGCCTCCATTGGTTGTTTTGTCTGTTCTTGGGCTTTCTGGAACCATGAGAAACCCATTAACATTCTCCAAGTGGTCTGAGGTCAAAATTGTGAGTGAGTTGGGCTGTGCAGATCGATCTTTTGGTTGGCCGCGCAGTGCAGTCTAAATCCGGTTTGCCAACTTGTAAAATCCATAACTTCCATGTCCGAATTCGGTTTGATGTGAATCCAGTTTTCCTGGCTTCCTTTTTTAGTTGAGAATCCAAAACAAATGGATTTGTTTCTTAAATAATCTTGGTTTGGTTGGGCCGCTCCATTTAGTGCTCGTCGATCTTCTTCAGGCCCATTGATGATCTTCTGGATTGAACCCCCAATAACGTTTTCTTGGGAAACATTTTTGGGCTGATTCTTCTTCGTGGTATCTCCTAGATGGGTTGAGTGTATGATCCAAGTGCTTGTTGGGCTGGAAAGTTTGGTCTTGGTCTCTATTTGAGCTGAACCCAGCTCATTGGTCTCCTTAGCTCTCCTCAGCCTCATGTTTCTCTCCTCCATGGGTGGCTACGGGTTGGATAGCCTGGTACTGGTTCTGAGGGTCACATCATCCTCTCCCCCTTGTAAAAGTTCTGTCCTCAGAAATGATTTACCTACACATAGATAAGTCAAGTTAGTACAGTGAAATGTATGAGGATTTAGGGGCTTACCTTGGAGGTGGTTTTGGGTTGTGCTGAGTTGGGATTGTTGTTGGACATGTGGTGGCTCTCCTTTGAGTAAATAGGCTATAATTACTCCTCTTTTTTGGTCTGGTGCGTCACCCCTCTGCTTTGTACTCTTTGCCCAGTTGATAGCCTTGGTCTTATTCACCATTGGAGGTGATGCCTCTTGGTTTAGAGTTTGATTTATCAGCAATGTCTTCCTTGTTGGAACTTCTTTGGGGCTTGTGTCCTTAGAACCTGAAATATTCTCAACACTTTTGACAAGAAACAAGTGCATTATATCTGAGTTTAAAAATATAGAGATAGATCTTCGAATACTTAAACTCACATTGATAGTTTTAGCAAGTTGAAAAATAATTGGCTCTTTGTTACCTTGAATGTTACTTTGCTTTAGTTCACAAATGAATAAAACTTCTCCAGGGCCTTCACCAGTTGGTGTAAAATATTTAGCTGCTATCTGGTGTGGTTCAAAGGTAATTGGCTCAGACTTCTCCACTTTATTGGTTGGTGGTGCATATATATCCAATTGCTTGTCTTCTTCTTTCTCATTCTCCTTTGGACAAGTCTGGTGTGTAATCTTTTCTTCACCTCTTCTTATAGGTTTTTCTCCTTGTCCTATTCCTGGATCAAAACTCTTTGGCAAAGACAAGTGTATAAGTCTAGAATTAGAATTTAAAGGATCAGCCTGAACTAAACTATCACTCTCTTTAGGTATTTCTGATTTTAATTCTATTGATGGTTGATCTTTTAGCAATTTTCTAGATGGACAAATTGTAGCAAAGTGACCTCTCTTATGACATCTGTAACAAGTTGGTTCTTTTAACTTAACTGATTTAGAGTTAGAAGACTTACCTTGAAGTGATTTTCCTTGAAGTTCAAGTGAGGGTACAAAAATTGAACTTTGTTGAACTTCCTTCACCAGAATTGGTTTCTTAGCCTCTCTTGTAATTTTCTGAAACATAAGCCTCTTAGAAGTGTAGTCCTGGTTGTGGAATCTCAGTACAAACTCCCTGTACATTCGTTGCTTCAGGTCTCCCCAAGTTAGAATTGGCTTAAGGTAGTGGGAGATTAGTTCTTCACTTATCCACCATGAAGATGCTTCTCCAACAAGTGAGTTAACAGCATGGGCTAGTCTCTCCTCCTTTGGGATGTTGTGGAACCGAAACCAATACTCAAGTTCCCTCTCCCAATTTATATAAGCTTCTGGGCCTTGCTTATGACCTGAAAAGGTTAGGAGTTGAAAATCAAATTGTTCACAACTATTACCTTGGTTGCTTTTGGTTTGGTGGGTGTAATCATGTGAAGTATGGTCTGGTGGTGCTGGCTCCATGTCACCACGTCCTGCCTCATCTTCTTCCCATCTCTCAGCCTCATTGATGTCTTCACTCCCATGAGCATATTCCTCTTGGTATCCTAATTCTTCACCATACTGCTCAGTTTCTTCTAAACTGATTAGTGAATCAGTTTCTTCTTCATGTGTGTAAGGCTCCACAAACTTGTCTTCATGATTGAGTTCTCCATGTTCAGCTTCAATTTCGTGGTCTCCTTCTCCTACACTGAATTGAGATTCAGTCTCTTCATGCCACGAGTCTCCATGGCCTTCTTCTTCATTGGTTTCTTCTCCGGGCCACTCATATTGGCTTGTGTCATCTTGACTACAATCTGGTGGTTCTGGTTCAAGATCTCCATCATTTGGATTTTCTTCATAGCTGGCATTTGAATGCGCCTCAGACCAAGTGTCTTCTTCAAAAGCATCATCTTGCTCCCAATCTTCCATTGTAGCTTGTACCTTAATTAAACACAAAATGTATGAATGGTTTCAAAGAAATAAGTATTAAGCAAATTTGGACAGACTTTTTTTTATGTTTTCTTTCTCCTTTTTTTTTTTAATGAATACAAATAATTGCTATGACAAAAATCTAAACTAGGAAACAATTGCTGGACAGAAAAATCAAAGTTTAAAAACTAAATGATAATGCACATGGTTTGCTAAGTAGGGTAATAAGAGTTATGCTAAAATGAAATGATAAATACTATAAACAAAGACTGTCTCTTTTTATGGATTTTCTTTCTTAAAATTCAAATGACAATGCAAATATGGAAACAACTCAAATGCAAACACTTTTTTATGGGATTTTTATTTTATTTTTAGATGAGAAATAACAGAAACAAATAATCTCAAAACAAAATTGAACAAATAACTTTTTTGAATTTTTTTATAGAAAAAAAAACAAAAAAATTCAGAATATAATTAAGCAAAACAAATAAGAATATTTTTTTTATTTTCTCTTTTATAACTTTTATAAAATAAAACAAATCAGAAAACAAATAAGCAAAGCAAATAATTTTTTTTTTGTTTTTTTTTTCAATTAAATGATTGCAAGAACAAGAACAAAATGCAGAAAATTAAGAACAATAAAGAAAATGAATAAGTGGATAGATAAAACCTGATTTAGGAGTCTTTTAGGCTCTGATACCAGATGATGTGATCCTCAAAACTGAGTTTCACAAAGGATGGAAGATGATGGTTGAAAGCTGGACTAAGGTCACTCTCTTTCAAACCGGTTGGATGGATGATGGATAGATGTGATTGACTCTCTCAATCCTTGGAGAACTAGCCTTGTTTGAGTCACACAAGCAATCCTAATCCTATAATCTATAGAATCAAATGAATCTCTTAAATGAAACTAAAGACAATTGTTTAAACAAAGACTCTCTTTGAAATAAACTAAAACAAACTTTGTGTTTTACTTGGCTGATTGAAAGGTGTCTTCAAAATGAGGGTGGTGATGAGCTTATATAATGCTCATGTACAAAGAAATTAAACACAAAAATATTCTGCACTTAATAGAAAACTAGCTGTTGGAGATAATGTGGAAAATAGGCTGAATGAGGGGGATCTGTTGACTCCTTTGAATCTTGATAGCTTGGGCAGGTAATTATTGGAGTTTACAGGTTCAAGGAATATAGCCTTAATTCGTAGCTGACTTCAAAATATATCTGTTGGTCTTTACCAAATGATTTCATGTTGAATGCTCTTGAGTCCAAATAAGGTAGGTTGATCCATATGCTGCTCTGTCTGATCCTGTATGGACTGGTGCTTCCTAAAGTGTTGTAGAGTTCTTCTAGAAGAGTATTAATGTCTCCTGGTAGCCATAAATAATTCTGGGAGCTCCTAAACCGAATTGGTCTAGACATTTCCTCAAATAGAACCAAGTTGTCCAGTTTTGGAAAATGGATGATAACTTGGGCCTCCATTGGTTGTTTCGTCTATTCTTGGGCTTTCTAGAACCATGAGAACCCATTAACATTCTACAAGTGGTATGAGGTCGAAATTGTGAGTGAGTTGGGCTGTGCAGATCGATCTTTGGGCTGGTCGCGCAGTGCAGTCTAAATCCGGTTTGCCAACTTGTAAAATCCATAACTTCCATGTCTGAATTCGGTTTGATGTGAATCCAGTTTTCCTGGCTTCCTTTTTGAGTTGAGAATCCAAAAAAATTGGATTTGTTTCTTAAATAATCTTGGTTTAGTTGGGCCGCTCCATTTAGTGCTCGTCGGTCTTCTTCAGGCCCATTGATGATCTTCTGGATTGAACCCCTAATAACTTTTTCTTGGGAAACGTTTTTGGGATGATTCTTCTTCGTGGTGTCTCCTAGATGGGTTGAGCGTAGGATCCAAGTGCTTGTTGGGCTGAAAAGTTTGGTCTTGGTCTCCATTTGAGCTGAACCCAGCTCATTGGTCTCCTTAGCTCTCCTCAGCCTCATGTTTCTCTCCTCCATGGGTGGCTCCGGGTTGGATAGCCTGGTACTGGTTCTGAGGGTCACATCAACCGGTGTGAGTGTTGGCATGCCAGGGACGTGTTGAAACATGTTTTTGGGTGACCGAATCTCTACGGTTAGTACAGGTGGTCCGGCTGTGAGAACTCGGAGTAGTGCTGCGGTCGGCGGAAAGGCTGATACGTGCCAAGGAGTGCCACGGTCTTGGGCCGATGGTTCCTCCTGAAAAACGGTTCGTCCGTTTGTCCCTAAGGCTACCTGGTTGATACTTGGTCAGTGGGGCGGTTGGTTGAATGACTAAGTACAACTGGGGAAAGTCTTAGGATAAGTTAGAATAGGCTTCGGCTATACTAACAGGGCATAAGGGTTCAGGGAAGCATATGCATAGTTCGGTTACGGACTAGTCTGATTACTGACGTGCTTATATCTTTTCAGGACATGAGGTTGGTCCGAGTATGGACCAAACCTAGGTGCCCGGTCCGGCGGCCCCATGATGATGTGTGGTGTGTGTTAGGAGTTCTGGATAGTATAGGATCGGTCCATGTAAAGCCTTCGGACAAACTTTAGCATGATGTATCGAATCCTTATTATATCAATAAGAGTTTTCTTTTCTTTTTATATCTTCTATAGTTCCGCATAAATGGTAGATAGGGGAACCTTCTGGAATAGTTTCGTTAAGTTGTTTGGAAAGGGCCTTAGTCTCATGGAGACTAAGAAGTGGGACAACCGATCCGGGTCGTGTATCCGGATTGGGGTGTTTCAAGTTGGTATCAGAGCATACTTGATTCTAGGACAGTGAGGTTATGAGATAGTACACACATACACATGCCAGGCGCCGAAGGACTAGTGTTAGGTTTTTTTTTTTCTTTTTTTCCTTGGTTCACTAGGTTATTAAACGATTATAATATACACTGAACTTGTAGGGTGAGATAACAAAATCCTCCAAGAGGAGAAAGTCTAAGAAAACCACATTGGATATAACTCCGGCAGGAGTAGGAACTTCCAACCAAGTGGTTGATGACCCGACTAGACCTGTGGTCGGGAATGAGAATACCGGTACGGTACTTCCTCCCCCAATCACTCAGACCCGGACGGGAGTGACTGGGATTGAGCATGTGGAAGATGAGGAGATGGCCGAGTCATCCAACATGGAACGGGACCATGTTGGTAAGGACACCGGGGCTGATGGTGTGAACCACCCCACAACTCCTTCTACGGAAGAGATGTGGGCAGCCCTGAAAACGGTCATCACTCAGATGACCACATTGACTTAGACTCTCACCCCGGCTGAGAATCCTACCGTGGTCCAGTCCACGGGAAAGGAAACTACAGGAGTTCTGAAAGGGGCCCAGCGAGTCGAGGATGAGGACGTGGTTGAAATAAACCCGCCTCGTTTGGTCCGTAGAGTGGACTATTTGAGTCTACTAGATCACATTTCCCGTTTGGGAACAAAACACTTCAAGGGGAGCATACATCCCGTTGAAGCGGATGAGTGGAGGAGCCGTCTAGTACGGAACTTCAGTTCGACCCGATGTCCTGAGGACTACAGGAAGGACATAGCAGTCCATTTCCTGGAAGGGGATGCCCATAACAGGTGGCTTACTGTGGATAAGCGCATTGGGGGCAAGCTAACGTTTTTTTGCGGAATTTGAGACGTAATTCAACCACAAATACTTTCCAACCAAGGCATGGGATCGGATGGAAAGTAAATTCCTTGAACTCACCCAAGGCTTGAGAACGGTACGAGAATATGATGAGGAATTTAACCGTCTACGTAAATACGTAGAACGGGAGTTTGAGGAGGAGTCTTCCCAGGTCCAGAGGTTTTTCCGTGGACTTAACGTTGACCTCCGGGTCCACTGTGCGGCTCGGAAGTTCGCTTCCGTATCAGAACTAGTGGAGAGGGCTGCTTTGCTTGAGGTCATCCTGGCTGAGGAAAGGCGGACGAAGGCCCATGCAAAGACTGGCCAAAGGAATAAGCCTGGTGGCCATAAAAGAAAGTGGGACCAGGAGAAGGATGGCCCAGGGCCATCCGATTGCCCCAGTTGCGGCCGAAAGCACTATGGGAAGTGCTGGAGGGCAATGGGTGCCTGTGCCAAGTGAGGCAGGATGGACCATGATGTCTTGAACTACCGTAGGCTGAGAGTAGGGATGACCAGTGAATCTGGTAAGACCTGCTATCACTGCGGTAAGACCGGGCATTTCACAAGGGAATGTCCTAGGCAGCAAGGGGGTAGGCAGGGAAACCCGAGAAGTAATCCTGGTGGGGCAGCTCCTGTTGCTCGGGCCGCAAGGCCAGCCGGGACGCCTCAGGTTTACGAGATTTCTAAGGATACTAGGGAAGGCAGTACCTTCAATGCAATCACTGGTACGTTATGACCCGAGCTTAGTCTTGAAGATTCTATGCATTGCATTAAAAGAATGATAGGGGGTAGAAATCCTTAGCATTTTGGGAATGTGTAGGGACCCTGAATATAGGTGGTGTCGAAGCACACACCTTATTTGATTCCGGGGCTACACATAGTTTTGTGAGTCCGGAATTGATATTAAGGGGAAAGCTCAGGTTGGAGGCCACCATGGAAGGCAGCATAGTGAATGCGGCCTGTGGTCAAGTCATGCTTCCCCTGGGGCTGATAAGTAAGGTCCCGGTCCTTGTTAAAAGAACCAAAATGCCTGTTGACCTGATAGTCATCGAACTCAAGAATCACGAGGTGATCTTGGGGATGGACTGGTTGGGAAGATACAAGGCGACTCTCGACTGCCACAGAGGACTTGTGCGGTTTGAGAAGGACGAGGGGACATTGGAATTCCAAGGAATCCGACCAACCTCGGGAAGCTTGTTGGTTTCAGCCATTCAAGCAGAGAGGATAAAGTTGAAGGGGTGCGAGGCATACTTGGCCACCATCAACATCCCGGAATTGGGAAAGGAGGCTGAGATGGATACCATACCGGTTGTCAGGGTGTTTGGGGATGTATTCCAGTCCTTGACCGGCTTGCCACCTGATAGGGCGGATCCATTCACCATCGAACTGGAGCCAGGTACGACACTACTCTCTAAGGCTCCTTATAGAATGGCTCCAGCTGAAATGGCTGAGCTTAAGAGGCAGTTAGAGGAGCTGCTTGAGAAAGGATTTATAAGGCCGAGTAGTTCCCCTTGGGGAGCGCCGGTCTTATTTGTCAAAAAGAAGGATGGGAGCTTCCGGTTATGCATAGACTCCCGAGGTATAAACCGGGTTATTGTGAAGAACAAGTATCCGCTACCTCGGATAGATGAACTGTTGGACCAACTCAAGGAGGCGGCCTGGTTCTCTAAAATAGATCTAGCATCCGGATACCATCAGATTCCTATCGCCACCATAGATGTCAGGAAGACCGCGTTTAGGACCAGGTATGGCCATTATGAGTTTGTTGTCATGCCATTTGGCCTTACTAATGCTCCTGCGGCCTTGATGAAAATGATGAATGAGGATTTCCGGGATTGTCTCGACGAGTTTTTGATCATCTTCATTGATGACATACTTGTCTATTCAAAAACGGAAGCCGGTCATCAGAAACATCTGAGGGCGGTGCTGGAAAGGTTAAGAGAGCACAAGCTCTATGCCAAGCTGAGTAAATGCAGCTTCTGGCAGAGGGCCATCGGATTTTTGGGGCAAATTGTCTCAGAACAAGATGTGTCGGTAGATCCGGATAAGGTTAAGGCCATTAAGGAATGGCCCAGACCGAAAAATGCCACGGAAGTAAGGAGCTCCTAGAACTGGCCGGATACTACAGGAAGTTTGTGAATGGTTGTGCAAGTATGGCTAAGGCCATGACTGTGCTAACCAGAAAGGGAGTTAAATTTGTGTGGTCGGAAGCGTGTGAGAAGAGTTTTACAAAACTCAAAGACATACTGACCAAAGCACCGGTCTTGGCCCTACCAGAGGCCAATGAACCATATACGGTGTACACAGATGCTTCCATCACAGGCTTGAGGTGTGTCCTAATGCAAAAAGATCGAGTGATCGCTTATGCATCAAGGCAACTCTGGAAACATGAGGGAAACTACCCCACACATGATTTGGAAATGGCGGCAGTTGTGTTTGCCTTAAAGATTTGGCGATCCTATCTCTACAGGGCCAAGGTACAAATCTTTACCGACCATAAATATTTGAAATATATGTTCACGCAGCCCGAACTCAATTTAAGGCAGAGGAGATGGATGGAGTTGGTGTGAGTTTAGAGTGTGTGTTAAAAAGAAAGGAACAGAAGTGAAATGAGATTGCGTGAGTTTGAGAGAGTTTGATGGATAAGTATAATGAAGAAAAGAGAACTTGTATTCTCTCAAACTTAATCTTTACAAACGTATGCACATACTCTTTTATAGACAGACAAGATACAAAGAGGAAAGAGAAAGATAGGGACATAAGGAATGGGGACAGAGTCGCTTGGTGGATACGAGGAAGAGACAGTGACAGCACCTAACGTTAAAAAGGAGCTTAACTCCACACGTGACACCTGCTTCCTTTTACACACGCGGTGTAACCACTTCTTGGTCAACTCTTCCAGATGCTTTCCACATTGTTTGACTTCTCCAACGGTAACAAGGTATGAGTGTGGGCCTTGCACCTTTGGTTACCAAAACTGTACGGATGGGCCTCATTTGTTGCGCATGGGCTTTGAGCTGCCATGACTAATACTTCCTTCTCTTCAATACTCCCCCTCAAGCTTAACCCTCAAGGGACTGAGCGGTTAAGCTTGAACAATGATCCTGCACCTCATTAAAAAAACCTCTGTATAGCAAAACCACTTGGGAGAAAGCTTACAAAGGGAAAAAGAGTGTGAAGTCTCAGTATCTTGGGTTCTCCTTGTCCGATTGCAGGAGATCAATGAGGCCGAGCTTCCCATGGATGAACTCGCAGGTCTTAAGACTAGCCGCTTTTGTGAATATGTCAGCAAGTTGGTCTGAGCTCTTGGTATAGCATGGCTGAATAACTCCAAGTTGCATCTGCTCTCTCACCTCATGACAGTCCACCTCAATGTGTTTTGTTCTCTCATGGAAGACTGAATTTGAAGCTATATGAATGGCAGCTTGATTGTCACAATGCATAGTGATGGGAGTTGTTGTCTCTCTTCCCAAATCCTTTAACAGCATCCGCAACCACATTAGCTCAGTAGTCAGCCTCCTCATGGCCCTATACTCAGCTTCTGCACTAGAACAAGCAACCACCTTTTGCTTCTTGCTTTTCCAAGTTACTAAGTTACCTCCTACAAAGGTGCAATAGCCGGTAGTCGATCTTCTGTCCTCTCTATCTCCAGCCCAATCAGCATCACAGTATCCTACAATCTCAGTGTTCTCATTGCATCCCATCCAAATACCTTGCCCTGATGATCCCTTAAGGTATATCAGCACACGGTCAACCATCCTCCAATGTGACATCCTTGGCTCTTGCATGTGTTGGCTAGCCTGATTCACAGCAAAACATAAGTCAGGTCTAGTAAGTGTTAAGTAAATGAGCTTACCTACTAGTCTGCGGTAGAGCTTAGCATCTCCGAATGGTGTGTCCTCTTCACTTCCTTCTTGTTGATGAGCTTTGTATGCATCCTCTAAAGGCGTCTTGGCCGGTTTTGCTTCCAGTTTACCTGCCTCAGATAAAAGGTCAAGTGTGTACTTCCTTTGAGATAAGAAGAGACCTTCTTTTGATCTACAAACTTCTATCCCAAGGAAGTACTTGAGTTCTCCAAGATCTTTTATATCAAAGACTGATTTCAAATGAGCTTTAGTTTCTTGAATACCAACCTTGTCATTCCCTGAGATGATGATATCATCTACATAAATGAGAATGACTATAATACCTTCTTGGCTTTGCAAAGTGAAGAGAGTATGGTCTGCTTCTGATCTTCTGAAGCCACGGTCCATCAAGGTGACACTAAGCTTTCTGTACCATGCTCTAGGTGACTGCTTCAGTCCATATATGGCCTTCCTCAATCTTAGTACTTTGCCGGATCTCACAATGTCTTTAAGGCCTGGTGGTGGTGTCATGTACACTTCTTCCTCTAACTCCCCTTGAAGGGAAGCATTCTTGACATCCATCTGCCATAGATCCCATTCCAAGTTTGTTGCAATAGAGAGAACCACACGCACTGTGTGTAGCTTTGCAACTGGAGCAAATGTGTCTCTATAGTCCTCTCCATAGGTTTGGGTAAATCCTCTTGCTACCAGCCTAGCTTTGTATCTCTCAATCTCTCCACTGCTCTTGTACTTGATGGTGAATACCCATTTTGAGCTGACTGTCTTCTTGCCTTTAGGTAAGTCAGCCTCATCCCATGTGTGGTTTCTTTCCATGGCATTGGTTTCTTCTTTAACAGCATCTCTCCAAACCTTATGCTCACGGGCTTCTTCATAAGTCTTTGGTACTTCTTCTTGGTCGAGCATACTGATGAACCCTTGATGATCCTCTGGAATGTGAGTTAGGGAGCAAACAGCTTGAGTAGGATGGGCCACAGCTTGGCAATTGTAGTATACTCTTGTATTTATCCAGTTTGATGGATCCTTCCTCAGCCGTTGACTTCTTCTCAGTCCGGATGGTTGATCAGCTTGTATAGGATCTGATGGCTGGGATGATTCACCTTCTGCCTCTGCCGTGGGAATCACTTCACTGTCTGCTCCAGCTTCTTCCGGTTCATCCTTATCCTCATTCTCCTGAGTATCATTCCCATCTGCAGCTTCAGCTTGGTCATGCTCATTGCACAAATTCTCCCCCTCAGGAACAAGGGGAGCTGCAGAAGAGCGGGAGGAAGGTGGGATTGAGGGTGGAGAAGCACCCGGTGGGGAGACCCCTAGGTTCTCGAATAGGACCCTCAGGTTTGCAGCTCGGTCAGACTGAGACTGAGACAGATTTTGAAGACTCTCCCAATCCTTCTTGGTGTAATAGCCCTGGTTCTCCAAGAACTTGACATCCCGGGACACTAATACACGTCCAGTCTCTAGCACAAGACACTTGTATCCCTTTTGCGTGCATGAGTAACCAAGGAACATACTCTTTATGCTTTTGGCATCAAGCTTACTACGGTTCTCACCAGGCACTAGGACATAACCTACACAACCAAACACACGCAAGTGGTCAAGAGAAGGCTTAGTGTTAGTAAGTACCTCAAATGGGGATTTGTCTTTAAGGATCCTGGTTGGTAGTCTATTGATAAGGTAGCAAGCTGTAACTACAGCATCCCCCAGAACTTCTTTGGGACATTGGTGTGGAACATCATGGACCTGGCCACTTCCATGAGGTGTCTATTCTTTTTTTCAGCCACACCATTCTGTTGGGGAGTATATAGACAACTGGTTTGGTGGATGATCCCGTTGTTGGACAGAAAATCCTTAAAGGCATGACTTGTATATTCCCCACCATTATCTGATCTCAACACTTTCACTCTTGCATTATAATGGTTAGTAACATAAGCATGAAAACTGACAAATGCTTCTAAAACACGATCTTTGGATGGGAGCAATGTGAGCCATGTGTATTTGGATTTCTCATCTATGAAGGTGACAAAATATTTATGATTTTCTCTAGAGAAACATGGAGAAGTCCAAACATCTGAATGAACTAGATCAAAGCAATGTTCATAGATAGTAGAAGACTTAGGAAAAACAGATTTGCAATGTTTACCCAAAATACAAGCTTCACAATCCTCATTTTGAAATTTAACACTAGGTAACAACAAGCTTAAAGCCCTAGAATGAGGGTGACCTAATCTAGCATGCCAAATTGCATTATTAGCCACACCAACATTGAAACTAAAACCGGATGAAAAGGAAGAGGGGGACTTCATGTCTTCAAGTACATAAAGGCCATCCTTAGTTGTCCCTTGCCCAAGAACTTTGTTGGTCTCAATATCCTGAAAGCACACATCATTAGGTCCAAAAATTGCCAAGCAATTCAAGTCAGAGGTGGCCCTTTTTACAGATAACAAATTGGAAGTGAATGTAGGCATATAAAAGGCTTGAGATTCTTTATCAAACAAGTTCAAGTTTCCAATTCCTTTAATCTCTACTTTCTCACCATTAGCAATACTAACATGTCCTAAGGCAGGTTTCATATTGTTAATGAGGTTAGAATCACTAATCATGTGATGACTAGCTCCTGAATCAACAATCAAAGGTTTCTTATCACTAGAGATTAAAGCCGGTTTTACCATACTACAAGAAGCATGATAACTAAAGGGTTGAAACTTGTTACCAGACTCCTTGAGTGCCTTGATCAGGGTATCAAGGTCTGCTTTCGTCACATACTCAGGGTTGATTCCCCCAGAGCTCTCAGCGGGATTGGATGAACTGCTTTTGTCCTGGTTGCCATTTGACCCTTGTGCCATGTGAGCTCGTGAGTCTCTTGGTTCCCTACGGTTATCCTTCCATTTGCTCTGAGGAGGACGAGAGTCCTACTTGCTGGAATTAGGCCTGAGATGTGGGTGAAGTGAGTAACACTTAGACTTATGATGCCCAGGCTTCTTGCAATGTTCACACACCACAAGATTAGAGTCCTAATGCCAGAAATAGCTCTTGTTAGCAGCCACCACTTCCTCTGCTAAGCCACCACCTTTGCCACCAAAGAGGCCAAGGGAGCCTTGTTCCTTCTGGATTTGTGAGCATACTTCTTCAAGGCTAGGAAGCTTTGGAGCTCTGAGTATGTGTTTGATGAGGTCATTATAGGATGGATTGAGCACCATGAGGAGAGCAAACACCTTGTCTTGCTCTCTCCTTTCGTTAATCAGCGCCATATCAGCAGTAGGAGGTCTCAGCATTTCCAATTCAGCCCATGAGGATCTGAACTTCCCAAAGGAGGTATTGAAGTCCATGTCCCCCTGGGTAAGGGTGTTGATGGATCTCTTCACCTCAAACACGCGTGTGAGGTTTGTAACATTACCAAACACGGTTTGAAGAGTGTCCCATAACTCCTTAGCTTTCTCACAATAGGAGTATGCATCAAGCATACTCGGCTCAAGGGACCGGTGGAGGATGGCAAGAACCGCTTGGTCTTCACGGTACCATTTGTTCTCCTCAGCCAGAACCACCGCTTCGTCCTCTCCTTCTTTGACCTCAGCCGTGAAGCTTTCAATGTGACTCCATAGGTTACAACCATTCAGGACCACCTTTGCTGTCCTTGCCCAGGTGATATAGTTATCTCCTCCTTTGAGGACCACTGGTAACACAACAGATTTGACATTCTCCATTGCTCGCTTGCAGTTTTGGAGAAGAGACACGCTTTTACCCACGGGACAAAACTATGGACCGCTGGATAAAGACTGATGAACTTGAGTTTTTGTGAGGGAGACTGAACTAAAGCCGACGTGAAGGTACGGTTGAAGGACTAGAGAAGTGTAGAACGAGATGGTATGGCAATAAAACAGTCTCTCTGACCTATTATCCAACGGTTAAAAGAGTGCACCGTTTGAAGAACACAAAATTTGCGCAGAGAAGGGTGAATGAAGAAGTTTAGAAGTGTATGTGGATCTAGATAGCTCTGATACCATGTGAGTTTAGAGTGTGTGTTAAAAGAAAGGAACAGAAGTGAAATGAGATTGCGTGAGTTTGAGAGAGTTTGATGGATAAGTATAATGAAGAAAAGAGAACTTGTATTCCCTCAAACTTAATCTTTACAAACGTATGCACATACTCTTTTATAGACAGACAAGATACAAAGAGGAAAGAGAAAGATAGGGACATAAGGAATGGGGACAGAGTCGCTTGGTGGATACGAGGAAGAGACAGTGACAGCACCTAACGTTAAAAAGGAGCTTAACTCCACACGTGACACCTGCTTCCTTTTACACACGCGGTGTAACCATTTCTTGGTCAACTCTTTCAGATGCTTTCCACATTGTTTGACTTCTCCAACGGTAACAAGGTATGAGTGTGGGCCTTGCACCTTTGGTTACCAAAACTGTACGGATGGGCCTCATTTGTTGCGCATGGGCCTTGAGCTGCCATGACCAATACTTCTTTCTCTTCAATAGTTGGTGGCTGACTATGATTTTGACGTAGCCTATCATCCGGGGGAAGCTAACTTTGTGGCTGATGCGTTAAGCAGGAGGAGAACAGAGGTGGAAGTCAGGAAAGATGTGGAAGTTCTGGTCAATATGATCGGAACTCTAAATCTGAATGTCTTGTCCACCGCTGTTGAACCTCTAGGCCTAGGAGCGGCTGACCAGGCCGATTTGCTCACTCAAATTAAGATTTCTCAGGGGAAGGATGAGAATCTTAAGAAAGTGTTTAGCAATGACAAGGCAGAGTACCAAACTTCTAACAATGGGACTATCGTGATCCATGGAAGGGTTTCTGTACCGGATGATAAGCTGTTGAAAGAGGAGATCTTAAAGGAGGCACACCAATAAAAATTCTCCATACATCCCAGACTCAATAAGATGTACCGTGACCTGAAACGGTACTACCATTGGGTCGGTATGAATTGAGATGTGGCCGAGTGGGTATCGCGTTTTCCAATATGTCAACTTGTCAAGGCAGAACACCAAGTGCCAAGTGGGTTGCTACAAAGCCTACCCATCCCAGAATGGAAGTGGGACCACATCACAGTGGATTTTGTGACTGGGTTGGGTTGCCCACGACTAAGACCAAAAAGGATGCGGTCTGGGTTGTTGTATATAGACTCACTAAATCCACTCATTTCATTGCCATCAAGAAAACTGATGAAGTGGAGAAGTTTGCCGGGAAGTACATCAACGAAATCGTAAGACTTCATGATGTACCGGCTAGTATCGTCTCGGATAGGGATGGCGGTTTTACTTCACATTTCTGGCAAGCAGTCCAGAAGGCATTGGGAACAAAGGTGAAGATGAGTACGGCCTATCATCCACAGATTGACGGTCAGTCAGAAAAAACCATACAAACCTTGAAGGACATGTTGAGAGCCTGCATCCTAGAGTGGGGAGACTAGTGGAAAAGGTATTTACCTCTGGCTGAATTTGCTTATAGTAATAGCTTTCAGTCAAGTATAGACATGTCTCCCTATGAGGCAATGTATGGGAGGCCGTGCCGAACTCCATTATGCTGGATCCAAGTTGGGGAAAGAAGCATAATCGGTCCGGCCATTGTGGATGAAACCACCAAGAAGATCAAGTTCCTCAAGAAGAAAATGAAAGAGGCACAAGACCGGCAGAAAAGCTATGCGGACAGAAAGAGGAAAGATCTCGAGTTCCAGGAAGGGGACTGGGTCTACCTCAAGATGATCACCTTCAAAGGCCGGGCTAGAGTATCAAAACGGGACAAGTTAGACCCGAGATACCTAGGACCATTTAAGGGCTTGAAGAAGATCGCAACGGTGGCCTACAAGTTAGACCTACCGGTAGAAATGAAAGTATTTCATGATGTGTTCTATGTATCCCAACTCCGCAAATGATTGCCTGACCGGGATGTGTTCAAACCTGAGTTGCCCTCAGATCTGAAACCGATTGTGACTTTGGAAACAAGGCCAGTAATGATTGAGGACCGGATGGAGAAGGCAACCAGGAAGAAAACCGTTCCTATTGTGAGGGTAGTGTGGCCTTGCAATGCGAAGGAAGAAACAACATGGATAACCGAGGATAAGATGAAGACTGTGTACCCGGAATGGTTTGAGATGACCACGCGGGAATACCAGACGGATTCGGGGATGAATCCCTCGTTGGTGGGGGAGACCTGTAACGTCCCCAACTCCCACTAAGGCCCGAAATATGGACCATAAGTGATAGACATCGGAGTACCGTACCAGGCCAGACGTCCACGGACTGTTCGAAAGATGAGGAACAGCACGTACCAGAGCAGGACGGACCGGGCAATCATGCTGAGGAACATCTTGCTCGTGAGGAAACCGAGGTTCATCGAGAGGAAACCAGTTCTGCTCAAGGAACATGTCATCCGGACGCTACGGCCGTGTTCCGTATAGACCCGGCTGGACACGGGAGCAAGCTACGAAGGGACGGCCGATCTAAAGACCGAATCACTCGACACGCTCGATCCCAATCTCGACCCAAAAGTCCTGAGGAAGCCAACGGACAAGACATAATCCAAATGGCCCGAGCCAATTCAGAGACCGGACGTGACACTCCAGTCTTAGGCCGGTACGGCCGTCTGGATATCGGGCCAACATGGGAAGAAACGAGTTTCCAAGACCTAATGGATTTTTCCATCGACCAAAACTTGAGGCAGCGTGTTATGGGACTAAAGGAGATGATCAAACATGGAAGTTTCCAGTTGGCACGAACCGAACCAGTCTTGCCCCATGAAGATCTTATTTGCTCCATCCGTGCCCGAGAAACACTGAGCTAAACTTCGCCAGAAGCTCAAGGGTCAACTTTGCCAGAAGCTCAAGGGTCAAACTTCACCAAACCGCGTGGACTGAAGGCGACTTTGACTCGATCAGGAACTTAGTCTTTTCATTTATTTTAAGTCTAGGAAACCACAAAAACTCTTCGTCTCTACTCTCTATCTTCTATCTTCACTTGCGAATTCTATAAGTCTGTAAGAACACCATTTTCGTGAATTATCCAGAATTTTAATCGATTGTCTTTTCTTGAGAGGAAATCTCATTGTTCTTCAAGAACATATCGTGGTTTGGCAAGGGTTACTTCCAAACAACAACCTCCTCGGATTCATTGTAAGGGTTACTTCCTTGAATCTTTGAAGTGGGGAATACCAAGAGACTTACGCATCTCTTGACGGTCTCCTTCGATCCATCAGCTTGAACCGTGAAAGCTAGTAGCTGCGGTCTCATTCATATCCAATTTACCTTTAAAGAGGCCAATCCTACCGAGGGATCCATTACGTGGTATCAGAGCCACTCTTTGTTGGTAAAACTGTTCATCTTCTCCATCTACTTAGTCACAAATTCTGATGTCATCTTCTATTTTTTTCATTGCAATCCGGCCACTCTCTTACCCTCCATATCTTTCTTTTCCAAACTCCTATAAGTTTAAAAAAAAAAAAAAAAAACCATTCGGAAAAAAAAAAAAAAATTACGTACAAACTGAAGAGAAATCCAGTTTGGGAGGGTGGTGAAAGAGTAATCCTGCTGGCTGAAGAGAAACCCCAGCCTTGAGGTGGTTAAAGCGGAATCTTCCTTCAGAAATTTCTGTCCGATCCTTCTCCTTTGTTGTTTGGAAGTCTCTTGCTGGATTTGGCTTGATCTGTTCATTTAGAACCTTGGGAAACAACTCTGAGTGCTACTTTAACAGAACCCGTGAGAAAAAACACTTGAGTGCGAGGGAATTGTTGTTTATAACATTATCTGCTTAAGTTTCTTTTCAGGAAGCCATGTCTGATAGTGAGGACGAAAGGAACAACAACTCTAGAAGCGGTTTATCTAGCTTACAAATGAAAGCTTTGACTGACCATTTGATGAGAACCGTGAACCTAGGTCTTGAAGAAGTAAACGTCCGGCTGGACAAAATTCAGGAGGACCAACAAGGCCAGGCGAGGCCAGGCCAGAGGAGAGCTCGTGGCAGAAGGAACAGCCGATCATTCGATGGCCAAGACATGGAAGATCGATTTGAAGACAATCGTTCCCTCAGGGCCAGGAGAGGCCACAGGAACCGGGATGAAGAAAACCCATTTGCCAGAAGAACGGACGATGGGCTTCGTGGACTTAAGCTGAGGATTCCTACCTTTGATGGTAAGAATGATCTGGACGCTTATTTAGAATGGGAAAGAAAAACTGAGCTTGTTTTTGATTGTCAAAACTTTTCTGAACTTAGGAAAGTAAGGTTAGCTGCTTCTGAATTTAGTGGTTATGCCATTAACTGGTATGATCAAGTAGTTTCTCTTAGAAGAAGGCTGGGAGAAAGTCCAATAACTACTTGGCAAGAACTAACTGAGCTAATGAGAAAAAGATTTGTTCCTAGTTACTAGAACAGGGATCTTCATCAGAGACTAAGGCATCTGACACAGGGGACAAAGAATGTTGAGGACTACTTCCAGGAAATGGAAACACTTATGCTTAAGGCTGACGTTGAGGAGGATTTAGATGCAACTTTGGCTCGCTTTCTGGCAGGATTAAACCGAGAAATACAAGACCGGTTGGAGCTCCAGAAGTTTGAAAGTGTGGAAGACATGCTCCACAAAGCAATCCTTATTGAACAACAGGTTAAAAGGAGAGGTTTGTCTAAGCCTGCCTACACACCAAAACCGGCCTACACACCTAAGCCAAACTACCAAGACAAAGGTAAGTCTCCTCTTCCAGCAAATACCGAGTTTAAACCTAACCAACCCTCTCGTTTTGACAAAGGAAAAACCGTGGAATCCACGAGTAGAGCCAGAGATATCAGGTGTTTCAAGTGTCATGGATTAGGACACTATGCCAACAAGTGCCCGAACCAAAAGGTCATGATCTTGCTTGACAATGGGGAAGTGGAATCCGAGGATGAGGAGGGAGAAGACATTGGACCCATCTTTGGCGAGGAAGAATCATTTGACTACCCGGCCCAAGGCAGTCTACTTGTGACCATGAGATCACTAAGCGTTCAACACAAGACCAGTGACAAAGAACAGAGAGAGAACCTCTTCCACTCTCGTTGTTTAATTAATAATAAGGTTTGTTCTTTGATCATTGATGGAACTTGTACTAACGTGGCTAGTGATGTCCTTGTCAGGAAACTGGGGCTGGAAACCAGACCACATCCGAGACCATTTAAGCTAGAATGGCTAAATGAAGGAGTCCAGCACGTCAAAGAGCAGGTCACCGTCCCTATTACCATCGGCCGATATCACGACGAAATCGTGTGCAATGTCCTGCCTATGGACGCCAGCCATATTCTCTTAGGCCGGCCCTGACAATTTGACAGAAAGGCAGTACATGACGGATACACTAACCGGCACATGTTTGAGCACCAAGGAAAGAAAATCACTCTTATGCCTCTATCTCCAACCGAAGTACACCAGGACCAAGTACAGCTTCGGAAGAGCCGGGAGCTAGAAAAGCAGCCAGAACAGGTCAGGAAGTCCAATTTTTATATCAAGCCAAGTCAGGTAAAGAAAACTTTGTTTTCTCGTTCATCTTTTATCTTGCTTGTTTATAAAGAAACATTGACAGCTTCTAACATCCCACCGGAACTGCCGAGTGAACTTAAGCCTATTATGCACAGGTTTCAAGACGTGTTTCCAGAAGAAACTCCCAGTGGACTACCTCCCATCCGTGGAATAGAACACCAAATCGATCTGGTACCGGGAGCCTCCTTACTAAACCGTCCAGCTTATCGCACCAACCCGATTGAAACCAAGGAGTTGCAAAGGCAAGTGGACGACCTAATTGACAAAGGCTACATCAGGGAAAGTCTAAGCCCCTGCTCGGTCCCAGTCTTGCTTGTACCCAAGAAGGATGGAACTTGGACAATGTGCGTGGACTGCAGAGCCATCAACAACATTACGGTTAAGTATCGCCATCCCATTCCCCGTTTAGATAATATGTTGGATGAATTGCATGGTTCAAAGGTCTTTTCTTAAAATAGATCTTAGAAGTGGATACCATCAAATTAGAATGAAGGAAGGGGATGAATGGAAAACAACTTTTAAAACTAAGCATGGACTTTATGAATGGCTTGTTATGCCGTTTGGTTTGACAAATGCTCCTAGCACCTTTATGCGTTTGATGAATCATGTTCTTAGATCATATATAGGTAAATTTGTTGTCGTGTACTTTGATGATATCCTGATCTTCAGTAAGAGCATGAGTGAGCATGTTAGACATTTAGAACAACTCTTGGAAGTGCTTAGGAAGGAACGATTGTTTGCTAATGAAAATAAATGTGTCCTTGGAACAGATCACCTAGTTTTCTTGGGCTTTGTTGTAGGAGCTGATGGCATCCGTGTAGATGAAGAAAAAGTCAAAGCAATCAAAGACTGGCCCAGTCCAAAGACCGTTAGTGAAGTCCGGAGCTTCCACGGACTAGCTGGTTTCTATAGGAGATTTGTCCCAAACTTCAGCACCATTGCGGCCCCTCTTACTGAGGTCATTAAAAAGAACGTGGGGTTCAAATGGGAACAAGCTCAAGAGGACGCCTTCCAGGCCTTGAAAGGGAAGTTAACTCAAGCTCCTTTACTTGTTCTTCCCGACTTCATAAAAACTTTTGAAATAGAATGTGATGCATCTGGTGTTGGTATAGGTGCTGTCCTGACGCAAGATGGAAAGCCATTGGCGTACTTCAGTGAGAAAATAGGTGGAGCAACCTTGAATTATCCGATCTACGACAAGGAATTGTATGCCTTGGTCCGTGCCCTTCAAACCTGGCAACACTATCTGTGGCCTAAGGAATTCGTCATACACACTGACCACCAGTCCCTAAGGCATCTCAAGGGCCAACAAAAGCTCAACAAGAGGCACGCACGGTGGGTAGAGTTCATCGAAACCTTCCCATACGTTATCAAATACAAACAAGGTAAAGAAAACATAGTAGCCGACGCTCTATCTCGGAGGTATGCGCTTCTTTCTTCTCTTGGAACCAAGTTGTTAGGATTTGAGTTTATTAAAGAACTGTACGACGCTGACAATGACTTTAGGGAACCCTATCTTGCTTGTTCTAGACACACTCATGGCAAGTATTACCTTTCCGAAGGTTTTCTCTTCTTTGATAAACGATTGTGTGTACCTCATTGCTCTTTGAGAGCAGTTTTTACCAGGGAAGCTCATGGAGGAGGATTAATGGGACATTTCGGTCCAGCCAAGACCCTCAAAGTTCTCCAGGATCACTTCTACTGGCCAGGGCTAAAGAAGGACGTAGAGAGGATCTGCAGCCGATGTGTGACTTGCAAGGAGGCTAAGTCCAAAAACACAAACCAAGGTCTGTATTCTCCTTTACCAATTCCCTACCATCCCTGGACTGATCTTTCTATGGATTTTGTTTTGGGTTTGCCTAAGTCTAGTCTGGGTAGAGATTCCATCTTTGTTGTGGTAGATAGGTTTTCTAAAATGGCCCACTTCATACCATGTTTAAAAACGAATGATGCCTCCCACATTGCTGACTTTTTCTTTAGAGATGTTGTCAGACTTCATGGTATGCCTAAAACCATAGTTTCAGATCGAGATCCTAAGTTCTTAAGCTATTTCTGGAAAACCTTGTGGACCAAACTAGGAACTAAGTTGTTGTTTTCAACCATTTGTCACCCTCAGACAGATGGCCAAACAGAGGTAACTAACAGAACCTTATCCGCTTTGCTTAGGACGTTGGTTAAAAAGAACCTTAGATCATGGGAGGAACACTTACCACACGTAGAGTTTGCATATAACCACTCAGTGCATTCCGCTACTAAGCATTCACCTTTTGAAATCGTCTACGGCTTTAATCCATTGTCTCCTCTTGATCTGATTCCTTTGCCTGTTGATGAAAGGATAAGTTTAGATGGCAAAACGAAGGCCAAAATTGTTAAGCAGATTCATGAAAAAGTCTGAGCAAACATAGAAGCAAAGACAAGACAATATGAAAAGTATGCTAACAAGCGTAGACGAAAGGTGGTGTTTCAACCAGGCGACCTTGTTTGGGTACATTTGAGGAAGGAAAGATTCCCAGAGGAGAGAAATTCCAAGCTGATGCCAAGAAAGGATGGACCATTCACAGTGGTCAAGAAAATCCATGACAACGCCTATCAACTAGATCTTCAAGGTAAGTATGATATTTCTTCAAGTTTTAACGTATCTGACTTATCTCCTTTTGTTTCACATGAACCATACTTGTGGACAAGTCCTTTTCAAGAGGGGGAGAACGATAGACACCGGAGTACCATACCAGGCCAGACGTCCACGGACTGTTCGGAAGATGAGGAACAGCACGTACCAGAGCAGGACGGACCGGACAATCATGCTGAGGAACATCTTGCTCGTGAGGAAACCGAGGTTCATCGACAGGAAACCAGTTCTGCTCAAGGAACAGGACATCCGGACGCTACGGCCGTGTTCCGTATAGACCTGGCTGGACACGGGAGCAAGCTACGAAGGGACGGCCGATCTAAAGACCGAATCACCCGACACACTCGATCCCAATCTCGACCCAAAAGTCCTGAGGAAGCCAACAGACAAGACATAATCCAAATGGCCCGAGCCAATTCAGAGACCGGACGTGACACTCCAGTCTTAGGCCGGTACGGCCGTCTGGATATCGGGCCAACATGGGAAGAAACGAGTTTCCAAGACCTAATGGATTTTTCCATCGACCAAAACTTGAGGCAGCGTGTTATGGGACTAAAGGAGATGATCAAACATGGAAGTTTCCAGTTGGCACGAACCGAACCAGTCTTGCCCCATGAAGATCTTATTTGCTCCATCCGTGCCCGAGAAACACTGAGCTAAACTTCGCCAGAAGCTCAAGGGTCAACTTTGCCAGAAGCTCAAGGGTCAAACTTCACCAAACCGCGTGGACTGAAGGCGACTTTGACTCGATCAGGAACTTAGTCTTTTCATTTATTTTAAGTCTACGAAACCACAAAAACTCTTCGTCTCTACTCTCTATCTTCTATCTTCACTTGCGAATTCTATAAGTCTGTAAGAACACCATTTTCGTGAATTATCCAGAATTTTAATCGATTGTCTTTTCTTGAGAGGAAATCTCATTGTTCTTCAAGAACATATCGTGGTTTGGCAAGGGTTACTTCCAAACAACAACCTCCTCGGATTCATTGTAAGGGTTACTTCCTTGAATCTTTGAAGTGGGGAATACCAAGAGACTTACGCATCTCTTGACGGTCTCCTTCGATCCATCAGCTTGAACCGTGAAAGCTAATAGCTGCGGTCTCATTCATATCCAATTTACCTTCAAAGAGGCCAATCCTACCGAGGGATCCATTAATAAGGCCCAAGGGATAGGATCGGGTTGTGAGTGATCGGTCATATGGAAAATGGTCCATACGGGAAATAGCCGCCATGACATGAGTCTTGTCCGAGCTAGAAATGATGGGAATTAGCTAGACCCTAGTGAAACATCAGCTGAGGACAGCTGAGGCAGCTCACGGTCCAGTATGGACAGTGACACTCCAGCTGGGTCAGCTGGTTACGCTCACAGCCACCTCGGCCAACTGGAGGGAGTGAAATGATGGGAATTAGCTAGACCCTAGTGAAACATCAGCTGAGGACAGCTGAGGCAGCTCACGGTCCAGTATGGACAGTGACACTCCAGCTGGGTCAGCTGGTTACGCTCACAGCCAGCTCGGCCAACTGGAGGGAGTGACCCGCAGCTGGGACCAGCTGGTGACCTAGTCAGCTACCTGGGTCAGCTAGTGGCCGGGGAGTGACAGTCACCTCCGGAGGTAAGTTGGTGCGACAAGGGAAGGGGTGGGAGTGCGAAAGGGCATGGGGAAAGGGTGCCTGGTCGAAGGGTTACCACGAACCAAGGCAACCCTTCCCGAATGGATGCAACCATTCGCTGGTGCCTGTCTGACAGGCCAAGGCCCCACCTATAAATACCAGACCCCCCACGCCTGTTTTGGCATCAGTTCCTGCAGAGGAAAACCGTGAGAAAAAGAAAGAAAGAGAGTTAGTACCGATCTTGATCGGAAAGTGAGAAAGAATGAGACTGCGACCGGGAAAGATGTCCGGTGTGGAAGAAGTTCCGGCCATTGAGAAGGGGAAAGACCCTGTCGATCCTAATCAAGTCCCAAAGGTTTTTCTGACTAACCCATGTCTAACCGTTGATCCTGGATCGCCGGTAACAACCGTTGCTATCCCGGAACCGGACTGATTAGGCCGTGTCTCATAACCTTTGTCTTGTCTCCCTCTCTACCTTTCTTGTACGGCTGATCCGTGAAGTTCTGGTCTCGGCCAGACTCATGAGGAAGCAGTTAACCTGGGTTCGGCGATTGGTTTTGGGCATCTCTTAGAGTGCGAATGAACGGTTGCGAGGGTTGGGTCGCGTAATGCGCTCAGGTCATGGCTGTGTGCCCATCCGGGAAGAATCCATAAAAGAACCCTCGGCCGCATGGTCACGTCCGAGTGCCTATGATTTGTTCCGATCCAAACGGGACGGTCGGTTGGGCCTATGGTCGAATAGACACGACCTGGGAACCATCGCGACTATTCGTAAAGTTGCACCTTTTGGGAGCAATAGGCCTTTCGGTCGGTCGCAAATGGATAGGGTGAACCGGTGCGGGTGCGTAAGCGTACCTTCAGCATGCTAACGCGTGTCCTTGGCTGGTAAAACCTCTTTGGTCGGTTAACCTGGTGCGCTTGCGTACCATTGCGACTGTTTAGCGAATTGCACCCTTTGGGTCAATAGCCCTCATGGCCGAGTCCCAACTTGGACCCACAGAACCGGTGTGAGTGTTGGCATACCAGGGACGTGTAGAAACATGTCTTTGGGTGACCGAACCTCTACGGTCAGTACAGGTGCTCCGGCTGTGAGAACTCGGAGCAGTGTCGCAGTCGGCCAAAAGGCTGATACGTGCCAAGGAGTGCCACGGTCTTGGGCGGATGGTTCCTCCGGACAAATGGTTCGTCCGTTTGTCTCTAAGGCTACCTGGTTGATACTTGGTCAGTGGGACGCTTGGTTGAATGACGAAGTACAACCGGGGAAAGTCTTAGGATAAGTTAGAATAGGCTTTGGCTATAATAACGGGGCATAAGGGTTCTGGGAAGCATATGCATAGTTTTGTTACGGACTAGTCTGATGACTGACGTGCTTATATCTTTTCAGGACGTGAGGTTGGTCCGAGTATGGACCAAGCCTAGGTGCACGGTCCGGCGGCCCCCTGATGATGTGTGTGTGTGTTAGGAACTCTGGATAATATAAGATCGGTCCATGTAAAGCCTTCGGGCAAACTTTAGCATGATCTATTGAATCCTGATTATATCAATAAGAGTTTCCTTTTCTGTATCTATCTCCTATAGTTCCGCATAAATGGTAGATAGAGGAACCTCTTGGAATAGTTTTGTTAAGTTGTTTGGTAAGGGCCTTAGTCTCATGGAGACTAAGAAGTGGGACAACTGATCCGGGTCGTGTATCCGGGTTGGGGTGTTTGAAGTTGGTATCAGAGTATGCTTGATTCTAAGACAGTGAGGTTATGGGGTAGTACACACACACGCCAGGCGCCGAAGGACTAGTGTTAGGTTTTTTTTTTTTCCCTTGGTTCACTAGGTTATTAAACGATTCTAATATACACTGAACTTGTAGGGTGAGAAAACCAAATCCTCCAAGAGGAGGAAGTCTAAGAAAACTACATTGGAGATCACTCCGGCAGGAGTAGGAACATCCAACCAAGTGATTGATGACCCGACTGGACCTGTGATCGGGAATGGGAATACCGGTACGGTACTTCCTCCCCCAACCACTCAGACCCGGACGGGAGTGACTGGGATTGAGCATGTGGAAGATGAGGAGATGGCCGAGTCATCCAACATGGAACGGGACCATGTTGGTAAGGACACCGGGGCTGATGGTGTGAACCAACCCGCAACTCCTTCTACGGAAGAGATGTGGGCAGCCCTGAAAACAGTCATCACTCAGATGACCACATTGACTTAGACTCTCACCCCGGCTGAGAATCCTACCGTGGGCCAGTCCACGAGAAAGGAAACTACAGGAGTTCTGAAAGGGGCCCAGCGAGTCGAGGATGAGGACGTGGTTGAGATAAACCCGCCTCGTGTGGTCCGTAGAGTGGACTATTTGAGTCTACTGGATCACATTTCTCATTTGGGAACAAAACACTTCAAGGGGAGCATAGATCCCGTTGAAGCGGATGAGTGGAGGAGCCGTCTAGTACGTAACTTCAGTTCGACCCGATGTCCTGAGGACTACAGGAAGGACATAGCAGTCCATTTCCTGGAAGGGGATGCCCATAACTGGTGGCTTACTGTGGATAAGCGCATTGGGGGCAAGCTAACGTTTTTTGCGGAATTTGAGACAGAATTCAACCGGAAATACTTTCCAACCAAGGCATGGGATTGGATGGAAAGTAAATTCCTTGAACTCACCCAAGGCCGGAGAACGGTACAAGAATATGATGAGGAATTTAACCGTCTACGTAAATACGTAGGACGGGAGTTTGAGGAGGAGTCTACCCAGGTCCAGAGGTTTTTTCGTGGACTTAAGGTTGACCTCCGCGTCCACTGTGCGGTTCGGAAGTTTGCTTCCGTATCAGAACTAGTGGAGAGGGCTGATTTGCTTGAGGTCATCCTTGCTGAGGAAAGGCGGGCGAAGGCCCATGCAAAGACTGGCCAAGGGAATAAGCCTGGTGGCCACAAAAGAAAGTGGGACCAAGAGAAGGATGGCCCGGGGCCATCTGATTGCCCCAGTTGCGGCCAAAAGCACTATGGAAAGTGCTGGAGGGCAATGGGTGCGTGTGCAAAGTGCGGCAGGATGGACCATGATGTCTTGAACTCCCCTAGGCTGAGAGAAGGGATGACCAGTGAATCGGGTA
Organism: Iljinskaea planisiliqua; assembly: GCA_900108845.1. Taxonomy (NCBI): domain Eukaryota; kingdom Viridiplantae; phylum Streptophyta; class Magnoliopsida; order Brassicales; family Brassicaceae; genus Iljinskaea; species Iljinskaea planisiliqua. Next base: position 135,592 of record FNXX01000015.1, on the reverse strand, counting down.
AGACCTGCTATCACTGCGGTAAGACCGGACATTTTCGCAAGGGAATGTCTTGGGGATGGACTGGTTGGGAAGTTTCAAGGCGACTCTCGACTGCCACAGGGGACCCTGAATATAGGTGGGGTCGAAGCACACACCTTATTTGATTCCGGGGCTACACATAGTTTTGTGAGTCCGGAATTGATATTAAGGGGAAAGCTCAGGTTGGAGGCCACCATGGAAGGCAGCATAGTGAATGCAGCCTGTGGTCAAGTCATGCTTCCCCTGGGGCTGATAAGTAAGGTCCCGGTCCTTGTTAAAAGAACCGAAATGCCTGTTGAGCTGATAGTAATCGAACTCAAGAATCACGAGGTGATCTTGGGGGTGGACTGGTTGGGAAGATACAAGGCGACTCTCGACTGCCACAGAGGACGTGTGCGGTTTGAGAAGGACGAGGGGACGTTGGAATTCCAAGGAATCCGACCAACCTCGGGAAGCTTGTTGGTTTCAGCCATTCAAGCAGGGAGGATGTTGATGAAGGGGTGCGAGGCATATTTGGCCACCATCAACATCCCAGAATTGGGAAAGGAGGCCGAGATGTATACTATAATGGTTGTCAGGGAGTTTGGGAATGTATTCTATTCCTTTACCGACTTGCCACCTGATAGGGCGGATCCATTCAATGTCTCTTCCCTTCAATTTCTTTGTAGTATAGTGGTAAGTATTCCCGCCTGTCACGCGGGTGACCCGGGTTCGATCCCCGGCAACGGTACCAAAATTTGATATGCACAAATATACCCTAGAGCTACTCTCCAAATTAAGAGATCGATTATAGTACTTAAGGGTCAAATTCCACAGAGACTCAAGATCACACAATAGATTATTGGTTTTCGAATTAAGCTAAACAAGAAGTAATGTAATGAAAGCTGTGCAATAAAATCGGTTGTAAATCAGATGGGAAAAATGTCAGGCTCAGAGAATTCTCAGGAAATCAGGAATGCAAGCTAATCAGTCAATCAGGGTTCTGCTATGTTCTAGAACTCGAAACACAATGATAAAGTTGACAAGCCTTCGCTGCGAAAACTATCTATGTCTAAAACCTAGAAAACCAAATTTGTTTGCAAGTTCAAAAGTATAAACATGCAACAATCTCAGGTTCGATAAGTTCACAAAATCCCTAAATCAAATTCATTTGCAGATAGGTATTTTGCTCATCTAAGATTCTTTCTAGTTAATTAGCCAACTTTCGTTGCGAGAATCAACCTATGATCAATAATCTAATTGGCCAGTTCAGATCAAGCATTAATCACACCCTAGATAAAGAACTAGTGTTCCAGAATCCTTAACTAACCAATCAACTTAACAATCCATCAAATCCCTAATGGGAAACCCTAAACCTAAATAGCAAACTACTCATACATGGAGATTGAAACAACAAACATGATTGAATAAGATTGCATAAAAGAAATCAATAGAGAGTAAAAGGTGTAAAAGGAGTTTTAACAAGGCCTGTCTGATGGGTGTCGACCAACACCATCTCCAAAAGTGGTTTCCAGCCTGAATTCTTCTACACAACTTCCTACTAAGCTCTAGAATGATCCATAATCTCCAAATATGCTCCAAACGTACCTAAACCTGCAAATGACTCTAAAAGACTTCAAAACACTAAAAAGACTGTAAACAAGATTTATATCATGGCTAAAAACACTAAAAACCATGATATATCAACTCCCCCAGACTTAGCTTTTGCTTGCCCTCAAGCAAAACATAGCTAAACCTGTGAAAGAGGTTTGAAAACATAGGAACTCAAATATTCTTTAGAATACTAAATCAACCAACACTTTTGTAAGCCACATCAAACAACACAAACTCTAGATAAAACTTCAATTACTTTTCTGCAGGCTTACCAACCATCCCCATATCAACCCACAATCCATAAAAGGTATCCGAAATCACCATTGCTGACCTTATTAAATTTTAAGTGCAGTCTCATCGAGGGAATATTGATCAAAGAACACACGAGCTCTTACTCATCCAACTATCTGATTTTGTAAAAAGTCTGCTTCTGATTTCTTCCCTCTCCCTTTTCTCACTTCCAGTCAGCCGATTTTTCCCTACTAGGGTATCATTTTTCTTTTTTATCGACTGACTGTTCTTTTTTTCTTTTTAGACAGGTTTCTATGAATCTCAAAAACCAACGGGGTTGCCGCTAACTTCTCAGTTCACTTCTTTTCGACCTATATCTCATTTTTTTTAAAGACATTGAAGGGAAGAGAGAGGAAAACCATAATCACAGACTAATCCTATCATACCTGAACAAGGAAACCGATTCAAAGTATATCAAACCTCAAGATGAGAGAAATTAAGTTCATTATTTGTAGGGCAGCTTTGGATCATTCAAACACTCAAACAAATATGGGGATATTGGTAGATTAATTTACCTTTAGAATTTCCTTTTAGTTGGATCTGCTGCCAATGGCTGTAAGAATGGTCACTAAAGTTGTTGCTAAAACAGTTTGTTCCAAGAATAGCTCATAGTTTCGAACTAAATTCTGACTTAATCAAATGACACAACTGACTCAAAACAAAACAAAGCAAAATACATCAGTATTTTCCTCCCCCAGACTTAAGTAACACTGTCCCCAGTGTTATCAAGCCGTAGGACCGGAAAGAAACCAAGGTGAAAACAAATGAACAAGAAAAAATGAAAATACGTACCTGGTTGGGTGGTGTCGGACGACACTTGTAGTGGGTGTCGGTCGACACCAATTATTTTTTGTTTTTTTTTTGGTTTTTTGACACAACAAAAACAAAACTATAAATTAGCAAAAACCAAACAAAATTCAATGAAAATCCTACCTAAAAGTGGGTTGCCTCCTACTAAGCGCTTATTTTCAGTCATTAGCTTGACTAAGTTGGGGCTTAGGCATCTGGTGGATCAGAGAGTGGCAGGGAATGCCTTTAGGAAGAACATCTCATCATCCAAGGTGGTGTATAGGCAGTTTGTGCATGAGATTGACAAAGGAATGAAGGAACAACTGCAGGGTGGGACTTATATGTGGTTGGTACACTTTTTTTTCCTGCAAAGTCATCAAAAGAGATACCAAGCTCTCTACGAGAATCTCGTGGCTTGCATAAGTGTGAAGTAGATGGAAGTGTATGACTGATGATATCAGGTGGTTTAGAATTGGGAACATGAAGTGCATACCTTTGCTTTCTCCTAGGTGTATGGAGTGTGAGATGTGGAGCTTTCTGTTTAGCAACAGTTGTCGAAATTGCAGAATTAGAAACCTCTTGAAAACTGTGTGTTTTGGTCATTTCTGGGTTGGTTTGTGGAGGGTGTCGACCGACACCAAGAGTGGTGTCGACCGACACCAAGAGTGGTGTCGACCGACACCAAGAGTGGTGTCGACCGACACTGAACCTGCAACCCGAATTTCTGCACTTTTTCTGCAATTCAGCTCTGCAATCCTTGTCTCCATCACAAAAAGGTCTTCCTCCAGCAACTTGTCTTTGACTGGACCCTCATCTTTAAGCCTGGTCCTGAAGAAATGATCTCCACTCCAATCCTCAAACCCAGCAGCTTTCTTAGAAGTCTCAACTGATTTCTTTTGAACAATCAACTTGTTCACTTGCTCAGTAACCTCCAGCTCCTTGACATACCTAGCAGTAATGTCATCTGGCTCCTCATCTATGACAACCTCTACAGAAAAGGTTTGATAATCAATGGTAGGTTTTCTCCTCAGTTTATCCATGTCAAATTTCATAACCTTATCACCCAAATCAAGCTCTATCTGCCATTCTCTGACATCAATAACAGCACCTGCTGTAGCTAAGAAAGATATTCCCAGAAGAAGAGGATCTTGAGGTTCTTCACCATATTCCAAAACCACAAAGTCTATGGGGATAGTGCAACCTGCAATCTGAAGTGGAACATCCTCTAAAACACCTTCTGGAATCCTCTTGGAACGATCAGCAAGGATAAGATGAATCCTTGTAGGCTTGAAGTCAGTCAACCCAAGTCTTACATCAACAGAATAAGGCATCAGGTTAATGCTTGAGCCAAGGTCACATAGAGAGTGAGGAAACCTTCCTGTTGAGATGGAGCAGTCTATCACAAAACTCCCTGGGTCAGGTAACTTTTTGTAATCCTACTCTGAATCATAGCACTGACCTGTTCAGAGACTTTCAACTTCCTCTCTTTCCTTGATACTTTCTTTTTCAAGAGGATTGCACTGATGTCCTTTGTGAGCAAAGCTGCTTCCTCAGGACTTACACCAATCACAGCCATCCTCTTAACATATCTCTTAAGTGCAGGTGAAAGCTTGACTGCATCAACCAATGGTATTTCAATCAGCACCTTGTCCATTATTGCCTTGCATCTTGCCTCTTTCACCTCTTGTTTAGACATTTTGGGTTTCGGGTAAGGTAACTTAGGTTTGTAGGCCCTCTCTTCAGTAGGTAATGGTGTTTTGGGACGATCAGCACGCTCTTCTGACGGCAATTGAAAAATACAGGTCGAGTGTCGATCGACACCCTCATCTGGTGTCGCTCGACACTCAAAATTTTTGTCGAAGTGCATCGATTTTTGTTCGTCATGACTCGAGTAATCGCGATTTTTCGCTGGTGTCGACCGACACCAGGTATGTTGTCGACCTCTTCACTTTGGTGTCGTTAGGCATGATCGAAAACGGTTCGTCAGGACTCGATTTTTCGAGAATTTTGGTTGGTGTCGACTGACACTCCTCCTTGGTGTCGACTGACACCAGGTCTGTGGCTCCAAATTCTTCATCAAACTCTGCAGACTCCACAAATTTTTCTTCACTTCTCACCATGATGGCATTAACATGATGCTTTGGGTTGGTATCAGTCTTTCCTGGAAGAAATCCTTCTTGCCTTTTTATGGAATCAGAAGTTTGAGCAACCTGAATATCCAGCTTCTTAACATGAGCACCCAAAGACTCAATCTTCCCATTCAGGTCAGTATACAAAGCATCCAACTTCCCATTGAAGTTCATAGTAATCTTTGTCTGACCTTCCAAAACCTGCTCCAACATAGATTCCATCTTGCTATTCTGTTCAGATTTTTGGTAAGAAGAAGAACCATAAGTTCTTCTGAAGTTGTTGTTCTGAAAAGGCTTCTGATAAGAAGAACCATAACCTTGCTTATTTCCAAATCTCTGACCTTGAAACCCAACTCCATTGATGAAATTTACATCATCTTCCTCTAGTTCAAAGGTTTCAACCTCTGCAGGAAACTGAACTTGCTTTTTTCCCATAAGGAGATTATGGATAGAATCAAGTTTTGCTTTCACTTCAGCACTCTGAGCACCATCCATGTTTCTAGCCAGCCTCTTCCTATCATAGTCTGCATTCATGGTACTATTGCTAGATGCCAAGTTCTCAATAAGCTTTTTGGCTTCCTCTGGGCTTCTAGTATTGAAGTTTCCTTCACTTGCAGCATCCAAAGCCATCTGGTACATCCAATCTATGCCTCTGAAGAAAATACCCAGCAGCTGAACATCACTGAAGCCATGGTGTGGACAATCCCTCTGATATGCTCTGAACCTCAACCAAGAAGCTTTGAATGCTTCAGCAGGCCCCTGAGAGAATGTAAAAATCTTTGTCCTCAGTTCCTCAGACCTTGCATCATTAAAGAAGTTATTGAGGAATGCATTCTTAGTATTCTTCCAAGAGGTCAAAGAACCTGGCTGCAATTGCTTGAGCCAATAAGCTGCACCCCCAGGAAGAGAGTATGGGAACAACTTGCAGAACAGATAGTCCTCAGAAACACCATTTAACTTGATGCTTGTCACCAAATCCTCAAACTTCTCAATATGATCCATGAGATGCTCATGAGGAAGACCATGAAAGAGATGCTGATCCATAAGAGTAAAGTATGCAGGTTTTAGCTCAAAGTCGTTTTTTTGAAAAGGAGAAGGACGAATTGCAGACCTATTAGCATAGAACTGATCAGGTCTGTTGAAATCAGCAACTATCCTTCCTCGAGAAAGTGGCGCAACAGCTGCAGCCACAAGTTGGGCGTCTTCTGGGATTACATTCCCTTGATCGTCGATTTGGTCCCCGTCGTCATTATAAGCGTGACCCTCTTGGTCTCGTAAGACTCCGGCAGGATCAGGTCGAATGATTGTTCTCCTCATGTCTTCTGACTTCTTTGCTTTGCGGTTTGTACGTTCTAACTCTCTCAACTCCTGATTCGTGAGATTCACAAGCAGAGTTTCTTTGTTGCTTCTGGTACTGCGATTAGACATACACCTGAAACACAAGAAAAGAGAAAGAACAATGTAAGTAAACGAAAAATAAAATGTCTAGTCTAAATTCTATTCCAAATCTAATGGCGAATTCAATGAGTTCCGACAACGGCGCCAAAATTTGATATGCTCAAATATACCCTAGAGCTACTCTCCAAATTAAGAGATCAATTATAGTACTTAAGGGTCGAATTCCATAGAGACTCAAGATCACACAATAGATTATTGATTTTCGACTTAAGCTAAACAAGAAGTAATATAATGAAAGCAGTGCAATAAAGTCGGTTGTAAATCAGATGGGAAAAACGTCAGGCTTAGGGAATTCTCAGGAAATCAGGAATGCAAGCTAATCAGTCAATCAGGGTTCTGCTATGTTCTAGAACTCGAAATACAATGATAAAGTTGACCAGCCTTCGCTGCGAAAACTATCTATGTCTAAAACCTAGAAAACCAAATTTCTTTGCGAGTTCAAAAGTATAAACATGCAATGATCTCAGGTTCGATAAGTTCACAAAATCCATAAATCAAATTCTTTTGCAGATAGGTATTTTGCTCATCTAAGATTCTTTCTAGCTAATTAACCAACTTTCGTTGCGAGAATCAACCTATGATCAATAATCTAACTGGTCAGTTCAGATCAAGCATTAATCACACCCTAGATAAAGAACTAGTGTTCCAGAATCATTAACTAACCAATCAACTTAACAATCCATCAAATCCCTAATGAGAAACCCTAAACCTAACTAGCAAACTACTTAGACATGGAGATCGAAACGATAAACATGATTGAATAAGATTGCATAACAGAAATCAATAGAGAGTAAAATGAGTTCTGAATCTTCTATGAAGGAGTCTCAATTCTTCTCTCCAAACTCTGCTACAAATCTCTCTCAAAATAAAATAAAGCGTAGATAAAATATAGGTCTAAACAATGAACGTAAAATAATATAAATATCCTAAACACTCGAACAAGGACTTATTTGCAAATAAGGAAAATTCTGGAAAATTTCCTTTTCTTAAAAAATCTTCAAAACTGGCGGAAAAAATTGCCTGTCTGATCGACACCAAGTATGGTGTCGACCGACACCATCTCCAAAAGTGATTTCCGGCCTGAATTATTCTGCACAACTTCCTACTAAGCTATAGAATGATCCATAATCTCCAAATAAACTCCAAACGTACCTAAACCTGCAAATAACTCTTAAAGACTCCAAAAACACTAAAAAGACTCAATTTACAAGACTTATATCACGGCTAAAAACACTAAAAACCATGATACATCAATTCATCATCGAACTGGAACCAGATACGGCACCACTCTCTAAGGCTCCTTATAGAATGGCTCCAGCCGAAATGGCTGAGCTGCAGTGAGAGGAACTGATTGAGAAAGGCTTTATAAGGCCGAGTAGTTCCCCTTGGGGAGTGCCGGTCTTATTTGTTAAAAAAAATAGGATGGGAGCTTCCAGTTATGCATAGACTACCGAGGTATAAACCGGGTTACTGTGAAGAACAAGTACCCGTTACCTCAGATAGATTAACTGTTGTACCAACTCAAGGAGGGGGCCTGGTTCTCTAAAATAGATCTAGCATCCGGATACCATAAGATTCCTATCGCCCCCGAAGATGTCAGGAAGAACGCGTTTAGGACCAGGTATGGCCATTATAAGTTTGTTGTCATGCCATTTGGTCTTACTAATGCTCATGTGGCCTTCATGAAAATGATGAATGAGGTTTCCGGGGATTTCCTCGACGAGTTTGTGATCATCTTTATTGATGACCTACTTGTCTATTCAAAAACGGAAGCCGATCATCAGAAACATCTGAGGGCGGTGCTGGAAAGGTTAAGAGAGCACAAGCTCTATGCCAAGCTGAGTAAATGCAGCTTCTGGCAGAGGACCATCGGGTTTTAGGGACAAATTGTCTCAGAACAAGATATGTCGGTAGATCCGGATAAGGTTAAGGCCATTAAGGAATGGCCCAGACCGAAAAATGCCACGGAAGTAAGGAGCTTCCTAGGACTGGCCAGATACTACAGGAAGTTTGTGAACGGTTTTGCAAGTGTGGCTAAGGCCATGACTGTGCTAACCAGAAAGGGAGTTAAATTCGTGTGGTCGGAAGCGTGTGAGAAGAGTTTTACAAAACTCAAAGACATGCTGACCAAAGCACCGGTCTTAGCTCTACCAGATGCCAATGAACCATATACGGTGTACACGGATGCTTCCATCGCAGGGTTGGGGTGTGTCCTAATGCAGAAGGATCGAGTGATCGCTTATGCATCAAGGTAACTCCAGAAACATGAGGGAATCTACCCCACACATGATTTGGAAATGGCGGCAGTGGTTTTTGCCTTAAAGATTTGGCGATGCTATCTCTACGGGGCCACGGTACAAATCTTTACCGACCATAAAAGTTTGAAATATATGTTCACGCAGCCCGAACTCAATTTAAGGCAGAGGAGATGGATGGAGTTGGTGGCTGACTATGATCTTGACATAGCCTATCATCCGGGGAAAGCTAACTATGTGGTTGATGCGTTAAGCAGGAGGAGAACAGAGGTGGAAGTCAGGAAAGATGCGGAATTTCTGGTCAATATGATCGGAACTCTAAATCTGAATGTCTTGTCTACCGCTGTTGAACCTCCAGGCCTTGGAGCGGCTGACCAGGCCGATGTGCTCACTCAAATTAAGATTGCTCAGGGGAAGGATGAGAATCTTAAGAAAGCGTTGAGCAATGACAAGGCAGAGTACCAAACTTCTAACAATGGGACTATCGTGGTCCATGGAAAGGTTTGTGTACCGGATGATAAGCTATTGAAAGAGGAGATCTTAAAGGAGGCACACCAATCAAAATTCTCCATACATCCCGGACTCAATAAGATGTACCGTGACCTGAAACAGTACTACCATTGGGTAGGTATGAAACGGGATGTGGCCGAGTGGTATCGCGTTGTCCAATATGTCAACTGGTCAAGGCAGAACACCAAGTGCCAAGTGGATTGCTACAAAGCCTACCCATCCCAGAATGGAAGTGGGACCACATCACAATGGATTTTGTGACTGGGTTGCCCACGACCAAGACCAAAAAAGATGCGTATGGGTTGTTGTAGATCGACTCACTAAGTCCGCTCATTTCATGGCCATCAAGAAAACTGATGGAGTAGAGAAGTTGGCTAGGAAGTATATCAACGCAATCGTAAGACTTCATGATGTACCGGCTAGTAACGTCTCGGATAGGGATGGTCGTTTCACTTCACACATCTGGCAAGCAGTCCAGAAGGCTTTGGGAACAAAGGTGAAGAGGAGTACGGCCTTTCATCCACAGACTGACGGTCAGTCAGAAAGAACTATACAAACCTTGGAGGACATGTTGAGAGCCTGCATCCAAGAGTGGGGAGACTCGTGGAAAAGGTACTTACCTCTGGCTGAATTTGCTTATAGTAATAGCTTTCAGTCAAGTATAGACATGTCTCCCTATGAGGCATTGTATGGGAGGCCAAGCCCAACTCCATTATGCTGGACCCAAGTTGGGGAAAGAAGCATAATCGGTCCGGCCATGGTGGATGAAACCACCGAGAAGATCAAGTTCCTCAAGAAGAAAATGAAAGAGGCACATGACTGGCATAAAAGCTATGCGGACAGAAAGAGGAAAGATCTCGAGTTCCAGGAAGGGGACTGGGTCTACATCAAGATGATCACCTTCAAAGGCCTGGCTAGAGTATCAAAACGGGGCAAGTTAGACCCGAGATACCTAGGACCATTTAAGTTCTTGAAGAAGATCGGAACGGTGGCCTACAAGTTAGACCTACCGGTGGAAATAGAAGCTTTTCATGATGTGTTCTATGTTTCCCAACTCCGCAAATGCTTGTGTGACCGGGATGTGTTCGAACCTGAGTTGCCCTCAGATCTGAAACCGAACCTGACTTTGGAAACAAGGCCAGTAAGGATTGAGGACCGGATGGAGAAGACAATCAGGAAGAAAACCGTTCCTATTGTGAGGGTAGTGTGGACTTGCAATGGGAAGGAAGAAACAACTTGGGAAACCAAGGATAAGAGGAAGACTGTGTACCCGGAATGATTTGAGATGACCATGCGGGAATACCAGTCAGATTCGGGGACGAATCCCTCGTTGGTGGGGGAGACCTGTAACGTCCTCAACTCCCACTAAGGCCCGGAATATGGACCATAAAGCCCAAGGGAAAGGATCGGGTCGTGAGTGATCGATCATAAGGAAATGGTCTATACGGGAGATAGTCAGCATGACATGAGTCTTGTCCGAGCTAGAAATGATGGGAATTAGCTAGACCCTAGTGAAACATCAGCTGAGGACAGCTGGGGCAGCTCATGGTCCAGTATGGACAGTGACACTCCAGCTGGGTCAGCTGGTTCAGCTCACGGCCAGCTCGGCCAGCTGGAGGGAATGACCCGCAGCTGGGACCAGCTGGTGACCTAGTGAGCTAGCTGGGTCAGCTAGTGGCTGGGGAGTGACAGTCATCTCCGGAGGTAAGCTGGTGCGACAGGGGAAGGGGTGGGAGTGCGAAAGGGCATGGGGAAAGGGTGCCTGGTTGAAGGATCACCACGAACCAAGGCAACCCTTCCCGAATGGATGCAACCATTCACTGGTGCCTGTCTGACAGGCCAAGGCCCCACCTAAAAATACCAGACCCCCCACACCTGTTTTGGCATCAGTTCCTGCAGAGGAAAACCGTGAGAAAAAGAAAGAAAGAGAGTTAGTACTGATCTTGATCGAAAAGTGAGAAAGAGAGAGACTGCGACCGGGAAAGATGTCGAGTGTGGAAGAAGTTCCGGCCATTGACAAGGGAAAAGACCCTGTTGATCCTGATCAAGTCCCAAAGGTTTGTCTGGCTAATTCATGTCTAACCGTTGATCCTGGATCGCCGGTGACAACCGTTGCGATCCCGGAACCGGACTGATTGGGCCATATCTTGCAACCTTTGTCTTGTCTCCCTCTCTACCTTTCTTGTACGGCTGATCCGTGAAGTTCTGGTCTCGGCCAGACTCATGAGAAAGCAGTTATCCTGGGTTTGGCGATCGGTTCTGGGCATCTCTTAGAGTGTGAATGAACGGTTGTGAGGGTTGGGTCGCGTAATGCGCTCGGGTCATGCTGTGTGCCGATCCGGGAAGAATCTGTAAAAGAACCCTGGCCGCATGGTCACGTCCGGGTGCCTATGAACGGTTGCAAACTGGAACTGCCAGTTGCCTATGGGAACCGTCTGGATCGGAACGATCCCAGACGGGACGGTCGATTGGGCCTATGGTCGAATAGACACGACCAGGGAACCATCGTGACTGTTCGGCAAGTTGCACATTTTGGGAGCAATAGGCCTTTCGGTCGGTCGCAAATGGATAAGGTGAACCGGTGCGGGTGCGTAAGCGTACCTTCGGCATGCTAACACATGTCCTTGGCTGGTAAAACCTCTTTGGTTGGTGAACCTGGTCCGCTTGCGGACCATTGTGACTGTTCAGTGAATTGCACCCTTTGGGTCAATAGCCATCACGGCCGAGTCCCAACTTGGACCCACAGAACCGGTGTGAGTGTTGGCATGCCAGAGACGTGTAAAAACATGTCTTTGGATGACTGAACCTCTACGATCAGTACAGGTGGTCCGGTTGTGAGAACTCGGAGCAGTGCTGCGGTCGGCCGAAAGGCTGATACGTGCCAAGGAGTGCCACGGTCGTGGGCCGATGGTTCCTCCTGACAAATGGTTCGTCCGTTTGTCCCTAAGGCTACCTGGTTGATACTTGGTCAGTGGGGCGGTTGGTTGAATAACTAAGTACAACTGGGAAAAGTCTTAGGATAAGTTACAATAGGCTTTGGGTATACTACCGGGGCATAACAGTTCTGGGAAGCATATGCATAGTTCGGGTACGGACTAGTCCGATCACGGACGTGCTTATATCTTTCCAGGACGTGAGGTTGGTCCGAGTATGGACCAAGCCTAGGTGCACAGTCCGGCGGTCCTTTGATGATGTGTGGTGTGTGTTAGGAGCTGTGGATAGTATAAGATGGGTCCATGTGAAGCCTTCGGGCAAACTTTAGTATGATGTATCGAATCCTTATTATATCAATTAAGAGTTTCCTTTTCTTTATATATCTCCTTTAGTTCCGCATAAATGGTAGATATAGGAACCTCCTGGAATAGTTTCGTTAAGTTGTTTGGATAGGGCCTTAGTCTCATGGAGACTAAGAAGTGGAACAACCGATCCGGGTCGTGTATCCGGGTTGGGGTGTTTCAGACACATCTGCAAGTGTGCAAAGCTTACCAGGTATGGTTTGCTGCTAACAAGTTTAAAACTCAAACTGTGTTAAATCCTGATGAGGAAGGGAATCTAGGTATGTATAAGGTAAATGAGAAAGTGTTTAGAGATGCTACAAACGAGATGGTGGTATTGGCAGAATTGTCATTAGCTTTCGTAGATAGCTTAGGTTGGAGACACTTTTTCTCAAGAGTGAAGCTTTATCAGCCTCATCCTCGGAGAACATGTACAAGAAACATTGTGGAGGTGTTTGTTAGTAGGAAAGCAACTCTGAAGAGTATTCTTGACCAGAATAAGCAGAGGATGCGGCTCACTACAGCATATGGGTTGCTCCACATACTTCAGCTAGCTACATGGTAATAACTGCACATTTCATTGATTCTAGTTGGAAGTTAAGGAAGTTGATCATAGGATTCAAGAATATATCGGATCATAAAGGTTCAACAATCTCTAAATTTCTTCTTGAGTGTTTAGCAGAGTGGGAAATAAAGAGAATCTTCGGCATCACAGTAGACAATGCTACAGCTAACACTTCTGCGATGAAGAAGTTCAAGGAAGGATTCAGCAAGTTGGTGACGATGCTATGGTCTTAAAAGGTGATTTTTTGCATTTAAGGTGCTCGACTCACATATTAAACTTGATTGTGAATGAGGGTTTGATGAAAATAGATGCCAGTATCGCTGCTGTTCGTAATGGCATTCAATATGTGAGGTCTTCAACAAATAGACTCAAGTCATTTGAATTCCGTGTAGAAAGTGGGAAGATGACACGGGGAAGTTTACCTTTAGATGTGCAGACTAGATGGAACTCAACCTACCTGATGCTGAATCAAGCTATGAAGTTCAAGTTGGCATTTGAGAGGATGAAGGATGAAGATAAACCTTATAACTACTTTATGGAATATGTCGAGAAGAAGAAAAGGATCGGACCAGCATCTACATCTGATTGGGCTGAAATTGAGAGGTTAATTTCCTTATCATCTTTTATAATTCTACTTTGAGTCTATCAGTATCAACATCAGTCACGGCTCATAAGGTTTACGCAGAGATAGTCACCATCACTAGGAATATTAGTGCAATAAGCACTTGTGAAGGTCCTGATGAAGAGTTAAGGTGAAAAACTCTACTTATGATGACAAAGTTAAAGACGTACTGGAACCCTTTCTGGGAAGCTACAACTGAGACTGCTAAATCTCAAAACCGTGAGATGAACAAGTTGATAGTGTTTGACCCGGGAAAGAAGATGAAATTTTACTCACCTCTGCTTCGAGAAGCTTTATGGCAAAGAGAGCGTCGAGTTCACTCTTCTTTCTGAGAATATTTTGGTGATCTTGAAGAATTTGTTTGATGAATACAATAGTTTTGCTACTGGTGGGTCTTCTCAGTCAGAAGGACCATCGTCTACTCAGTCTAAGATCAAGTTATAGGTCGATACCGTGAGGTATTTGAGAGAAGAGTACTAGTTAATGGTGTTAGTTATGAAAGAATGGACAGTCTCTACGAAGAGCATGTGGAAGAGATTGGAGTTCCAGAATCAGCTAATGAGCTTGAATTGTACTTGAAAGAACTGACTGAGCGTCCAAAGATTATGAAAGGTATGGAGTACGATGTCTTAGATTGGTGGAGGAGAAATAGTCGTAAGTATCCGGTTCTGTCTCTTGTAGCTAGGGATGTACTCGCGATGCAAGTATCCTCAGTAGCATCAGAATCCACATTTAGCACTAGTGGGAGAGTGTTAGACCCGTCTAGGAGTTGTTTAACACTCTATATGGTTGATGTATTAATGTGTACAGAGCAGTGGTTAAAGTTGAGATTAAAATGAATGAAAGAGGAGTGATTACATTTGAGCAACTTCTTTCGGAGGTGGAGGACCAAGACGATTTCATGGGAAGTAACTTTCTTATTTAACTCACTTCTTATATGATTTTACATACGTTATAACTGTTTTCATTAATTTTCTACAGAGTTGGAACCTGATTTCAACTTTTAAGGACAATGAGAATGGTTATTGGTTAAGATTCAATAAGGTAACATCGTAACAGATTCCAAATTCTTAAGTAGTTACTTCTTTTATTGTTCTCAAAATCTCAATTTATTTGCAAGTGACTAATGTTTCTTTACTCCTTGTTATTTGTATTGAGCCTAGGGAGGATGGTAATTGGGAGTGTTTTGATGGCTAGAACCGCTTAAAGCTCAAAAGGTACAGGTTCGAAAGTTGGAAGTGTTTTGATGGTTGGATTCGCTTAAGAATTGATGTTTCTAACTTTTTTTCAGTCGGAAGTACTTGCATTTTGTACTTTAGTTATCTTTTGTGTTTTGGCCTTGAACTTATGAGATGGAAATTCTTGTGTCTTGTGTTAAAACTCTATGTGACTATGTCTTTGTTTGACTTTAAAATTTGTTTTGTGTCTTTTGATAGTTTGATTATGTTTGAATCTCATTATATTTGTGATTATATGTGTTGTGTTGGTCTTTGGGTACTTCTTTGAAAGTTTGTTTCTTCCTTTTGACTGTATTTTGTTTTGAATATGATTATATATGCGATCATATGTGAGTATTGGTCTTCAGGTTTTAAGTCGGGTTTCGAGTATATTTTGCTCATTCCGGGTATATTTTTGAGTATTTTGGGTAGAGTAGGGTAAAAAAACCGAACAGAACCGAAATCAGTACATATCCGATAGTATTTCGGTATAAATCGGTTTTAAAATTTTCTACCCGAACCGACCCGGAACCGATAGGATCCAAATCGAAACCGACTTGAAATACACATAAGTACCTATTGGGTAAAATTTTGGTCTACCCGATAGACCCGAAACCGATCGGGTCGGATCTGGAACCAACCCGAATACCTGAATGCCCATGGCTAATTGTTTCCATATGTCATCCTTCTAATTAGGGATGTTAAAGATGGGTTATTACCCATAGGGTATCCACAAGTTTGATAAAATTTTAAACCAAAACCTGTTCTTTTAGTATAAAGTTTCACGGGTTTAAAATGGACAAGTCCTATTTGACATTTTACTTAATCGGGTTTACCCTATTAAGTTTGGGTATTCTATGAGTTTTTTTTAAATATCTATTTTTTTATAAAAAAAACCGAATAAACACATGCCACAAATATTCTTCTTCCCCATTCTTTACTGTAAACATTTTTCTCATTTTCTATCACAGTCCTTCGTCACCACCGACTTCTTCCTCTCCGCCGTAATCTTCTTCCATCTGATTCTCCTTCGCCGGATATGAAGTGATATTGAGGGTGGCACCACCACTCGAAGTGGGTACAGACGTCTCTCTCTCTCTCCCCCTTAATCAGTTTTTCACCCTGGCTGAAGCTATCTAGTGCTCTTAGACTCACAGCTTTACTGCTTTTGATTTTGTGAAAATCAAAGCAATCGTTTGAGGTTTGTTGTAATTCTTCTTATTTTTGGTGGATTAATTTTTATTTTTGTTTCTCTTGTTCACTTAAAAACGTACGGATCATTTCAATTGCTTCTTCTTGATCCCATTTAATTGTTCTTTAATAATGCTATTTTTTTTTTTGACTTGAGAACAAGTGCATTTTATTACCTATTATGTCACATATCTTTTTTGCAAAAATAAGTATGTAACATGAGTGAGTCTTGTTTTTTTTTTGTCCAAAATGGACTCACAAACACTTGAAACCATGACAATTCTTAATGCTCAGAATGAATATGGTGAAGCAGAAACTCAAGAAGCAACAAAAAGTGAAACTCAGCCAACTCAAGCGGTCCAAATGGTATTTGATTCTAACAAACGTTTAAATGCTCGGGTTTGGAAAGAGTTTGTATCGGTAGGATTAGACGAAGATGGGAAACATTAAAGTCGTTGCATCCATTGTAGTAAGAAATTAGTATTAGAATCTGGTCAAGGAACTTCAGCTTTGAGTGGTCATTTAATTAAAGAGTTGCCCAAAGAGGCCTCCATAATTAGATGAAGAGATACATTATGATCATAAAGTAGATCGTGCTATGATGACTGATATTATCATTTATCATGATCAGCCTTTTAAGTATGTTGAGTACGAGAAAGTCAGGGCTAGAGATAAATATTTGAACCCAAACTGTAATCATATATGTAGGCAAACGGCTGGAGCTGATGTGTTTAAGAGATTTAAGATAGAAAAAGAAAAGCTGAAAAATGTATTTAGAGAATACAAAAGTCAGGTCTCCTTTACATCAGATTTGTGGACAGCACCTACTACAATGATGGGTTATATGTGCTTAACTGCACATTACGTAGATGATCGCTTCAGGTTGAACAACAAAATATTAGCTTTTTGTGAGTTTAAACCACCCCACACTGGTGAAAAAGTAGGTCACAAACTTCTATGTTGTTTAAAGGAATGGGGTTTAGAGAAAAAAGTTTTCTCTATGACATTGGATAATGCTAATTATAACGATAGCATGCAGAAGATCCTTAAGCATCGTCTTCAGATGACTAGTGGAAATGGGTTGTTATGTGATGGAGTTTTTTCATGTTAGATGCTGCACACACATTTTAAATCTGATAGTGCAAGCAGGATTTGAATTAGCCAGTGGACTCTTGGAAAACATTCGAGAAAGTGTCAAGTTTGTGAAAGCATTTGGATCAAGGATAGATTCATTTGCAGCATGAGTTAATAGTGTAGGTATTAAGAATGGAGCTGGGTTATCTTTAGATGTACCTACACGATGAAATTCAATCTATGACATGCTTGTGAGAGCTCTGAAATTTTGTAAGGCATTGTTAGCTTCAAGGAGTGTGACAGAAATTACAAATCATTGCCTTTAGAGGAAGAGTGTGATAGAGGAGAGAAAATTCGAGATTTCTTACAGCCTTTTAACACCATCACCACTTATTTTTCATGTGTTAAATATCCCACAGCTAATGCATATTTTCTACATGGCAAATCGAGTGTTTATTGATGAAATATGCTAATTGTGGTGATAATAGAGTGAAAGAAATGGCTAAGAAGATGCAATCAAAGTTTGCAAAGTATTGGGATAAATACAATATTGTATTAGCTATGGGAGCTGTTTTAGATCTGAGATTGAAGCTACAAATATTTAAGTCAGCTTATGATAAAGTGGATCCAAGAACTTCAGAAAAGAAAGTTGAAATTGTTAAGAAGAATTTGAAGTTGCTTTATGAAGACTATAGAACCAAGTCTTGGACTTCTTCTTCCAACATCTCTTTAACACCAACTTCTCATGAGCTTCTTAATGAATCATCATTAGAAAATGATCTAAATTATGTAAGTTTTTGTTATTTATTCTTATATTTCAGGTAACTCATAACTCGTGCTTATCTAATTAGTGTTTTTATGATACATGATCTTTATGAGCTTGAAAAGAACATTCACCCTGGTTCAGAAAATGTGAAGTCGAATTTAGATATTTATTTGGAAGAACCTAGGATGAATTTGAGATTTTTTACATATATAAATGATTATTGGAAGGACAATGGGCAACACTACAGTGATTTAGCTTTCCTTGCATGTGATTTACTCAGAATCCCAATTTTATGATCAAAAAGTAATTTATAATTACCATAAAATACATTTTGGCCCAACTGTCTTTCACTAATATGAACAAGAGATAATTTATAATAACCACAAAATACACTTTGGTCCAACTGTCTTTCACTAAAAACACTTATGGTGGTGAAGACATTTTGAGCCTTTATTTACAGCAGTAATCTTATTTATACCCTTCAGTTAAGGAGATTCAACTACATTGTAACTAAAGTAATTACATTTTAATTATGGTAACTTACTAGAATAAAATAAAATTATATTAGAATTATTAGAATGATTGTAATCTTTTGAAAATTACTAAATTGCTTTAGTACCTAAACTATATTTTTTTTCTTTGATACCAAAAATGTAATTACGAAATTGCCACTACTTTTTACTGAAAAAATCGAAATTTTTTACCACAGTAAAAAATATGTGAAAATTTTCTAAATAAACTTGTAACACCCGTCTCATCCTCACTCGAGAACGGCGTGCCACTAAACACATCTTAAAACTCAAATACTCCAATTTAATAAACACACCTTAATTTCTGGAAATCCATAAATAAATCCATAACTGAAATATATCGAATAAATCATAAAACCAATGTCTAAAAGCCAAATACGAAGAAAACGAGAAAATCCCAAAATAGCACCAGATATGATATACATCTACTACTTGTTCGTCTCACCTGAAAAGGAAGAAAGAGGGGTGAGTAATAGAGGAATTACTCAGTGAGGTACGGGATGCTAAAACACAGAAAACACAGTTCAGGTCATATCACTCCAAATACGGTAAAAAGAAACTAAACATGAACAAACACGGAACCTAAAGTACCCAACAAACAAACAACGGTCCTATTGACGGATTTTGTGACCGTCGGCACCCCCCGAAGAGGACAACATGGAATAAGTGTCCAATGGCACCACCCGTATACGATTATCGATCTCTGAAGGCACTGGACAACAGATCGACTAACCTGCCCAGCACCATCTCGCACACAACACACAACACGCGACGCAAGTACAGAAGTCCGTCTCTGTACCCCCGCAATTCCTATCATCTAACCTACTCGACTAACTAAATAAATAAACATGTATAAAGAAAACAATTAACATATTAATGCACATCAATGGGTTGAATCATCTATATTCCTAAGTCCAATTTACAAACAAAACTACCTAAACTCAATCAGAGAAACATATCATATATAGTTCTAAATCCCATCTCAGAAGTTCTAGACAAAAGTACGGATTTCTGTGGAAAAGCCACCCTCACCTTAGCAAAATGGCTGATAACTGCGGCTTCTGGACTCCGGATGCTAAAACGGATGCTAAATCTGAAATCAGCAAGAAAAATCGAGTGAGAACGACCTTCGAACGACGAAAAACGGATAACGGATCAGCTGGAAAAAGTCAACAGAAAAGTCAACAAAAAGTCATCAGAAAGTCAACGGTCAGCGGTCAACGGTCAAAGTCAACGGTCAACCCAGTCAGAGTCAATGGTCAGACCGGTCAACAGTCAAACCGGACTCAAACCGAACCAAACCGGACCTAAACTTAACCAAACCGAGTCGACCGAGTGAACTCGGTCACTGAGTCAACACGGACGAGTCAACGAGTCAACTCGGCGGCAGCGGTCAACGGCGGTGGCGGCGATGGTGGTTAACGGCGGCACGTGAACGACACGTGTGAGGCATCCGACGGTGATTGCAGGCGCGTCTGGCGGCGGTTTGCAGCGATCTTGGTGTCTACGGACTCGTCTCGTCAAGAATCAACTAAGAAGAACATGCAAGCTACCCCATTGATAGATCCCTTGTCCCAGATTGACACTTCGGGTGGTACGACGAAGGATAGTTCTTGGACCGAAGGCTACTAGCACTTACGGTTTGCGTGGATCAAATAGGACCGTTAGAGGTTGCGGAAGGCCTCTACTATTCCCACTCCTTTGGACCGTGGATATGACTCACCACGTCGCCCTTGGGAAGTTTCACTGCGGAAGTAACCCTTACCGACAGTTAGACTGTTCCTGAAGAACAAGGAGAATCACTGAATTCTCAAAGAACAAAGTTCAGAAAAAGATCAAAAGTTGTTTATTGAAATCGAAATGAAAGGTACTTTAGTGTTTTCTAGTCAAAGCAATAAATAAAGTACAGACATCTAGACATAGAATTCAGCTAGATTGACTGGCGAGTTGACTAGCCTAAAATGTCTCCTAAGCTACCCCAATGAGTGACCCTTAAGCAACTCGGTCGCGTCAGCTTGGATCACGGTCCACCAGGCTGGTCCGTGTGGGTTTTCTGCCTGTTCAGGCCTAAGCCTGAGCCCTTGTACCATGGTCTGGACTTGAGTGTGGAGTTCCTTGAGCTTGCACTTGGTGAATGGTCCACGTAATACGTCCGTTCCTTGGCCCGGCTGCACTTCACGTCCGCGAAAGAGGGTCTCCCCCGTCCGTCTTCCGTTTTCCCTTGTACCAAAGCCATTCTGTCTTTGCCGTTCTCATTTTCTTCGTCACTTGGATGTGAGTTCTGAATTCTAGGGTGAAGAATTCGGTCGTTCGGTCGTTGGTCTTTCCTCAGCTCACTCCCAGGTCGCATCGGGTCGATACGGTAGACGACACGGTCGTTGATTCCCATACCACGGTCGATGGTTCCCGTACCACGGTCGATTGTTCTCGTACTGCTCTGGCCAACCTCCATCCGCGGCCCCTTTGCTCCTGTGCCTGGTCCGAAGGTGTAGTCCCCGATTCCCATCATTCCCCTCCTCTTGAAAAGGATTTGTCCACGAATCCGGATCATCTGCCACAAAAGGAGATAGGTCAGAAACGTTAAAGCTTGTAGACACATCATACTTACCTTGGAGGTCTATCTGATAGGCATTGTCATGCAGGCGCTTGATAACAGTGAATGGTCCATCCTTCCTGGGCATGAGCTTCGACTTTCTCTCTTCAGGAAACCGTACTTCTCTGAGTTTTACTGAAAACAAAACTTATTATTATTCATGATTTTGGGCTCTTTAAATAGAGAATTACAAGTCATTTAAGTCCTAATTAAGAGCCTCACATGCAAAGCTTCTAGGAAATCGAAATTTGACTCAAATCTGCATGTAAGAGAGAGAAATACACATCAATAAATGCAATTAAAGCTTGAACTCGAAAATGAGTCTTCACTTGATAATCTCTGGGCTTCAAATGAGATATTTTCTTCTTTAAATCCAGCCCATGAAGTTGCAAGCCTTGATTGATGGATCGATTTCAGAATCATATCACTTAGATGTATCCATACTTGGTCCCCTGGTTGAAAGATCACTTTGCTCCTTCCTTTGTTAGCATACTTCTCGTAATGCCTTGTTTTTGCTTCTATGTTTGTTTTAACCTGTTCATGAGTCTTCTTGACTATTTCTGCTTTCTTTCTACCATCAACACTTTCACGATCGTTAATAGGCAAAGGTAAAAGATCAAAAGGAGACAGAGGGTTAAATCCATAGAAAATTTGAAAAGGAAAAAAATTCGTTGCAGAATGCACCGAATGGTTATAGGCGACCACATGGGGCAAGTGTTCTTCCCAAGTTCCTAAGTTTTTTCTAACCAAAGTTCAAGCAAAGCCGAAAGGATCCTATTGACTACCTCAGTCTGACCATCAGTTTGCGGATGGCAGGTAGTTGAAAACAAGAGCCGAGTACCTAGCTTGGCCCACAAAGTTTTCCAGAAGTAGCTATGGAATTTGGCATCACGATCAGACACAATATTCCTAGGCATTCCATGCAGTTTAACTATCTCCCTAAAGAACAGATCAGCTACATGCGAGGCATCATTTGATTTCAAACAAGGAATGAAGTGTGCCATTTTGAAAAACCGATCTACCACGACCAAGATGGAGTCCCTACCGGTTATAGACTTAGGAAATCCTAGCACGAAGTCCATGGAAAACTCAGTCCAGGGATGAGAAAGTATGGGCAAATGGGAATACAGACCTTGTGTGGAGTTTTTGGACTTAGCTTCCTTGCAGGTAACACATCGGCTGCAAATGCGTTCCACATCCTTCCGAAGGCCTTGCCAATAAAAGTGGTCTTGTAGGACCTTGAGTGTCTTGACTGGTCGGAAATGCCCCATTAGTCAACCTCCATGAGCCTCCCTGCAGAACAACTCCCTCGAAGAACAGTGAGGCAAACAAAGCCGGTTATCATAGAACAAGAATCCTTCCATTCGATGGTACTTACCGACCCCATGTCTAGCTCTAGCCAAATAGGGAATCTTAAAGTCCAAGTCAGTGTCGTACAAGTTCTTAATGAACTCAAATCCCAAAAGTTTGGTTCCAAGTGTAGAGAGAAGGGTGTACCTGCGGGATAGAGCATCAGCCACGACATTTTCTTTACCTTGTTTGTACTTGATGACATACGGAAATGTCTCTATGAACTCTACCCACCGGGCATGTCGCTTGCTAAGCTTCTGCTGTCCCTTGAGATGCTTCAATGACTCATGATCTGTATGGATGATGAACTCCTTAGGCCAGAGATAATGCTGCCACGTCTGGAGAGCCCTCACAAGCGCATAGAGTTCCTTGTCGTATGTTGCATAGTTGAGAGTAGCTCCTCCCAGCTTCTCACTGAAGTAAGCAACTGGTTTTCCCTCCTGCATAAGAACAGTACCAATTTCAATACCTGAGGCGTCACATTCAATCTCAAATGCCTTAAGAAAGTTAGGCTAAAAAAGTAAAGGGGTGTGAGTCAACTTCCCTTTTAAGGTTTGGAAAGCTTCCTCCTGTGCAGGACCCCATTTAAACCCGACATCCTTCTTGATCACCTCGGTCAGGGGAGCTGCGATCATGCTGAAGTCTGTACGAACCTCCAGTAGAACCCAGCTAGGCCATGGAAGCTCCTGACCTCTCCCACGGTCTTGGGACTTGGACAGTCTCGGATGGCCTTGACATTTGCTTCATCCACGCGGATGCCGTCGGCTCCTACAACAAAACCTACGAAAACTAGGTTATCCGTTCCAAAAGTACACTTAGCCTCATTAGCAAACAGGCGTTCCTTCCTGAGGACCTCTAAAACCTTGCCTAGGTGTTGCACATGATCTGAAAGGCTACGGGTGTATATTAGGATATCATCAAAGTAGACCACTACAAACTCTCCTATAAATGACCTAAGCACATGGTTCATCAGTCGCATGAAGGTACTGGGTGCATTTGTCAGACCGAATGGCATGACCAACTATTCATAAAGCCCTTGCTTTGTTTTGAATGCAGTTTTCCACTCATCCCCCTCTTTCATCCTAATCTGATGGTATCCACTCCTAAGATCTATCTTAGTAAAGATTCTAGACCCATAAAACTCATATAGCATGTCGTCTAGCCTAGGAATGGGATGTCGGTACTTAACTGTGATATTGTTGATGGCCCGGCAGTCCACGCACATCCTCCAGGAACCATCTTTCTTTGGGACCAATAGGACTGGCACGGAACACGGGCTCAAGCTTTCCCGGATGAAGCCTTTACCCATGAGCTCCTCCACTTGCCTTTGCAGTTCCTTGGTTTCCACAAGGTTGGTCCTGTAGGCCGGTCGGTTAGGCAGTGACGCTCCTGGGACTAGGTCTATCTGATGGTCAGTCCCACGTATGGGAGGTAGTCCACTGGGGTTATCTTCTGGGAACACGTCCTTGAACCTGTCCAACAAAGCCTTTAACTCACTCGGAATTCCCGGTGGAATGTCAGTAACCGTCAGCTTGTCTTGAAAAGCAAGCAAGATGTATTGGGTTTGAGAAGGGTCAGACTTCCTTACCTGGTTGGGTTTGATCAGAAGGCTGGTTACGTTAACCGGAGCCTTACCTTTCTTGTCAAGCTCTCGGCTAGCCCGTAGCTAAAGATGATCCTGATGAACCTCAAAAGGAGTAAGAGGGACCAAGGTAATCTTCTTACCCTCATGGTCAAAAGAGTAGCGGTTGGCAAAGCCATCATGGACAGCTTTCTTGTCGAACTGCCACGGTCGTCCAAGGAGTATGTGCCTTGCGTCCATGGGAAGCACATTACATTCTATCTCATCGGTGTATCTCCCAATGGTCAGAGGAATGGTGACCTGCTCCTTGACCTGTAGTTCCCCATCCTCACTCAACCATTCCAATTTAAATGGCCGAGGGTGCGGTCTCGTAGGTAGTCCGAGTTTCCTGACAAGGGAAATACTAGCTACGTTAGTACAGCTTCCTCCGTCTATGATCAGGGAACATACCTTGCCTTGCAAGACACATCGTGAGTGGAAGAGGTTTTCTCTCTGCTCTGACTCTTCAGGTCGGGTTTGCATGCTAAGAGTGCGTCTGGTGACCAGTAGCTGTCCCTGGGCCGGAAGATCGAGTGGTTCCTCTTCTTCATCGAAGATTGGTCCGGTGTCATCTTTCTCTTCTTCTGACTCGACCTCACCATTCTCAAGGAGAATCAGCACCCTCTGGTTCGGGCACTTGTTTGCGTAATGCCCCAGTCCCTGACACTTAAAACAATGTATATCCCTAGCCCTGCTCGTGGAGTCCACGGCTTTGCCTTTGTCAAACTGGGATGGTGGGTTAGTTTTAAACATAGAAATTGAATTTTGATTTGACACTGTACCCTTTTCTTGCGGAACAGGTCTCGTGGAGGTCGCGGCCTGGTAGCTGGCCCTCGGAGGATAGGTCGGCTTGAGGAAACCCCTCCTCTTGGTCTGCTGCTCAATGAGAATGGCCTTATGGAGCATTTCTTCAACGCTCTCAAACTCCTGTAACTCCATCCGGTCCATGTCTCTCGGTTGAGGCCGGATAGGAACCTGGCCATGGTCGCCTCATCCTTTTCTTCGATGTCAGCCTTCAGCATCAACGTTTCCATTTCCTGGAAGTAGTCCTCCACGTTTTTGGGTCATTGGGTCAAATGTCTCAACTTCTGATGGAGTTCCCTGTGATAATGACTAGGAACAAAATGCTTTCTCATTAGCAACGTTAGTTCATCCCAAGTAACAATGGGTGGCTCAGCATCCCTCCTTCTCAAGGCTACAACCTGATCATACCAGTTGATCGCATAGCCCCCAAACTTAGAGGCGGCCAATCATACCTTCTTTATTTCAGAGAAGTTTTGGCAGGCAAAGGTAAGTTCTACCTTCCTTTCCCACTCTAGGTAGGCGTCTGGGTCATTCTTTCCTAGGAACGATGGAATCTCCAGTCGGAGTCCTCCAAGGTTGTCATCGGCCATCCTCCTAGCGAATGGATTTTCCTCCTCTCGTACCCTCTGGCCTCTCCTAGGTTGAATGGAGCAAGTCTCAACTCGTTCGTCCTCTTCATCTTCCTCATCCGAGTGTTGAGTTTTTCCTCGGGTCTGGTTTCTTCTTGGAGCATGACCATGCCGCCCCTGTTGATCCTCTTGCACTCGGTCTAGCTTCTTGTGGATTCCTTCCAATCCTGCATTCATAACCTAAATAAAATGTTCATTCAAATAAGTTAGTTTCTCATTAGTCAAGCCAACTTCGGTCCGATCTCTCTCAATTCTGGCCATCTGATGTACCTGAAACACTAGACCCACAAGTTAGGTAAACAAAAGGTGTTTGACTCTCAGGTGTTTGGCTCACACTTATGATCACTCGCAGCTTGGTTTTCTCAATGTTCTAGACAAACAGTCCAAACCAATCAGTAGCTCTGATACCACTTGATAGATCCCTTGTCCCAGATTGACACTTCGCGTGGTACGACGAAGGATAGTTCTTGGACCGAAGGCTACTAGCACTTACGGTTTGCGTGGATCGAATGAGACCATTAGAGGTTGCGGAAGGCCTCTAGTATTCCCACTCATTTGGACCGTGGATATGACTCACCACGTCGCCCTTGGGAGGTTTCACTGCGGAAGTAACCCTTACCGACAGTTAGATTGTTCATGCAGAACAAGGAGAATCGCTGAATTCTCAAAGAACAAAGTTCAGAAAAAGATCAAAAGTTTTTTATTGAAATCGAAATGACAAGTACTTTAGTGTTTTCTAGTCAAAGCAATAAATAAAGTACAGAAATCTAGACATAGAATTCAGCTAGATTGACTGGCGAGTTGACTAGCCTAAAATGTCTCCTAAGCTACCCCAATGAGTGACCCTTAAGCTACTCGGTCGCGTCAGCTTGGATCACGGTCCACCAGGCCAGTCCGTGTGGGTTTTCTGCCTGTTCAGGCCTAAGCCCGAGCCCTTGTACCATGGTCTGGACTTGAGTGTGGAGTTCCTTGAGCTTGCACTTGGTGAATGGTCCACGTAATACGTCCATTCCTTGGTCCGGCTGCACTTCACGTCCGCGAAAGAGGGTCTTACGTCCGTCTTCTATTTTCCCTCGTACCAAAGCCATTCTGTCTTGGCCGTTCTCATTTTCTTGGTCACTTGGGTGTGAGTTCTGAATTCTAGGACGAAGAATTCGGTCGTTCAGTCGTTGGTCTTTCCACAGCTCACTCCCAGGTCGCATCGGGTTGATATGGTAGACGACATGGTCGTTGATTCCCGTACCACGGTCGATGGTTCCCGTACTGCTCTGGCCAACCTCCATCCGTGGCCCCTCTGCTCCTGTGCCTGGTACGAAGGTGTAGTCCGTGTCCCGATTCCCATCACCCACACTCAAACAAAACCGACCACATGAACTTACGACTAACAAGAGCAATCCACCAAGGACCAAATACTCACAAACCACTAAATACTCACAACCCACCAAATGCTCAAAACAAAAAGAAAATCTAAACAAAGTACACATACGGGCGATCGGCTCCGCTCCTGCGTGGTTCCTACAGCAAACACTCGTGGAGCAATGGCTGGACGCTTGGCTGGTGGCGGTAGCAATGCCTGCACATACTGCAGGCAATCCATGGAAATGTGTCCCATCTGACCACAAGAAAAACACTTAGTACACTCTCCGGTATGCTGGCGTCCACAACGTGAACAAACTGGCAGTCCTGACTGATCGGTCATCATCCTCTGTATCTCTGGTGCCTTCTCGTACTTGGGCTGAGTCGACTTGAAAAGTTTCTGCTCCTCAGCTATCCCTACCTCCTGAATAGCAGCCTTCTCTACCAGGTCGATCAGGGTGGTGTAGTCTCGCACAGCACAACGGTTGCGAATACCCACTCGCAGGCCATTCAGGAACCTCCTGATCAAGTCTTCCTCGTCTAAGATACCTCCAGAAAATCTGTGCAGACGTCTGAATTTCCGCTCGTACTCCCTGACACTCATAGTACCCTGAGAAAGGTGCTCAAAGGCATTTGCGTTCGTGTGCCTGACTTCTCGAAGGAAAGAACTTCCTGTCGAACTCCCTCTGAAAATTCTCAAATGTCAGCACATATCGGCCGCGCCTTCCCTCAACAACTCCATCCCACCAGTGAATAGCATCATCTCTCAGATACTGAGTAGCCAAGTCCAACCGAAACTCTTCTGGACACCTCATACGATCAAGGTTGCGGTTCAGCATCCTCCTCCAATTGTCTGCGGCGACAGCATCCACATCTCTAGTGAACTTATCCAAACCCATCTCCCTCATCTGTTTCATCACGGTCAGCGGTCAACGGTCAAATTCAATGGTCAACTGTCAACCCATTCAGAGTCAACGGTCAGACCGGTCAACAGTCAAACCGGACTCAAACCGAACCAAACCGGACTCTGAATCAAACCGGACCTAAACCAGACCAAACCGAGTCGACCGAGTCAACTCGGTGAGCCACTGAGTCAACACGGACGAGTCAACTCGGCGGCGCCGACGGCTTACCGGAGGCGGCGGCGGCGGTCAATGGCGGCGCGTGCATGACACGCGCGAGGCTTCCGACGGCAATTGCGGGTGCGTCCGGCGGCGGTTTGCGGAAATCTTGGTGTCTACGGACTCGTCTCGTCGTCCTGAATCCGATGTTAGCCTTGGATTTGCGAGATTCACCATGGTTAGAAAGTTATGGACGATTTACTGTTCGGCTGAAGTGGAAAGTTATCGAAAATTGGTTTCCGAGATTACCTTTGCCTCGGATTCGGTGATACACTGATAGATCCACGCTGTAGCTTCTATGGAAGGTCACATGTAGAGGAAGACGAGGAGACGAAGCTGCCTTCTAAAAAGAGATGTTCACAGCAACATACTTATGAAGCAAGTGAAGTGCTAAAAAAGTGTTGTATGCAGTTAAACTCTCTTAGTGTAGCAGTTGGAAAAAGATATGATACGAGAGAAAACTTAATGACAAAATTACAATTCCTCAGTGTATTAGAGAAGTTTGATTTCGATGTGGATATATCAAACCCAGAACTTCTGATTGTTTCATGCTACGTTGAAGGCTGTATATGGAGATTAAGGGTTACTCCGATTGATGATAGCTCTAATTTTTATGTTCGTATATATAATGATATGCATACATGCTCAGTGACTGAACAATCAGCACGTAGCCGTTAAGCTTCCCTACTCATACTCGGTGTATTGTATAAATATATCATTTGTGGTGGTGGTAGCATTGACAAATCTGTCTTACCTAAACACGTTTCTCAAACACTTAATGTGAGATTTGGAGTACTGGTAATATTTTTTCTTAATATATTCTAATATAATATATTAATGGTGTTGGTTATGAACACGTTATGATGTTTTATCCTGTTTTGGTAGATGGATTACGAGAAGGATTACTGGAAGGCTCATCGTGCTCTCATAGCAGCACGCGAGCTGGATTTAGGAATCCCAGAGATTGGTTACACGATGTTGCTGACATATCTGTATGGTATTAGGAGAGCAAACCCATGAACTATAACACGGTTAGAAGTTGATGAGAAAGATACGTTCAAGCGTTTATTTATCGCATTTGGTGCAAGCATTGATATATCATGGTTAAAAACCATGATATAAGTTGTGTTTATAGAGTCTTTTTAGTGTTTTTGGAGTCTTTTAGAGTCATTTGCAGGTTTAGGTACGTTCGAGGCTTAATTAGAGATTATGGATCATTCTGGAGTTAATCAGGAAGTTGTGCTAAAGGATTCAAGTCAGAAACCACTTTTTGAGTTGGTGTCGGTCGACACAAATAAGACAGATAAATTCCACGCCAATTTTCAAGTTTTGAAGAAAAATAAAATTTACCCAGAAATTTCCATTATTTGCAAATAAGTCACTGTTTGAGTTTTTGGGCTATTTATAGGATTTTAAGGTCATTGTTTAAACCTAAGCTTTATGTTAGGTAGAGAAATTGTTAGCCGTCTTATTGGAGAGAAGAATCCAAACTCCACAAAAGATTCAAAACTCCTTTACTTCTTATCTTATTTCTTTTATGCAATCTACTTCTATTATGATTTCTTTTTCAATAATCATGTCTGAGTAGTTTGCTAGTTAGATTTAAGGTTTCTCAATAGGGATTTGATGGATTGTTAAGTTGATTGGTTAGTTAAGGATTCTGGAACACTAGTTTTTCATCTAGGGTGTGATTAATGCTTGATCTTAACTGGCCAGTTAGATTATTGATCGTAGGTTGATTCTCGCAACAAAAGTTGGTTAATTAGCTAGAGAGAACTATAGGTGAGCAAATTGTCCATTCACAAAGGAATTTGGTTTGGAGAATTTGTGAACAAATCGAATCTGAAATTATTACATGTTTAGACTTTTGAATTCACAAATAAATTTGGTTTTCTAGGTTGCTAGACATAGCAGAATCTTGATTGACTGATTAGCTTGCATTCCTGATTCCTTGAGAATTCCTTGAGCCTGACCTTTCTCCCATATGATTTACAACCGATTTTACTGCATTGCTTTCATTACATTATTTCTTATTTAGCTTAATTCGAAACCCAATAATGTATTGTGTGATCTTGAGTCTCTGTGGAATTCGACCCCTAAGTACTGCATCAATCTCTTAATTTGGAGAGTAGCTCTAGGGTATTTTTGAGCATATCAAATTTCAGCGTCATTGTCGGGGACTCATCGATTCACCATTAGATTAGGTATAGAATTTAGTCTAGACACTTAAGTTTTTGTTTACTTACATTGTTCTTTCTCTTTTCTTGTGTTTCAGGTGCATGCATAATCGCAACACCAGACACAATAATAAAACTCAGCTTGTGAATCTCACGAATCAGGAGTTGAGAGGGTTAGAACGTACAAACCGCAAAGCAAGGAAGTCAGCAGACATGAGGAGAACAATCATTCGACCTGATGCTGCTAGAGTCTTACGAGACCAAGAGGGTCACACTTACAATGACGATGGGGACTAAATCGATGATCAGGGGAATGTCATCCCAGAAGATGCCCAGCTTGTTGCTGCAAGACAAGCTGTGCCACCTGCTCGAGGAAGGACACTTCCTGATTTCAATAGACGTGATCAGTTTTATGCTAATAGGTCGGGAATTCGTCCTCCTCCTTTCCAAATGAATGACCTTGAGCTGAAACCTGCATACTACACTCTTGTGGGTCAGCATCTCTTTCATGGTCTTCCTCATGAGCATCCCATGGATCACATTGAAAAGTTTGAGGATTTGATGACAAGCATTAAGTTAAATGGTGTTTCTGAGGACTATCTGTTCTGCAAGTTGTTCTCATACTCTCTTGCTGGGGATGAAACTTATTGGCTCAAGCAATTGCAGCCAGGTTCTTTGACATCTTGGAAGGATACTAAGAATGCATTCCTCAAAAGTTTCTTTGACGATGAAAGGTCTGAGGAGCTGAGGACAAAGATTTCTGCATTCTCTCAGGGACCTGCTGAAGCATTCAATGCTTCTTGGTTGAGGTTCAGAGCATATCAGAGGGATTGTCCGCACCATCGCTTTAGTGATGTTCAGCTGTTGGGCATTTTCTTCAGAGACATAGATTGGAGGTACCATATGGCTTTGGATGCTGCAAGTGAAGGAAACTTCAATACCAGAAGCCCAGAGGAAGCCAAAAAGCTTATTGAGAACTTGACATCTAACAATAGTACCAAGAATGCAGACTATGAAAGGAAGAGGCTGGTTGGAAAAAAGGAAGGTGCTCAGAGTGCTGAAGTGAAAGCAAAACTTGATTCTATCCACAATCTCCTTGTGGGAAAGAAGTAAGTTCAGTTTACTGCAGAGGTTGAAACCTTTAAACCAGAGGAAGATGATGTAAATTTCATCAATGGAGTTGGGTTTCAAGGTCAGAGATTTGGAAATCAGAAAGGTTATGGTTCTTCTTACCAGAAGCCTTTTCAGAACAACAACTTCACAAGAACTTATGGTGCTTCTTCTTACCAGAAATTTGAACAGAATATCAATGGAATCTATGTTGGAGTAGGTTTTGGAAGGTCAGACAAAAATGACTGTGAACTTCCATGGGAAGCTGAATGCTTTGTATATTGACCTGACTGGGAAGATTGAGTCTTTGGGTGCTCATGTTAAGAAGCTGGATATTCAGGTTGCTCAAACTGCTGATGCTGTCAAAAGATAAGAGAGATTTATTCCTGGAAAGACTGACACCAACCCAAGGCATCATGTCAATGCCATCATAGTGAGAAGTGCAGAGGAATTCGTGGAACCTCAGAGTTGGAAATTGAGAATTTTGGAGGTCTGCAGCTGGTGTCGGTCGACACCAACCAAAATTCTCGAAAAATCGAGTTCTAACGAAGAGAAATCGAGCCAGCTCGATACAAAGGAGTCAACACCAGAACTCAGTGTTGATCGATACCCTACACAGGCACAAACGTATCTCCCTGAAACATCCAAAATAGCTGAGGAAAAGGTGTACAAACCTAAGATTCCCTTCCCAAAGAATAATAGGAAGTCCAAACAGGAGATAGAGAAGGGAAGTTGCAAGATAATAATTGACAAGGTGCTGATTGAGATACTATTGGTTGATGCAGTCAAACTTTCACCTGCACATAAGATATATGTTAAAAGGATGGTTGTGAATGGTGTGAGTCCTGAGGAAGCAGCATTGCTCACAAAAGACATCAGTGAAATTCTCTTGAAAAGGACAGTCTCAAAGAAAGAGAAAAAGGTGAGGGTCTCGGAACAAGTCAGTGCTATGATTCAGAGTAGAATTCCAGAGAAGATGCCTAATCCAGAGAGCTTTGTACTAGATTGCTCCATCTCAACAGGATGATTCCCTCATTCTCTTTTTGATCTTGGCTCAAGTATGAATTTAATGTCTCACTCTGTTGCTGTAAGTCTTGAAATGACTGATTTCAAGCGTACAAAGATCCATCTTATCCTTGCTGATCGTTCCAAAAGGATTCCAGAAGGTGTTTTAAAGGATGTTCCACTCAAGATTGCAGGCTGCATGTTTCCCACTGACTTTGTGGTTTTGGAGTATGGTGAAGAACCTCAAGATTCTCTTCTACTAGGAAGATCCTTCTTAGCTACAGCAGGTGCCATCATTGATGTGAGAGAAGGGAAGATAGAGCTGGATTTGGGAGATGTTGTAATGGAGTTTGACATGGATAATCTCAGGAGGAAACCTACCATTGATGGACAAACCTTTTCTGTCTAGACTGCCATGGATGAGGACACAATCATAGAACATCCAGATGGCATTACTGCTGGGTATGCCAAAGAGGTGGAGGCTAGTGGGCAAAAGAACAAGCTGGTTGTTCAAGAGAAATTGTCTGAAACTTCTGAGAAAGCTTGGGGTTTTGCATACTTTAAATCGGAATCCTTGTTCAACTCTGATAAGATTGGTCTGTAATTATGGGTTCCCTCTCTCTTCCCTTCAACTAAAAAAAAAGACTAAACAAAAGATATAGGTCGAAAAGAAGTGAACCGAGAAGTTGGCGGAAACCCCGTTAGTTCTTGTGTCTCATGGAAGCCTGTCTAAAAAAAAATAAACGGTCAGTCGTTAAAAAAGAAATAAAATGATACCCTCGACTGACTGGAAGTGAGAAAAGGGAGACGAAAGAAACCAGAAGCAGGCTGTCTACAAAATCAGATACTTGGATGAGTAAGAGTCTATGTATCATTTGATCGATATTCCCTCGATGAGACTGCACTTAAAATTTAATAAGGTCACCAATGGTGATTTTCGATACCTCTTATGGATTGTGGATTGATATGGGGATGGTTGGTAAGGCGTCAGAAAAATAATTGAGGTTTTATCAAAAGTTGGTGTTGTTTGATGTGGCTTACAAAGGTGTTGGTTGATTCAGTATTCTAAAGGATATGTGAGTTCCTATGTTTTTAAACCTCTTTCACAGGCTTCGTTTTATGTTTTACTTGAGGGCAAGCAAAAACTAAGTCTGAGGGAGTTGATATATCATAGTTTTTATGGTTTAACTCGTGTTTATATAGTCTTTTTAGTGTTTTTTGAGTCTTTTAGAGTCATTTGCAGGTTTAGGTACCTTCAAAGCTTAATTGGAGATTTTGGATCATTCTGGAGTTAATCAGGAAGCTGTGATGAAGAATTCAAGTTAGAAACCACTTTTAGAGTTGTTGTCGGTCGATACCAATCAGACAGATAAAATCCATGCCAGTGTTCAAGTTTTGAAGAAAAAGAAAATTTACCCAGAAGTTTCCATTATTTGCAAATAAGTTCATGTTCGAGTTGTTGAGCTATTTATAAAATTTTAAGGTCATTGTTTAGACCTAAGCTTTATTTTAGGGAGAGAGATTTTTAGCCGTCTTTATGGAGAGAAGAATTCAAACTCCTTCGGAGAAGATTCAGAACTCCTTTACTTCTTATCTTATTTCTCTTATGCAATCTACCTCTATTATGATTTATGTTTCATTAATTATGTCTGAGTAGTTTGCTAGTTAGGTTTAGGGTTTCTCAATAGGGATTTGATGGATTGTTAAGTTGATTGGTTAGTTAAGGATTCTGGAACGCTAGTTCTTCATCTCGGGTGTGATTAATGCTTGATCTGAACTGGCCAGTTAGATTATTAATCATAAGTTGATTCTCGCAACGAAAGTTAGTTAATTAGCTAGAAAGAACTCTAGGTGAGAAAATTGTGCATTCACAAAGAAATTTGGTTAGGAGAATTTGTGAACAAATCAAACCTGAAATTATTGCATGTTTAGACTTTTGAATTCGCAAAAAAATTTGTTTTCTAGATTGCTAGACATAGATAGTTTTCGCAGCGGCAGGTGGTTCACTTTTTCATTGCGTTTCGAGTTTTAGAACATAGCATAATCTTGATTGACTGTTTAGCTTGCATTCCTGATTCTCTGAGAATTCTCTGAGCCTCACATTTCTCCCATCTGATTTACAACCTATTTTACTGCATTGCTTTCATTACATTATTTCTTGTTTAGCTTAACTCGAAAACCAATAATCTATTGTGTGATCTTGAGTCTCTGTGAAATTCGACCTCTAAGTACCGCATCGATCTCTTAATTTGGAGAGTAGCTCTAAGGTATTTTTGAAAATATCAAGCATCATAGGTTTTCCTTACATGAGGAAAGTTGTGGTCGTAGACGGAACATTTTTGCAAGGAATGTATAAGAGAACATTACTGATTGCGTCAGCTCAAGATGGGAACTTCCAGATATATCCTAATGCATTAGCCGTTGTCGACACTGAAAATCATCAATCGTGGGAGTGGTTCTTCACACAACTGAATCGTGTGATACCTGATGAAGATGGACTGTCCATAATTTCAGATAGACACATATCAGTTGCAAATGCAATTTCGAAAAATACTCTCTAGCTAACCGTGAGATTTGCATGTATCATCTACGTCAGAATATCATCGTCAAGTTTAGAAGTGCAGATGCCTTTGGATTGGTGAAAAAAGCTGCTAATGTGTTCAAGATCTCTGAGTTTCAAGCCTTATTCAATCAGATTGATGTTTTGAACCATGAATTGCATAGTTACTTGGAAAGAGCTGGTATAAAATTATGGTCACGTGCTTATTTCCCGGGTGACAGATACAACATGACAACGACACACATAGCAAAATCTTTGAATAAAATTCTTAAAGACTTTAGAAGTCTGCCAATTGTGCATCTCCTAGAAGAGTAAGGTCCATGATGATTAGATGGTTTTCACAGAAAAGGAAAGATGTTCGAGGACTGCATACTCTGTTGTCACGAGGAGTAGAGAAACTATTGGAGGTTAATCCTATTTACCAATAGTATTGTTATTTTTAGTTGGTTGTCATAAGCTAATGAGTTCGTTGTGTTTTTATAGGAGCGTGTTGACTATACTAAACATGTAAATGTTCAAGAAATAGATGACCACCAAGCTCAAGTGCATGGTAAATCGAGCATACATGTTGTTAATCTCACGGAGAAAAAATGTTCTTGTCGATGGTTTGGCTTGACATAGTTTCCATGCGTTCATTCCATAGCGGTTGCGGAGGAAAGGAAAGTGTATACGATTTCTATGTGTCATCCGTACTACTCAAATAACTACTTATGTAATGGCTTTAATAATTTTGTTATGCCGAGGGATATCGACATGCCTGTTACAGAAAACGTATCCGAAAAAACTGTGTTTGCCTCCCCTATTTAGACAACCCCCTGGACGACCAAAGAAGTCTCGAAAAAAATCTGGATTGGAAGTAGCATTAGAGAAGAAGAAACCTTGTAAACCTCATACATGTTTTCACTGTCACCAATGTGGACCTAACCGTGCGACGTGCCTAGTTTAATTTTATACTTTTTGTGTTTTATATCTTGAGGTTTATGGTTTTGTAGTTTTGTTTTTGAACTTGTCATAAAAATCATTAGGCCGTACGTTTATGACGGTATTTTACCTCTTTGAAGTTCTATTTCTCTTTCTTAGGCTTTTGATCGAAGTTATCTTTAGTTTAGTTTTTGTCCTTTTAATATATCTTCTTTTACGTTTGATGTGTTTTGTTTTTAACGGTTTATAAGAAAGCTTTTCAAACATTTTCGTGTCTTTTTAACCACGATCGATCAACCCCCTAAACGATCGATCCTAAACACTGGAATTTGTACGAGGAAGATTAAGATCGAGTGTTGGGAGAACGATCGACCATTCAGAGGCAGATCGATCGATCGCATCTTGCGAAGAATCAACGAGTATTTTGAGAATCGACCATTAAAGAAGAGATCGACCATCCAACAAAGGATCGATCGATCGCGTCTGGTAAAGAACCAGCGAAAGTTTGAAAGATCGACCTCATTCGGGGCGATCAACCGATCATGAGCTCGCCCAATCGATCAGAAACCAGATCGGTCGATCGCACTAATGAGATGAAAAATGAGAATATTTGAGATCGACCTGTTAATGTCCGATCGATCGATTTATTGCCCGATCGATTGGTCGTGTAGGGGATCGATCGATCTCAGGTATAAGTTTAAAATCGGAAACTGTCAGATGGACCAAATCAAAGTGGGAAACGATCGATCTACCACAAGTTATTCCCCAAAATCGCCAAAAATCACCCAAACTCTAACTCTTTCAATTCTTGACGGATTATGACGTTTTTAGGTGGTTTCCACTCGGTTTTTCTCCTTCTCTCTGTGTCCAGTCATGTAACCACCAGCCGTCAAAGGTATGAAATTCTATCTCCATTTTTAGAATTCGAAAATCATAGCTAGAACTTGGAATTAAAGATTGCTAGGGTGTTTTTATTTTATTTTGTGTGTCCTCCTAGTTTCCTAGGGTAGTTTCGCGGCATTCTCCTTGTCAATTGCTAAGATTTGTGTGCGAAATTATAATTTGGGGGAAAAAAGGTTTGGAGAAGATGACTGTTCATCGCGACCAGGCTATCAATCAATCGTCCCTCCGATCGATCGATCAGTCGCCGGGTCGTGAAGAACAGTCTTCCTAACTATTTTTTCTCATACTTCCAATTCCACACACAAATCTTAGCAATTAACAAGGGGATGCCGGGAAACTACCCTACACAATTGGACATTCATCTGTGTTTTGCTGAACGTGACATTGGCTTTCGGTTTTGCAGGAAATGCCTCCAAAGCAAACCGATCAACGATAAAAAAACGACAGGCCTCGACATCACAAGACAGGTCTAATTATACCGATGAGTATGCAAGCCTTCCCGGATATCCTTGGCCACGACCCGATAACACACCATTCACCAATTTGATATGGCACACACCGCTGATTCCGAGAACCACACTGAAAGACTTCACCGCTAAAACCATGAGATACCAATTGTACAAGCATGGGGGACCATGGGCACCACACAACTATATCTTCTACAATGGTTTACTGCAGATTGACATGGCACCTACGAAGTTCGTGTGCGACTGCACGCTACTCAGGATGGAAATAAAGGATGAGGTCCAAGGTATGCTGCAA
This sequence comes from Iljinskaea planisiliqua, assembly GCA_900108845.1. Lineage (NCBI taxonomy): Eukaryota > Viridiplantae > Streptophyta > Magnoliopsida > Brassicales > Brassicaceae > Iljinskaea > Iljinskaea planisiliqua. The sequence continues at coordinate 98,397 of FNXX01000015.1, read as the reverse complement.
AGGATGAGACTTGACCGTATTGCCTATAAGACATTTCTTCTCTATCCGGAGTTAGTCCATCAGTTCCTTGCTTCTGCGGACCTCCGCTACGAGGAACAGAATTTTCCTCTTGCCAGCGAATGTACTCTCTCCTACTTCTCCAGTGGACTCCTCTATAAGATCTCTATCCGCGACCTTTGTGACCTCTATAGTTTCGTCCGTACTCGAGAGAGCTGCCATTTTCCTTAAGATTTTCCTCAAGCTGCTGAGTTGTGGCATTTGATTGGCTCTGGACCTTATGAGTCATGTGGAGTAAAGCTGACTCTGATCCGGAACCCAGTGGTCCGTGTAGTTGCCAAGATCATTGAAAACATTCTGTTCGCTAAGGAAGAATCTGGAGCTTTGCAAAGGGATGAGTTGATGCTATTATACTTTGGGCTACCCTCTCTTATCGAAGGTATCTACAGCACCCCTCCTCCATCCGAGCTTGGCACCAACCTTCCAACCTTGGTGTTATCTTTGCTGAAAATTTAGTATCCAAGAAGGCTTGAGGCCTTAATACGGTGAATAAGAAGAGAAAGAGGATTGTCAGTCTTCTTACTCCACTTTTCCGCTTTCATAGAATTGATCTCGGTTCCACAGCATGCGAAACTTAGGTGGATCTTTTGACGAGCAGTACTTTCAGAACAGTCATGTTCTTAAGCACGGGTACATTTACCAGTTCCAGAACTGAGCAGGCACTTTTCAGTATTGTCGGCTTCCTCTACCCGAGCACACTGCACTCACATCTCAGGAGAACATCGAGTTCTCCCTTGCACCAGAGCTCATTTGTCCTCACCAATCCACATCTGCACTCAGATGCAGAGGCAGCTCTTCCAGAGTCGCTGCCACACAGCTTCACCTGGAGGATGATAGGGGCCCCGACATATTCACACTGCCAGACCACAACCCTGCCCCGGCCCACGACATCACGGAGCAGCTCCTCCCGGATTACATTGGTGAATATGACCTTCCCTCACTTTCCGCAGATGCTACTGAGGCAGACCGTTGGACCTGGATGATTGAGTCTAAAAAAACGAAACAACACGGTGATGCAGGGAATTTGCAGAGCTCTTACCAAGCTCCGATGCCCGGGACCACCATCTTGCTTCCATGCTACTGAGACTACTCATGCAGCGACAGCCACCACATCCACCACCACCACTCCTGCTGTTGCTGGACACACGAGCCCTCACCAGAGATGATTTCGATGAGATCTCAGAGCCGGACGCACGCCTACCTAGGCGCAGAAGAGGACCCGGCCAGAGTCGGAGTGTCAGCCCCAATGCATGGGCTTAGTATCATTTCTATCTATCCCGTGTATGACTATTTTACTTTATTTTTGCGTAAGCCGTATTGTCCTTCTGATGTTCTTCTACACCGAGACAGTGTAAAGCAGGTCAGCGGGAGGGTACTTACTCGGACTAACACATTTTCTTTGTTTTTGCTTCTTATTGAGACATTTTCATGTTTTTATTGAGTCAGTCCAAGAACTAAGTATGAGAGAGTCTTCTTTTACGTTTTCTTTATAAATCGTGTTTGTGATTTGAATTTTTTCAAATATTTAATCTGAACAAGAGACGAAAACAGGAACATGTGTTTTTTATTGTTTTTAGTAAAATTATTTTTGTAACCTGTAAAGTAATTGCTGTAAAATCATAACTTACACATATGTAAAGTAATTACTAATCATTGCTTTATCATAAGAAGTTAAACCACCAATCTTAATAAAAATTAAGAAATCTACCTAATATTACAAGCTTAATAAAAAGAAGCTATTCAAAAGGATTGACGTCAAGAAGTTCGATGCCTTAGTCTACCAGGTTTGGTGTCTCAATCGTAAAGCTAATTGTAGACAAAATGCAGGCATGTTTGCATCACAAAGGCATTCAAAATTTCCTCCCATTGCTAGATGATCTATGTACTTAACTGCATATACGTCACGGTCACTGACGTCGTGATTTTCTGGGGATATTTTTCACACGGTTTACCCCAACATAGCAATCTTCTTCTTTCGAATTGTTGCTAGAACTTGGAGATTAAGTAAATATGGGATCATCTTTGCAAATGGCCGACACACTTGTATTACCTCATTGGTTCTTGTATTGGACGGGATACTATCATAGACGTCAATACGCTCCTTTAAGTTTATGTCCAAAGCTACCCAATGGTCGCTTTTTATATGGTGAGTGATGTACAAGTGGTCGACGTCTATATACAATTTCCGATTCGTCTGACCAGAGTCGTCATAGTTACCATTGAAAGTATTGATGTAGCCAGTGGAAAATTTGAAGTTCTTTGAACCCAACTCGAATTGTTTGAGATCAGTGACCCATCATTTCAAAAATGTTGGATCAAGAAATGCCACTCGTTTACTGTACAGAGAAACTTCTAACATACTAAAACATATAATTACAATCATTATAATAATAATATAATATAATAGCAATACACAGTTAATCATTAAAGGAGTCGAAATGAAGGAAAAGAACCTGAGTTTGAAGAATATCATACGATAGAGCACCTACTCCCCTTCAGATCACATGCTCCATCCGTCTGAAGCAGATATGGAAACTCCACTAACCTAGTTTTAGGACGCAATGAAGGAAGAAAAGAGGGGAGTCGTCACCATCTTGAATCTATCATCTTTTCTTCATTTTGATTTCATCATCTTGTACACAACACCTTGAGAGCTTTTTGTGACCTAGATACCTTTTCATAGAGTTTTGAGAGTTTCTACTTGTAAGATCTGGAGAAAAATCTCTGCCACACTTGAGAAGAATCCTGAACCTTTGTCATCTCCATTTTATATATTTCATGAATTCCCTTTCACTTGTTGTGTTCTGTTCTTCTATGTTTGAGTAGATCATCTAGTTAGATCAAGGATTTCAATGGTATTCATGAGTTGATGGGTTGGACACAAATAGGGATTTGAATAGATTGTCTTCACCATTTTTTAGTCTTAATGCCTAGATTGAACTGATCACTTGATTCATAGATTTTAGGTTAATCTATTCATCAAAAGTGCAATAGGTTTCTAGAAGAGACTTTGGTGAGAGTTTTGTCCTTGACCAACGACAATTGATGTTAAGGCAAATCGTGAGCATATAAAACATGTGCAATAATGCTTGTCTGCGATTTTAGGACCAAACGACAATTTAGGATTCTAAGTTGTTAGATAAAGTCGTTGATGCCATGATAATGGATTGATATTATCTTTATGTTTGAGTTGAAGACTTGTGCTTAAATGTCCCCCTGAATAGTTGTTCGATCTTTTGCTCTGAATTTTCTGCGAAAGTTCCTTGGTCTAACGCCTTGTTTTTACTGAGTTTAAATCACTGTTTAATTCTGTTACTTGTTACCGAAACAACTTAACCAACTTGCTTGCTTAGCTTCCTTTCAATTCCTTATAGATACAAAGTGTACCATTAGTCCTCTGGAAATCGAAATTTTCTGTATTACAATTATAAGTTGTGCACTTGCAGTAGAATAAAAACACTAAATCCAGTGTATCAAGTTTTTGGCACCGTTGCGACGGGGAGCAATTCGTTATTTTTGTGCCTTGGTTTGAATGTTAGTCTAAGATTTTACTAACTTGTTTTTCTTCCTCTCTATTGTGTTTGTTTCAGCTGTATGACCACAAGAACCACGAGGAGCAATAAATCTGAAAATCTCGTAATCTTTTGCTAAAGGGAACCAAAAGACAGTCCGTTTAGTTGATGAAAATGGAAAAGGACCTCTATCTAAGGATTTTTGGGATGAATAGGATGATAATCAGCTTGAGGTCAGCTATGTGAATTGGCAAGAATTTATGCAAAATCGTGGGTTCAACCAAACCTATAGGAGGGACCCCAACTTGTTCTATAGGAGCACCAATGTGGAAAATCCACAAGATCAAGTGTTTCCACAACAACAAGGAAGCCAAAATCAACTGTCTCAGAATGTGGGGTTTCAGAAAAGCTACTCCAACAATTTAAAAGGGAAGTAGTTCATCACCTACCAAGGGCAAAATCATTTTCAAGGAGGATATCAAAAATCACAATTTACCAACATGCAACATTCTTCAAGCTTTGTAAACACCTCATAAGATGACCTGAAGTACCTGATGCAACAGCTGCTACTGAATCAGTATAAGTCATCTTCTGAAATCAATGTCAAGGTTGATCACATGCACAACAATATGAATGGCAAGTATGAAGCAGTGTGGACTCATATGAAGAAATTGGATGTCCAAGTTGCACAAACTGTAGAACCTGTCAAGAGAACACCTGGAACTCTTCCTGGGAAGCCTGAAAATCCTAGAGCAGACTATATGAATGCCATTGAATTGAGAAGTGGGAAGACACTTCAGGTTGCTGCAGCACCAACCCAGAAATCGGAAAAGGGGAAAGAGATATTTGTGGCGCACCTGCTCCAGGAAGAACAGCATGCTCCTGGCGAAGAAAACTCGAAGGAACACCCCTCAACATCTGGAGCACATGCTCCTTTTCCCCCTCGGGGTGCTCCAGGCAGAGATTTTACGATGGGGCACCTTAGCCTATCGACGGAGCACATGCTCCATCAGGGTGCTCCGTTCACTTCTTCATAAAAACCTGTAACAGCTCCATAAAGGGTTTACAGACCTGAGGTACCCTAGCCAGTTCCACTTAAGAAGTCCCGAAAAGACCTATACGAGGCTAAATGCAAGGATGATGCCTTCTTTGAAGAGTTACTTGAAATGATTGTTACTTAGAAGAGTAGATGAGGATAAGAATTTAATGCTGGCTTCAAAAGATTGCAGTATTGTACTGCAAAACAAGGTACTTAAGAAGATGGGTGATCCAGGGAGATTTGTTCTATCTGTGCAAATCAAACCCAATACCTTTGTTTAAGTGTAAATCTTATGCCATAATATATGGCTAAGGGACTTGGGTTTCACCAAGTTTAAGCCAACAAGAATCTCTCTAGTTTTTGCTGATAGATCAACAAAGCTGTCTGTAGGAATTCTTGAGGATTTGTATGTGAAGATTGGGAACACTCTAATCCCTGCAGATTTTGTGGTTCTGGAACTTGATGAACAACCAAGATACCCTCAGATTTTGGGTCGACTATTGCCCTACACATCAGGTGCAATAATTGATGTGATGAGTGGAGTGAATGATCTCAAGTTGAGAGATATTGTGGTGAAATTCAAAATGGATAAATTGCTGAACAGACCCATAATGGATGGGCAGACTTTCACCATTGAAGGTGATGATGCAATCTTAGAAGAAGTGGTTGAAGAGGTCTTATCTACTGATCAGTTGCATTAACCGTGGCTGAAGGAAGATATGATTTTGTGAGTGAGCATGCTAATGAGTTTGCAAAGATGCTGGATTCAAGCCTCAGAGTGGAAAGGATGGTAGCCTACATGAGTCTAGAAGAAGGGGAGAACTCAAATGCGGAAATTACGAACAGGGGACCTGCTCCGAAGTCAACTCTTATTTGAGTTGAAAGCTCCTAAACTTGAGCTGAAAACACTTCCTGCCGGGCCAAGACACACATTCCTTTGAACAAACTCTACTTACCCTGTGATAGTGAACTCTGAACTAAACAATGTGGAAGTTGCCTTACTTTTGTGAACGTAGAAAGTATAGAAAGGCATTAGGATACTCACTTGATGCAATCATTAGAATCTCTCCTGATCTTTGCATGCATAAGATACATCTAGAAGACGAATCGATGAGTTCTATAGAATATCAGAGGAGGCTAAATCCGAATCAAAAAGATGTTGTTAAGAAGAAGATAATAAAACTTCTAGAGGATAGTGTGATCTATGTCGTTTCTGAAAAAAGTTGATTTAGTCCAATTATTGTAGTTCCTAAGAAAGGTGGAATCACTGTGATTAAAAATAATAGAAATGAACTGATATCAACTAGGACTGTAACTGACCATAGAATGTGTATAGACTATCAGAAACTGAATGCTGCAACCCGTAAGGATCATTTCCCTCTGCCTTTTATTGATCAAATACTTGAAAGATTGGCTAACCACCCTTACTACTGTTTTCTAGATGGTTACTCTGATTTCTTTCAGATTGAAATCCATCCGGATGGCTAGAAGAAGACGACATTCACATGTCCTTATGGCACTTTGTTTACTGGTGGATGTCATTAGGCTTGTGCAATGCTCCGACTACATTGCAGTGGTGCATGATTCTATCTTTACTGACCTCATCGAAGACATTATAAAAGTTTTCATGGACGATTTCTCTGTCTATGGAAGCTCATTTTCTGTCTGTTTGTCGAATTTGTTCAGGGTATTTCAACGATGTGAAGAGAAACATCTGGTTTTAAACTGGGAGAAATGCCACTCTTTGGTAAGGAATGAGATTGTGTTGGGTCATCGAATCTCAGAGTAGGGTATTGAGGTTGATAAGGCGAAGATAGAGGTTATGATGAGCTTACAGCCGCCTACATCAGTAAAGGGATCCACAGTTTTCTGGGTCATGTTGAGTTCTACCGGAGGTTTATGAAGGAGTTCTCCAAGATAGCGAGACCTCTTACACAGCTGTTGTGCAAGAAGGTGAAATTTGAGTTTGACAATGCCTACCTTGATGCTTTCCACACAAGTAAAGGAGCATTGGTTAGTGCTGCCATTATGCAGCCACCAGACTGGGAGCTGCCATTCGAGATTATGACAGATGCAAGTGACTATGCATTTGGTGCAGTTCTGGGTCAGAGGAAAGACAAGAAGCTGCATGTCATCTACTATGCGAGCCGAACTCTAGATGAGGCTAAATGCAGATATACCACCTGAGAGAAGGAACTTATAGCGATTGTTTTTGCTTTTGAGAAGTTCTAATTCTACCTCGTTGGTACTACTTTTGGGATGAGCCTTACCTCTACAAGCACTGCACTGAAGGAGTTTTCAGAAGATTTGTAGCGGAAGTGGAAATCCAAGAAATCTTGTACCATTGACATGGTTCCTTGTATGCAAGGCATTTTGCCACATTCAAGACAGTCTCTAAGGTGCTACAAGAAGGATATTGGTGGTGATATATCATGGTTTTTATGGCTTTTTACCATGATATAAGTCAAGTATTTGGAGTCTTTTTGGTATTTTTAGAGTCTTTTCGAGTCTTTTGCATGTTTAGGTACGGTTTTGACTTAATTGAAGATATTGTAGCATTATGGAGCAAATGGATATTTATATCCGAAAAGAGCAACTTGGAGACCCTCTTTGAGGTTGGTGTCGGTCGACACCAATCGTGATTTCATCCTCAGCGAGTTTTACAAGTTTTGAAGAATTGAAGAAACAACCCAGAAGTTCTAACTATTTGCAAAACAAGTCCTTTTCGTGATTTAGACTATAATTAGGTTTTAAAGCCAGATTTTATTTTTACCTTTAATTTTATCTTGAAACCTTGAGAGAGATAGCTAGAGAGCTTTGGAGAGACAAATCTGAACTCACTTTGTTAGAGAGAAGATTTCGAACTCCCTTACTTCTTCTTTTGATTTCTCAATGCAATTTATTCAGTTTATGATTTGTGTTTTATCAATTATGTCTGAGTAATCTGCCTGTTAGATTTAGGGATTTTCTAGGTTAATGATGAATTGTTGAATTGGATAGAATTGTTAGGGTAACCATATGGTTTCTTCATCTAAATTGAATCTAATGCTAGTTCTGAATTGATCACTTGGAATTTAGATCATAGGATAATTGATAGACATGAAAGTGTTGTTAATTTCTGGAAAAGAATCTTAGATGAACAAAATACTTATTCGCAAAGGAATTTGGTTTAAGGATTTTGTGAACTTATCGAACTTGAGTTTATTGCATGTTTGAACTGCTGAATTTGCAATTGAATTTGGAATTCTACGGTTTAGGCATTGGAATCTCTGCAACGAAAGTTGATTGATTTAAGAATTGTGTTTCGAGTTCAAGAACGATACTTAATAAAACCCTAAACATTTTATCTGATTGCAATTCTGATTTACTGAAAGAATTTCCCTAAGTCTAGCGTTTTCCCCATCGAACTTACAACTTCTCTGAATTCGCTTGTCTTCTTTTAATACAATTATTTCTGTTTAGCTTACTTCGGAAACCTTTAATCTATTGCGTGAATCTTGAATCTCTGTGGAAATTCGACCCCTAAGTATTACATCGATCTCTTAATTTGAGAGAGTAGCTCTAGGGTATATTTGAGCATGTTAAAGTTTGGCGCCGTTGCAGGGGATTCATTGAATTCGCCATTAGATTTGAAATATAATTTAGTCTAAACATTTTACTTTTAGTTTACTTACATTGTTCTTTCTCTTTTTCTTGTGTTTCAGGTGTATGCATAATCGCAGTACCAGAAGTAACAGGGGAACTCAGCTTGTGAATCTCACGAATCAGGAGCTGAGTGAGTTAGAACGTACGAACCGTCAAGGAAGGAGGTCAGCAGACATGAGGAAAACAATCATTCGACCTGATGCTGCTGGAGTCCTACGAGACCAAGAGGGTCATGCTTACAATGACAATGGTGATCAAATTGATGATCAGGGAAATATCGTCCAAGAAGTAGCAGCTGCTGAGAACAGAGATGCCCAGGTTTCCAGAGCACACCCTATCCGAGGGAGGACCCTTGCTGACTACAACAGACCTGATCAGTTCTATGCAAACAGGTCTGCCATTAACCCTCCAGGTTTTCAGAGAGCTGATTTTGAGCTGAAACCTGCTTACTACACTCTTGTGGGTCAGCATCTTTTCTATGGTCTTCCTCATGACCATCCTATGGACCATATAGAAAAGTTTAAAGATTTGGTGTCTAGCATCAAGTGTAATGGAGTGTCTTATGACTACCTCTTCTGCAAGCTTTTCCCCTACTCTCTTGCTGGGGATGCTTCCTACTGGTTGAAGCAGTTGCAACCAGGATCTCTGACCACTTGGGTTGATACAAAGAATGCTTTCCTCAACAACTTCTTTGATGATGCAAGGTCTGAGGAGCTGAGGACAAAAATCTCTACATTTTCCCAAGGACCTGCTGAAGCATTCAAGGCTTCTTGGTTGAGGTTCAGAGCTTATCAGAGGGACTGTCCTCATCATGGGTTTAGTGATATTCACCTGCTGGGAATCTTCTTCAGGGGAATAGATTGGATGTATCAGATGGCTTTGGATGCTGCAAGTGAAGGAAACTTCAACACCAGGAGTCCAGCAGAAGCCAAAAAGCTCATTGAGAACTTGGTATCTAGCAACAGTACCAAGAATGCAGACTCTGATAGAAAGAGGCTAGCTGGAAATATGGAGGGAGGTCAGATTGCTGAGGTTAAAGCCAAACTTGACTCTGTTCACAATCTCCTTGTGGGCAAGAAACAAGTTCAGTTTGCTGCAGAGGTTGAGACATTTGAACCAGCTGAAGCATATAAGGAAGAAGATGTCAACTTTGTTGGTGGAACTGGTTTTGAGATTCAGAGGTTTGGGAATCAACAAGGGAACAGACCTTTCAATGCCAATGGTCAGAGGAGTGCTGTCACAAGCAATCAGAACTCCTCTGGTTATTCTCAGAAGCCTCAATTCCAGAAGCCTTCTTACCAGAGCAACAACAACAGCAACAGAAACTTCACAAGGAGCTATGGTTCATCTTCTTATCAACCTGTTCCTCCACCAAATTCAGGAAGCAGAATGGAGAGCATGCTTGAGCAAATTCTCGAAGGTCAGACAAAGCTAACAGTGGAGTTTAATGGAAGGTTTGATGCTATGTACAATGATCTAAATGGGAAGTTTGAAGCTTTGAACACCCATGTCAAGAAGTTGGACATTCAATTTGCACAAACTGCAGGAGCTGTGAAAAGGCAAGATGGATTCCTCCCTGGGAGAACAGATACCAATCCGAAACATTATGTCAATGCCATTACTCTGAGGAGTGGAAAACAACTCAATCCAGTGCTGAAAAGGGGTCTCACTACAGATGAATTCGTGGACCTGGAAGAGTTAGAAGAATGTGACTTTGATGTCACAGAGCCAGTGTCGGTCGACACCAGGGATGGGTGTCGGTCGACACCTATACAAATTTTCGAGACTGACGGACATTTGTCGACCCCTGTCGACACTCCTCAAGTGAAGGACTCGACACAGAAACCTAGTGTCGGTCGACACCACCTTGGTGTCGGTCGACACCCAGAGAAGGAACTCGAAAAATCGAGTCGCGACGAACCGTTGTCGACCCCTGTCGACACCCCTACCTCTGATCAGTCGACACAAGACATCAGTGTCGGTCGACACCCACCTGGTGTCGGTCGACACCCACCTGGTGTCGGTCGACACCCTTCTCGGGACCAGACAGAACCACATAAATCTCATACTCCACCTGAGGAAAGGGTATACAAACCCAAAGTACCTTTTCCCAAGAACCCCAAGAAGTCCAAACATGAGCTGGATGATGCTAGATGCAAGGCTATCATGGAGAAACTTATTGTTGAAATTCCTCTGATTGATGCTGTGAAGACTTCTCCTATGATCAGAAGGTATGTCAAGAGAATGGTGACCAAAGACCTGAATGTTGAAGAAGGAGTGATGATGATATCTGCACAGGTCAGTGCTGTTATTTTGAACAAGATTCCAGAAAAGCTTCCTGATCCTGGAAGTTTTGTATTGGACTGCACCATCTTTTCTGATAGGTTTCAGAGATCCCTATGTGATTTGGGTTCTAGTGTGAATTTGATGCCTCTCTCAGTTGCAATCAAACTTGGTATGACTGATTTTCTGCCAACTCGAATTACTCTCATCCTAGTTGATAGATCCATGAGAATCTCAGATGGTGTCTTGGAGGATGTTCCTATCAAGATTGAAGATTGTTTGATTCCAACATATTTTGTGGTGTTGAAGTATGAGGAGGAACCTAGAGATCCTCTCATTTTGGGAAGGTCCTTCTTGGCTACAGCTGGTGCCATAATTGATGTGAAGAAGGAGAGAATTGGTCTGAATGTGGGTGATCTAGTGATGAACTTTGACATGGATGAGATTGTCAGAAAACGCACCATTGATGGACAGACCTTCTATGTGGACACACTCTCAAATCTTACTGAATAAATCTTCAATGGAATGCACTCTGAGGATCCTTTGGAGAGAGCTTTGATCACATCTACAGATGAACACCTAGATGACATGGCAGTTGGATATGCACAGCTGATGGATGCTAGTGAGCAAGTCATGAAACTAGTTACTCAAGAGGAACTAGTTGAAACTTCTGAAAGGGCTACAAAATTTGCTGATTGGAATGTGGAGAGAGCTCCCAAACTTGATCTGAAAAAACTCCCTGAGGGGCTAAGGTATGCATTTCTTGGTGAAAATTCTTCATACCCTGTAATTGTTAATGCTTACCTCAACAATGCAGAGCTCACTTTACTGCTAAGAAATCTGCGCATATTTCGCAAAGCTCTTGGCTATTCTCTTGATGACATTTCAGGTATCTCTCCAGACTTGTGCATGCATAGGATCCACCTTGAAGATGAGGCCAAGTCATCAGTTGAGCACCAGAGGAGGCTAAATCCCAACTTGAAGGAGGTTGTGAGAAAGGAAATCATGAAATTGCTGGCAGCTGGAGTCATCTATCCTATCTCAGACAGCAATTGGGTCAGTCCAGTGCATGTGGTTCCTAAGAAATGAGGTGTTACAGTGGTCAAGAATGATAAGAATGAGCTGATTCCTACAAGGACTGTGACAGGACACAGGATGTGCATAGACTACAGAAAGTTGAATGCAGCAACAAGGAAATATCACTTCCCCCTACCCTTCATTGATCAGATGCTGGAGAGGTTAGCAAACCACCCCTATTACTGCTTCCTCGATGGGTACTCTGGTTTCTTTCAGATTCCCATTCATCCAGATGACCAGGAGAAGACCACCTTTACTTGTCTATATGCACTTTTGCATATCGCAGGATGCCTTTTGGACTTTGTAATGCTCCTGCAACATTCCAGAGATGTATGATGTCAATCTTCACAGACATGATTGAAGATTACATGGAGGTTTTTATGGATGATTTCTCTGTCTATGGATATTCCTTTAAAGACTGTCTTGAGAATCTGTGTAAGGTGCTAGCCAGATGTGAAGAAAAGCACTTGGTTCTTAACTGGGAAAAATGTCATTTTATGGTGAGAGATGGTATTGTGCTTGGGCACTGAGTTTCAGCAGCTGAGATTCAGGTTGACAGAGCCAAAATCGAAGTGATGACAAGTCTACAGCCACCTGATAGTGTGAAATCAGTAAGGAGTTTTCTGGGGCATACAGGGTTTTACAGGAGGTTCATTAAGGACTTTAGCAAGATTGCTAGACCACTAACAGCTTTGCTTTGTAAGGATGTGAAGTTTGAGTTCAATGCTGAGTGCCTTTCAGCTTTTGAACAGATCAAGTCAGCTTTAGTGAGTGTTCCAATAGTGCAACCACCAGACTGGGATTTGCCTTTTGAGGTGATGTGTGATGCCAGTGACTTTGCAGTAGGAGCTGTTCTGGGACAGAAGAAAGATAAGAAACTTCATGCCATTTACTATGATAGCAGAACACTTGATGATGCACAAAGGAATTATGCAACTACAGAGAAGGAATTGTTAGCTGTTGTGTTTGCTTTTGAGAAGTTTCGTCCCTACTTGGTTGGGTCCAAAGTGATTGTGCATACAGATCACTCTGCTCTGAAATATTTGATGCAGAAAAAGGATGCTAAGCCAAGGTTACTAAGGTGGATTCTCCTTCTTCAAGAGTTTGACATTGAAGTTAGAGACAAGAAAGGTGTGGAGAATGGAGTAGTTGATCATCTTTCAAGGCTCAGGATTGAAGATACCGTCTCCATTGATGATTACCTGCCAGAGGAGAATGTTTATATGACAGAGATTGGTCCAGAACTTGATTTTGGGAGAAATTTACATCATTCCCGAGTTTCATCATCAGTGTCGGTCGACACACCATTGGTGTCGGTCGACACACCATTGGTGTCGGTCGACACACCATTGGTGTCGGTCGACACACCATTGGTGTCGGTCGACACACCATTGGTGTCGGTCGACACCCGACTCGAAACATCGGACCGATGTCGACCCGACCACCTTTGGGTCGACACCCCTGCTCGACATCAACTGCTGTCGATCGACACCACCTCTGGTGTCGGTCGACACCCACCGGGGATGTGCCTAGAACTTGCAACAGTTCACAAAGGAGATTCTGCTAAGCACACAGCCGCTGTGGCAGTTCCTGATCACCCTTAGTATGTTGATATTGCCAACTACCTTGCTGCAGATGTTGATCCAGGCCTCAAGGATTATGCTAGGAAGAAGTTCTTTAGTGACCTCAGAAGATACTATTGGGATGAACCTTACCTTTACAGGCACTGTTCTGATGGCATGTACCGGAGATGTCTTGCTGAAACTGAAGTCCCTGGTGTTTTGTTTCATTGTCGTGGATCTGAGTATGCTGGACACTTTGCTACTTTTAAAACAGTGTCCAAGGTTCTTCAGGCAGGCTTTTGGTGGTCTACCATGTTCAAGGATGCTCAGCTGTTTATCTCTCAATGTGATCCTTGTCAGAGAAGAGGGAAGATTAGCAAGAAACATGAGATGCTGAATTTGAAGTTTTTGATTGTTGGGGCATTGATTTCATGGGTCATTTCCCTTCATCTTATGGGAATAAGTACATTCTAGTTGCTGTGGACTATGTATCTAAATGGGTAGAAGCAATTGCTTGTCCTAAGAGTGATGCTGCAGTGGTTCTTAAGCTGTTTAAGACCATCATTTTCCCCAGATTTGGAGTGCCTAGAGTTGTGATAAGTGATGGTCGCTCTCACTTTATCAACAAGGTCTTTGAAACACTGCTGAAGAAGCATGGTGTTCATCATCGTGTGGCATCTCCTTATCACCCTCATACAAGTGGTCAAGTGGAAGTTTCTAATAGACAGATCAAGGAAATCCTAGAGAAGACAGTGGGTAAGACAAGAAGAGATTGGTCTGCAAAGTTAGATGATGCACTTTGGGCCTACAGAACTGCATTCAAGACACCACTTGGTACTACACCATTCCATCTACTCTATGGGAAAGCCTGCCATCTTCTAGTGGAGCTTGAGCACAAGGCAGCTTGGGCTGTTAAGTTGATGAATTTTGACATCAAGACTGCTTCAGAGAGGAGATTAATTCAGCTGAATGAGTTAGATGAGATCAGATTCCATGCTTATGAGAACTCTAAGCTATACAAGGAGAGAACAAAGAGGCCTATCATGACAAGAAGATCATCTCCAGAAACTTTGAACCCAATGATCAGGTATTCTTGTACAACTCTCGTCTACATTTATTTCCTGGTAAATTGTGTTCTCGTTGGTCAGGTCCTTTCACCATCACGGAGGTTCGACCATATGGAGCTGTCGTCCTGAAAAACTCGGAAGGCAAGGAGTTTACTGTGAATGGACAAAGGGTGAAACACTACTGGGCACAAGCCGGAATTCCCAATGGACACATTGTTCCTTTGGGTGATGCACCCTCCACCTAATCCGCAACCAAGTCCAGCTAATGACTTAAAACAAGCGCTTGGTGGGAGGCAACCCACTGGTGAGTCTGTATATACTTAGTCCTTTTCGATTTTGTGTTTTTGCATCTTTTTATTCGGGTTTTGGGCTTTTGTTTTGAGTTTCGTGTGTCAGGTTTCGGGCAGTGTCGGTCGACACCAGTGCAAATTTGTAGTGTCGATCGACACCACCCTTGGTGTCGGTCGACACCGATACAACCGAGGTAAGTCTTCTTCTTTAAATCGCGCGACCTGTTCTTCCTTTTCTCCCATTTTCGCGAAACCGAGTTTTTCCACCTTCAAATCTCCATATCTTTCGCATTTCTTGACGAAATTCTGTTATTCAAAGCTCTATCTGTTCGATTTTTCGTGTTCTATCCGATTCTATCACTCCCTTCTCCGATCTGCAACGGTATGTTTCCCGATTTCTCTCTCAACTTTCGATTTCAAGTTAGGCAAATTCGATTTCTTCTATTTAAACTCAATGTGATGCTGAATTCAACTTGTTTAGGTTGTTTTTAGTAGGAATTCGATTTACCCCCTTGATTTGGATGATTTTCCTGCTTGGTTTGAGAATTTTAGGGTTTCAATTGTATGATTGATCGAAATTGCGTTTAGAACCGGTTTTAGAACGGAATTGCGGTTGATTATTGGCGATTGTAGCGTTTAGAACTGATAGTTGGGTAGAAATTAGGTTGAAATCGCGATTTCAGACGTTTTGCCCAAAATCGCGATTGGTGTCGATCGACACCCACCCTTGGTGTCGGTCGACACCAACCGTATTGTCACACAATTTTGTTTATTTTGCTAACTTTCGGTTTATTTTTCGGTTTTTTTTTTATTGCAGATGAGTACTCGGGTAAGCGCCAGCAGCGCGACGCTGCGGGCGCGTCTTCATCAGCTCCCGCCCCTACGTCTTCTGCAGGCCCCATCTCCCGTCCGCCCTGGCCCAAATGGGAAGGCCAGAAGATCATCCCGGCTCGCGTTTGGGACGGCACGCCTCGAGAGGTTGCCGAGTCCGATGACTGCACCCGCCGCCCCATTTTGGAGCAGTGGGACGAGTACGACACCATGTTCTACAATGCATGGTTAGGCGTCGACATCCGTCCCACCCGGTTCGTGGACCCTACTGCTTTATAGAGGATGGGAATTCTGGATGAGGTTCTCCGACTACTGCAGCAGATGGGACTGGGTACGATGGCGACTCACCAGTACCACTGCTACCCCGATCTCGTGCGCCAGTTTATCGCATCCATTCGAGTTTACTACTCGAACGACATTGTTCGGCGGGCCCAGGAGGGGATCCTCACTTTCATGATCCGTGGTATCCTCTACCGTCTCCCGCTCCTGGAGCTGTGCTCCATCTACGGTTTCGATCCGGATCTCCGTCACATTGCACTGCCGGCTCAGTTCCCCGAGGTTCAGACTTTCTGGCCCTTCATCAGGAACGGTGCATATGATTCGAAGAAGTCCACGCAGACTGATGTGCGCCATCCGATCATGCGATACATTGCCCGCGTGTTGGGCAACACCATCCTCTGTAAGATGGAGCCGGGTAAGATGCGCCTCTCTGAGTTGATACTCCTCTATTACAGCGTCCGAGAGCTGTTTGCCGACCAGTTCGATGGACCGCCACCGGAGGGCGAGGTTAACCTCGACGCTGTTTTTGCACATCACTTGGTCTCCCTGATGACCAAGCCTTTCTCCGGCACCGGGAGGAAGTTCGAGACTGTTGGGAGTCTTCTCACTCCTATCATCCTCCACTTTGGTATAGATGTTACTCCTAGTACCGTCCTCACTCAGCAGTCGTTGATGGACGAGGAGCATCTTAAGCACTCCAAGTGGATCAAGGGTGATTGGCAGTGGTCTTTTCGGGACGATCATGGCGACCATCTGATTTCGCTACCCCAGCGCACGCTCACTGCTATCGAGATGACGTCGACCAGCTCCGCTTTCAGCCCGACCGCGATCAGCTGCATTCCGCTCCGCCCACTCGTCTCTGCCGAGGCACTTCTTCGCGAGCGCCCGCTACTTCTGCAGAGGACGACTCCGTTCCCGACCTTGCTGGAGGCCGCGGTTTTCCACCACCGTCACTTCCCCCGCCTCCTACTCTCCCAGCGGACACGGCGACCTTTCAGCGGTACATGATAGAGAGTGTTCAGAGTCTTTGGAGTACGATCGCTACCCTTTCTCGGTGGATGTATCCGACCTGGCTCTCCTCCTCGCCGGCGTTCCCGTTCCCGCTCTCCACCGCTTCCCCCGGCTGCTCCCGATTCGCCAGACGCGGCTGCTGATACGGAGTAGTTCATCTCCTTCTTTCGGTTATCTTTTTCTTTTCTTTTCTTTTTTCTTTTGAGTCATTTTTTGTTTTTGTTTTTGTTTGAGTCAGTTTGTCTTATGGAACTTATTTGGATATTTTTATGTTATGCATGTTCGTTCTCACTTGTGTTGTGTTTTAGTGTGTCAACAGTGTTACATTTGGAGGGTTCAATCGGTTTTTAAAACCTTTTGAATAGTTCTGTATGCTTTCATATAGTTGGTGCTTGCTTACGCGCAAGGTGTCGGTCGACACCCTGTGTGTGTCGGTCGACACCACTGCCGTTCACCTGTGTCGGTCGACACCCTGCGTGTGTCGGTCGACACTCAACACGACCAGAGGTAAACATGTTTCATTTTAAGTCCAATTTTGTTCTATTTCTTTTATTTCTTACTGACTTCAGGCCTGATACCACTGGGGACAGTGTTACTCAAGTCTGGGGGAGGTTGTTACTAACTTTTGTGTTTTCTTTTGAGAGTCAGTTGTGTCAGTTTATTGAGTCAAAAGTTAGTCCGGAAATGAACTTTTCTTGGAATAAGCTGTTTCAGCAAACACCTTAGTGACCATTCTTACAGTTATTGACAGCAGACCCTACTAAAACAAAATTTCAAAGGTAAATCAATCTATCCAATTCCCCATATCTGTTTGAGTGTTTGAATGAACCAAAGCTGTCCTATACATAATGAACTTAATTTTTCTCATCTTGGGGGTTGACATACTTTGAATCGGAATCCTTATTCATGTCTGATAGGATTAGTTTGTGATTATGGTTTCCCTCTTTCTTCCCTTCATTGTCTTTTATTAAAAAAAATATATATATATATATAATAAAAAAATAATTTCATAGTCCGGAAAGAAGTGAACTGAGAAATTAGCGGCAAACTCTGTTGGTTTTTTAGTTTCATGGAAAACCTGTCTAAAATAAAAAAAACAGTCAGTCAATAAAAAAAAATAAAATGATACCCTAGTAGGGAGAAATTGGTTGACTGGAAGTGAGAAAAGGGAGAGGAAAGAAACCAGAAGCAGATTAGTCTAAAAATTGGGTATTTGAATAAGTAAGAATCCATGTGTTCTTTGATCGATATTCCCTCGATGAGACTTCACTTTAATTTAATAAGGTCAGCAATGGTGATTTTAGATTTCTCTAATGGATTGTGGGTTGATATAGGATGGTTGATAAGCCTGCGGAAAAGTAATTGAAGTTTTGTCTGATGTTAAACTGTTTTATGTGGCTTACAAAAGTGTTAGTTTATTCAGTGTTCTAAAGATTAGGTGAGTTTCTATTGTTTTCAAACCTCTTCCACAGGTTTAGCCTATTGTTTTGCTTGAGGGCAAGCAAAAGCTAAGTCTGGGGGAGTTGATATATCATGGTTTTTATGGCTTTTTACCATGATATAAGTTAAGTATTTGGAGTCTTTTTGGTATTTTTAGAGTCTTTTCGAGTCTTTTGCATGTTTAGGTACGGTTTGGACTTAATTGAAGATATTGGAGCATTATGGAGCAAGTGGATATTTATATCCGAAAAGAGCAACTTGGAGACCCTCTTTGAGGTTGGTGTCGGTCGACACCAATCGTGATTTCATCCTCAGCGAGTTTTACAAGTTTTGAAGAATTGAAGAAACAACCCAGAAGTTCTAACTATTTGCAAAACAAGTCCTTTTCGTGATTTAGACTATAATTAGGTTTTAAAAGCCAGATTTTATTTTTACCTTTAATTTTATCTTGAAACCTTGAGAGAGATTGCTAGAGAGCTTTGGAGAGACAAATCTGAACTCACTTTGTTAGAGAGAAGATTTCGAACTCCCTTACTTCTTCTTTTGATTTCTCAATGCAATTTATTCAGTTTATGATTTGTGTTTTATCAATTATGTCTGAGTAATCTGCCTGTTAGATTTAGGAATTTTCTAGGTTAATGATGAATTGTTGAATTGGATAGAATTGTTAGGGTAATCATATGGTTTCTTCATCTAAATTGAATCAAATGCTAGTTCTGAATTGATCACTTGGAATTTAGATCATAGGATAATTGATAGACATGAAAGTGTTGTTAATTTCTGGAAAAGAATCTTAGATGAACAAAATACTTATTCACAAAGGAATTTGGTTTAAGGATTTTGTGAACTTATCGAACTTGAGTTTATTGCATGTTTGAACTGCTGAATTTGCAAAGGAATTTGGAATTCTAGGATTTTGGCATTGGAATCTCTGCAACAAAAGTTGATTGATTTAAGAATTGTGTTTCGAGTTCAAGAACGATACTTAATAAAACCCTAAACATTTTATCTGGTTGCAATTCTGATTTACTGAAAGAATTTCCCTAAGTTTAGCGTTTTCCCCATCGAACTTACAACTTCTCTGAATTCGCTTGTCTTCTTTTAATACAATTATTTCTGTTTAGCTTACTTCGGAAACCTTTAATCTATTGCGTGAATCTTGAATCTCTGTAGAAATTCGACCCCTAAGTATTACATCGATCTCTTAATTTGAGAGAGTAGCTCTAGGGTATATTTGAGCGGCCAACTATGTTCAGAGATGCTCAGCGATTTGTGTCTAGGTGTCTAGCTTGACACCTTCTTGTAGAGCTTGAGTTCAAAGCAGCATGGGCAGTGAAGATGCTCAATTTCGATGTCAAGACTGCCTCTGAAAGAAGGATGATGCAGCGGCATGAGTTAGAAGAGATTAGACATCTGGCCTATGACAACTCAAAAATCTACAAAGAGAGAAGCAATATCTACCACGACAAGAGGATTCTCACCCGGAACTTTGCTCCAAATAACTAAGTACTGCTATTTAACTCTCGGTTGAAGCTGTTTCCCGGGAAACTTAGGTCAAGATGGTCTGGACCATTCACAATCAAGGAGGTTATACCTTATGGAGCTGTGGTGTTGCTGGACACTAAAGGAGAAGAGTTTGTTGTCAATGGTCAGCAGATTAAGTCATATCTCGCTGACTCTTATTTCACACAAGGTGAAGCATTTCCCTTATGCGATCCTCCTCAAGCCTAAATGGCTATTTAAGTTATAGTTAGTGACGTAAAACAAGCACTTGGTGGTAGGCAACCCACCGGTAAGAGTCTCTAACTTTCAAATTTTGTTTTCCTTTATTCTAACTCTTTGTTTTAGCTTTCATTGTGTAAAAAAAAAAAAAAGGTTAAATGTGTTTCCAGGCGATCAGGTGGATAAGGAGAAGGGAGTACCCAAATGGAGCAATGCTCTGTTCTATCTCAGGGTTCTCCAGGCGTAAACTACTCGAACAAAGCACCCTAGCCACAAACGGAGCACATGTTCCTTTGGGATGCTCCAAATTTCGCGACAAGGTATTTTTTTTGGGTCAGTTTTAAATCGGTTTTCAGTAAAAAAAAAAATCAATTTAATTTGGGTTTAACCCTAAAACGAACCGATTTTTCCCTTTAAAAACCACCCCTCTCTCCCCACTTCTTTTTCTTCCTCGGGATACCACATTCCTCTCTCTCTTTGGTTTTAGCTCAAATCCTAACTTTTGCAAAACTCAACCAAATTGAGTTATTTTGGAGCCTAACCCACTTGGATTTTTGCCCTGATTCCATATTTGCCATCAATTTCAACAACAAGCAAATGTATGAGCCCGAAAACCCCCTTTTACAGTCACGACCCAACTTTGGGATTTAAGGTTTTGTGCTTTCTCTCCCCCTCTAAACTGCCTTGCGAACTGTCCTTGGTGTTTTCATGATGATTTGTTTGATTATAACTCGAATTGAACTCGAAATTTTCACATGCAATTTTTGGAAAAAGCTTGAATACTCATCCATAGTGAAAATCGTGTTGCATGTTAAATTGGTATTGAGATATGATTTTAACTTCTTGAGTGAGTCACAGTGAGCTTTATATACTTCAACTTTGATGGGAACAAAAATTATTTGCTGAACTTTTTTGGATTCCATTTGTGTCAAACACATTCTCGCTTGGTTATTTGTGTGAAACACATTCTCGCTTGGTTTCTTGCAGTTTTTGTAGACAATGCCGCCCCAGAATATCCGCTATGCGAACCGGAAAGGCAAGGGGACAAGCACCTCGGCCCAAGCCAATGCTGAAACCGCACCATGACTAAATCCCGAAGGGGAACGTTTTGATCTCGCGGATGACTGCATCCCTCTGCACTCTGATGAGAAGTTGGTCCAAATAGACTTCATCTATTACAATGCGCTGCTGGACGTGAAGATAGAACCCACGAAGTTTATGTGTACGAATACATTGAAGAGGCTGGGAATACAAAAAGAGGTTTCCGACAGTTTTCTTACCGCCAAGGTCATGGGTTTTGGCATGTCCTCTACTCTGAGCATATTTACTAATACCTAACGACAGCGAGGCTACACTACACCAACCCTCAGGACCTGGTTTCTGAAGAGTCGACCCTCTCATTCTTTGCTGGAGGAAAGAAGTACGTCAACACTATAACGGATCTTTATGACATCTACGGCTTCTACTCAGAAGACAGATGACAAGGAACTTGCTTTTCCGAAGCCAGTCTTTGATCCGTCATCCCGCTGTGCGCATCTGCGCAAGACTATACAGTCAGCTCCTCTTCGATTGAGACGTCGAGAACAAGGTACATCTCGATGAGCTTCTGATGCTCTACTATGGTTGTGGTGATTTGGTTGCCGACTCCTATGGGGCACCACACCCAATGGTGCACCAAGTCAACCCTTGGCCTTCTGTCTACTAGCGTCACAAGACAGGGTGCGTGCTAGAACGACAGAGAAGATTGAAAGCATCCGGAGCCTCCTCACCACTCTCTTCCATTCTTGCAAGGTCCCCCTCCACCATGCCACTTGCGTTTCTCAGATCGAGAGGATGGATACCGCTCATCTCATCATTTCGAAGATCCTCCGGGACTCGGATACCTACCAATTCAAGGGCAAGAATGGCGAGACACTTTTCTGCAAGTTCCCACTGCCAGTGATCACCCGGCTCAACTCTGAGTTCGATCTCTGCTTTACGCCACATTCGGCTTTTCTCTGACCAGATCTTATTCGGCGCATTCCCGCTACTACTTCTGCTAGCTCTTCCCGAGCTCTATCGCCTCGCCAGGAAGATGAGGAGATGCCTCGTGCCGCTCCACGCACATTGGCTCTGCCCTCGTCGCCACTCAGGGTTAGTTTGTTCTCCCCTATCTCTGATGAGCCTGATGCAGATGAGTACATGCAGTGTATGATCGCTTCTCAGCGGAAGAACAACAGTCTTCTACAGCGCATCATGCAGACCCTATCCCGTGGTTGTTGCCACACCACGGTGGTGAGAGACGTCCACAAAGAGTAGACACTGGGACCTTCGGAGAAGCCTTCACGGGATAGGAAGCGCCAGAGGCGAGACAGGAGCGAGAGTCCCGATGCCACCAACCGCTGATCACCAGTAACACCCTTCTATCACAGTTGTATTATTCCGTTGTTATTTGTGTTTTCTTTGTGACCCGACTTTATATTTATTTTCACACCGGGGATGGTGTGAACTAAGTTTGGAGGAGGGAGTTTGTTAGTACTGATTTTCATTAATTTTCTTTGATTTTTTTTTGAGTCTTGAGTCAGTTTGTGTCTAAGAGTCAGTTAGTTTTATTGAGTCAAGAATTTGGTTTGGAATTTGGACATTAACCTATGATGAGCTTGCACCATTTATGTGATTTTAACCATCTTTCTAGTGACCATTACTGCAGAATTTTGAGTGCTCGGACAAGCTGGACAACCATACTCCGATCTCTCTCTTTTCAGAACATCCCACTAAACTAAAGTTTCATCAGAATGACATTAAACTCTACTTTATGTGGACGCAATTTGGCCATAAACTCTTCTTGTTATGGGCATTAGACTAGGGGAATAAGTTTATATTCAGGACTTCTTATACCTTTTACCACTCTTGCTGTTCCTGAATAACTAGCTCATTTTTAGCTAGTATCCAACTCTAACCTAATCTCTTTTTAGACCACTTGCACTATTGTGTTTCATCTTCATATGTGCAGAAATGTGCAAAAGGGTCAGAGAAAAAAGGATTGAGACAACCTCTATCTCAGTCTTGCTGAAGAAATCATCAGAAGATGAGAAAGAACTCTAGGAGCACCTGCTGTGACCAGCAGTGTCTGATCCAGCGCACCCGCTCTAATCTGTTAGAAATTGAGAAAAAGTTTCAGGACCACATGGTTCAAATAGGAGCACCTGCTCCATTTTTTCCCAGTGAAGAAGACAATTAAAACATATGACATGCTGGGGTATGTGGACAGACGGATCGACATTTTCATGTTCAATGGACACACATCATGTAAAATCCCTCCTTATCATCTTAAAATAAAAAAAATATATATAGAATCAATAATAAGGAGTGGAGAGTTAATTACTTATAGATGTGTCACTCAGCACCGGTCAATCACGAGGAAAGAAAAAATCGAGAATTGAGGATCAGAGTTTTCAAAAGAAGAAGAGTGATTAGAGGTTGTGGAACCTCAATGAGTCCATTCTCTTTCTGCCATTTTGTGCAATATGCTGCATCCTCTATAAAACTCTGGTAACCCTTAAACACTCTGAAACTCCACCGCTAGATTAGCTTCTTTATTCACTAGCATTGTGTCTCCAAGGTAGTGCCCATAATGAGAAGTTCACGCTACCTCTTAATTGAATGTAGATAGTTTATTGTATGGATGGTGAACTTAATGTGTTTGTGAATACAAGTATGGAATAGGGTTTGAGAAGATGTTGGTTGGTTTTGGTAATGTTGTGCTACTCATATTTTAAACTATGTGGTCTGCAGATTGCGGTTGAATCACGGTTGCTGAGATTTTGAGAGTTCCCGCATTCTCAAACTTCTCTTCCGCGGCTTAAGCTTAAATTTGTTTGAGGACAAAAAAGGTTTATGTCCTAGAGAGTTGATATGAGGCGATTTTACCTCATTCTAACATTCGTTTTCTGGTTTTATCAAGTCCTTCTAGTCTTTATCAAGTCGTTTCAGGTCACTAAGGAGCTATGAACAAAGATATGAGGAACTGGAGCCTTATGAGTAAAAAGGAGTCGAAATGAAGGAAAAGAACCTGAGTTTGAAGAATATCATACGGTAGAGAACCTACTTCCCTCCAGAGCACATGCTCCACTTTGGAGCACATACTCCATCCGTCTGAAGCAGATATGGAAACTCCACTTACCTAGTTTTGGGACGCGAGGAAAGAAGAAAAGAGGGGAGCCGTCGCCATCTCGAATCTATCATCTTTTCATCATTTTGATTTCATCATCTTGTACACAATACCTTGAGAGCTTTTTGTGACCTAGACACCTTTTCATAGAGTTTTGAGAGTTTCTACTTGTAAGATTTGGAGAAGAATATTTGCCACATTTGAGAAGAATTATGAACCTTTGTCATCTTCATTTTATATATTTCATGGATTTCCTTTCATTTGTTGTTGTGTTCTCTTATTATATGTCTGAGTAGATCCTCTAATTAGATCAAGGATTTCAATGGTTTCATGAGTTGGTGGGTTGGACACAAATGGGGACCTGCCTTTGGGTTTGAGCAGGTTTCCCACTTGTTACTTTGAGGGAGATGGCAACTTGTTCTTTTTCCCGATGGTCTTCAGACTAGGTTTTGGGTCCTTGGACAATCTTTCGGGCCCTTTGACGTTTTTTCGGGTCCTCAGACGAATTTTCGGGTCTTTGGACAAGTTTTCATGCTATCTGACAAGTAGCTATCCCCCACTCTTTGCTTAGAGGGAGATGTCGACCTGCTCCTGGTCTTGATGGTCCTCAGACAAGTTTTCGGGTCCCTGGACGAGTTCATCATTATCACTGCCACTGGACGACAGTCACCTGTTCGGCCGTTCAAATATAATCCACTACACCGCGACCACGTAAATGGTTTGAGCCCGTGTGTTTGAGCTACCTTCGACGGACAGAGCTTGCGTATAATGTAAG
The DNA here is from genome assembly GCA_900108845.1 of Iljinskaea planisiliqua. Lineage (NCBI taxonomy): Eukaryota > Viridiplantae > Streptophyta > Magnoliopsida > Brassicales > Brassicaceae > Iljinskaea > Iljinskaea planisiliqua. Next base: position 73,657 of record FNXX01000015.1, on the reverse strand, counting down.
GAATTATTTCCACCACCGGCTTCATATATTCTTCAACCATTGTATCTTTCTTGTAAGGGTTGGGGTCAAAAACTTCAATACCCCACATCTCCAAATTGATACTTAACCTAACCCAATGAGAATCCGCCCAAATCATAGGAGCATACACCGTGTCAACATCTTCCACCTACGTTTGGCCAGGTATGCGTACAAACTGCTTCATTTTCTCATCAAACCCAACCAGATCCTTCCTAAACGCCTGATATTTCCCTTGTATGTGACTAATCAACTATGGAGTGGCAAAACAAAGTCGTTGTTTACTCAACATAGTACCATGCCTTTCACCAAGAAAAGTTATTAATACTTCCATATGCTACAAATCAATAAAAAAAAAACTAAATCTGATGGTAATCACAACCAAACCACTATAACAACAACATTTATCGAATTACATACTAGCGTGCTGATCCATCCCTGGCTTCCGGCCAACAGAAGCAGGAAATTGTCGTCAAATTCGTACCTTGCCCGATAAGAATGTTTCTTACACACAAAACACAAACCAAATTAACAAATTAGTTTGTTCACATCACTGCTGCCGAAAACCTAGTCAACTTACACTTTCCTGTTTGCCATCAACGTCCATTTAAACAACGGAAAATCCGGGTCCTCTTCTCCTGGAACAATCACATATCTGGTTGCCACAGTTTTTCCCTTCAACGCCTCAGCCAGTACAACCTCCGCTTCAATTGGTACGTGTGAGGCCATAAGTTTGGTGGGAGATGAGTCACTAAGGTACACAAGGTAGTCATCCTCACCTTCCACATCATCTTCATCCGTAACCCCCCATCCACGGTAGCTTCATTACCATCGCCATCATCTTCATCCAAGGGTATTCCTGCGGTTACGTCCTTTCCGACGTAATCCAATGGCAGATCAACAGGTTTCTCCTCATCTGTTATTACGTTACTCACTTTCGCCGCCTTCTCCTGAACTGCATTGCCAACCACGTCCACACACGAAACGCCATGCTCCTCCATCACAGCACGAGCAACGACAGTAGCTGTGTCCATACTGTAAAGCAAGAACTCTTCAACCATACAATCCTCGTGGTTTACTGCACCATCCATTATGACACCATCCTCGCTCATGGCCCATGCTCGATCTTCCTCCATCAGAAATGTCGACGTATCACTCAGTGTACAATGTACGCTGGCTGACACAAGATTTGTGCCCTCACCACTAGTATCCGGTGAAACCATAACCTCCTCTGCCTTACCTTTCTCCCCCTCACAATTATCCTTACTTGGCTCATCCATATTTCTCTGCTCACCCCTGCACCCTTTGCTTTTACCCTGTCATTTTCAAACACATTCAACCACAGCTCATATGAACATAATAAATAACCAAATTAACTACACCAAATACAATTTTAGAGCTCTGCAGCTGGTGCCGGTTGACACCAGCCTTGGGTGTCGGTCAACAACAGCAGAAATTCTCGAAAAATTGAGTTCTGACGAAGAGAAATCGATCCAGCTCGATAAAAAGGAGTCGACACCCGAACTCAGTGTTGATTGACACCCACCTGGTGTCGGTCGACACCCTACCCGGGCATAAACATATCTCCCTGAAACATCCAAAATAGCTGAGAAAAGGGTGTACAAACCTAAGATTCCCTTCCCAAAGAATCATAGGAAGACCAAACAGGAGATAGAGAAGGAAAGTTGCAAGATAATAATAAACAAGGCACTGATTGAGATACCATTGGTTGATTCAGTCAAGCTTTCACCTGCACATAAGAGATATGTTAAGAGGATGGTTGTGAATGGTGTGAGTCTTGAGGAAGCAACATTGCTGACAAAGGACACACTGAAATTCTCTTGAAAAGGACAGTCTCAAAGAAAGAGAAGAAGGTGAGGGTCTCTGACCAAGTCAGTGCTATGATTCAGAGTCGGATTCCAGAGAAGATGCCTGATCCAGGGAGCTTTGTACTAGATTGCTCCATCTCAACAGGATGATTCCCTCATTCTCTTTGTGATCTTGGCTCAAATATCAATTTAATGCCTCACTCTGTTGCTGTAAGTCTTGAAATGACTGATTTCAAGCGAACAAAGATCCATCTTATCCTTGTTGATCGTTCCAAAAGGATTCCAGAAGGTGTTTTAGAGGATGTTCCACTAAAGATTGCAGGCTGCATGTTTCCCACTGACTTTGTGGTTTTGGAGTATGGTGAAGAACCTCAGGATCCTCTTCTACTAGGAAGATCCTTCTTAGCTACAGCTGGTGTCATCATTGATGTGAGAGAAGGGAATATAGAGCCGGATTTGGGAGATGTGGTAATGGATTTTGACATGGACAAGCTCAGGAGGAAACCTACCATTTGTTGTTTTAGTTTGCAGAATTATATGAAGAACAAGGATGAAGAACTGAGTTGTGACAGAGAGAGATCGAATGAGAGTGAGGTGAGTTAAGGAGGATTGTATTTCCTTAAGTTATCTTGTTACAATATGTGAGATGGTCTATTTAAAAAGAGACCACTCGACCATCAACTTGACCAAAGCGACAATGATATAAAGAATAAACAAAGGAGAGACTGAGCGGTCGCAGAGAGGAAAGCGACGTGACCTAAACGGTCACAAGCGTTAGAGCCACACGTGACCCTTGCGACCGTCCACTTGAAGCGATTCACTCCTTAGGTCTTGGGACCTTCTAGGAGATGGTTTTGGGCCTGCGTGTGTCTTTAAGCCTGTCCAAGTTTAGCTTACCGTGTACCACACTTATAACCGACTTGCCTTGTACTCCACTCCTCTGCTTGTACGGACGGTCACTTGTACGGAAGGCCAAGTGATGTTCTCCTCTAGGCTGATACCATTGATGGACAAACCTTTTCTGTCCAGAGTGCCATAGCTGAGGACACAATCATAGAACATCCAGATGACATTATTGATGTGTATGCCAAAGAGCTGGAGGCTAGTGGGCAAGAGAACACGCTGGTTGTTCAAGAGAAATTGTCTGAACCTTCTGAGAAAGATTCTAGGCTTGAGGATTGGAGTGGAGATCATCTATCTAGAACTAGGCTCATAGATGAGGGTCCATCCAAACACAAGTTGCTGGAGGCAAAGATTGCAGAACTAAACTGCATAAAAAGTGCAGAAATCCGAGTTTCAGGTTTAGTGTCAGTCGACACCCTTCTCAGCACAACCCTAATACATGAAGATGTGGTGTCGGTCGACACCCCACACGGACCATATTAGAAACAACCAAAATACATAATTTTTGAGAGGGTTCTAGTCCTACAGAATCGTCAACTGTTGTTAAACAGAAACTTACACCTCGCCCACCCCAGAAGCCTCCAACAAAGGAAAGGTATGCAGTTCCTGTTCCAAATTCTAAACTTCCTGATCTCATCAATAAGAACTTTAAAAGCTTGGTGTTTCTTTTGATGATTTTTCAGGAAAAAAAAAGTATCCCACCCACACATAAGTCCTACCCTGCTGCTGATCCTCACTTCCTTGGTAGATCTCATGCACGTACTGCCTATACATCACCTTGGATGATGAGATGTTCTTCTCGGAGGCATTCACTGCCACTGTCTGCTCCAGTTGATGTCTGAGCCCCAACACAGTCAAACTAATGACTGAAAAGAAGCGCTTAGTGTGAACCAACCCACTTTTACGTATGATTGTATTGAAATTTAATTTGGTTTTTACTAACTTTTATTTTTGTTTTTCTTGTGTAAAAAAAAATAAAATAGAATAAATTGCAAAGACATCAAAGGAGCAAGGAGCCGACCTTGGTGTCGATCGACACCCAATGTGAGTGTCGTTCAACACCTCCTCTGTAGGTAAGTATTCTTGACCTTGTCTTTGTTCGTCTGTTTTTACTTTGGGTTCTTTCCAATCCTATGGCTTGATAACACAGGGGACAGCGTTACTGAAGTCTGGGGGAGGAAAATACTGATGTATTTTGCTTTCTTTTCTTTTGAGTCAGTTGTGTCGTTTTATTGAGTTAAAATTTAGTTCGGAACTATGAACTATTCTTGGAACAAGCTGTTTTAGCAACCACTTTAGTGACTATTCTTACAACCATAGACAACGGATCCTACTTAAAGGAAATTCCAAAGGTAAATATATCTACCAATATCCCCATATTTGTTTGAGTGTTTGAATGATCATAAACTGCCTACACATAATGAACTTAATTTTTCTCATCATGGGGGTTTGGCATACTTTAAATCGGAATCCTTGTTCAAGTCTGATAAGATTGGTCTGTGATTATGGTTTCCCTCTCTCTTCCCTTCAACTAAAAATAAAAAAGACTAATCAAAAGATATAGGTCGAAAAGAAGTGAACCGAGAAGTTGGCGGAATCCCCGTTAATTCTTGTGTCTCATGGAAGCCTGTCTAAAAAAAAATAAACAGTCAGTCATTAAAAAATAAATAAAATGATACCCTAGTAGGGAGAAATCGGCTGACTGGAAGTGAGAAAAGGGAGAGGAAAGAAACCAGAAGCAGGCTGTCTACAAAATCAGATACTTGGATGAGTAAGAGTCTATGTATCCTTTGATCGATATTCCCTCGATGAAACTGCACTTAAAATTTAATAAGGTCAGTAATGGTGATTTTGGATACCTTTTATGGATTGTGGGTTGATATTGGGATGGTTGGTAAGGCTGCAGAAAAGTAATGGAGGTTTTATCTAAAGTTGGTGTTGTTTGATGTGGCTTACAAAGGCGTTTGTTGATTCAGTATTCTAAAGGATATGTTAGTTCCTATATTTTTAAACCTCTTTCACAGGTTTCGTTTTATGATTTGCTTGAGGGCAAGCAAAAGCTAAGTCTGAGGGAGTTGATATATCCTGGTTTTTATGGTTTAAGTTGTGTTTATAGAGTCTTTTTAGAGTTTTTGGAGTCTTTTATAGTCATTTGCAGGTTTAGGTACGTTCTAAGCTTAATTGGAGAGTATGGATCATTCTGGAGTTAGTCAGGAAGCTGTGCTGAAGAATTCAAGTTAGAAACCACTTTTAGAGTTGGTGTCGGTCGACCCCAATCAGATAGATAAATTTCACGCATGTTTTCAAGTTTTGAAGAAAAATGAAATTTACCCAGAAGTTTCCATTATTTGCAAATAAGTCCCTATTCGAGTTTTTGGGCTATTTATAGGATTTAAAGGTCATTGTTTAGACATAAGCTTTATTTTTGGGAGAGGGATTTTTAGCCGTATTTTTGGAGAGAAGAATTATAACTCCTTCAGAGAAGATTCAGAACTCCTTTACTTCTTATCTTATTTCTTTTATGCAATCTACCTCTATTATGATTTATGTTTCAGTAATCATGTCTGAGCAGTTTGCTAGTTAGGTTTAGGATTTCTTCAATAGGGATTTGATGGATTTTAAGTTGATTGGTTAGTTAAGGATTCTGGAACACTACTTCTTCATCTAGGGTGTGATTAATTCTAGGTGAGAAAATTGTGCATTCACAAAGGAATTTGGTTTGGAGAATTTGTGAACAAATCGAACATGAAATTATTGCATGTTTCACTTGAACCTACAATTTCAAATGAAGTTAGTAATAGTGATTCACAAAGAAAGGCAAAATCAGAAGTAAAAAATTGAAACTCACAATTGGAACTTCTTCTTCAGGTTGTGTTGACACTTTGTCATTTATGGAAGTTCCCTCTTCTTCTATTACTTCTGTTCCCATCTTATTTTTCTTACAAGGTGAATCTGTGCAAGTGATTTCCTTTTCCCGAGTTTCTTCACTTCAACTTCTCTGTAATAATTTTGATACATTGTCGCCCATCATTCAGAGTGTCTCCCGTAATATCACGTCCATCGAGCTTCCCATGTCAATCATGACTCGGGATACGTTGCAGTCATTGATGACAAGTTTCACGACCAGAGGGTCATCGTGAGGTTTGTCAAGTCCTTCAGCGTCGCTTTCCTCGAAAGTGATCAGGTCGTCTAGAATGATTCATTCCTGCAGGTTTGACCATTTGTCCCCTCTTAGCTGAAGGCCTTTATGGAAGCGACCGTGTCTCCACAGTACTAATAGCCTCCCATGATCATGTTGAGATTTCTTCAATTGTTTGCGGTGGCCTCTTTGTCTTATCTCCTTCCCCGTTTGGGTGTGTCTCCGGCCGACGTTTGAGGACGTTCCTCATTTCGCTGATTGTCTTGCGGGTCGACATTTTTCTCTGTTGCTCCAAGGCTTTCCAATGTTACCGAGTCTCCTAAATCACTGACAAAAATTTGGCTGCGAGTCTTTTTGTGATGGTCTTGCAGTTTGCGGTAGAGTGACCATTAGCTTGGGAGAATCGCAGAAGGCTTTTCCGTCGTATCTCATGTTGCAGTTCCAGGTATTCCAAGATCCTCTCTCCCGTCAAGCTCCGACAGACAGGTTTTCAATGATCACATGGTAGTTATCCGCTCCTCTGGAATTTGCTCCTTCGTAATCTATGTAATTTCTACTACGTCCACTTCGCCTCTCGCTCGGAACGTTGGATGGTTGGGTCGGTACCTTGATCACCGACTTTGGTGGGAGATGTTTTTTCGTTATAATTTTCATTTCCTTTTCTTGAACCACGAAACACATCTCTAACTTTTTTTTAACATCAAATGCATTAATAAAGAACGAGCCCAAGCCTACTGGCCCAATTTTGGAAAGTTCATCGGCTTCAATGTTGTCCGATCGAGGGATAAATTTACAAATTGCTGAGGAGAAAGATAAAACAAGAGATTGTATATTAGTGAGGATTTCGAGGATCTCCTATATTTTCTCTGGTGATGAAATAGCTCGGATAAGCACCTGAGCATCTGATTGTAGGTAGATTAAGGAGGTACCTAACTCCTTGGCATTTCTGAGGGCAGATTGGATCGCTAGAGCTTCCGCCATTATAGGCGAGTACACTAACGGTTGAAAAGCACACCGCTGATGTGTGGTCTGCTGTAGACTGTTTATACAGTTCCAACCCAGACCTGCATGTGTCGATACTGGATCCCATGCTTCATCAGTTTTGTAAATTTTCATCTCTGGTAGAATAGGAGCAACAGAGGAGCCAGTCCCTTGGTTGTTCGAAAGTGTCGACTGCGAGGGAAGAGTTTGCGAATCACTTCATTCTCGTGCTGCTGCGATGGCTCTAGTAATTGTTTCTTGAGCTGATAATTATCTTATCCCAAACACTACTATTTCTCGTTACCTAGAGGAACCAACATACCCAGGTGAAGATTTGTGTAAAGGATATGCCTGTAGGTGGTAATGGGACCCATTTTTCGCCATAACTAGGACTGAGATTAAGTCGGTTGCATTAGCGGGATTAAAGTGGGTTGAAATAGGCAATTCTTTCCAAACTTGTTGTGCAAACTCGCACTGAAAGAGCAGGTGATCCAGAGATTCCATATCCCTGCAATAAGGACAGCCAGCAAGGTCTAACAGACCTCTGCGCAGCAGGTTCTCCCCCGATGGTAATCCATTTTGAGCTACCTGCTAGTGGAAAAGCTTCAACTTTGGAGATCAGGGTTCAGACCAAATATTCTTTATCCAAGAGAACTCGGGTGCAATCTGCTCTTGTGAAGAAGGAGGAAAGTTCAGGTCTTGAAGCGTATTGTAACCCGACTTTGTGGTGTATGGACCGGATTTAGTAGGCAACCAAGCGAAGGAATCAGCGGATCCAGAAGAGCGTGGTCGAAGACAAAAGATTTCATTGGCATACTCAGGTAAGATGGTCAATTTCTTATGCTTTATCCAATTGTTGGCTTCATCAATCAGGTCAGAAACCTTCAGGTCTTTTGTCTTTAAAGTAGGTGATCCTATAGGAATTATAGGTTTTTCAAGGGAAAACCAGGGATCATACCAGAAAGAGGTAGACTTTCCATCCTGATGCGAAGCTGGCCAGGTTTGGACAGAATCACAATCCCAAGATGAACACTCCGAGTTGGGCAAGATAATCCTAAGCTTCTTTTTGGCTCGTGAAGATCCAACAATGGGCATATTAAACCCAATGCCTGATGCTTTCTTAAACGTTCCAAAAGGAGATAGGCGGTGGAACCTTGGAATGAGTTAGACAGGTAGTTCCAACAAGGGGTATATTAAACCCAATGCCTGATACTATCTAGCCCGCCTAAGAAAATCTTTGGTAAGATAGATTGGTCACACAAGTGTTGTGGATACACTTGATACACCGAAAGTTCTTGGATATTAAACACCAAGAAGATCGAACAGTTCCAGAGGAACAAAGAGAATCACTCTCTCACAAAAACACCCAAGTATTTACCTAAAACAGGTCTTCTTTTCATTAACCACGAAATTGTGTTTAAATAGCATACAAAGGTATTAAAAACTAGGTAGAATGTGTTAAAAACAAGGAAACTCGAAACTAGCACCTAGTTAATGCCTTGGACTAGTTTTTAATGAAAATGACTCTTGATCTGATTAGACTAGTTTTTAATGAAGTTTTGTAACATGAAAAGATTGACCAAGAAGGTTACTGGATTCCTTTAGTGCCTTGATGAGTGCATCTAGGTCGGACTTTTTTACCCGCTGAGATGAGGCCGCCATAGCTGCTCCTTCTTCACTCGGCCGAATGGATGGGCCACCTTTGGTTTGAGCCTCGGCCTCAAGCGCATAGCTAGCCCTTGGGTCCTTCCACTTGCTCAGCTTAAGATGGGGACGGAGAATCCAGCATTTCTCTTTGGTATGCCCCTTATTTTTGCAATGCTCACAAGTCCAGTTCCTCTTATCTTCATACTTGTAAGCTCCCTTGTTGGCCGTGACCAAGTCACCTTTGCCTCCAAACAAGCCAAGGGACCCTTGCTCCTTTTGGATTTGTGCACACACTTCCTCAAGGCTGGGAAGCTTGTCGGCTCGAAGGAGGTGTTTGATGAGATCGTTGTATGTTGGGTTCAAGGTCAGCAACAAACCGAACACTTTGTCTTGTTCCCTCCGTCCGTTCAAGATGAAGGGATCCACCGAGCTTGGTCTGAGCATTTCAAGCTCAGCCCACAAGGCCCTGAACTTCCCAAAGTGCTTGGTAAACTCCATGTCTTCCTGCCTCAGGTCATTGATGGCTTTCTTTACTTCAAATACCCGGCCTAGGTTCGAGATGTTCCCGAACACCATCTGAAGAGTTTCCAATAACTCCTTGGCGGTTTCGCAGTACGAGTAAGCCTCCAAGGTCTCAGAATTCAGGGAGCCTTGTAACAATGATAAGACAGTCTGGTCTTCTTGGAACCACTTGTCTTCTTCAACTGGAACTATTTCGGTTCCTTCTCTTGTGGCATTCTCTTTGGGAGCTTCACTTGTGAGAATGTGGCTCCAAAGCCCTCGACTGCACAAGGCAGTCTTTGTGGTTTGTGACCACAGCAGGTAGTTTACTCCTTTAAGAGTAACCAGAAGATTGACCATAGATCGTGAGTTTTCCAGGGTTTGACTTCTATCGGACCGATGGACAAAGTTATGGACCGTTGGGTAAAGAAATTAGTTATAGAGAACGAATGTGAGAAAGAGAAGTGGGATGATGTTATGATGAGAAGTGAGAAGTGAGAAGTGAGAAGCGAAGAATCAAGTGTTTGCAACAGTTTTGAAGAGATAGAGATGAAGGGTGTATGCTATGGACCAGTGGTTAAAGAGAAATCGATAGACAAGAATAGCGACCGAGATTATAACTAGAGGGGTAGCAAGAGTAGAGAGGAGTTCTCAAAAGCCAAGGATGATTAGACCTTGCTCTGATACCATGTTGTTTTAGTTTGCGAAATTATATGAAGAACAAGGATGAAGAACTGAGTTGAGAGAGAGAGAGAGATCGAATGAGAGTGAGGTGAGTTAAGGAGGATTGTATTTCCTTAAGTTATCTTGTTACAATGTGTGAGATGGTCTATTTAAAGAGAGAACACTCGACTATAAACTTGACCAAAGCGACAATGACATAAAGAATAAACAAAGGAGAGACTGAGCGGTCGCAGAGAGGAAAGCGACGTGACCTAAACGGTCACAAGCCTTAGAGCCACACGTGACCCTTGCGACCGTCCACTTGAAGCGATTCTCTCCTTAGGTCTTGGAACCTTCTACAAGATGGTCTTGGGCCTGCGTGTGTCTTTAAACCTGTCCAAGTTTAGCTTTCCGTGTACCACACTTATAAGCGACATGCCTTGTACTCCACTCCTCTGTTTGTACGGACGGTCACTTGTACGGACGGTCACTTGTACGGACGGCCAAGTGATGTTCTCCTCTAGGCTGATACCATTGATGGACAAAACGTTTCTTTCCAGAGTGCCATAGCTGAGGACACAATCATAGAACATCCAGATGACATTATTGCTGTGTATGCCAAAGAGCTGGAGGCTAGTAGGCAAGAGAACATGCTGGTTGTTCAAGAGAAATTGTCTGAAACTTCTGAGAAAGATTCTAGGCTTGAGGATTGGAGTGGAGATCATCTATTCAGAACTAGGCTAAAAGATGAGGGTCCAGCCAAAGACAAGTTGCTGGAGGAAGATGTTTTTCTGATCGAGGCAAAGATTACAGAACTAAACTGCATAAAAAGTGCAGAAATCCGAGTTTCAGGTTCAGTGTCAATCGATACCCTTCTCAGCACAACCCCAATACATGAAGATGTGGTGTCGGTCGACACCCCCCACAGACCATCCTAGAAACAACCAAAATACATAATTTTTGAGAGGGTTCTAGTCCTACAGAATCGTCAACTGTTGTGAAACTGAAACTTACACCTCGCCCACTCCAGAAGCCTCCAACAAAGGAAAGGTATGCAGTTCCTGTTCCAAATTCTAAACCTCCTGATCTCATCAATAAGAACTTTAAAAGCTTGGTGTTTCTTTTGATGATTTTACAGGAAAAAAAGTATCCCACCCACACATAAGTCCTACCCTGCTGCTGATCCTCACTTCCTTGGTAGATCTCATGCACCTACTGCCTATACATCACCTTGGATGATGAGATGTTCTTCTCGGAGGCAATCACTGCCACTGTCTGCTCCAGTTGATGTCTGAGCCCCAACACAGTCAAACTAATGACTGACAAGAAGCACTTAGTGGGAGCCAACCCACTTTTACGTATGATTTAATTGAAATTTAATTTGGTTTTTACTAACTTTTATTTTTGTTTTTCTTGTGTAAGAAAAAATAAAATAAAATAAATTGCAAAGACGTCAAAGGAGCAAGGAGCCGACCTTGGTGTCGATCGACACCCTATGTGAGTGTCGGCCGACACTTCCTCTGTAGGTAAGTATTCTTGACCTTGTCTTTGTTCGTCTGTTTTTATTTTGGTTTCTTTCCAATCCTATGGCTTGATAACACAGGGGACAGCGTTACTGAAGTCTGGGAGAGGAAAATACTGATGTATTTTGCTTTCTTTTCTTTTGAGTCAGTTGTGTCGTTTTATAACGTTAAAATTTAGTTCAGAACTATGAACTATTCTTGGAACAAGCTGTTTTAGCAACCACTTTAGTGACTATTCTTACAACCAAAGACAACGGATCCTACTTAATGGAAATTCCAAAGGTAAATTGATCTACCAATATCTCCATATTTGTTTGAGTGTTTGAATGATCCTAAACTGCCTACACATAATGAACTTAATTTTTCTCATCATGGGGGTTTGACATACTTTAAATCGGAATCCTTGTTCAAGTCTGATAAGAATGGTCTGTGATTATGGTTTCCCTCTCTCTTCCCTTAAACTAAAAATAAAAAAGATTAAACAAATGATATAGGTCGAAAAGAAGTAAACCGAGAAGTTGGCGGAAACCCCATTAGTTCTTGTGTCTCATGGAAGCCTGTCTAAAAAAATAAACGGTCAGTCGTTAAAAAATAAATAAAATGATACCCTAGTAGGGAGAAATCGGCTGACTGGAAGTGAGAAAAGGGAGAGGAAAGAAACCAGAAGCAGGCTGTCTACAAAATAAGATACTTGGATGAGTAAGAGTCTATGTATCCTTTAATTGATATTCCCTCGATGAGACTGCACTAATATTTTAATAAGGTCAGTAATGGTGATTTTGGATACCTCTTATGGATTGTGGGTTGATATTGGGATGGTAGGTAAGGCTGCACAAAAGTAATGGAGGTTTTATCTAAAGTTGGTGTTGTTTGATGTGGCTTACAAAGGCGTTTGTTGATTCAGTATTCTAAAGGATATGTTAGTTCCTATATTTTTAAACCTCTTTCACAGGTTTCGTTTTATGTTTTGCTTGAGGGCAAGCAAAAGGTAAGTCTGAGAGAGTTGATATATCATGGTTTTTATGGTTTAAGTTGTGTTTATAGAGTCTTTTTAGTGTTTTTGGAGTCTTTTATAGTCATTTGCAGGTTTTGGTACGTTCTAAGCTTAATTAGAGAGTATGGATCATTCTGGAGTTAGTCAGGAAGCTGTGCTGAAGAATTCAAGTTAGAGACCACTTTTAGAGTTGGTGTCGGTCGACCCCAATCAGGCAGATAAATTTCACGCATGTTTTCAAGTTTTAAAGAAAAATGAAATTTACCCAGAAGTTTCCATTATTTGCAAATAAGTCCCTATTCGAGTTTTTTGGCTATTTATAGGATTTAAAGGTCATTGTTTAGACATAAGCTTTATTTTAGGGAGAGAGATTTTTAGCCGTATTTTTGGAGAGAAGAATTATAACTCTTTCAGAGAAGATTCAGAACTCCTTTACTTCTTATCTTATTTCTTTTATGCAATCTACCTCTAGTATGATTTATGTTTCAGTAATCATGTCTGAGCAGTTGGTAGTTAGGTTTATGGTTTCTCAATAGGGATTTGATGGATTTTTAAGTTGATTGGTTAGTTAAGGATTCTGGAACACTAGTTCTTCATCTAGGGTGTGATTAATGCTTGATCTGAACTGGCCAGTTAGATTATTGATCAAAAGTTAATTCTCGCAACGAAAGTTAGTTAATTAGCTAGAAAGAATTCTAGGTGAGAAAATTGTGCATTCACAAAGGAATTTGGTTCGGAGAATTTGTGAACAAATCGAACATGAAATTATTGCATGTTTCACTTGAACCTACAATTTCAAATGAAGTTAGTAATAGTTATTCACAAAGAAAGGCAAAATCAGAAGTAAACAATTGAAACTCACAATTGGAACTTCTTCTTCAGGTTGTGTTGGCACTTTGTCATTTCTGGAAGTTCCCTCTTCTTCTATTACTTCTGTTCCCATCTTATTTTTCTTACAAGGTGAATCTGTGCAAGTGATTTCCTTTTCCCGAGTTTCTTCACTTCAACTTCTCTGTAAAAATTGTGATACATTGGCACCCATCATTCAGAGTGTCTCCCGGAATATCACATCCAACGAGCTTCCCATGTCAATCATGACTCTGGATACGTCGCAGTCATTGATGACCAGTTTCACGACCAGAGGGTCATCGTGAGGTTTGTCAAGTCCTTCAGCGTCGCTTTCCTCGAAAGTGATCAGGTCGTCTAGAATGATTCATTCCTGCAGGTTTGACCCTTTGTCCCCGCTTCGCTGAAAGGCCTTTATAGAAGCGACCGTGTCTCGACAGTACTAATAGCCTCCCATGATCATGTTGATATTTCTTCAATTGTTTGCGGTGGCCTCTTTGTCTTATCTCCTTCCCCATTTGTGTGTCTCTCTGGCCGGTGTTCGAGGATGTTCCTCATTTGGCTGATTGTCTTGCGGGTCGACATTTTTCTCTGTTGCTCCAAGGCTTTCCAATGTTACCGAGTCTCCTAAATCACTGACAAAATTTTGGCTGCGAGTCTTTTTGTGATGGTCTTGCAGTTTGTGGTCGAGTGACCGTTAGCTTGGGGGAAATCGCAGAAGGCTTTTCCGTCATATCTCATGTTGCAGTTCCAGGTATTCCAAGATCCTCTCTCCCGTCAAGCTCCGACAGACAGGTTTTCAATGCTCACATGGTAGTTATCCGCTCCTCTGGAATTTTCTCCTTCGTAGTCGATGTAATTTCTACTACGTCCACTTCGCCTCTCGCTCGGAATGTTGGATGGTTGGGTCGGCCCCTTGATCACCGACTTTGGTGGGAGATGTTTTTTCGTTATAATTTTCATTTCCTTTTCTTTAACCACGAAACACATCTCTAACTTTTTTTTTTTTAACATCAAATGCATTAATAAAAAACCAGCCCAAGCCTACTGGCCCAAGACTGATGTACAAAGGTTCTGAAGCCCGATTTTGGAAAGGTCATCGGCTTCAATGTTGTCCGATTGAGGGATAAACTTAAAAATTGCTGTGGAGAAAGATAAAACAAGAGATTGTATATCAGTGAGGATTTCGAGGATCTCCTATATTTTTTCTTGTGATGAAATAGCTCTGATAAGCACCTGAGCATCTGATTGTAGGTAGATTGAGGATGTACCTAACTCCTTGACATTTCTGAGGGCAGATTGGATCGCAAGAGCTTCCGCCATTATAGGCGAGTACACTAACGGTTGAAAAGCACACCGATGATGTGTGGTCTGCTGTAGACTGTTTATACAGTTCCAACCCAGACCTGCATGTGTCGATACTGGATCCCATGTTTCATCAGTTTTGTAAATTTTCATCTCTGGTAGGATAGGAGCAACAGAGGAGCCAGTCCCTCGGTTGTTCGAAAGTGTCGGCTGCGAGGGAAGAGTTTGCGAATCACTTCATTCTCGTGCTGCTGCGATGGCTCTAGTAATTGTTTCTTGAGCTGAAAATTATCTTATCCCGAACACTACTATTTCTTGTTACCTAGAGGAACCAACATACCCAAGGGAAGATTTGTGTAAAGGATATACCTGTAGATGGTAATGGGACCCATTTTTTGCCATAACTAGGACTGAGATTAAGCCGGTTGCATTAGCGGGATTAAAGTGGGTTGAAATAGGCAATTCTTTCCAAACTTGTTGTGCAAACTCGCACTGAAAGAGCAGGTGATCCAGAGATTCCATATCCCTGCAATAAGGACAGCCAGCAAGGTCTAACAGACCTCTGCGCAGCAGGTTCTCCCCCGATGGTAATCCATTTTGAGCTACCTGCTAGTGGAAAAGCTTCAACTTTGGAGATAAGGGTTCAGACCAAATATTCTTTATCCAAGAGAACTCGGGTGCAATCTCCTCTTGTGAAGAAGGAGGAAAGTTCAGGTCTTGAAGCGTATTGTAACCCGACTTTGTGGTGTATGGACCGGATTTAGTAGGCAACCAAGCGAAGGAATCAGCGGATCCAGAAGAGTGTGGTCGAAGACAAAAGATTTCATTGGCATACTCAGGTAAGATGGTCAATTTCTTATGCTTTATCCAATTGTTGGCTTCATCAATCAGGTCAGAAACCTTCAGGTCTTTTGTCTTTAAAGTAGGTGATCCTATAGGAATTATAGGTTTTTCAAGGGAAAACCAGGGATCATACCAGAAAGAGGTAGACTTTCCATCCTGATGCGAAGCTGGCCAGGTTTGGACAGAATCACAATCCCAAGATGAACACTCCGAGTTGGGCAAGATAATCCTAAGCTTCTTTGGCTCGTGAAGATCCAACAATGGGCATATTAAACCCAAGGCCTAATGCTTTCTTAAACGTTCCAAAAGGAGATAGGCGGTGGAACCTTGGAATGAGTTAGACAGGTAGTTCCAACAAGGGGTATATTAAACCAAATGCCTGATACTATCTAGGCTGCCTAAGACAATCTTTGGTAAGATAGAATGGTCACACAAGTGTTGTGGATACACTTGATACACCGAAGGTTCTTGGATATTACACACCAAGAAGATCGAACAGTTCCAGAGGAACAAAGAGAATCACTCTCTCACAAAAACACACAAGTATTTACTCAAAACAGGTATTCTTTTCACTAACCGCGAAATTGTTTTTAAATAGCATACAAAGGTACTAAAAACTAGGTAGAATGTGTTAAAAACAAGGAAACTCGAAACTAGCACCTAGTTAATGCCTTTGACTAGTTTTTAATGAAGTTTGAATGACTTTTCAACTGAAAATGACTCTTGATCTGATTAAATCTGCTTGGCCTTTGTAGAATTGAGAAGTAGGCTTCTGAAATGGGCTTTGACAAGTATTCAGCAGGCCTGGTCGAATGTTGATCAAATCCAAAGTAGTCTTCATTTCATTTGTTGGAAGTTGAAGCGTTTTTAGGAAGGCTTAAGGAATGGCTTCCTGAAAATGGATTTGGGAAGGCGTTCGTAAAATCCAGATCATCATGCTCGTCGGGTGGCCTAAGTAACTCGCTTAGGCCGGGTAGAAGGGAACTTCGACCATCTGTTATTTCAGCTTGAACCAAGTGTGTTTTGGCAAGACCAGAATGTCCATCATAGCCACTTGGTCGAGTGAATCTTCCTCTAAAGATTGTTTTGAAGCATGAATCTTCATGGTCCACCTGCTGCATTCTTGAGGGCTCGGTCGGGCAGTCCGGTTTATAAAATGAGCCGGTCAGAATCATATCATCCCCTCCCACTTGAAAAGGATTTGCCTTCAAAGCCATTTCATCTGCAAGAAAAAGAAATAAGTCAGTAAGGTTGAAGCCTGAATGCACATTATGCTTACCTTGGTTTTCATGGTCCGGTTTCAAGACTTGAAATTGGCCCATCTTCAGATGGACTGGTTGTTTGGGTCGATCTGGTGCAATCTTAAACTTCCGGATCCTCTTAGCTTGTGGTATGATCTGTGGCTGATCTGAGAAGTGCATTGCATCACGAAATCCAAATGTAGTCTCATGAAGTTGTTCGGGTGGCCGAACTAGCTCACTATGGCCGAGATGGGTAGATCCTCGACCACCTATTGATCCAACACGTCCCATGTGTGTTTTGGCTTGGCCAACTGGTTGTTCACACACACTTGGTCGAAGGAAATATCCTATGATGCCTAAGAAGAAGTCGGGATCACATGGTTGCATAAATGGCTCCATAAGTGGCCTAACCGGGTAATGTTTGTCTAGGATAAGACCGGTAAGGTTCTGGCCTCCAAAATGAAGAACTAAACAATCATGCTCAGTTACAGCTGGTACTGGTTTGATATCCATGAGTTCTAACTCAGCTTCCTGTTCAAACAATGCTTATACTTGATCATTCTTAGACCTTCCCATGATCCTGTCAAAAGAAAACGGATTAGACTCAGAGAATCGAAATACTAAGTAGAACGCATAAGCATAGATAATGTTATCCACAAAAAGATTGGGACTTCCTTGGACACTAGATGGCGAAATCCAGATGTACTTCCAAGTCCTTGCTCTAGACTGATAAGTCTCTTGTAAGTGTCCACTGATTTCTTCCCCTAGGTAAAGCTCCTTGTCAAAATGATCCAACGGTCCATAATCATCTTGAATCACTCTTGCCTTTGGAACATAGTCTATAGCCTATATTTTAGCAACCACTAGAAAACCCAAATCACATGTGCAAAAAGAATAATCAAGCAACTTCCTAAAATGCTCAGACAAGTTTTCCATGCTTAAAACATTCTAATCAAGTTCCCAATGCCTTTTATGAACTTTTAAAACCTTGCCACAAACGAGAATGTGATTGGAACTCAAGAAGTCCATAATTGATCTCCGAACAAGAAATGCTTTACTAGAAAATGAAGTGACCTTAGAAAAGCTTTCTTCCAAATCATGATCTTCCAAAATTGATTTACAAAGTTCATTGCAATGGTTTGAATCCCACAAAACAATTTCATGAAAGTGCTTCATCTTAAACAAGTTTGAAAATTCAGTTCTAGCTCTAAACAGCTCAAATGTTGTCTTACTTGAATAAACACCTATTGAACAATCAAGTTCACGAAAGTCATCAGTCAAAACACATCTTGGCATAAAGAAATTCTTAAGTTCAAATGTTTCAATGGTTGGGACCAACTTGTCAAAAACCAATGCAGAAACACAAAACTCTTTAACTCTTTCCAATCCAAAACGTTTTTCCTCTTGAGCAGAAACCAAGACAAACAAATTAGGCCCTGTCCTGACCAAATCAAGTTCCTTACAGTGCTTTTGTGGGTAGTCATAAGGAAATGACATAAGGACTGGTTCTGCCCAAGTTTGGTTGGCTGCTCCATGACTTCATTCGATGGCAAACTCTTTTGTATTCCTCTGGTGAGTTTTCTTCTTGTACCTGTGACAAAGAAACATTGCTACTCGGATGCTCCGGTTCTAAGATAGTTATCTCAGCACAAGTCTGCACAATTTCAGATTGAGAAGATGGAAGGGAACACTTAGCTTTAAGGGATTTTCTGAGGAATGTATGGTGCTTCCTCATGATTTTGCTTTGATGTTGTTGTTCTTCCTTTTTGCTTAAGTGTCTCTGGTCTTGTTAAATTTTCAAGGGGGTTAAGGGAACTAACTTGATCTTCTTTCCCTTGAACTCAAATGAGTATCTATTGGTAAGACCCTCATGTGTAACTTCGCGATCATATGGCCAGGGTCTTCCTAATAGAATATGACTGGCTTCCATGGGCAAGACATCACAAAGCACTTCATCTTGATACCTGCCAATAGAAAAAGATATCATCACTTGGCTAGTTACCTTCATCTCTCCATTGCGACTTATCCATTCAAGTTTGTATGGATGCGGATGTTCCTTGGTTTCCAAATGAAGCTTCGTCACCATGGTTGTGATTGCCACGTTTGCACAACTGCCTCCATCAATAATAAGGCTGCACACCTTGTCCTGGACTAAACACCTTGTGTGGAAGAGACTCCCACGTTGATCATACTTCCCAGCTTGCTTTTGATCACTTTGAGTTTTTCCAGTCACCAATTGATCAGCTACATCTTGTGGTGCTTCTGAAGATGATGTAGACTCAGAAAATTCTTCCTTGGTGATGCTCTCATCATCATCCTTGAGCAGTATGGGTTCATTACTTGAAACAGATGACCTGCCATGACACAAATTGGTTTGGTCAGCATTAATCTCCATATTTGAAACTGCTTTCATACCTTTGTCGATTGGCATGGTCTGGTCTGGCTCTGGCTCTTGGATAGCCGGGTTGTCCTCTGAACAACTCTGCTCATAGTTTGTTGTGTCAGCTACCGAAGAAGGGGGTGTGGTAGTGCTCTTACTATGGTTCTTCATCACAGCCATAAGTGCTTCCACCATCTGATTTTCCAATTCATCATAATGTTGTTGTCGGCTCAATGGGTCCTTAAGCTGTCTAACTTGATTATGACTCCTTTGATCATCACGGCTGTAGAAATAAAATTCTGTTTTATCCCAGGCCGGTTTAGAACTTTTTCTGGTTCTCCTCATAGGCCTCTCTTGTGGTTTTCCTGGTTGTATCCAATCCTGCACATAATCAGATTTGTTAAAAACTGATTGATGTTCACCTCTCAAAGAGTGTTGTTTGTTTCCCAAAAATGATTTAGTAGATGGATAGAAAACTCCCTGATGTGGACTCTGCTCCTGTCCTCTAGGTTTCTTCTTAAGACCAAACATGTTGTCCCTGCAAACACTAGCAAACATGATTAGAAGCAAAAGGTTTCCTCACAAGTGTTTCTCTCAGACTGTTTCTCTTAAGCGATTTAGTTCCCTCAGTGAATTCTCCAAGTTCCAAAGGATCTAGCAATTCAAACTCAATGTGCTTTCTCCAAAGAACCAAATGGTGAATCAAGAAAGAAGAGAGAAGATAGATAGTTGAAAGATTTTCTTGGCTAGTTGATTGACCAAGCCCTCCTTTACAGATCTCTCTTTTGTTTTTTTTTTTTTTGAATTCGGTTTTGCTTTTCTTTTTTTTTCTTTTTGATCTAGGATTGAGGCTGGCTCAACTAGAAAACAGATAGACAGAAAAGAATTACAAATGATAGAAGAAGATAAAGAGGTGAGAATGGCGGATTAGAAATTGATACCAACGAAGGAGTGGTTTGCTCTGAAACCACTTGATGTGAAGCTGGCCAGGTTTGGACAGAATCACAATCCCAAGATGAACACTCCGAGTTGGGCAAGATAATCCTAAGCTTGTTTGGCTCGTGGAGATCCAACAATGGGCATATTAAACCCAAGGCCTGATGCTTTCTTAAACGTTCCAAAAGCAGATAGGTGGTGGAACCTTGGAATGAGTTAGACAGGTAGTTCCAACAAGGGGTATATTAAACCCAATGCCTGATACTATCTAGGCCGCCTAAGACAATCTTTGGTAAGATAGAATGGTCACACAAGTGTTGTGGATACACTTGATACACCGAAAGTTCTTGGATATTACAGACTAATAAGATCAAACAGTTCCAGAGAAACAAAGAGAATCACTCTCTCACAAAAACACACAAGTATTTACTCAAAACAGGTCTTCTTTTCATTAACCACAAAATTGTGTTCAAATAGCATACAAAGGTATTAAAAACTAGGTAGACTGTGTTAAAAATAAGGCAACTCGAAACTAGCACCTAGTTAATGCCTTGGACTAGTTTTTAATGAAGTTTGAATGACTTTTCAACTGAAACTGACTCTTGATCTGATTAAATCCGCCTGGCCTTTGTAAAATTGAGAAGTAGGCTTCTGAAATGGGCTTTAACAAGTATTCAACAGGCCTGGTCGAATGTTGATCAAATCCAAAGTAGTCTTCATTTCATTTGTTGGAAGTTGAAGCGTTTTTAGGAAGGCTTAAGGAATGGCTTCCTGAAAATGGATTTAGGAAGGCGTTCGTAAAATCCAGACCATCATGCTCCTCGGGTGGCCTAAGTAACTCGCTTAGGCCGGGAAGAAGGGAACTTCGACCATCTGTTGTTTCAGCTTGAACCAAGTGAGTTTTGGCACGACCAGAATGTCCATCATAGCCACTTGGTCGAGTGAATCTTCCTCTAAAGATTGTTTTGAAGCCTGAATCTTCATGGTCCACCTGCTGCATTCTTGAGGGCTCGGTCGGGCAGTCCGGTTTATAAAATGAGCCGGTCAGAATCATATCATCCCCTCCCACTTGAAAAGGATTTGCCTTCAAATCCATTTCATCTGCAAGAAAAAGAAATAAGTCAGTAAGGTTGAAGCCTGAATGCACATTATGCTTACCTTGGTTTTCATGGTCCGGTTTCAAGACTTGAAATTGGCCCATCTTCAGATGGACTGATTGTTTGGGTTGATCTGGTGCAATCTTAAACTTCCGGATCCTCTTAGCTTGTTGTATGATCTGTGGCTGATCTGAGAAGTGCATTGCATCACGAAATCCAAATGTAGTCTCATGAAGTTGTACGGGTGGCCGAACTAGCTCACTATGGCCGAGATGGGTAGATCCTCGACCACCTATTGATCCAACACGTCCCATGTGTGTTTTGGCTTGGCCAACTGGTTGTTCACACACACTTGGTCGAAGGAAATATCCTATGATGCCTAAGAAGAAGTCGGGATCAGATGGTTGCATAAATGGCTCCATAAGTGGCCTAACCGGGTAATGTTGGTCTAGGATAAGACCGGTAAGGTTCTGGCCTCCAAAATGAAGAACTAAACCATCATGCTCAGTTACAGCTGGTACTGGTTTGATATCCATGAGTTCTAACTCAGCTTCCTGTTCAAACAATGCTTCCACTTGATCATTCTTAGACCTTCCCATGATCCTGTCGAAAGAAAACGGATTAGACTCAGAGAATCGACATACTAAGTAGAACGCATAAGCATAGATAATGTTATCCACAAAAAGATTGGGACTTCCTTGGATACTAGATGGCGAAATCCAGATGTACTTCCAAGTCCTTGCTCTAGACTGATAAGTCTCTTGTAAGTGTCCACTGATTTCTTCCTCTAGGTACAGCTCCTTGTCAAAATGATCCAATGGTCCATAATCATCTTGAATCACTCTTGCCTTTGGAACATAGTCTATAGCCTATATTTTAGCAACCACTAGAAAACCCAAATCACATGTGCAAAAGGAATAATCAAGCAACTTCCTAAAATGCTCAGACAAGTTTTCCATGCTTAAAACATTCTAATCAAGTTCCCAATGCCTTTTATGAACTTTTAAAACCTTGCCACAAACGAGAATGTGATTGGAACTCAAGAAGTCCATAATTAATCTCCAAACAAGAAATGCTTTACTAGAAAATGAAGTGACCTTAGAAAAGCTTTCTTCCAAATCATGATCTTCCAAAATTGATTTACAAAGTTCATTGCAATGGTTTGAATCCCACAAAAAAATTTCATGAAAGTGCTTCATCTTAAACAAGTTTGAAAATTCAGTTCTAGCTCTAAACAGCTCAAATGTTGTCTTACTTGAATAAACTCCTATTGAACAATCAAGTTCACGAAAGTCATCAGTCAAAACACATCTTGGCATAAAGAAGTTCTTAAGTTCAAATGTTTCAATGGTTGGGACCAACTTGTCAAAAACCAATGCAGAAACACAAAACTCTTTAACTCTTTCCAATCCAAAACGTTTTTCCTCTTGAGCAGAAACCAAGACAAACAAATTAGGCCCTGTCCTGACCAAATCAAGTTCCTTACAGTGCTTTTGTGGGTAGTCATAAGGAAATGACATAAGGACTGGTTCTGGCCAAGTTTGGTTGGCTGCTCCATGACTTCATTCGATGGCAAACTCTTTTGTATTCCTCTGGTGAGTTTTCTTCTTGTACCTGTGACAAAGAAACATTGCTACTCGGATGCTCCGGTTCTAAGATAGTTATCTCAGCACAAGTCTGCACAATTTCAGATTGAGAAGATGGAAGGGAACACTTAGCTTTAAGGGATTTTCTGAGAAATGTATGGTGCTTCCTCATAATTTTGCTCTGATGTTGCTGTTCTTCCTTTTTGCTTAAGTGTCTCTGGTCTTGTTCAATTTCCAAGGGGGTTAAGGGAACTAACTTGATCTTCTTTCCCTTGAACTCAAATGAGTATCTATTGGTAAGACCCTCATGTGTAACTTCGCGATCATATGGCCAGGGTCTTCCTAATAGAATATGACTGGCTTCCATGGGCAAGACATCACAAAGCACTTCATCTTTTTGATCTAGGATTGAGGCTGGCTCAACTAGAAAACAGATAGACAGAACAGAATTACAAATGATAGAAGAAGATGAAGAGGTGAGAATGGCGGATTAGAAATTGATACCAACGAAGGAGTGGTTTGCTCTAATACCACTTGATGCGAAGCTGGCCAGGTTTGGACAGAATCACAATCCCAAGATGAACACTCCGAGTTGGGCAAGATAATTCTAAGTTTATTTGGCTCGTGGAGATCCAACAATGGGCATATTAAACCCAATGCCTGATGCTTTCTTCAACGCTCCAAAAGGAGATAGGTGGTGGAACCTTGGAATGAGTTAGACAGGTAGTTCCAACAAGGGGTATATTAAACCCAATGCCTGATACTATCTAGGTCGCCTAAGACAATCTTTGGTAAGATAAAATGGTCACACAAGTGTTGTGGATACACTTGATACACCGAAGGTTCTTGGATATTATAGACTAATAAGATCGAACAGTTCCAGAGGAACAAAGAGAATCACTCTCTCACAAAAACACACAAGTATTTACTTAAAACAGGTCTTCTTTTCATTAACCACAAAATTGTGTTCAAATAGCATACAAAGGTATTAAAAACTAGGTAGAATGTGTTAAAAATAAGGCAACTCAAAACTAGCACCTAGTTAATGCCTTGGACTAGTTTTTAATGAAGTTTGAATGACTTTTCGACTGAAAATGACTCTTGATCTGATTAAATTCGCCTGGCCTTTGTAGAATTGAGAAGTAGGCTTCTGAAATGGGCTTTGACAAGTATTCAACAGGCCTGGTCGAATGTTGATCAAATCTAAAGTAGTCTTCATTTCATTTGTTGGAAGTTGAAGCGTTTTTAGGAAGGCTTTAGGAAGGGCTTCCTTAAAATGGATTTAGGAAGGGGTTCCTAAAATCCAGGTCATCATGCTCCTCGGGTGGCCTAAGTAACTCGCTTTGGTCGGGTAGAAGGGAACTTCGACCATATGTTGTTTCAGCTTGAACCAGTGAGGTTTCGCACGACCAGAATGTCCATCATAACCACTTGGTCGAGTGAATCTTCCTCTAAAGATTGTTTTGAAGCCTGAATCTTCATGGTCCACCTGCTGCATTCTTGAGGGCTCGGTCGAGCAGTCCGGTTTATGAAATGAGCCGGTCAGAATCATATCACATCCCCAATAGTTTTCCCCAAATGTGTCGTGAGGACATTACAGCCTACTAGAATTTCGTACCAGCCGTGAGAAAATCTATATTAGTGAGAGACTTCTAGGATTGACTTCTCTCTGCAATATTTTCCCAGTAACACATGAGCCACTAAGCTATTAGGATGAGTTATCAGTCTCCAACATAGTTTAGCTAAGAGAGCATCATTGGTTTCTTGTATTTCTCTGATTCCCAATCCTCCATCTCTCCTTGGTTTTGCTAATCTTTGCCATGATACCCAACAGGTTTTTAGAGCAGATGGATCATCATCCCACCAGAATCTGGCGATGGCAGATTGGATACGTTTGCATAAATTTTTTGGGAGTTTAAAGTTGGACATCGAGTAGTTAGGAATCCCTGCCAAGACAGCCTTAATCATAGTAAGCTTCCCTGCTTCGGATAGTCTTTTGACAGCCCAGCTAGCTGCTTTGATGCGTATCCTGTCCACGATCTGAGTAAATAAATCTTTCTTTTTCCTACCAAAATGTTCTGGTATTCCTAGATACTTTTCTTTCCCTTGTTGTGAGATAACAAGATTTTGTTTTACTCTAACTTCGATCTCCTCCGGCGTCTTTCGCGAAAAGGTGAAGTTTTGTCTACTAGTCTTACAAAAGAACATAGTATCATCAGAAAATAGTAGTTGATTTACTCAAGGACTTAATCTCGTAACTCTAATCCTTGGTAGAGAACCACTATCCTGAGCGTTCCTGCAGAGGCCCGACAGAACCTCTCCACAGATTATAAACATATAAGAGGAAAGAGGGTCCCCTTGTCTGATGCCTCTCTGGGTTGGACGGCCTCCTGAGCACCTCCATTATTTAGGAATGAATATAAGACTGTTGAAATGCATTGAATAATAAGGTTTGTGAACAATGGTTGGAAGCCAAGTTGGGAGAATACTTTCGCAATAAAACTCCACTCCAACCTGTCGTAAGTTTTGCTCCTGTCGGTTTTGACCGCCATATAACAATGTTTCCCGGCTTCTAAAGTTTTGAGGAAGTGGAGGGTCTCATGAGTTATCAATACATTGTCTAAAATTGCCCGTCCAGCTACTGATTGCGACTCCGAGTTGATTGCAGGCAACACCGGTTTTAGTCTTCTTGCTAGCAGCTTAGAGAGGAATTTATAGTATATGTTACATAGTGTTATTGGCCTGTAGTCCACCATTGACTTCGGACATTTCTGCTTTGGTATCAAGCGAATGTGAGTTTTATTGATCGACTTTGGCAGTAATCCAGCGGAGAAGATTGTGACTACCTCCTCGACAATATCAGAACCTATGTTGCTCCAGTTTGTTTGAAAAAAGCTCGCTGAAAGGCCATGTGGTCCTGGAGCTTTATTCGGATATATTGAGAACAAGGCTTCTCGGATCTCTTCTTTGGTAGGCGTGGCAACAAGCTTTTCTTTCATTTCAGGAGTTACCTTCTTATGTAGGGCCTGCTCCACTATACGTGAACATACTGAATTCGAGGAGGTAAAAAGCTTCTTATAATAAGTATTAATAACCTCAACAATATCCTGCTCTTCGTAAACTGGCTAATCCTCTATGACTGAAAATTTATTTATAGCTGTTTAAGTCCTTGCAGTAGCGTGAAAGAAACTCGAGTTCCTGTCTCCAAGTGTAAGCCTGAGAATTCTACTTCGCTGAAGCCAGTAGGCTTCTTCCTTCTGGTACGCCTCCGATAACTATGATCAACATTTGAAACATTAATCTCCATATGATAACCAAAACTTTATATAAACTTATACCTCAATTTCTTCAATTAACTTGTAAGATAAACTAGTATCTCATTCTCTCATACTAAACAAGAAACACATCTGTAACTATGATCAATTTGAAACATTAAACTCCATATAATAAACAAAACATAATATAAACTGATACCTTAATTACTTCAAAAACATTGCAAGATAAACTAGTATTTCATTCTCTTATACTGAACCTTAAACTCATCTCTAACTATGCTTAACATTTGAAACATTAAACTTCATATGCTAAACAATACTTTATATAAACTTATACCTAAGTTTATACAAAAACTTAGCAAGATAAACTAGTATCTCATTCTCTCATATGGAACCTGAAAAACATCTCTAAATATGATGAACATTTGAAACATTAAAATCCATCTCATAAATAGAACTTTATATAAGCTTATACCTCAATTTCTTGATAAACCTTGTAAGATAAACCAGTATCTCATTCTCTCATACTGAACCTGAAACACATCTCCTACTATGATGTTCTAAAACATTAAACTCTATATGATAAACAAAACTTTATAAAAATATATAACTCAATTTCTTCGAAAACTGATAAACTTGTATCTAACTATCTCATATTAAACCTGAAACACATCTCTAACAATGAGCAAGATTTGAAACATTAAACTCTATATTCAAAATAATAATTTAAATAAACTCACACCTCAATTTCTTCAGAAACCTTGTAAGATAAAGTAGTATCTCATTTTCTCATACTGAACCTGAAAAACATCTCTAACTATGATCAACATTTGAAAAATTAAACTTCATGTACTAAAAAAACTATATATAAACATATTCCTCAGTATATTCAAAAACATTATAAGATAAACTTTTATCACATTCTCTCATACTGACCTGAAACACATCTTTAACTTTGAT
This sequence comes from Iljinskaea planisiliqua, assembly GCA_900108845.1. Lineage (NCBI taxonomy): Eukaryota > Viridiplantae > Streptophyta > Magnoliopsida > Brassicales > Brassicaceae > Iljinskaea > Iljinskaea planisiliqua. Next base: position 46,993 of record FNXX01000015.1, on the reverse strand, counting down.
GAACATTTAAAACATTAAACTCCTTGTGATAAACAAAATTTTATACAAACTTGTTCCTCGATTTCTTCAATAACCTTGTAAGATATACTTGTATCTCATTCTCTCATACAGAACCTGAAAAACATCTCTAACTATGATCAACATTTGAAACATTAATCTCCATATACTAAACAAAACTTTATATAATCATATACCTCAGTTTCTTCAACACCTTTGCAAGATAAACTTGTATCTCATTCTCTTATATTGAACCTCAAACACATCTCTAACTATGATGAACTTTTAAAACATTAAACTCCATATGACCAACAAACCTTTATATAAAGATATACCTCAGTTTCTTCAAAAACCATGTAAGATATACTTGTATCTCATTCTCTCATACTGAACCTGAAACACATCTCTAACTATGATCAACATTTCAAACATTAAACCCCATATAGTAAACAAAACATTATATAAACATATACCTTAGTTTCTTCAGAAACTTTGGAAGATACACTAGTATCTCATTCTCTCATACTGAACCTGAAAATATCTGTAACTATGATTAACATTTGAAACATTACACTCCATATACTAAACAAAATTATATACCTCAGAAACTATGCAAGATAAACTAGTACTTCATTCTCTAATACCGAACCTGAAACACATCTCTAACTATGATCAGCATTTCAAACATTAAACTCCATATGATAAACAAAACTTTATATAAACATTTACCTCAGTTTCTTCAAAAAACTTGTAAGATAAAGTTGAATGTCAATCTGTCATCTTGAACCTGAAGCATATCTATAAATATGATGAACATTTGAAACATTAAACTTCATATGATAAACAATACTTTATATAAACTTATACCTCAATTTCTTCAAAAACTTTGTAAGATAAACTACTATTCATTCTCTGTTACTGAACCCGCAAAACATCTTTAACTATGATCAACATTTGAAACATTAAACTCAATATACTAAACAAAACTTAAAATAAACAAATATATACGTCAGTTTCTTCAAAAACTTTGCAAAATAAACTAGTGTCTCATTCTCTTATACTGAACATGAAAAACATCTCTAACTATGATCAACATTTGAAACATTAAACTCAATACATTAAACAAAACATTATACAATTATATACCTCACTTTCTTCCTAAAATTTGCAAGATAAACTAGTACTTCATTCTCTAATACTGAACCTGAAACACATCTCTAACTATGATGAAATTTTAAAATATTAAACTTCATATGATAAACAAAACTTTATACAAACATATACCTCAATTTCTTCAGTAACCTTGTAAGATAAACTTGTATCTCATTCTCTCATACTAAACCTGAAACATATCTCTAACTATGATGAACATTTGAAACATTAAACTCTATATGATAAACAGAACTTTATATCAACTTATTCCTCAATTTCTTCAAAAACCTTGGATGATAAACTTGTATCTCATTCTTTCATCTTCAATCTTAATCACATCTATAACTATGATGAATATTTGAATCATTAAACTCTATATGATAAACAATATTTTATATAAACTCATACCTTAGTTTCTTCAGAAACCTTGTAAGAAAAAGTAATATCTCATTTTCCCTTACTGAACCTGAAAGCCATCTCTAACTATTATCAACCTTTGAAACATTAAACTCCATATACTAACAAAACCTTTATATAAACAAATTCCTCAGTATATTCAAAAACATTGCAAGATAAACTTTTATCACATTCTCTCATACTGAACCTGAAACACATCTTTAACTATGATGAACATTAGAAACATTAAACTCCTTCTGATAAACAAAACTTTATACAAACTTGTACCTCGATTTCTTCAATAACCAAGTAAGATATACTTGTATCTCATTCTCTCATATTGAACCTGAAAAACATATCTAACTATGATCAACATTTGAATTATTAAACTCCGTATACTAATTCATGATAAACTTGTATCTCATTCTCTTATATTGAACCTCAAACACAACTCTAACTATGAAGAACTTTTAAAACATTAAAATCCATATGATCAACATACTTTTATATAAACATATAACTCAGTTTCTTCAAAAACCATGTAAGATATACTTGTATCACATTCTCTCATACTGAAACTGAAACACATATCTAACTATGATCAACATTTCAAACATTAAACTCTATATGATAAACAAAACTTTATACAAGTGTATACCTCAGTTTCTTCAAAACCTTGTAAGATAAACTTGTATGTCATTCTGTCATCTTGAACCTGAAGCACATCTCTAAGTATGATGAACATTCGAAACATTTCACTCCATATGATAAACAATACTTTATATAAACTTATAGCTCAATTTGTTCAAAAACTTTGTATGATAAACTAGTATCTCATTCTCTGTTACTAAACCTGAAAAAACATTTCTAACTATGATCAACAATTGAAACATTAAACCTCATATACTAAAAAAAACTTGATGTAAACATACATATACATCAGTTTCTTCAAAAACTTTGGAAGCTTAACTAGTATCTCATTCTCTCAAACTGAACCTAAAAAAATCTCTAACTATGATCAACATTTGAAACAATAGACTTCATATACTAACAAAACATTATATAATTATATAACTCAGTTTCTTCAGAAACTTTGCAAGATAAAATAGTACCTCATTCTCTAATTCCGAACCTGAAACACATATCTAACTATGATCAACATTTCAAACATTAAACTCCATATGATAAACAAAACTTTATATAAACATATACCTCAGTTTCTTCAAAAACCTTGTAAGATAAACTTCAATGTCAATCTGTCATCTTGAACCATAAGCACATCTATAAATATGATGAACATTTGAAACATTAAACTCCATATGATAAACAATACTTTATATATACTTATACCTCAATTTCTTCAAAATCTTTGTAAGATAAACTACTATTCATTCTTTGTTACTGAACCTGAAAAACATCTTTAACTATGATCAACATCTGAAACATTAAACTCCATTTACTAAACAAAACTTAAAATAAACAAACATATACGCCAGTTTCGTCAAAAACTTTGCAAGATAAACTAGTGTCTTATTCTCTCATACTGAACCTGAAAAAAAATCTCTAACTACGATCAACATTTGAAACATTAAACTCAATATATTAAACAAAAAATTATATAGTTATATACCTCGCTTTCTTCAAAAAAATTGCAAGATAAACTAGTATAAATCATTCTCTAATACTGAACCTGAAACACATCTCTAAGTATGATGAACTTTTAAAACATTAAACTTCATATGATAAACAAAACTTTACATAAACATATACCTCAGTTGATTCAGTAACCTTGTAAGATAAACTTGTATTTCATTCTCTCATACTAAACATGAAACATATCTCTAACTATGATGAACATTTGAAACATTAAACTCCATATGATAAATAGAACTTTATATCAACTTATACCTCAATTTCTTCAAAAACCTTGGATGATAATCTTGTATCTCATTATCTCATCTTGAACCTTAATCACATCTATAACTATGATGAATATTTCAATCATTAAACTCCATATGATAAACAATATTTTATATAAACTCATACCTCGATTTCTTCAATAACCTTGTCAGATAAACGAGTATCTCTTTCTCTCATACTGAACCTGAAAAAAATCTCTAACTAGGATCAACATTTGAAACTAATATGATCATGGATAGAAACATGGACGAGGAGCTTCGGTTGGACGAGGAGCTTTGGCCGGACAAGGAGATTTGGCCGGAACCAGAAGCTGACGATTCTAAAGGGACTGAGGATGTACTGGAAGTGCCGAAAGGACCAATGACTCGAGCCAGGGCTAAATAATTCAATCAAGCCATTGGAGGAATGCTAAGAGGCTTGAGCAATGCTGAAAAAGACATGATCAGTTCCACCTTGATCATGATACAAGTTCAAGTGCATCAATGAATGGACAAGTGTGCCAAGTGCTCTTTTCCCCCTTCCTTTGGTTTTGTCCCACTGGATTTTCCAAAGAAGGTTTTTAACGAGGCTTGTGCAACACTTCCCATCTTCCATTCATTGATGAAGACCAATTTAACGACTTAGATAACTCGAGATATCATTTCTTTTGATCTGTTTTCAAATTTGAATTTGGCTTTCGCGAGTTATGGTGGTCTAGTCTCAGAGCTTGTTCCAAGACTAGTTCCCTTTCCCATAACTCTTCTTCTCTTCTCTTTATATTCTCGAACTCTCTCATGAATAATACATCCAACTTCTTTAATCAAACTTTCTTGCAAGTTCGGATCAAATCTCTTGTTTGTGTGTCATATCCAGCAAAATCCTTGATCAACTTTTATGTGTAATATCCAGAGTTATAAAGTCGGTTTCATAAACTAATCCGCAAGTTTGTGAATCAAACCATTCAATCATGTTTATATCATTCATTATCACAGCTATTTGGCCAACTGATTCGACAAATCTCAACTTTTGAGTCACGGTTCGGGAAGGATCTTATTAAGTGGTTTAAGAGAAATCTATGAGGTTGAGTATTTCTAACCCTTGTTAATCGATTCATCATATCCTTTCACTCGTGTGCATCAATTCATGTCTGTTTGCATCCAATTGTTGTTACCATCCATTTAAGTCAAGTCATTGATTGTCTTAGTCCCATCATTAGATCATATTCTTTCAGTCTACAAATCAGTAAGTGCATCACTTGAAATTCAAACAAAACTAACCATTCATCTCCCATAAAACTGTTTGATCTGTTATGTTCTTTGGATCCTGTTCTGTTTCGATTTGTGTAATTGTGTTCTTGTGCGATTTCTTGGAACTGTTTACTGGTGTTGTGTTTTTGTGAATCCTTTTCGGGATGGCTTCAGATCAAGAGAAGACTAGTAACAATATGAACAGCAAACTTTTGATATAAGCAATCACGACAAACATGATTAAGATGATGGAGACCTTGAGACGCAAACTTAATCCCAATCGCGAGTCCAACCATGAGACTCGATCATCAGAAAGAGAAAGGCGACCTAGAAGCAGAGGAAAAAGAGAGCAAAGCAGTGATGTTGCTGGAGAAAACTATTACAACAACCACATTAGCTCTTCTCGAAGGAGACAGAGGAGTAGACATGGACCTGAACACAGGAATGATTTGCAGGACAATTTGAAAGGCCTTAAGATCAACATTCCTTATTTGTATGAAAAGAATGACCTTGATGCGTATCTAGACTGGGAAAAGAAGATAGAATTTGGCTTCAATTGCCAACATTATGCTGATATCAATCGTGTCAAAATAGCAGCAACTAGGTTCCATGATTATGCATTGAGCTGGTGGGATCAGATAGTTACCTCTAGAAGGCGTAATGGAGAATACCCTGTTGAGACTTGGGCAGAAATGAAGCTGCTCATTAGAAGGCGGTTTGTACCAACCCATTACCACCATGAGCTTCTAATATAAACTCTCTTGAATCACCCAGTCTGAAGTTGAAAATATTCTGGAACTTATGGAACAGAACTGTGAAGAATGGAATATGGAATGGATTGAATGACTTTGCTAAGAGGCTGCGGAATTTCCTCAAGCAAACCAGGTTGAATTCTTGATATGACACACAAGAATTCGGGTTTGTTTACTGGATATGACACACCAATAAACAGTGATCTAAATTCAAAAGGTTTTTGATAAAAGAAGATAGATGAAAGTTACAGAAATGTTGCAAAGACATATAAAGACATATGATCTTCATGCAGAGTCTAGAAAATAACAAAAGCATTTAAAATACAGTTGGGAGTTCTCCAAAGGCCTCATCTTGCTTCCTGGTCGTGGCTTCTAGTGGTCTTGGGCTTCAGTTATAACAGTTTGGGCCATTGTGAACTGCTGGGAATACCTCATTAAAAACCTTGTCAAGAAAACCCAGTGGGACAAAACTTGACAAGGGAAAAAGAGTATAAACCCAACACTTTTCCCAAATGTTAAAACTATATAACTTGAATCAAAACCAAAGTGTTTTGACAAGTTATACTTTCTTGTTTGATGTCTTGATCATCTGGCTTCAAGGTATGATTGAGAAGTCCTCCAACAGCTTGATTGAATAGCTTAGTCTTTGATCTAGTCATTGGACCGGTAGGAACAATCAAAGCTTCATCTCCTCCTAGCTCTGGTTCAGGCTGCTCCTCGGGTTCTGGTTCTGCATCAAGCTGCTCCATAGACTCATTTCCATGCTCCAAGCTCCATGATTTGTCCAGTATCACATCATCCTCTCCCACTTGAGAAGGATTTGACCTCAAATCCGTTTCATCTGCAATATAAGGAACAAGGTCAGAAACATTAAAGCTAGAGCTTACATAATACTTACCTTGGAGATCCAGCTGATAAGCATTGTCGCTTATTCTCCTTGTGACTGTGAAAGGGCCATTGATCTTTGGCATTAGCTTAGACTTTCTCTCAGCAGGGAATCGTTCCTTCCTCAAATGAACCCAGACCTGATCGCCAACTTCAAAGATCATGCCACGCCTGCCTTTGTTAGCTTGTTTGACGTACTGCTTTGTTTTCTCTTCTATGTTCTTCTTGGCTTTCTCATGAATCTGTTTAACCAATTCAGTTTTCTTTTTCCCATCTATGCTAGCTCTTTCACTCAAAGGTAAAGGCATTAGATCCAAAGGTGATAATGGGTTAAAGCCATAAACAATCTGAAATGGAGAAAACTTAGAAGCAGAATGCATAGCATGATTATATGCAAATTCTATATGAGGCAAGCAATCTTCCCAAGTTGTTAGGTTCTTTTAATCAGTGCACGCAATAGAGTTCCTAGAGTGTGATTAACAACTTCTGTTTTCCCATCAGTTTGGGGATAACATGTGGTTGAAAACAACAGCTTAATTCCTAGCTTAGACCACAATGTTTTCCAGAAATAGCTAAGAAACTTGGTATCTCTATCAGAAACAATGGTTCTGGGCATGCCATGTAAACGAATCATTTCCTTAAAGAACAAGTCTGCTACCTGAGATGCATCATCTGTTTTATGACAAGCAATGAAATGTGCCATCTTAGAAAACCTATCAACTACCACAAAAATAGAATCTTTTCCAGTCCTAGTTCTAGGCAATCCAAGCACAAAATCCATAGAGATATCAGTCCAGGGATGAGAAGGAATAGGCAGAGGAGTGTACAAACCGTGAGGCTGGACCTTAGACTAATTTGTTTACATGTTGCACATCTGCCACAGATTCTTTCCACATCTCTTTTCATGTGAGGCCAATGGAAGTGATCCTGCATCACCTTAAGTGTTTTAGCAATACCAAAGTGACCCATCAGGCCTCCACCGTGAGCTTCCCTTATGAACAAGTCTCTAACAGAACAGTTAGGCACACACAAGCGATTATCAAAGAAAAGAAAACCATCTTGCCTAAAGTAATGTCCTGAAACAAACTTCTCACAAGATTTATAAACTTCTTTAAAATCAGGGTCAGTCTCATATAAATGCTTAAGTTGTTTAAAACCCAACAGTTTGACATCAAGAGGTGAGATTAAAACATACCTCCGAGACAATGCATCTGCCACTACATTGTCCTTACCTTGTTTGTACTTGATGACATAGGGGAAGGTTTCTATGAATTCAACCCACCTGGCATGTCTCTTGTTTAGCTTCTGCTGACCTTTGAGATGCTTAAGGGACTCATGATCAGAGTGTATGACGAACTCCTTAGGCCAGAGATAGTGTTGCCATGTTTGTAAAGCTCTCACCAAAGCATACAGCTCCTTATCATAAGTAGGATAGTTTAGCATTGCTCCTCCAAGCTTCTCACTGAAAAATGCTATGGGCTTCTTATCCTGCATCAGAACAGCTCCAATACCTATACCAGAGGCATCACATTCTATCTCAAAATTTTTAAGAAAATCTGGTAAGGTTAAGACAGGGGCATGAGTAAGCTTCTCTTTAAGGGATTGGAATGCATCTTCTTGTGCTTGTTCCCATTTAAAACCCACGTCCTTCTTTATAACCTCAGTGAGGGGAGCTGCCAGCGTGCTAAAGTCCTTCACAAACCTCCGGTAAAATCCAGCAAGGCCATGGAAACTCCTCACCTCGCCTACTGTCTTTGGACTTGGCCAATCGCTGATTGCTTTAACGTTTGCTTCATCCACTTTAACACCATCTGCACTTACAACAAAACCTAGAAACACCAGGTTATCTGTGCAGAATGTGCATTTCTTAAGATTAGCATAAAGCTTTTCCCTTCTAAGCACATTTAAAACAGAATCCAGATGCTCAATATGTTCATTTAGGCTTTTGCTGTAAACCAAAATATCATCAAAGTAAACAACAACAAACTCTCCTATGAATGACCTAAGAACATGATTCATCAACCTCATGAAAGTACTATGTGCAATTGTTAGCCCAAATGGCATAACTAACCATTCATACAGCCCATGGTTAGTTTTAAATGCTGTTTTCCACTCATCACCTTCTTTCATTCTAATTTGGTGATATCCACTCTTTAAATCAATTTTAGAAAAGATGCAGGAACCATGCAACTCATCTAGCATGTCATCTAATCTAGGTATAGGATGTCGATACTTCACCGTGATATTATTGATGGCTCTACAATCCACACACATGCGCCAGTTACCATCTTTCTTAGGCACAAGTAGAACAGGTACAGCACAAGGACTCAGGCTTTCTCTTATATGTCCCTTCTCCATTAGTTCTTCTACTTGTTTCTGAAGCTCTTTTGTCTCCACAGGGTTTGTTCTGTATGCTGGACGGTTTGGAAGAGAGGCTCCAGGGATGAAATCAATTTGATGTTCAATGCCTCTTATAGGTGGTAATCCCACTGGATTATCTTCAGGGACCTGCAAAAGAGAGATCAACTCACTTGGCAGCACCGGTGCAAGGTCAGTTAAGCTCATAAGAGCTTCTTTATAAACAAACAGCAACATTGGTTTCTTTGCAAATAACGCTTTCTTAACAACATTAGCCTTAACAAAGAAGTTAGAATGTTTTGATAGCTGCTCTTCCTTGCGTTTGAGATGTATTTGATCTGCATAAACCTCAATTGGCGTCATAGGAAGCAATATGGTCTTCCTTCCATTTTTCTGACTTAATTGAGCATATAATTGAAGTTTTCATGGATGACTTTTCAATATATGGCTCATCTTTCTCTGCTTGTTTGTTGAATCTACGCAAAATGTTAAGGAGATGTGAGGAGACAAGCTTGGTTTTGAACTGGGAGAAATGTCATTTTATTGTCAGAGATGGAATATTGCTAGGACACAAGATTTCAGAATGTGAACTAGAAGTGGATAAGGCCTAGGTTGATGTCATGATTGGCCTAGAACCCCAATGAAATGTGAAGGGAATTAGAAGATTTATTGTCAGAAGGTTCATTAAGGATTTTTCAAAGATAGCAAGACCTCTCACAAAACTCCTCTGCAAGTATATTGTCCTTCAGTTTGATAAGGAATGTCTGGAAGCTTTCAAGATGATCAAGAAGGAGTTAGTGAGTGCGCCCATAGTTCAGCCTCCAAATTGGGATCTACCATTTGAGATTATGTGTGATGCAAGCGATTTTCCAGTGGGAGCAGTTCTGGGGCAGAGAAAAGAGAAGAAGCTTCATGTGATCTACTATGCAAGCAAGACCTTGGATAAGGCTCAGATGAAATATGCTACAACTGAGAAAGAGCTCTTATCTATTGTTTTTGCCTTTGAAAAATTCAGATCATACTTGGTGGGCTCAAAGGTTATTGTCTACACAGACCATGCAGTCCTGAGACACCTTCTGGCCAAGAAAGATGCAAAACCAAAGTTGTTGAGGTGGATTTTGCTTCTTTAAAAGTTTGACTTAGAGATTAAGGACAAGAAGTGAATAGAAAAAGGAGTAGCTGACCATCTGTCCAGGTTGAGGATTGAGGAGAGTATTCCAATAGATGATGCATTCCCTGAAGAGCAGTTGCTAGCAATTCAAGTTGTGATTAAAGCTCATGACATTGGAGTTAAGCTTGAGGAGGTAAGGACTATGGAAGAAAGATCACCCTGGTATGCTGATTTGGTCAACTACTTGGTTTGTGGAAAAGAATCATTGGAGTTAGAAGGTTATCAAAAGAAGAAATTCTTCAAGGATGTCACAAGGTACAATTTGGGATGAACCATATCTGTACATACTATGGAAGGATCAGCTGTATAGAAGGTGTGTGGCTGAAGAAGAATTTGAAGGAATCTTACTGCATTGTCATGGATCAACCTATGGGGGTCATTTTGCTACCTTAAAAACAGCTATTAGAGTTCTTCCAGCTGGATTTTGGTGGCCATCTCTGTGGAAAGACACTCATGAGTTTGTATCCAGATGTGATCCTTGTCAAAGAGTAGGAAATATCAGTAAAAGGAATGAGATGCCTCAAAACCCTATACTTGAAGTTCAGATCGTTGATGTTTGGGGAATAGACTTCATGGGACCATTCTCATCCTCCTATGGGAATGAGTATATATTGGTTGCAGTTGATTATATCTCCACATGGGTGGAAGCCATAGTTAGTCCAATTAATAATGCAAATGTTGTTTTGAAGATGTTCAAGAGCATCATCTTCCCTAGGTTTGGAGTACCAAGGGTAGTGATTAGTGATGGTGGGTCACACTTCATCAACAAGGTTTTTGACAGTCTACTTAAGAAACATGGAGTGAAGCACAAGGTTGCAACACGATATCATCCTTAAACAAGTGGTCAGCTTGAGGTTTCCAACAAGCAGATAAAGGTTATATTGGAGAAGACTTATGGAGTGACAAAGAAGGATTGGGCAGTCAAACTTGATGAGGCACTATGGACTTATATGACATTTTTCAAGGCTCTTTTAGGAACAACACCTTGCAACCTCATTTATGGAAAATCTTGTCACCTGCCTGTTGAACTAGAGTACAAGGCTTTATGGGTAGTTAATCTTTTGAACTTCGACATCAAATCTGCTAAGGAGAGAGGATAATTCAGTTAAGTGAACTTGATGAAATCAGATTAGATGCCTATGAAAGCTCAAGGATCTACAAAGAAAAGAGCAAAGCTTTCCATGACAAGAAGATCCTGCCAAGAAACTTCACGGAAGGTGATCAGGTGCTGCTGTTCAACTGAAAACTGAAGCTATTTCCAGGAAAAGTTGAGGTCAAGATGGAGTGGCTCCTTTAAGATTAAGGAAGTTATGCCATATGGTGTCATTGTGTTGATCAACAAAGATGGTGAAGACTTCATAGTAAATAGGCAGAGAATCAAGCCCTACTTGGCAGACGAATCCATTGAGGAGAGAGGATCAGTTGCTCTCTCAGAAGCAACTTCAACCTAAGATCATGGAAAGTCAAGCTTAGTGACTTTAAATAAGCTCACTTGGGAGGAAGTCCCATGTTATCATATGTAAATATTTTGTTCTTTATTTTGGTAGGTTGATTCTTTTCTTTAATGTTTGCAGTGTTTAGGATTGGATGAAGAGTCAAAACAGACATTCAAGTGCAGGAATGACCAATTTGAGATGGGAGAACTTCTGGAGCGGCCAGTGGCCGGGTTCCACACCAGTACATGAACAAACGAGAACAGCGCTGCAACGGGGTGACACAGTGGGTAGCCGAGCTCGCTTGAGTCGCTGGGAACGTGGCAGCGGTTTGGTGCAGTGGTGCCTCAACACAGCTGTGAACCTTCAACCTGGAGCGGTGAGGCGGCAGCGGGAACCAGAGGCCGCTTGAGTCGCAGCGAACGTGAGAGCGGTCAGGCCCAGCGGTGGCATGACACCGCTGTGAATTTTTAAAAGCTCAGCGGCTACACGTAGCGGTAGCGTGAGACTGTTGTGGTCCTAAAAACTAGGTTTGACTTTCCTGTTTTCGCGTTGACTGGTCCGATTTTAATGAATTTAAACCGGATTTTAAACTGATTTTGACTCCCAAACCGGATTTTTGACCAGTTTAAACCCAATTTTCCCAACCTTTTTCTCTCTCTCACGCGACCCTTCTTCTTCTCTCTTCCTCCTCTGCGATTTTTCCTCTCAAATTTTGTCAATACTCCATCAAATTTTCTGATTTTTGTTGCCACATTTGAGTGATTCTTCAAACCATTGAGAAATACTTGTTCCCCTTTTCGATTGTCATCTTCTCATACCAAGGTATGCATCTCAACTTTTCTATTTTCGCTAGTTCCATGAGAGGAATTTTCAGAACTCGGAATTGTTGATGCATGTTGTTTAAAACATGTTTCTCTTGGATAGGAATCCTTATTATTGAGTTATTTGATGATACTCATGAGCAATTCGATCCTATTTGCAAGTAATCTAGGATTTTAGGCATTACCGTTCTTGAGAATTGGGGGTTTTTGAAAATTTTGGGGGAAACTTGTTATTGTAGTTTCTGTGGGTGGAGTTAAGTGTGATAAGGCTAAATGTAAGAGACTAACTGCTTTTGGTAACATTCACTTCATAATTTTTCGAAAACATGGTTAGTTTCTTGTGTTTTAGTAAATTTTGTTATGTGTGACATTTAGATGATGAATTCTGGTGATTCTTTGATAGAGCTATGTTGTTGGTTCCTTGCAATGAAGATGCATATGTTCCCTAGGATAGTAATTCAATGAGGAATGCACATTTTGCATAAAAATTGCATAGATTGTTTGTTAAGTGCTTCTGATAAAATGTGATGATCTTGGTGCTGTTATTGAAATATACTTTATTGATTATGATTGTGCAGATACACAATGGCCGGAAAAACAGGAAGATCAAAAGCTAAAACAGCCTCAAAAGGCAATGAGGTGTTTCAAGGTCAATCCTCGCAAACTAGAAAAAAGGAAAGGAACCAGCTCCTGCATGTGAAGAAGATGAACAGATTGAGAGTGGGAGTGACAGTGGCACTGAGATTAGAGGTCCTTCTGACCCTAAGAAGAGGAGAAAGTTGATGTGGAAACAAGCTGGTCAGAAGCAAAAACGGAAACCTCCGACGCCTGCAGAAATCTACAAAGGTATCAAGCTGATCAAATGGACGCAGACGAGATTCCTAGATCCAATGGTACTTAGTAAGCTTGGCATTTTGGGTCCAGTCCAGATCATCTTGGGAGACATGGGTTTAGAGAAGTTCTTGGAGGTGGCATATTCGGTTCACAAAACTGTCTCCTGCCAATTCCTCTCCTCTCTGGCTATCAAATACCTCTACGATCAGCCCACGGATGCAGATGGTCATAGATACATCACCTGGAAGGTAAAAGGCAAAGTATACCGGATGGGTTTCAATGAGATCAGTGAGATTTGGGGTTTTCCTGATGGACCCGAACCCGACTTTCCGCTTCATAGATGGATCCCTCAAGCCTTATGGCTAACCATCATTTCTAGTGATTACAAGATGGGATACATGAAGTCCACCGACATCCAGAATCCGGCTTTGAGGTATATACAGAAGGTTCTTGGCCATACATTCCATGCTCGCCAAGAGAATAGCAAGGTGGTAGAGGATGAGCTCCGCTTTATGAGCATGGGCCTATGTGCACACATGGGCGACTTCAATGACCATCAAGCCCCTCCAGCCAGCAGATATGGGAGCGTCGGGATTGCTGGTTTGTTCTGCCAGCAGCTTCTTTCTGAGAGAGAGTGGGTGATGACCACTACATATAAGACTCTTGAGCTGTGAATAGGTGGCCTAATCACTCCCCTCCTGATGGTCTGTGGCATTGATCTGGGAGACATTACTTGTGAGGTACCTAGGATTGATGAGGAGTATCTCAAGAGGTCCCACTTCCTCGTGGACATGTTCGGAGGCAGGTTTGCCTACCCTTATTGGGATTGGGATACCACCTACACCGTCCTTCTATCGGATCAGGCCTTCATCTTCGACTGGAAGACACTTATCTTCCTCCCTGGTCCGCATTTCCCTCACAACCCCTGAGCTGAACAATTGGAGGCACTTACTTACTCAAAGAAGAAGAGGGCAGCCAGTAGTTCTGGTCAGAGTACCGCACCAGCAGATCAGGATGAGCCAGTGAGACCACCGAGTCTGATCTTTGGTAGCGTGAGGTACCATTTCCAGCCCTCCAGCGATATCATTCATTGTGTGCAGCTCCGCGAAGCTCACAGTCATATCTGGAAGCTCCAACGATGGAACAAATGGCAGGATCGCACCATTGGAAAAGTTTTCATGATCGTAAGGAGTCTGAAGAAGCAAGTGAAGGGGCTTGCAGCGAAGATCAAGGGATCAAGCCTTACTGCTACACCTCTGGTCGATGACCAGATGACTGATGCACATCCAGGTGTTTCTCAAGAAAGTAGGCACTCTTACCACGGCAGATCCAGCAGCACTCCGATACCGGATGATCCCCCTCGTACTGTTTATGGGCGCCGTTTCCAGTCTCGTCAGCACATCCCGTCACCCTCAATCGAATCCAGCAACGAGTCACTTTCTCTCTCCGAATTCGATCCCAACGCCATCCACTCCACCAACACCTCACCTTCTGCTACTTCTTGAGGTACCACTCCTCAACCTTATCTACATATTCTTTAACCTTTATTCATTTTTCTTCGCTTTTCTCTTTGTTTGTGGTCTCTCTCTCTAGCTTATTCTCACACTGAGACAGTGTGAAATAAGTTTGGAGGAGAAGCTTAGTATTTGATCTTGTGTTTTCTTTTGCTTACTTCTTGAGAGTCCATCCATTGCGTCGTACATAACTATGCTTTAGAAAAAACCAAAAAAATTGAAAATTTTCGAAAAACAACAAAAAAAAACCATATCTTTTTTTTTTGTAGGATTGAGTCTAGATTCATTATAGGATTCCATTTGCATATGCATGGTGGAAAATGATGAGATTGCCTTGTAGAGGTACATATGGAAGATTGAGAACAATGCCGTTGCTAGTGGTTAAAAATTGCTTTAGCTTTATCTAAGAAAAAGGAAATTTCATTGTTAGATGAGCTTACATTGAAAGCTCATATCATTTTAAACCTTGCATGATTGCCAAAACATTCCTCATGAACTGATAGGCTTAAATTTGAATCTAATTATCTTGCTTGGGGCTGAAAATTCTCTCCTATGGATAGAGCTTGAGTTTTTCTTTCTCATTTACCACCCTTATGCTAACCCAAGCATCACTCCTCACCCTTTCGCCTTTAACCTCATTTCTTGACCATAATTGAATTGTTTGAGTGAGGGCTTTTCCTTGATAGCATTTACATGTGCAAAAACTTTAGAGTATTGGGGATGACAAAGGTTGTTCTTCATTATGGCTAGTTGTAGGACCTCATTTAGCTAGCAATTAGGTTAGGGAGTGTGAAGGAAAAATTCTGAAAGATCTACTATGTTGGGATTGGGGAGTGAAAGAAGGGAAAGAATGTGAACAGTCTGCAAAAGAAAAGAAAAGTCTCTAGGGATTGCTTGGAAAGTGAATGAAAGCTCTAAGATTATAATAGTATCCTTTAAGTGGTCAAAAGGTTCAGCATAACCGTTTGTATACTCCTTTACCCATTAATATGCATCCTTGGACTGATATATCCATGGACTTTGTGTTAGGATTAGCAAGGACTAGGACAGGAAAGGATTCGATATTTGTCATAGTAGATAGGTTTTCAAAGATGGCTCATTTTGTGGCTTATCATAAAACTGAAGATGCATCTCATATAGCTAATCTGTTCTTTAAAGAGATAGTGAGATTGCATGGAATGCCTAGGACCATAGTCTCGGATAGGGATACCAAGTTTCTTAGCTATTTTTGGAATAGTTTGTGGTCTAAGTTAGGAACCAAGTTGCTTTTCTCAACAACATGTCACCCACAAACTGATGGCCAAACCAAAGTAGTTAATAGATCCTTAGGAACCTTATTGTGTGCTTTGATTAAAAAGAACCTTAAGGCTTGGGAAGATTGTCTCCCTCACCTAGAATTTGTGTATAGTCATGTTGTTAATTCTGCATCAAAGTTTTCTCCATTTCAAATCGTTTATGGATTTTACCCCACTTCTCCTTTGATCTAATACCCTTGCCATTAATTGAAAGAGCAAGTCTTGATGGTCAAAAGAAAGCTGAGATAGTCCAAAAGATCCATGAACGCGCCCGGAAGAACATTGAGGAAAAGAGTAAGCAGTATGAGAAGCAAGCTAACAAGGGTCAAAAGTGCATGATCTTTGAAGTAGGATATAAAGAATGGGGTCACCTGAGGAAAAAACGATTTCCAAATGAAAGAAAGTGTAACATCCCGATTTCTGGTATAAGTGGAGAGGTTAAAAGAATTGATTTGGCTACCTATGTCACCAAAGTGCACTTACCTTTTCGGTTGCACATCCAGAGAGAACTCCAGGGTTAAGCGTGCTTGAGCTGGAGTAGTCAAAGGATGGGTGACCTACCGGGAAGTCATTCGCGGTATCGTGTGAGTTAGGAAAAAACACGGGGAACGGTCATGTGGTGATTGCAGGGACAGTATATCATGACTTTCGAGCCTTCCGGAATAACGCACCGACCGTCGGACAGGGGTGGGACCCACGAGCCCGATAGAGGGATGGGTGACTCACCGGTAGGGGCGGTTGGGACGTTATAGAAAGCCCAAACTAATGCCCAGGATAGATGGACCATTCAAAATCACAAGGAGGATCAGCGAGAATGATTATCAGTTTGACCTACAAGGTAAGTACAATATCAGTTCATCGTTTAATGTTTCTGAATTAGTTCATTATGTTGGAGATGAGATCGATTTGAGGTCAAATCCTTTTCAAGAGGGACGGGATGATATGATCATGGATAGCAACATGGACGAGGAGCTTAGGCCGGACAAGAAGCTTAGGCTGGAACCAGAAGCTGACGAGTCTCAAGGGACTGAGGATGTACTGGAAGTGCCAAAAGGACCAATGACTTGAGCCAGAGCTAAACAATTCAGTCAAGTCATTGGAGGAATGCTAAGACGTTTGAGCAAGGCTGAAGAAGATATGATTGGTTCCACCTTGATCATGATACAAGTTCAAGTGCATCAATGAATGGACAAGTGTTGTGCCAAGTGCTATTTTCCCTTCCTTTGGTTTTTTCCCACTGAGTTTTCCAAAGAAGGTTTTTAACGAGGCTTGTGCAACAATTCCTATCTTCCATTCATTGATCAAGACCATTTTAACGACTTAGAAAACTCGAGATATTCTTTCTTTTGGTCTGTTTTCAAATTTGAATTTGGTTTTCGCGAGTTATGGTGTCTAGTCTTGGAGCTTGTTCAAAGACTAGTTCCCTTTCCCATAACTCTTCTTCTCTTCTCTTTATATTCTCGAATTCTCTCATGAATAGTCCATCCAACTTCTTTAATCAAACTCTCTTGCAAGTTCAGATCAAATCTCTTGTTGGTGTATCATATCCAGCAAAATCTTTAATCAACTTTTGTGTGTAATATCCAGACTTATCAAGTCGGTTTCATAAACTAATCCGCAAGTTTGTGAATTAAACCATTCGATCATATTTATATCATTCATCATTACGGATATTTGGCTAACTGATTCGACAAATCTCAATTTAAGAGTCATGGTTCGGGAAGGATTTTATTAGGAACATTAAACTCCATACACTAAACAAAACTTTGTATATAGATATACCTCAGTTTCTTCAAAAACTTTGCAAGACAAACTTGTATCTCATTCACTCATACTGAACCAGAAACATATCTCTAACTATGATGAACATTTGAAACAATAAACTCCATATGATATACAAAACTTTATAAAAACTTATACCTCAATTTCTTCGAAAACCTTGTAAGATAAATTACTATCTCATTCTTTCATACTGAACCTGAAACACATCTCTAACAATGAGAAAGTTTTGAAACATTAAACTATATCTGGTAAAGAATACGTTATATAAACATATACCTCAATTTCTTCAAAAACCTTGTAAAATAAACTAATATCTCATTTTCTCATACTGAAGCCGGATAACATCTCTAACTATGATTAACATTTTAAACATTAAACTCGATATACAAAACATCACTTTATATAAACATATACCTCAGTTTCTTCAAAAACTTGGCAAGATAAACTAGTATCTAATTCTCTCATATTGAACCTGTGAAACACATCTCTAACTATGATGAACATCTGAAATATATTAAACTCCATATAATAAACAGAACATTATATAAACATATACCTCAGTTTTTTTAAAACATTGTAAGATAAATTAGTATTGCGGTCTCTCATACAGAACCTTAAGCTCATCTCTAACGATGAACAACATTTGAAACATTAAACTCCAAATGCTAAACAATACTTTATATAAATTTATACCTCAGTTTATTCAAAAATATTGCAAGATAAACTAGTACCTCATTCTCTCATAATGAATCTGAAACACATCTCTAACTATGATGAATATTTGAAATATTTGAAATATTAAACTCCGTATGATAAACAAAACTTAATGTAAAATTATACCTCAATTTCTTCAAAAACCTTGTAACATATACTAGTATCTCATTCTCTCATACTTAACCTGAACCACATCTCTAACTATGATCAACTTGTGAAACATAGAACTCCATATAATAAGCATAACCTTGTATAGAGTTGTACCTTAATTTCTCCAAAAACTTTGTAAGGTAAACTAGTATCTCATTCTCTCATACTGAACTTAAAACACATCTCAAACTATCATGAACATTTGAAACATTAAACACCAGATAATAAACAAAACTTTATATAAACATATACCTCAGTTTCTTTAAAAACCTTGCAAGATATACTTGTATCTCATTCTCTGATACTGAACATGAGACACATCTCAAACAATGAGCAAGATTTGAAACATTAAACTTAATATGCTAAAAATTAATTTCTATAAACGTATACCTCAATCTCTTCAAAAACCTTGTAAGATAACTATGATCAACATTTGAAACATTTAATACGTATACCTCAATCTCTTCATATTCTCATACTGACCCTGAAAAACATCACTAACTATGATCAACATTTGAAACATTAAACTCCATATACTAAACAAAACTTTCTATAAACATATTCCTCAGTTTATTCAAAAAACATTGCTAGATAAATTCTTATCTCATTCTCCCATACTGAACCAGAAACACATCTCTAATTATGATGAACATTTGAAACAATAAACTCCATATGATATACAAAACATTTATAAAAACGTATACCTCAATTTCTTCAAAAATCTTGTAAGATAAACTACTATCTCATTCTTTCATACTGAAACTGAAACACATCTCTAAAAATGAGCAGAATTTGAGACATTAAACTATATCTGGTAAAGAATACTTTATATAAACATATACCACAATTTATTCAAAAACCTTGTAAGATAAACTAATATCTCATTTTCTCATACTGAAGCCGAAAAAGATCTCTAACTACAATTAAAATTTTAAACATTAAACTCGATATACAGAACATCATTTTATATAAACATATACCTCAGTTTCTTCAAAAACTTGGCAAGATAAACTAGTATCTCATTCTCTCATATTGAACCTGTGAAACACATCTCTAACTATGATGAACATTTGAAATATTAAACTCCATATAATAAACAGAACTTTATATAAACATATACCTCAGTTTCTTCAAAAACATTGTAAGATAAACTAGTATCACATTCTCTCATACTGAACCTTAAGCTCATCTCTAATGATGATAAACATTTGAAACATTAAACTGCATATGCTAAACAGTACTTTATATCAACTTATATCTCAGTTTATTCAAAAACATTGCAACATAAACTAGTACCTCATTCTCTCATATTGTACCTGAAATACATCTCTAACTATGATGAACATTTGAAACATTAAACTCCGTATGATAAACAAAACTTAATGTAAAATTATACCTCAATCTCTTCAAAAACATTGTAAGATAAATTAGTATTTCATAATCTCATACTCAATCTCTTAAAAAACATTGTAAGATAAATTAGTATTTCATAATCTCATACTGACCCTGAAAAACATCTCTAACTATGATAACATTAGAAACATTAAACTCCATATACTAAACAAAACTTTCTACAAACATATTCCTCAGTTTATTCAAAAAACATTGCTAGAAATTTTTTTATCTCTTTCTCCCATACTGAACCTGAAACACATCTCTAACTACGATGAACATTTGAAACAGTAAACTCCATACGATATAACGAACGTTTAAAACATTAAACTGCATATGATAAACAAAACTTTATATAAACATATACTTCACTTTCTTGAAAACATTGTAAGATAAACTAGTATCGCATTCTCTCATACTGAACCTTAAGCTCATCTCTAACGATGATTAACATTTGAAACATTAAACTCCATATGCTAAACAGTACTTTATATAAACTTATACCACAGTTTATTCAAAATCATTGCAAGATAAACTAGTACCTCATTCTCTCATATTGAACCTGAAACACATCTCTAACTATGATGAACATTTGAAACATTAAACTAAGTATGATAAACAAAACTTAATGTAAAATTGTACCTCAATTTCTTCAAAAACCTTGTAAGATATACTAGTATTTCATTCTCTCATACTTAACCTGAAACATATATCTAACTATGATCAACTTTTGAAACATTAAACTCCATATAAAAACATAACCTTGTATAGAGTTGTACCTTAATTTCTCCAAAATTTTTGTAAGATAAACTAGTATCTCATTCTCTCATACTGAACTTAAAACACATCTCTAACTATCATGAACATTTGAAACATTAAACAATATATGATAAACAAAACTATATATAAACATATACCTCAGTTTCTTCAAAAACCTTGTAAGATAAACTTGTATCTCATTCTCTCATCCAGAACATTAAACTCATCTTTAACTATGATGAACATTTGAAACAATAAATTCCATATGATAAACAATAATTTATATAAACTTATACCTCACTTTCTTCAAAAACCTTGTAAGAAAAACAAGTATCTCATTCTCTCATACTGAAGCTGAAAAACATCTCTAACTATGATCAACATTTGAAACATTAGACTTCATATACTAAACAAAAATTTATATAAACTATACCTCAGTTTCTTCAAAAAATTTGCAAGATAAACTAGTATCTCATTGTCTCATAATGAACCTTAAACACATCTCTACCTATGATGAACTTTCAAAATATTAAACTACATATGATAAACAAAACATTATATAAACATATACCTAAGTTACTTTAATAATCGTGTATGATAAACTTCAATAACCGTGTATGATATGCACCGGCTTTGTTATGGGGGAAAAATATAATGATTAACTAAGCAAAGAGAGAAGAGTTTTGGTGAGTGAATTATTGAATGGACAAAACCTTTATGGCAGACCCCAAATCGCATAGACTACTCTCTCTACGTTTCAACAATTTGATTAAGCAAATAAAGAAGATGAAGCTATATGAAACGGACAGAAGTTTGCCTCTTAATTCTTTAAGTGTTTACAATGGATGACAGCCCTTAATTATAAGGGAAAGCATAAGGACATAAAGTGAACCTAGACACCTACTTTACAAGGGCATATCCTAAGGCATCTTTGACTTAAAAGCAAAAGTATAAAGCAATGGATAGCTCACGCCAGTCTGCCTTATCTTCAACGGCTCTTTTCTTTTCCATATCTCTTCGAGAAGCTTATGTGCAAGTCTCGGGGTTTGCACATCCCGGGTTTTGCATGCCCGGACTTTTCACGGACCTTGGATTTGATATTCCAGACTTTGATCACACCAAGTATTGATGGTACGGCTTCTTTGTACGGATTGTACGACTTCTGTACGGCCTGTACGGACATGTACGACATTTTCCGGGTTTTGCACAGACTTGACAGAAGCTTCTGTTGAGCCTTCTGTCAAGTCGTCTTCTGATGACCTGGACTTTGCACGGCCTCTCCGGCCCCTCTTCTTTATTCACTCTAACACCTTCCCTCAAGCTTGGTCATCGGGACGTCTTAAAGGACCAAAGGTCGAGTTTGCAACACGCAAATAACTACCTCATTAAAAAATTCATCATGGAAAAGGTCGAGCTTGCAACACGCAAATAGCTACCTCATTAAAAAATTCATCATGGAAAACCACTTAAGATGAAACCATGATGAGAGAAAAAAGAGTATAGCCAATGCGGTGCATTGGGATAGCTTGACCTTGACATGAAATTGAAACCGGCTCCTATCTTTTCAAGGCTCACTCCTTTAGTCTTTCTCAGCCTGACTTCTTCTTCTTTTGAATCCTTTTCTTGCAATCTCCTTGAGCCTATCATGGTCTCCTTTACCCTTGTACAAGTGATAAAGAAGAAGAGAATAAGTATTGCCACAAGAGATATCAAAAGGTAATGTTACAATTAAGAGTTCAAATGAGAGAATAAATAAGCAATCTGAACTAAGGTAATAAGTTAATGTAAAACAAATGGGATTAAGGTTACAACACAGCCTTTTGTATTGAAGAAGATGTATGAAATGGATTGAATGGGCGGTTTGGACTCCTTCATCGAACCGTCAATGGACTGAAATAGAAGTGGATTGCAGTTCCTTGAATGAGGAGAATGACAGTTTGAACTTCCCATCTTGGAACCGCTTCCAATCTGATCACAAGCGGTTTGAACTCCATCTTGGAACCGCAATGTGATTTGGGCTTGGACACCAGCATCATGCTTGTGCTGATTCAACACCTTCCATTTCCTTCATGGAAGCTAATGACCATTGGTTCTAACTCCAAGCTTTTGTGTTGCGCCTTATTAAGCATCAATCTCGCTTCTTCTTTGTTTGAGATAGCAAACGAGCTCAACACCATCTTTAAAATTGTACCTGACAGTTCGTCACAAGAGATGGTGAGAGATCACTGAGAATAATAAGAGAATAAGAGAATATTGAAGAATAAGTAACTAGAATAATGGAGAATAAGTAACAAGAGTATAAGGGAATAATTGAGAATAAGAGAATGAGTAACCAGATTAATGGAGAATAAGAGTTTGCTCAACAGTTCTAATGGACAGAGTTTTGCTCTTGTTTTTTTTAGTTCAGCAGAAGGAAATGACAACCAAGAACACCACAAATCTTACAACCATGGTGTTACAAAGATCTCAACAAAATGGACCAACCAAAACAATCATTATTTGCTGGGCTTAAGATCAATGAACCATCAGAACAATACATAGAAGGTGTTTTCCGTGGCTTAAGATCAATGGGACTGATGAATCAAAACGATTTGTCCACCAGCTAAAGACTAAAAAAACATGGCTTCAAGCCTCCTTTAATCTCTCTCCCTCCCTCAAGCAATGACATCTTTCATCCAAGCTTTCAGATGAGAAAAAATGGGTAGGTGAGGCTAAGAAGTTTGACAACCAAAACAAAAACTTGAAATCCTTTCAAGAGCATTTTTAAATTGATTTTGCAAAGCCATTTTAAACAATTTCGAAAAGAAACTTTTGCAAAACTTTTTTAAGGATTTAAAACCAAAGTTCTTCAACTCACTTTCAGTCTCTCTCCGTCCCTCAAGCATTGGCTTCTTCAGACTTTGAATCTTTATACAAAGCTTTAAAATGAGAGAAAAAGGGAGAAGAGATTACGATATTTGAGAACAAAAACCAAAGCAAGATCTTCACCATTCAAAACCAAAAAATCGATTCAAGATCAAGCCTAAAGGTGAAGTCTTGGATCCATTTCCCTCCCTCAAGCTTGTTCTTAGGATCTTCAATAAAGATCTGAACCAAAGCTTGTTCAAATGGAAGAGATAAGAATCAAAACCGAACTCCATCTTGTCCTCTTTGAAGAAATCATTAGACAAGATGAAGAACACAAACCAAAGCAAGGGAACTCCTCAGAAGCAAAAGCATAAAGCAATGGACAGCTCACGCCAGCCTGCCTTATCTCAACCGGCTCTTTTCTTTTCCTTATCTCCTCGAGAAGCTTCTGTGCAAGTCTCGGGGTTTGCACATCTCGGGTTTTTCACGCCCGGACTTTGCACGGACCAGGGATTTGATATTCCGGACTTTGATCACACCAAGTTTTGATGGTACGACCACCTTGTCCAGATTGTACAGCTTCTGTACTGCATGTCTGGACATGTACGGCCTTGCCCGGGTTTTGCAAGGACTTGACAGAAGCTTCTGTTGAACTTTCTGTCAAGTCTTTTTCTGATGACCCGGACTTTGCACAACCTCTCCGGCCTCTCTTCTTCATTCACTCTAACAAACTTTATATAAACATATACCTCAATTTATTCAAAAACCTTGGCTGATAAACTTGTATCTCATTCTCTCATCTTAAACCATAATCGCATCTCTAACTATGATGAATATATGAAACATTAAACTCCATATGAACAATATTTTAAATAAACTCATACCTCAATTTCTTGAATAGCCTTATTAGATAAACTAGTATCTCATTCTCTCATACTGAACCCCAAAAACATCTCTAACTATGATAAACATTAGAAACATTAAACTCCATATACTAAACAAAACTTAATATAAACATATACCTTAGTTTCTTCAAAAAATTTGCCAGATAAACTAGTATCTCATTCTCTCATACTGAACCTGAAACACATCTCTAACTATGATCAACATTTGAAACATTAAACTCCATATACTAAACAAAACTTTATATAAACATATACTTCAGTTTCTTCGAAAACTTTGCAAAATAATCTTGAATTTCATTCTGTCATACTGAACCTGAAACACATCTCTAACTATGATGAACTTTTAAAACATTAAACTCCATATGATAAACAAAACTTTAAATAAACATATACCTCAGTTTCTTCTAAAACATGGTAAGATATACTTGCATCACATTCTCTCATACTGAACCTGAAACACATCTCTAACTATGATCAATATTTCAAACATTAAACTCCATATGATAAACAAAACTTTATATAAACATTTACCTCAGTTTCTTCAAAAACCTCGTAAGATGAACTTGTATCTCATTCTGTCATCTTGAACCTATATGATAAACAAAACTTTATATAAACATATACCTCTTTAAAACTCTTTTAAGATAAATTTGTATCTTATTCTCTCATCTTGAACCTTAAAAACATCTCTAACTATGAAGAACATTTGAAACATTAAACTCCATATGATAAAGAATACTTTAAATAAACATATACCTCAATTTGTTCAAAAATCTTATAATATAAACTAGTATATCATACTCTAATACTGAACCTGAAAAACATCTATAACTATGATCAACATCTGAAACATTAAACTCCATATGATAACAAAAAAACATAATATAGTCATATACCTCAGTTTCTACAAAAACACTGCAAGATAAACTAGTATCTCATTCTCTCGTACTGAACCAGAAATTCATCTCTAACTATGATGATCTTTGAAAATATTAAACTCCATATGATATTCAAGAATTTATATATACATATACCTCAGTATCTTTAAAAACCTTGTAAGATATACTTGTTTCTCATTCTCTCATACTGAACCTGAAAAACATCTCTAACTATTATTAACATTTGAATTTTAAACTCCATATACTAAACAAAACTTAATATAAACATATATTTCAGTTTCTTCAAAAACTTTGCGAGATAAATTAGTAACTTATTCTCTCATACTAAACCTGAAAAACATCTCTAACTATGATCAACATTTGAAACATTAAACTTCATATACTAAGCAAAACTATATATAAATATATACCTCAGTTTCTTCAAAAACTTTGCAAGATAAACTAGTATCTCATTCTCTCATACTGAACTTGAAACAAATCTCTAACTATGAAGAATTTTTAAAATGTTAAACTCCATATGATAAACAAAACTTTATATAAACATATGTCTCAGTTTGTTCAAAAACTTTGCAAGATAAACTAGTATCTCATTCTCTCATACTGAACCTGAAACACATCTCTAACAATGAGAAAAATTTGAAATATTAAACTCCATATACTAAACAAAACTGAATATAAACATATACCTCAGTTTCTTCAAAAACATTGCAAGATAAACTAAGACCTAATTCTCTCATTCTGAACCTTAAAAACATATCTAACTATGATTAACATTTGAAACATTAAATTCTATATACTAATCACAACTTTATATAAACATATGCCTCAGTTTCATCAAAAACCTTGTAAGATATACTTGTATCTCATTCTCTCATACTGAACCTGAAACACATCTCTAACTATGATCAAAATTTCAAACATTAAATTCCATATGATAAACAAAACTTAATACAAACACATACCTCAGTTTCATCAAAAACTTTGTTAGAGAAACTAGTATCTCATTCTCTCATTCTGAACCTGAAACACATCTCTAACAATGGGGAAGAATTGAAACAATAAAAATGATGTGCTAAACAATACTTTATAAATAATTATACCTCACTTTCTTCAGAAACCATGTAAGATAAACTAGTATCTCATTCTCTCATACTGAATCTGAAAAATATCTATAACAATGATGAACATTTGAAACAATAAACTCCATATGATAGCCAGAACTTTATAAAAACTAATACCTCGATTTCTTCAAAACCCTTGTAAGTTAAACTAGTATCTCATTTTCTAATACTGAACCTGAAACACATCTCTAACTATGATCAACTTTAAAAATGTTAAACTGTATATGATAAACAAAAATTTATAGAAACATATAACTTAGTTTCTTCGAAAACATTGCAAAATAAACTAGTATACCAAACAAAACTTAATATAAGCTCCATATACCAAACAAAACTTAAGATAAACATATACTTCAGTTTCTTAAAAAACTTTGCAAGACAAACTTGTATCTCATTCTCTCATACTAAACCTGAAACACATCTCTAATTATGATTCACATTTGAAACATTAAACTTCAAATACTAAAAACTATATATAAATATATACCTCAGTTTCTTCAAAAACTTTGCAAGATAAACTAGTTTCTCATTCTCTCATACTGAAGCGGAAACAAATCTCTAACTATGAAGAATTTTTAAAATGTTAAACTCCATATACCAAACAAAACTTAATATAAACATATACCTCAGTTTCTTAAAAAACTTTGCATGACAAACTTTTATCTCATTCTCTCATACTAAACCTGAAACACATCTCTAACAATGACAAAGATTTGAAACATTAAACTTCATATACTAAAAAAAACTTAATATGAACATATACCTCAATTTCTCCAAAAACTTTGCAAGATAAACTAGTATCTCATTCTCTCATACTAAACCTGGAACACATCTGTAACAATGAGCAAGATTTGAAACATGAAACTCCATATATTAAACAAAACTTTAAATAAACATAGGCCTCAGTTTCTTCAAAAACCTTGTAAGATATACTTGTATCTCATTCTCTCAAACTGACCCTGAAACACATCTCTAACTATGATCTACATTTAAACATTAAACTTCATATGATAAACAAAAGTTTATATAAATATATACCTCAGTTTCTTCGAAAACCTTGTAAAGTAAACTAGTATCTCGTTCTCTCATACTGAACCTGAAACACATCTCTAACTATGACGAATTTTTAAAACATTAAACTCCAAATGATAAACAAAACATTATATAAACATATAACTCAGTTTCTTTGAAAACATTGCAAGATAAACTAGCATCACATTCTCTCATACTGAACCTGAAAAAATCTCTAACTATGATCAACATTTGAAACATTAGGGGGTGTTATTCGTTTATGTATTCCAACTGATTTAGAAACCCTTATAGAATTTGTTAATCTAAGCAGAATATACTGATTTGCAAATTTAATATGTGAATTTTAATAAGTATTTACAAATCCGAGGGTTTTCCTTCGGATTTTAGTCTTCGTATTTTTAACAAAAAAAATCAATCCAAATCCACCAAAATTCATTATAAAGTCAAATCCATTAATGAATCTGAATCATTGAATAACACTTGATTTGAATTAGGATTTATAAATCATAAAACCAATAACACTTGATTTAACATGGATTTTAAAATTGTTAAACCAATAACATTGGATTTTATTCAGATTTGTAAACCCACTAAAACATATAATCCAATAACCCCCACTTAAACTCCATATACTAAATAAAAATTTATATAAACATATATCTCACTTTATTCAAAAATATTGCAAGATAAACTAGTATATCGTTCTCTCATACTGAACCTGAAACACATCTCTAACAATTATCAACATTTGAAACGTTAAACTCCAAATATTCAACAAAACTTTATATAAACATATACCACAGTTTGTTGAAAAACTTTGCCAGATAAACTAGTATCTCATTCTCTTACACTGAACTTGAAAACCATCTCTAACTATGATGAACTTTAAAAACATGAAACCCATATGATAAACAAAACTTTATATAAACATATATCTCAGTTTCTTTAAGAACCTTGTAAGATAAACTGGTATCTCATTCTCTCATACTAAACCTTAAACACATCTCTAACTATGATGAACATATGAAACATTAAACTTCATATGATAAACAGAACTTTATATGAACTTTTATCTCAATTTCTTCAAAAACGTTTATAAGATAAACTAGTATCTCATTCTCTCATACTGAACCTGAAACACATCTCTAACTATGATCAACATTTGAAGAATTAAACTCCAGATACTAAAGAAAACATTATATAAACATATAGCTCTGTTTCTTTCAAAACTTTGGTAGAAGAACTAGTATCTTATTCTCTCACACTAAACCTGAAACACATCTCTAACTATGATCAACATTTGAAACATTAAACCCCATATGATAAACAAAACATTATATAAACATATACCTCAATTTCTGCAATAACCTTATAAGATAAACTTTTACCTCATTCTCTCATCCAGAATCTGAAACAAATCTCTAACTATGATGAACATTTAAGACATAAAACCACATATGATAAACAAAACATTATATAAACATATACCTCAATTTCTTCAAAAAGCTTGTAAGATAAACTAGTTTCTCATTCTCTAAAACTACCTGAAACATATCTCTAACTATAATCAACATTTGAAACACAAAACTCTATAAGCTAGACACTAATTTATATAAACCCATACCTCGATGTCTTCAAAAACCTTGTAAGATAAACTAGTATCTTATTTTCTGATACTGAACCTGAAAAACATTTCTAACTATGATCAACATTTCAGACATTATACACCATGTACTAAACAAAACTTTATATAAACATATACTCATTTTATTCAAAAACATTGTAAGACAAACTTTCATCTCATTCTCTCATACTGAACCTGAAACACATCTGTAACTATCATTAACATTTGAAACGTTAAACTCCATAAGATAAATATTTTATTAAAACTTGTACCTCAATTTCTCTAAAAGCCTTGTAAGATAAACTAGTATCTCATTCTCTTTTACTTAACCTGAAACACATCTCTAACAATGAGCAAGATTTGAAACATTAAACTATATTTGGTAACCAATACTTTATATATATGTATACCTCAACTTCTTCAAAAACCTTGTAATATAAACTAGTATCTCATTTTCTCATACTGAACCTTAAGAATATCTCTAACTGTGATTAACATTTGAAACATTAAACTCCATATACTAAACAAAATTTTATATTAACATTTATTGCATTCTCTCATATTGAACCAGAAACACATCTCTAAATATGATGAACATTTGAAGTATTAAACTCCATATGATAAACAAAACTTTATATAAACTTAATATAAACATATACCTCAGTTTCTTCAAAAACCTTGTAAGATAAACTTGTACATCACTCTCTCATACTGAACCTGAAACACATCTCTAATAATGAGCAAGATTTGAAACATTAAACTCTATATGGTAAATATTACTTTGTATAAATGGATAATTTAATTTCTTCAATAATCTTGTAAGACAAACTAGTATTTCATTCTCTCATACTGCACCTGAAAAGCATCTCTAAGTATGATAATTATTTGAAACATTAAACTTCATATACTAAAAAAAACTTAAAATAAACATGTACCTTTATTTCTTCAAAAACTTTGCAAGATAAACTAGTATCTCATTATCCCATCCTAAACCTGAAACAAATCTCTATATAACGCCCCAACCGCCCTTACCAGTGAGCCCCCATGTCCTCTCACTAGGCCCATGGGCCGGCCCACCCCTGTCCGACGGTCGGAACGGTAACCGGGAGGTTTGGAAGTCATGATATACTGACCCTGCAATCACCACGTAACCGTTCCCCGTGTATTGGGCTCACTCGCACGGTACCGCGAATGACTTCCCGGTAGGTCACCCATCCTTTGACTACTCCAGCTCAAGCACGCTTAACCGTGGAGTTTTCTCTGGATGTGCAACCGAAAAGGTAAGTGCACTTTGGTAACATAGGTAACCAAATCAATTCTTTTAACCTCTCCACATATACAAGAAATCGGGATGTTACAATTCACCCCCACTCACAGAGCGCAACGTCCTCGTTGCGCATCACAACAGGCCCTTAAGACGCCTCCCAGGTCAGCACTGGGACGGCTAACCAGCTCTGATACCACTTAGAACGCCCCAACCGCCCTTACCAGTGAGCCCCCACGTCCTCTCACTAGGCCCATGGGCCGGCCCACCCCTGTCTGACGGTCAGAATGTTATCCGGGAGGTTTGAAAGTCATGATATACTGACCCTGCAATTACCACGTGTCCGTTCCCCGTATTTTTGGCCTCACTCACACGGTACCGTGAATGACTTCCCGATAGGTCACTCATCCTTTGACTACTCCAGCTCAAGCACGCTTAACCCTGAAGTTTTGTTTGGATGTGCAACCGAAAAGGTAAGTGCACTTTGGTGACATAGGTAGCCAAATCAATTCTTTTAACCTCTCCACATATACCAGAAATCGGGATGTTACACTCTAACTATAAAGAACCTTTAAAACATTAAACTCCATATGATAAATAAAACTTTAGATAAATATATACCTCAGTTTCTTCAAAAACCGTGTAAGATATACTAGTTTCTCATTCTCTCATACTGAACATGAAACACATCTCTATCAATGAGCAAGATTTGAAACATTAAACTCAGTATGGTAAACAATAATTTATATAAATGTATTAGTTAATTTCTTCCAAAACCTTGTAACAAAAACTAGTATCTCATTTTTTCATACTGAACCTGAAAAACATTTCTAACTATAATTAACATTCGAAACATTAAACTCTATATATTAAACAAATTTTTTTATAAACATATACCTCAGTTTCTTCAAAAAGCATTGCAAGAAAAAGTTTTATCTCATTATCGTATACTGAAACTGAAACACATCTTTAACTATGATGAACATTTAGAACATTAAACCCCATATGTTAAACAAAACTTTATATACACCTATACCTCAAGTTCTTCAAAAACCTTGTAAGATAAACAAGTATCTCATTCTCTCATACTAAACATGAACCACATTTCTAACAATGAGCAAGATTTGAAACATTAAACTCTAAATGGTAACCAATACTTTATAGAAACGTATACCTCAATTTCTTCAAAATCTTTGAAAGATAAAATAGTATCTCATTTACTCATACTGAACCTGAAAAACATCTCTAACTATGATCAACATTTGAAACATTAAACTCCATATACTAAAAAAAATTTTTTACAAACATATACCTCATTTTCTTCAAAAACTTTGCAAAATAAACTAGTATCTCATTCTCTCATAGTGAACCCGCAACACATCTCTAACTATGATGAACTTTTAAAACATTAAACACCATATGATAAATAAAAGTTTATATAAACATATTCCTCAGTTTTTTCAAAATCCTTGCATGATAAACTAGTACTTCATTTTCTCATATTGAACCTTAAACACATCTCTAACTATGATCAACATTTGAAACTTGAAACTCAATATGATAAACAAAAGATTATATAAACTTATACCTCAATTTCTTCAATAACCTTGTAAGATAAACTAGTATCTTATTATCTCATACAAAACCTGAAGCACATTTGTTACTATGATCACCATTTGAAACATTAAACTCCATATACTAAACAAATCATAATATAAACTTATACATCAATTTCTTCAAAAACATTACAAGCTAAACTAGTATATTATTTTCTCATACTGAACCTTAAACTCATTTCCAATCATGATTAACATTAGAAACATTAAACTCTATATGCTAAACAATACTTTATATAAACTTATACCTCAGTTTTTTCAAAAACATTGCAAGATAAACTTGTATCTTAATCTCTCATACTGAACCTGAAAACCATATCAAACTATTATCAGCATTTGAAACATTAACCTCCATATAGTAAACAAAACTGTATAAAAACTATACATAACTTTATTCAAAAAACATTGGAAGATAAACTTTTATCTCATTCTCTCATACTAACCTGAAACACATCTCTAACTATGATGAACATTTGAAACATTAAACTCCATATAATAAACAAAACTTAATATAAACATATAACTCAGTTTCTTCAAACATTGCAAGACTAACTAGTATCTCATTCTCTCATATAGAACCAAAAAATAATATTTAACTATGATCAACATTTGAAACATTAAACTTTATATACAAAACAAAACTTTATATAAACATATACCTCAATTTATTCAAAGATATTGCAAGATAAACTACTATCTCGTTCTCTCAAACTGAACCTGAAACACATCTCTAACAATGATCAGCATTTGAAACGTTAAACTCCATATACTAAACAAAACTTTATATAAACATATACCACAATTTCTTGAAAAACTTTGCCAGATAAACTAGTATCTCATTCTCCCATACTGAACCCGAAACACATCCCTATCTAAGTTGAACTTTTAAAACATTAGACTCCATATGATAACCAAAACTTTATATAAACATATGCCTCAGTTTCTTCAAAACCTTATAAGATATACTTTTATCTCATTTTCTCATATTGAACCTGAAACACATCTCTAACTATGATCAACATTTGAAACTTGAAACTCAATATGATAAACAAAACATTATATAAATTTCTACCTCAATTTCTTCAATAACCTTGTAAGATAAACTAGTATCTTATTCTCTCATACAAAACCTGAAGCACATTTGTTACTATGATCACCATTTGAAATATTAATGTAACACCTGTCTCATCCTCACTCGAGATTGACGTGCCACCAAACTTAACTTATGTCTCAAATACTCCAATTAATAAAATCTCAACTTTATTTTTGAAAATGAGATAATATCTCAACCTGGTAATCAGGGCATGTCTCTTGGACAAAGCATCGGATACAATGTTCTCCTTGCCCTTCTTGTACTTGATAGCATAGGGAAAGGTTTCGATGAACTCCAGCCATTTCGCGTGTTGTCTCTTAAGTGTGGTTTGTCCTCTCAAATGCTTTAGCGTCTCATGATCTGTATGAACAACAAACTCTTTTGACAGTAGATAGTGTTGCCAAACTTCTAAACACCTTACCAGGGCATACAGCTCCTTGTCGTAGGTTGGGTAGTTGAGCGAAGCTCCACTGAGCTTTTCGCTGAAGAAAGCAACCGGCTTGCCTCCTTGGGTCAGGACTCCTCCGATACCTGTTCCAGAGGCATCACACTCTATTTCAAATGCTTGAGTAAAGTTTGGGAGTACCAGTACTGGAGATTGGGTGAGGATCTGTTTGAGCTTCTGGAAGGCTTTCTCTTGAGCCGGTCCCCAGCTAAATGGGACGTTCTTTTTGTGACTGCGGTCAGGGGTGCAGCTATGGTACTGAAGTCTCGTACAAATCGCCTGTAGAAGCTGGCCAGTCCATGAAAGCTCCAAACATGTCCGATCGTAGTAGGGGTAGGCCATTCCTGGATCGCCTTGATCTTGTCATCATCCACCTTTAAACCCTGCAAACTTACCACAAATCCTAGGAAAACAACTTGATCAGTGTAAAAGATGCATTTCTTGAGGTTTGCATAAAGTTGTTCTGATCTAAGTGTGGATAGAACTTGTTCTAGGTGGCTAAGGTGATCCTCTAAGCAGGTGCTATATACAAGTATATCGTCAAAATAAACTATCACGAACTTACAGATGTAGGCCCTCAAAACGTGGTTAATAAGCCTCATGAAAGTACTCAGGCCGTTGGTGAGGCCGAAAGGCATGACCAACCACTCGTACAATCCGCGTTTGGTCTTGAAGGCTGTCTTCCATTCGTCGCCCTCTTTCATCCGGACCTGGTGGTAGCCACTCCTCAAAAGATCTTGGAGAAGATAGGTGCTCCACATAGCTCGTCCAGAAGGTCGTCCAGCGGCGGGATTGGGTGCCGGTACTTGATGGTGATATTGTTGATGGCCCGGCAATTAACACATAGGCCACGATCCGTCCTTCTTGGGCACCAGGATTACAGGTATGGCACAGGGGCTTAGACTTTCACATATGTATCCTTTGGACATCAGGTCCTGGACTTGGCGCTCCAACTCCTTGGCTTCTTCGGGGTTAATCCGGTAGGCTGCTCGGTTCAGCAATGGTGCACCAGGTATAAGGTCGATCTGATGTTCAATTCCTCGAACTGGTGGAAGGCCGAGTGGAATCTCCTCAGGAGAGACGTCCACGAACTGCTCCAGAAGTGGTTTCATCGCCGGTGGCAAAGGTGTATCCTCTTTGGAACCTGAAATCATACCTTCCTTAAAGATCATGAGTAGTACCGTTTCTTTCATAGCAAGAGTTTTATTAATGGTACTAGGTGTTACTAAAAGGTTGGTTTTACTTACCTTATCTTCTTTGGCTCCTCGGTCCATGGCCTTCTGAAGTTCGAAAATTTCTTGTGGTGCGAGTGGGGCCAAGTTGTGCTTCTTGTTGTTGTGCATGAAGCTATAATAGTTGATCCGGCCGTTGTGGAGAGTCTCCTTATCAAATTGCCAGGGTCGTCCCAACAAGATATAGCCTGCCTGCATAGGAACCACATCACAGAGTACTTGGTTGGAGTACTTACCTATGCTGAAAGGCACTTGGACCTGCTCGTTGATCCTTAGCTCCACTTTGTCATCGAGCTATCGGAGTCGGTACGGTCGAGGGTGCTTAGTCTTATGGAGACCGAGCTTATCTACTAGGTCTCTGCTGGTAACGTTTGTGCAGGAGCAGCCATCAATTATAAGGCTACATACCTTAGCCTATATGCTACATCTTGTGTGAAAGATGTTTTCCCTCTGGATAGTTTCTGGATCGTACAGAGCACTGAGGGCTCGTCTGGTGACTAGGATCTCCCAAACTTCAGGGTAGTCAGTCACTTCTTCTTCGGAATCAACTGGTTCGGGTGGAGCCTCATCTTCGGACTCGTACTCTCCATTGTCGCGGATCACCATGACCCGTTGGTTTGGACAATCTATCGCGTAATGGCCTTTTCCCTAACATTTGAAACAAGTAATGTCTCTAGCCCGGGGGTTTGAAACTTACCTGGTGCGGTTGTAGGTTTCGGGGCACCTGTGGTGGCCTTCTTGTTCCGGTCTTCAACAATGTCCGACTTCCCCTTGTCAAAGCTCCGCGGTTGTTGTGAATTCAAGTTGGGTTTTGTCCGGCTCATAGCGGCTCCCTCCCGTGTACGTTCGCGGGTGCTCTGCGTGTCCGAAGTGTAGTCATCTTCGGTTCGACATTGTTCCAGCCTATCCAAACGCTCCTGCATGGTTTGGAGATTGACGAGTATCTGTGCAAGGGCATCGTCGCTCGTGCTCCCCATGGCGTCCTGAAAACAACCCTTAAAGACCAAGTGGGTTATGGGCTTCTAATTCGTATGGTGCAAGAAGAAACAAGCAAGGAATGATCAAGTACTAAGCCTTAATTACTCACGATCGACAGCAGATACTGGATATCGAGCTACAACTCTAAATGGAAACAAAATAACAAGAAAAGGCAATGAATAACCAAAAAGAAAATATGCAATATATATATATATATATTTAAAAATAGGGGTGCTGCATTAGAAACTTTCCATAGTTCGGGTTTAAAAATATATATATATATATATTTTTTTTTTTAAACTCGAACAATGGAAAGTTTCTAATGCAGCACCCCTAGTTTCGTATGCAAGGTTTAGGCGGCTGGAATGATGCAACAGTTCACACACAGCAAACAAAGAAGCAAGAATCAAGCAGCTATCAACCTAAACAACCGATCTACTAATAGCAAGGAACCAGCAAACGATTTAGGTATAATTTTTTTTTCTTTTAAAAAAAAAAAAGAAACAAAGAATAGATCGCAAAACTAGAAAAGTAAACAAGCAAAGAATAGATACAACCTGATTTCCGAGCCTAGGTTCTGATACCAGATGATGTAACCCCAAACGGTTGGTTCTACAGAGGGATGGAGGTTGTGTGATCCGAACAACTGGCCGACAGGCTCTCTTTGCTTGGATAACACGGTGGAAGTTCCTTGACTGGCCGATAGGCTCTCTCCAAGGTAGACGATCGATGGGGGAGGTGATAGACGCCACACAAAGGATGAAGATCTTTGTGATAAGTGTTTCTCATGCAAGAAGCATTAGCGGCTAGGGTTTCTGAAAGAAAACTCCGGTTATTTTATTGATAAGGCAAAAGTGTGTACAGACTTAATGAGGGCACTTTATTAAATAGTCCTGCAGCCTTGACCTACTTGGGTCGAAATAAAAAATTAAAAAAATGCCTAACACTTGACCGAAATTGCTAACAAGGTCCCTAAACGGAAAAGAAAAAGGAAACAAAAGAAAAGGAAAGAAATCCCTGCACGACACAAAAGGAAACTTGTTAATTAATCAAAAGTATGAACTTACCATGGGTTGAACCCTGGTGGCTGGCCGTGGGCTGGGCCATCTAGGACCATCTGATCCGGGGTAGAAGTTGGTTGCTCCATTCCAAGCGTAATTGCTGATATGTGGAATGTGTTGGTGGCCGCAAGTCCTTGTAGCACCGGTAAGAACGTGATGTCCCGGGGACTGGTCGTTGGTCCAACGGCCCCTACCAGTGAGCCCCCATGGCCTCTCACTAGGCCCATGGGCCGGCCCACCCCTGTCCGACGGTCGGAACGTTAACCGAGAGGTTTGGAAGTTATGATATACTGATCCTGCAATAACCACGTGACCGTTCCCCGTGTTTTGGCCACACTCACACGGTACCGTGAATAACTTCCCGGTAGGTGACCCATCCTTTGACTACTCCAGCTCAAGCACGCTTAACTATGGAGTTCTCTCTGGGTGTGCAACCGAAAAGGAGAGTGCACTTTTGTGACATAGGTAGCCAAATCAATTTGTTTAACCTCTCCACATAAATTTCCATATACCAGAAATTGGGATGATATAATTCACCCCCACTCACAGAGAGCAACGTCCTCAATCCA
This sequence comes from Iljinskaea planisiliqua, assembly GCA_900108845.1. NCBI lineage: Eukaryota > Viridiplantae > Streptophyta > Magnoliopsida > Brassicales > Brassicaceae > Iljinskaea > Iljinskaea planisiliqua. The sequence goes on along the minus strand of FNXX01000015.1, from coordinate 9,753 downwards.
CACTAAGACCAGTCCCTAAGACGCCTCCCAGGTCAGCATTGGGACGACTAACCGGCTCTGATACCACTTATAACGCCCCAACCACCCCTACCAGTGGGCCCCATGTCCTCTCACCGGGCCCATGGCCCGACCCACCCCTGTCCGACAGTCGGAACGTGAACCGGGAGGTTTGAAAGTCATGATATACTGACCCTGCAATCACCAAGTGACCGTTCACCGTGTTTTGGCATCACTCACACAGTACCGCGAATGACTTCCTGGTAGGTCACCCTTCATTTGACTACTTCATCATAAGCACACTTAACCCTAGAATCCTCTCTTGATGTGAGACCGAAAAGGTAAGTGCACTTTGGTGACATAGATAGCCAAATCAATTCTTTTAACCTCTTCATATATACCAGAAATCGGGATGTTACAATTCACCCCCACTCACAGAGCGCAACGTCCTCATTGCGTACCACGACATGTCCTAAGACGCCTCCCAGGTCAGCATTGGGACGGCTAACCGGCTCTGATACCACTTATAACGCTCAAACCACCCCTACCAGTGGGCCCCCATGTCCTCTCATCGGACCCATGGGCCGACCCACCCCTATTCGACGGTCAGGACGTTAACCGAGAGGTTTGAAAGTCATGATATACTGACCCTGCAATCACCCAGTGACCGTTCCCCGTGTTTTGGCCTCACTCACACAGTACTGCGAATGACTTCCCGGTAGGTCACCCATCAATTGACTACTCCAGCGTAAGCACGCTTAACCCTAGAGTCCTCTCTTGATGTGTGACCGTAAGTGCCCTTTAGTGACATAGGTAGCCAAATAAATTCTTTTAACCTCTTCATATATACCAGAAATCGGGATGTTACATATAAACTAATATCTCATTCTCTCTTACTGAACCTGAAACACATCTCTAACTACGATCAACATTTAAAACATTAAACTACATATACTAAACAAACTTTATATAAACATATACCTCGGTTTCTTCAAAAACTTTACAAGCTAACTAGTAATTTATTCTGTCATACTGAAGCTGAAACACATCTTTATCTATGATCAATATTTGAAACATTAAACTCCATATGATAAACAAAACTTTATATAAACTTATAGCTCAATTTCTTCAAAATCCTTGGAAGATAAACTTGAATCTCATTCTCTCATACTGAAACTGAAACACATCTCTAACTACGATGAACACTTGAAAAATTAAACTCCATATGGTAAACAAAACTTTATAAAAACATATACCTCAGTTTTTTTCAAAAACCATGTAAGATAAACATGCATCTCATTCTCTCATCATGAACCTTAAACACATCTCTAACTATGATGAACATTTGAAATTGTAAACTCCATACGATAAATAGTACTTTATAAAAACTTATACCTCAATTTGTTTAAAAACCTTGTAAGATAAACTAGTATCTCATTCTCTTATAATGAACCAAAAAAAACCTCTCACTATGATCAACATTTGAAACATTAAATCTATATACTAAAGAGAACTTTATATAAACTTATACCTTAATTTTTTCAAAAATGTTGTAAGATAAATTAGTATCTCATTCTCTCTTACTGAAGCTGAAACACATCTCCAACTATGATGAACTTTTAAAACATTAAACTCCATTTGATAACAAACTTTTATATAAACATATACCTCAGTTTCTACAAAAACCGTGTAAGATAAACTAGTATCTCATTTTCATACTGAACTGAAACACAGCTCTTACTATGATCAACATTTGAAACATTAAACTTCATATACTAGACAAAACTTTATATATATATATATATATATATACCTCTGTTTCTTCAAAAACTTTGCAAGCTAAACTAGTATCTCATTCTCTCATAGTCAATCTAAAACACACCTCTAACTACAAAAAAACATTTGAAACATTAAACTCCATATGATAAATAAACTAGTATCACACTCTCTCATACTGAACCTGAAACACATCACTCACTATGATCAATAATTGAAAGATTAAACTCAATCTACTAAACAAAACTTTATAAAAACATATACCTCAGTTTCTTCAAAAACCTTGTAAGACAAACTTGTATCTCATTCTCTTATACTGAACCTGAAACTTATCTCAAACCACGATGAACATTTGAAATAATTAACTTCAAATCATAAAAAGTACTTTATATAAACTTATCCTCAATTTTTTCAAATATCTTGAAAGAAAAACTAGTATCTCATTCCCTTTTACTGAACCTGAAACACATCACTAACTATAATCAACATTTGAAATATTAAACTCAATATGAACTTTATATAAACTTATACATAAATTTCTTCAAAAACCTTGAAATATAAACTAGTATCTCATTCTCTCATACTGAACCAAAAACACATCTCTAACTATGATCAAAATTTCAAACATTAAATCCATATACAAAACAAAACATTATATAAACTTATACCTCAATTTCTTCAAAAACCTTGAATGATAAACTAGTATCTCATTCTCTCAAACTGAACTTGAAACACATCTCTACATACAATACAATTTTAAAACATTAAACTCTATTTGATAAACAAAACTTTATATAAACATATACCTCTGTTTCTTCAACAACAGTGTAAGATAAACTTGTATCTCATTCTCTCATACTGAAGCTGAAAATCATCTAAAACTATGATGAACATTAACCTCCATATGATAAACAAAAATTTGTATAAACATATACCTCAGTTTTTTCAAAAACCATGTTAGATAAACTTGAATCTCATTCTCTCATACTGAACCTGAAACACATCTCTAACTATGATGAACACTTGAAAAATTAAACTTCATATGGTAAACAAACTTTATAAAACCATATACCTCAGTTTTTTCAAAAACCATGTAAGATAAACATGTATCTCATTCTCTCATCATGAACTTTAAACACATCTCTAACTATGATGAACATTTGAAATTGTAAACTCCATATGATATATTGTAATTTATAAAAATTATACCTCAATTTGTTTAAAACCCATGTAAGATAACTAGTATCTTGTTCTCTTATACTGAACCTGAAAAAAATCTCTAACTATGATCAACATTTGAAATATTAAACTTCATGTGATAAACAAAATTTTATATAAACTTATACATCAATTTCTTCAAAAACCTTTAAAAAAAACTAATATCTCATTCTCTCATACTGAACCTGAAACACATCTCTAACTGTGATCAACATTTGAAACATTAAACTACCTATAATAAACAAAAATCTATATAAACATATACATCAGTAACTTCAAAAACTTTGCAAGATAAACAAATATCTCATTCTCTCCCTACAATGTACTTTTAAAATATTAAAATATATGATAAACAAAACTTTATATAAACATACACATCAGTTTCTTCAACAACTGTGTAAGATATAGTTTTATCTCATTCTCTCATACAGAACCTGAAACACATCTCAATCTATGATGAACATTCGTTACATTAAACTCTAAATGATAAACAAAACTTTATATAAACTTATGCCTTAATTTCTTCAAAAACCTTGTAAAATATACAAGTATCTAATTCTCTCATATTCAACCTGAAACACATTTCTAACTATGATTAACATTTGAAATATTAAACTTCAAATCATAAATAGTACACTATATAAACTTATACCTCAATTTCTTCAAAAACCTTGAGAGAAAAACTAGTATCTCATTCTCTCTTACTGAACCTGAAACGCATATCTAACTACGATCAACATTCGAAATATTAAACTCCATATGATAAATTGTTCTTTATATAAGCTTATTTCTCATTCATTGGGAGAAACCGTTAATAAACCAAATCCGATATATCAAAAAGAGGAATCTGGAACTAATATGAGTCCCATGAAAATCAGAAAAGGAACTTCAAGTCCTCAAATGCTTAAAATAGAATTTTAAAGAGTAAAAATATTCTTAACAATGAATACCACTAAAAATGTGCATTGTGGGACACCTAAATGAGGAATGAGAATCATATATACCTTATTTCTCATTCATTGGGAGACACCGTTAAGCAAACAAATCCAATATACCAAAAAGAGGAATCTGGAAATGAAATGAGTCTCATGAAAATCAGAAAAGGAACTTCAAGTCCCCAAATGCTTAAAACAAAATTTTAAAGAGTAAGAATATTCATAACAATGAATACCACTAGAAATATGCATTGTGGGACTCCTAAATGAAGAATTAGAATCATATATACCTTATTTCTCATTCATTGGGAGACACCGTTAATCAACCAAATCCAATATACCAAAAAGAGGAATCTGGAACTGAAATGAGTCCCATGAAAATCAGAAAACAAACTTCAAGTCTCTAAATGCTTATATCATAGTATTAAAGTGTAAGAATATTCATTACAATGAATACCACTAGAAACATGTATTGTGGGACTCCAAAATGAGGAATTAGAACAATATATACCTTATTTCTCATTCATTGGGAGACACTGATATGAACTCCCTTGATCACTCTAAGAAAGGCTGCCAAGCGTGTTTTGATGGATGGTGTGATTGTACACGAAATTGATGATGTTTGGAGGATCCCGTGATGGATTGGGGTTTGAGAAGGGATTAGATTGATATAGGTTTTTATGGATTTGATTGTTTGTGGATTGTTTTCAGATGGTTAGGTGGTTAGAACAGATAGAAGAGTTTCAAGGTCACTAGGTGTAATGAAACTCGGATTTCATGAACTCATTCAAGGAATCAAAGGTGAGAGAAGAAGTGCATTCTATTGCTTTTCATATAAGTTATTCGCTAATCTCTCATGAGAGGCTGATTACAACTTAAATACAACTCTAAGATAACCTAAAACTAAACAACATGCTGTTTTAAAACATTCAGTAAACAGCATGGTGTTTTAAAAGTTTAAAACAACAAGCATTCTGAAAAACAGATAAAAGAAACAACAAGGTGTCCCAACCCTCAGGTTCCTAATTGGTGCACCTTTTAAAATCACTAAGTACAAAGCCATAGTGACTTGTACATTATTACCCAAATGTAATGACTCCTAAGCAACTCAACATAGTGACTCATCTGCCTCATTAAAAACCATGCTGAGAAAACCCAGTGGGACAAAACTCATCATGGGAAAAAGTGTACAGACTCATCACCGTAAGTTACTTAGTTATCATTACTGGGTGGAGTCTTCTGGCTGAAGATGTTGAACACTTGGATAGTAGGTAGAGTTAGTAATCCTTCAGCTAGAAGGGAATGAGCTTCCTAAGCCAGTTCTTTAGCTCTGGATCGTGTGACTCTTCCTACTATCTCTGGCTCTTCCTTTGGCTCCTTAGATGTTGTGCTATCCATGATTACATCAGACACCGTTAATCAACCAAATCCAATATACCAAGAAGAGGAATCTGGAACTGAAATGAGTCCCATGAAAATAAGAAAAGGAACTTCAAGTCCTCAAATGCTTAAAGCAGAATTTTAAAGAGTAAAAATATTCTTAAAAATGAATACCACTTGAAATATGCATTGTGGGACTCCTAAATGAGGAATTTGAATCATATATACCTTATTTCTCATTCATTGGGAGACACCGTTAATAAACCAAATCCAATATACCAAAAAGAGGAATCTGGAACTGAAATGAGTCTTATGAAAATCAGAAAAGGAACTTCAAGTCCCCAAATGCTTAAAACAGAATTTTAAAGACTAAAAATATTCTTAACAATGAATACCACTAGAAATATGCATTGTGGGACTTCTAAATAAGGAATAAGAATCATGTATACCTTATTTCTCATTCATTAGGAGACACCGTTAAGCAAACAAATCCAATATACCAAAAAGAGGAATCTTGAACTGAGATGAGTCTCATGAAAATCAGAAAAGGAACTTCAAGTCCCCAAATGCTTAAAACAAAATTTTAAAGAGTCAAAATATTCTAAACAAAGAATACCACTAGAAATATGCATTGTAGGACTCCTAAATGAGGAATTAGAATCATATATGCCTTATTTCTCATTCATTGGGAGATACGGTTAATCAACCAAATCCGATATACCAAAAAGAGGAATCTGGAACTGAATGAGTCTCATGACAATCAGAAAAGGAACTTCAAGTCCCCATATGCTTAAAACAGAATTTTAAAGAGTAAGAATATTCATAACAATGAACACTACTAGAAATATGCATTGTGGGAGTCCTAAATGAAGAATTAAAATCATATATACCTTATTTCTCATTCATTGGGAGACACCGTTAATCAACCAAATCCAATATACCAAAAAGAGGAATCTGGTACTGAATGAGTCCCAAGAAATTCAGAAAAGGAACTTCAAGTCCTCAAATGCTTAAAACAGAATTAGAAAGAGTAAGAATATTCATAACAATGAATACCACTATAAATATGTATTGTGCGACTCCTGAATGAAGAATGAGAATCATATATATCTTGTTTCTCATTCATTGGGAGACACCGTTAAGCAAACAAATCCAATATACCAAAAAGAGGAATCTGGAACTGAAATGAGTCTAATGAAAATCGGAAAAAGAACTTCAAGTCCCCAAATGCTTAAAACATAATTTTAAAGAGTAAGAATATTCATAACAATGAATACCACTAGAAATATGCATTGTGGGACTCCTAAATGAAGAATTAGAATCATATATACCTTATTTCTCATTCATTGGGAGACACCGTTAATCAACCAAATCCAATATACCGAAAAGAGGAATCTGGAACTGAAATGAGTCCCATGAAAATCAGAAAAGGAACTTCAAGTCCCAAATGGTTAAAACAGAATTTTAAAGAGTCAAAACATTCTTAACAAAGAATAGCACTAGAAATATGCATTGTGGGACTCCTAAATGAGGAATTAGAATCATATATACCTTATTTCTTATTAATTGGGAGACACTGTTAATCAACCACATCCAATAGACCGAAAAGAGGAATCTGGAACTGAAATGAGTCCTATAAAAATCATAAAAAGGAACTTGATGTCACTAAATGTTTAAAACATAATTTTAAAGAGTAAAAATATCCATAACAATGAATACAACTAGAAATACGCATTGTGGGACTCCTAAATGAGAAATGAAAATCATATATACATAATTTCTCATACATTGGGAGATATTGTTAATCAACCTAATCTAATAGACCGAAGAGAGTAATCTGGAACTGAACTTAGTCCCATAAAAATCAAGAAAGGAACTTCAAATCCCCAAATGCTTAAAACAGAATTTTAAAGAGTAAGAATATTCACAACAATGAATACTACTCTAAATATGCATTGTGGGACTCCTAAATGAGGAATTAGAAACATATATACCTTATTTCTCATTCATTGGGAGACACCGTTAAGCAACCAAATCCAATATACCAAAAAGAGGAATCTGGAACGGAAATGAGTCGCATGAAAATCAGAAAAGGAACTTCAAGTCCCCATATGCTTAAAACAGAATTTTATAGAGTAAAAATATTCATAACAATGATTACCACTAAAAATATGCATTGTGGGACTCCTAAATGGGAAATTAGAGTCATATATACTTTATTTCTCATTCATTGGGAGACACCGTTAATAAACCAAATCCAATATACCAAAACGAGGAATCTGGAACCGAAATGAGTCCCATGAAAATCAGAAAATGAACTTCAAGTCCCCAAATTCTTAAAACAGAATTTTAAAGAGTAAAAATTTTCTTAACAATGAATACCACTAGAAATATGCGTTGTGGGACTCCAAAATGAGGAATTAGAATCATATATACCTTATTTCTCATTCATTGGGAGACACCGTTAATAAACCAAATCCAATATACCAAAAAGAGGAATCTGCAACTGTAATGAGTCCCACGAAAATCAGAAAAGGAACTTCAAGTCCCCAAATGCTTAAAACAAGATTTTAAAGAGTAAGAATATTCATAACAATCAATACCACTAGAAATACACATTGTGGGACTCCAAAATGAGGAATTAGAATCATATATACCTTATTTCTCATTCATTGGGAGACACAGTTAAGCAACAAAATCCAATATACCGAAAAGAGGAATCTGGAACCGAAATGAGTCCCATGAAAATCAGAAAAGGAACTTCAAGTCCCCAAATGCATAAAACATAATTTTAAAGAGTCAAAATATTCTTAACAGAGAATACCACTAGAAATACACGTTGTGGAACTCCAAAATGAGGAATTAGAATCATATATAGTTTATTTCTCTTTCATTGGGAGACACTGTTAATAAACCAAATCCAGTATACCAAAAAGAGGAATCTGGAACTGAATCGAGTCCCATGAAAATCAGAAAAGGAACTTCAAGTCCCCAAATGCTTAAAAGAGAATTTTAAAGAGTCAAATTATTCTTAACAAAGAATACCTCTAGAAATACTCATTGTGGGACTCCAAAATGAGGAATAAGAAACATATATACCTTATTTATCATTCATTGGGAGACACCGTTAAGCAACCAAATCCAATATACCCAAAAGAGGATTCTGGAACGGAAATGAGTCGCATGAAAATCAGAAAATGAACTTCAAGTCCCCAGATGCTTAAAACAGAATTTTAAAGAGTAAGAATATTCATAACAATCAATACCACTAGAAATACGCATTGTGGGACTCCAAAATGAGGAATTAGAATCATATATACCTTATTTTTCATTCATTGGGAGACACCGTTAATGAACCAAATCCAATATACGAAAAAGAGGAATGTGGAACTGAAATAAGTCCCATGAAAATCAGAAAATGAACTTCAAGTCCTCAAATGCTTAAAACACGATTTTAAAGAGTAAGAATATTCATAACAATCAATACCACTAGAAATACGCATTGTGGGACTCCTAAATGAGGAATTAGAAACATATATACCTTATTTCTCATTCATTGGGAGACACCGTTAAGCAACCAAATCCAATATACCGAAAAGAGGAATCTGGAATTGAAATGAGTCCCATGAAAATCAGAAAGGGAACTTCAACTCCCCAAATGCCTAAAACAGAATTTGAAAGAGTAAGAATATTCATAACAATAAAAACCACTAGAAATATGTATTGTGCGACTCCAAAATGAGGAATTAGAATCATATATACTTTATTTCTCAATCATTGGGAGACACCGTTAATAAACCAAATCCAATATACCAAAAAGAAGAATCTGGAACTGAAATGAGTCCATTGAAAATCAGAAAATGAACTTCAAGTCCCCAAATGCTTAAAACAGAATTTTAAAGAGTAAGAATATTCATAACAATGAATACCACTAGAAGTATGCGTTGTGAGACTCCTAAATGAGGAAATAGAATCATATATACCTTATTTCTCATTCATTGGGAGACACCGTTAATAAACCAAATCCAATATACCAAAAAGAGGAAACTGGAACTGTAATGAGTCCCACGAAAATCAGAAAAGGAACTTCAAGTCCCCAAATGCTTAAAACAGAATTTTAAAGAGTCAAAATATTCTTAACAAAGAATATCACTCGAAATACACATTGTGGGACTCCAAAATGAGGAATTAGAATCATATAAACCTTATTTCTCTTTCATTGGGAGACACTGTTAATCAACCAAATCCAATAAACCAAAAAGAGGAATCTGGAATTGAAATGAGTCCCATGAAAATCAGAAAGGGAACTTCAAGTCCCCAAATGCTTAAAACAGGATTTTAAAGAATAAGAATATTCATAACAATCAATACCACTAGAAATACGCATTGTGGGACTCCAAAATGAGGAATTAGAATCATATATACCTTATTTCTCTTTCATTGGGAG